>JAQFVV010006214.1:5305648-6526434 GCA_028023455.1 Epiperipatus broadwayi | reverse complement strand
TTCTGTTACAACTGATGGTGCGAAATCGATGACAGGTGAAACTAAAGGTTTTGCGTCACGACTAGCAAGGAAATTACAAGACGAATATCCAGATAAACTGAAAATCAAAGCTTTTCATTGCCTCATTCACCAACAAGTTCTCTGTTTAAAATTATTAAAAATGGATCAAGTACTTAAAACAGTTACAAAGATAGTCAACTTTATTCAATCAAGAGCACTTAACCATCGCCAATTACTTCGTTCCTTAAAGATTTAGAATCCGAATTCAAGACTTCCTTATTACACAGAAGTTCGTGTTTGTCCTGCCACAATGTCTTAAAGAGCTTCTATCTGATTTTGGAGGAAATAATATTATTTTTGAAATGAAAGATGAAACAACGAAAATATATCAATTATAAAAGATCCATTGTGGGTACAAGACCTAGCATTTTTAATAGATATTACAGGCCATCTGAATAATCTTAATATTACATTGCAAGGCAAAGATCAATTGATAACGAATATGTATGATGAGTGCAAGCTTTGTACAAAAACTGAATTTGTTTAAAAATCATTTGCAAAGAACGCTTTGACGATTTTCCTACATGTGAGCAGTAAAAGCACAAAATCAAAGTGCTCGTTTCACATCACTCTGCAAAAATTGAAAAATAAAGACGAATTCGAAAACGTTTGATGATTTCAAGGAGTTCGAAGAAATTTTTTCTCTTTTCACGGGACCATTTGCCTTTGAAGTCGAAAAAGCTCCGACTTCGATACAACTGGAATTAATTGATTTCCAGAATGATTCGATTTTAAAAACCAAATATCGAGAAGTAGGAACTCCGAAAATTTATTCCTATTTAGGTGAAAGATACCTGGAAATTAAAAAATTTGCTGCACAAATTTAAGCTTTTTGGAAGTACATACTTATGTGAGAAATATTTTCATGCAGAAATTAAATAAAACAGCTTACAGATCAAGATTAACTGATAAACACTATCTGCCATAATGAAAATTGCTTGTTCTCAGTCTTTGAATCCAGATATTGAAAAACTAGTAAGAGGAAAACGCTGGCAAGTTTCCAGTAAAAACAATAAATTGTAGTTTTATAAATATGTAATCAGATAAAATAAATGTTTAAATAAAAGCAATACTATATCAATTGTATATTATTGAAGTGAATTCACTAAACTACATAATATGCTTTAATTACCCTATCTATATTCCTGCATTTTCACTTTCAAAATACAATTTTAAGAAAATTTGTGTGATGTGGCCCGCGAGAATCTTACCAGTAGCATAAAGTGGCCCATTGTTTGAATGAGTTTGACATGCCTGATATATATGAATGTCTAGTTAAAGATATACAAAGTTTTAAAGAAAAGGGGAAGAAAATAATGGTTATAGGGGATATGAATGGGCATATTGAAGAAATTGATGATGTAGATAATAAAAATGGACAGCTTTTGAAGGAATTTTGTCAGAAAGTGAATTTGAGTATTGGAAATTTATTAAATATTTATGAGGGACAATACACATGGTCTAGAAATAATATATTTCATATAATAGATTATGTATTGGTAGAGAAAGAGGGAATAAATAAAATAAGAAAAATTAAGGTGTTTGATAATGAAGAAAAAGTATGCACTAGTGATCATAACTTCATTGTAATTGAAATGATTAGTAATGTGATGGAGAATAGAAATAAAAGTAGAAATAATAGTGAGAGATGTGGATGGAGAGTGAATGATAAGAATAAGTTGGAAGAATATAAAATACAAGTTGAAGAAATTATGGAAGAGTGGGTTGGGGATGAGTATAAGGACTGGTGTAAAGAAGTAGAAAAAGTGGCAAATAGGGTTTTAGGTGAGAATATTCAGAAAAATAAAAGTAATAAAAAATGAGAATTAGTATGGGAGTAAAAAATTTTGGAATTACATTAAAAGGAGGAATGTAGGGGAGAGAGAGATAGTATTAGTAGATGATGAGGGAATAGAGTGTAGCTCTAGAGAAGATTTAGAGATAATCTTAAATAGATATGTGATGAATATAGAAAAGATGTTAGATGTGAATGATAGAGTGATAGAAAACATGAAAGCATATAGTAATGGAAATATTAGGTTTTCAGAAAATGAACTGAATGAGGTAGAGAAGAAATTGAAATGTGGAAAGGCAAGAGGTTTAGATGGATGGGCAGCAGAGATGGCAATGAATTTAGGATATAGGGCAAAAGTAAAGTTATTATCTTGTTTTAATAAAATGGCACAGAATAGAGTTTTCCCAAGTAGTTGGAGTAATACAAGAGTAAGATTATTATTTAAAGGAAAGGATCATAGAAAGTTGAATAATTATAGACCAATAGCGGTAACATCAGATTTATATAAAGTTTTCTCATATATGGTGGCTAGAAGAGTTGTAAAATGGATGGAAGGGAATAATGTAGTGGGGAAAATGCAAGGAGGTTTTAGATTAGATAGGTGTATAGGAGATAGTTTATTTGTAGTTACACAACTTATGGATATGGGTAGAAGTTTAGGTAAACAGTTATATATGAGTTTTATAGATATAGAGAAGGCATATGATAGAGTAGATAGAAATAGAGGTTGTCGTCGATGAGCCACCACATCCCACTGGATGGCACTGTTTTCACGGTAAAACACATAATGCCGTTTCCGTGGCCGACACGTTCGAACCCGCATTTTCTATAATACAACCTTTTTGTTGTACTACAGATTGCAGGCTGCTATGTCGCGTCGCAGTACAGCACGTATGTTTATGCAGCAAATACATTTCCCCAATTCGCACAGTTTATAAAAAGGTTACGGCTTGGGGAGAGGGTGTGTTTTTTTGAATTGGATGGAAATGTTATTTTCATTGGATTTTTTTTTATTTTAAAGTATTGAAATGTTCAGATTTTGTAAAGTAATAATTAACAGACTTTTTACACCATAGTGTATTTAAGTTTTAAGTAGTAAATGTTGACAAGATATATGTATAAAGTAAATTGGAATTAGCTAACGCGTCAAGTAACGTACTGTTTGTTACATTTACACGAAACATTTTAAGATTGTACCGTGTGTATATTTTTGAAATAAAAAAGAGCGTTAACACAAAAATATCCAGTAAGAAAAGTACAATTGTACACTGTTTTTTTAAATGTCATAAAAAGCATATATTATAAACATTTTATATATATATTTGTCGTTGTTTAAAAAAATTTTAGTTTCTTTCTTTTCTCCGACTACTGTTATACTTTGTTGAATATAGTTTATGTTTATTGTTATCATTTATTTTATAGATGTTAGTAAAAAAAAAATATTTACAAAAATACGATTTGATATTTTTTATTTTAACAGTAAACCTAACCCTAAACTAAACCTAAAACTAACCCTAAAGCTAACCCTAAAACTAACTCTAAAACTAACCGTAACAACTTTTACTTTTAGTTGTCATTCTATTTGAAATAAAAAATAGTGGTAAACAACAAAAAAAAAAAAAGCCGTAACCCCAGTAAAAAAATCTCCGATAGAAAATTGATTTTTCTAATAAAAAGAAAACTAAAAAAGACGGATCAAATTGTAATTTGTTTATTTTATTTTACATTTATTATTATCATTTAATTTCTATACGTTAATAAAAAATAATATTTAAAAAAGACGATTTTCTTTTGTTTTTATTTTCGCATTACAAAAAACACATCAAAAAGATTATAATTAACGGTCCGTGAATGATCATATTTTATAGTTTTAGCGTGATAACTGCGCCATCCAGTGGGATATAGTAGCTCATCGATGACAACCGAAATAGATTATGGATAAGTTTAGCAAATTTGGGAATGGATGAAGCTTTAATAGATATTATTAAGAAATTATATGAAAATAATTATTATATATATCAATTAGGGAACATAGAATCAGTTAAAGTTAAAAATGGGGTGGCGCTAAGGCAAGGATGCCCTATGTCACCTATTTTGTTTGTGTTGTATTTGAGTGAAATGGAAAGAGCAATAGAAAGATTAGGAAGAGGGATAGAGATACCGTTAATAGGTAATAAGGGAGAATATATTTTGTCAGGTCTTTTTTTTTGCGGATGATATATTTGTGTGTGCAGAAAGAAGAGAAGATATGGAAGTTATGTTGAGAACATGTGCAAGGGTTGGTAAAGAGATGGGGATTAAATTTAGTAAAGAAAAATCAAATATAATGATGGTTAATACTGGGGAAAGAGAAGATGTAGAATTTTTATTGGGAGATAGATATTAAGTTAAGTGTGGTGAATAGATATAGTTATTTGGGAATTATTTTAAGTAATCAGAAAAATTATTTGGATGAATGGGAGAAAAAATTGATAAATGAAGCAAAGAAAAGAAAGGGATTGATAAAGAAATTAACAGTGTTTTCATATAATAAATATGATGTAGTTAGAATTATATGGAAAGGAGTTGCAGTAGCAGGGTTAATATATGGTAATGATGCATTATATGTTAGTAAAGAGGTAGTAAATTATTTAGAAAAAGTTCAAAGGGAAATAGGAAGACATGCATTGGATGCAGATGTATGGACAGCAAAAGAGGCTATTCAAGGAGAAATGGGATGGTCAAGTTTTCATATGAGAGATGCAAAAAGTAAAATGAAAATGTTTGGTAGATTGCAGTTTATGGATAATAAAAGAATAGCTAAAACAGTATTTAATTGGGTTATGAGTAAAGGGCAGGTAACAAGATGGGTGAGAAAGATAATGTGGTATGCAAAAGATTTGGATAAAGAATTTATATCAGTATATTTGTACAAAAGATGGGATGATTGTGTTAAGAGGATTGTTGAGTGTTGTAGTAGTAAGGAATGGGATAAAAGAATAGATTTATTAATAAAGAATAGGGAGTTAGAGAGATGGAGAAATAGTATGGAGATAAAGAGTTTAAATATATATAGAAATAAATAGAATATTAGGTGTGAGTTAATATATGATAGTAGTAAGGAAAGTAGTTTATTATTTAAGGCTCGAACAGGATCTTTAGCTACAAGAGAATATACATGTAAATGGAAAAAAATGGGTGATTTATTTTGTAAATTATGTAAGGAAGGAATGGAAAATATTAGGCATTTGTTATTTGAATGTAAATGCTTGAAAATAATGAAGTTATGGAAGAATAAATATGAAAAAAGTGATTATACAGAAAGTGAATTATTGGTTTTTATGCTGGGTTTGGGAAAGGATAAAGGGGATTTAGATATAAAGGTTATAGAGTTGACAAAGATTATGTTGTGGAAATGGGATGGAGCAGAATATGGGAAAATTTAGAGTGGGGAATGGAAAATAAAGTGGCTAACAGGTTTATCTGGCATAGTTGCTGAGAAATCCTTGACTTCGTTTAAGGAGAAGTCACAATACATCACATCCTGATTAACAATATTCAAGGTTAAATTTATACTAGATGACCCTAAAATGTACTCATCTTTTATTATAAATATTTTCATTCAGTTATAAATATTACTTATTCTAGTAATTATTTGTGATAATTATTAATTCATTTATGGTTTGAAATGAAACTATAATTATCTTTGCTTTGCATAACAGTTGTTTAATTTGTAATATGGATTTAAATACAGCTGAAAAAGTATGCAATAGATATTCACAATTAAAAATAAAGTATTTTGTGATATTTATTTTTAGAAAATTTGGGTGCTATTATGGCAAACTTATCTATATGTAGATCTTTTTCATACCAAAGGAGGTTAGATTGTAGCTGAAACATATTTAGTATGACATAATTTTGATTCTTATATATCCATTAATATTAAATACGAATTACAGAGTATTAAAATTCATTTATTTACTATAAATATTTTCAACACATGTATTAAATTTACATATTAAATTATGCATTTATTATAATCAACATGAGATTTTTTTATGCCTTGTATTTAACAGATTGAACATAGTAGAAAACTAGGATCATGTAGTAATGTATTCATACTTAGATAAAAATACATAACTTGAATCTAGATATTCTGATGTAATTGACAGGCAATCAGAAATTATATATAATTGACAAATCTAAGTTATCAGTAACTATTAACAATGTGAAATATATACTGTGCTAAAATTTGTTTCTTACTTGTTAAATATTTCATTGCAATTATTAGCAAAACATTATAGAATGGAAATTAACTATTACATAATAAATATAAACAGTTAACATCACATGATCACCATTCTTTATGCTTACAAATGTTCTTTCATCTATTGATTACTCTGGCTTGCACTAAGTGGTGCTACTTATAGAGAGTTTTACCTCTGTATTAATAGCTCATATAAGCATAAAGAATGGTGATCGTATGATGCTTAGTGGTTTAATACCAATCCTGCCCAATAGAATTATGATTACTGTAGCTATTTAAAAAACCAAAGACATTAAAATGTATAGATGCTGAACTGAGTTCAGATCTATATGACTATACAAGCAAATAAGCTTGAATTAAAAACATTATTGTGTTTTCATTTTGAATTCAAAGCTTTATAGTTAACTAAAAGGTAAAAGATGACTGTTAGAGGGTTGCATTAGATTCTAAGATCTAGGTGCAGTGCTCTCAGATCCAAGACTCCTCACTGATGAAAGCCACAAGTTAGAAACTAGTCTGATGATATTGAATGAGTAGGCACTAGATGGGGATTTTATACACAAACCTTCTTGCATCTAAGTGGCAGTTACTGTATGAAGAATTTTGCCTCTGGATTAAATTTAAACAATTAAAAAAAAATACCCTTCCCATAATTCATTTAAAAAACCAAACTTTCTTTAACATCAAAGGATGTCTTCATGAGATTGATGGTATTAGATTTAAGAAATTTTATCAACAGAGTTTTATTTATTATTCTTTTTAATTAATTTCTTCCATAAAAAATAACATATGTATTAAATTTTATCATCACAGTTTCTTTTACTCTTCTTTTTAATTATGTAATTTCTTTTATAAAAAAAAAAAAACCTCTGCATTGTCAAATAATATTTTATGACAGGTCATAAAATATAAGACAATGCAGAGTTTTTTTTATTATGAAAGAAATGTATTAAAAAAAACGAGTAAATGAAACGGTTGATAAAATTTTTTTAAATCCAAGGCCATCAACCTCATGAAGATATCCTTTGATGTTAAAGGAAGTTGGTTTTTGAAATGAATTATGGGAAGGTTATTCTCTTTGTATATACTATACTGTATATTGTTTTTCTGAAGGTTTGTGATGATGGTGTGCTAGCTGTATTTTTATATTGGACTATTTCCATCATCTAATATGTGTGTTGAATGTCTTTAGAAAAGTTTTAATTTAGTTGGTTAGAGCGTTACCTTAAATTTCAATAATCAAGAATCTAAGGACCCAGGTTCGAATCCCATGCTAGTACTGTCACTGTTCAGGCCAGCAACACCTGAAGAAGAGAGGAGAAAAATACCTCTCGAAACGTTGTGCGTATACTAACCTGTTTGCTGTGATATTATTAACAGTTAGTGCATATACTAACCTGTTTGCTGTGATATTATTAACATTTGTTTGCTGTGATATTACTAACAGTTGGTGCATATACTAACCTGTTTGCTGTGATATTACTAACAGTTGAATGCATTTGGAATATTTAACTAAAAATTAAAACTTTTCTAAAGACATTCAACACACATATTAGATGATGGAAATAGTCCAATATAAAAATACAACTATACTGTATAGTTTGTATCTTGTTGAATTTCATTCGAAAAGGTATATTTGTTAATAAATGAAACCATGGTAGTGGAATAATTTTAGTAATTTTTATTGTTTTGATTAGCATTGTCATGTTATGATTTTCTATTTTATTTATCATTATTAGTATCACGATAGGCAGTATTTAATTTTATATGTAGATATTTAAGACAGAAAAGTAATCTTTATGAAATAATCTGGAATCGTGTAGGAAATCGTAGCATGATATAAATAAATTCTAGAAATCGTTAAAAAAGTAGAATTTGAAATCAAACTATAAATTAGTGAACTAAAAAGAATATTAACTAATGAAAGAAAAGTAAAAATCTATCAGAATGGTAAGTATGGATCACTGATTTTAGAAATTTCCTGGGATAGTCCATAATTACTTTATCTAGCCATTAATTGTTGATTAGCATACGACTATCTTCTAGCTATTACTACCTAGACCAGGGGTGTACAACAAGTCGATCGTGATCCACCGGTCGATCGCAAAGCCAATTTTGTTCGATCGCGAGGCCAATGTGGCAAGAGCGGTCGGATAACGAGTGAAACAAATTGAGTCAAGATTTTTAAGTTTTTTAGTTATTTTAGTTTTTGTTGTAAATTTTTTTCCATTTCTAGATAGGTGAAGTCCACTAAGGCGTATCATTACTGGAAATATTTTAAATCTTGATTTAATGTAGCTAATTTGAATTAATAAATATTGTTAATAATTATTCATGTTGCTTTAATTCCCATGGACATGAGTTTTTTGGCCCGTTAAATAATTGTTATTTTTTACTAGGTAGATATATAAAATAGTATGTATTTCATATCTCCCTCCACTTAGACTATTAATAAGTCGATCGCCTATGATAATAAGTCGATTCGCAACACATTTTTTAAAATAAAAAGTAGATCTTATGAACACAAAAGTTGGCCATCCCTGCCTAGGCGATTAATTAAAGTAGTGAAAGTCATAGTGCTGATTTTTAAAAAAAGTGATTGTAACATGATGCTGTCTTCATTATTGATGAGACATACCAATATCATAGACTACTATTTGCTTTTTTTTTTTTAATGAAAGAAATTTATATAGACTATCAATAATGCAATTTAGGTTGCGATAAAAACAGTCTGATGTATATTCAGCATTGAAATCTGTGACTATGTTTAAACAGTCAACCCAAGTAATGATTTTCATCAGAAAATTTATGCAAAACTATAAAAATCGCCACATACGAATTTTATGAAATCCAAAAAATCCTGGCTTAAGAATGAAGAGTCTATAGGAATTTTATCTTCTAAAAAACTGAAAGAACTATGTGAATAAATAGTCTCATTCTCCAGTGATTAGTTTAAAATTTAATCATGATTAGTTAATACTTCTAATGTGAAAAAGTGTATAACTTTCATCAAGATATCAATTGCTTACGGTCACTTTACTCAAAGATACCCCCCCCCCCCCAATCAAATTTATAACATTTTATTTCAGCTATAGCATGAATCTTTTTTTTACACTATTATTTTTGACATCCTTAGCTTCGAGTTTTGTATTTACTTATAATCTATTGCGCAAAACTGGTTATGATCATTAAATTATTGATTTTTTTGCTGTCGTCCTTAGTTTGACAATAAGATAGTTTTCAAATGACTTTTCACCTGCAGAAAAAAAAAAAACCCCGTATAGATTTTAGATTACTTTTTATTGTTTATTTGAAATATTTATTCAACTAAGTTTAAACTTTAATTAAAGCAATTCAGTATTTGACATTTAAAATAATTTATTCCTTTGCTCCGCTTAAAATACTGAGCATTATAATTCTTATTGTTATAAAAGAAATGACCCTTACTAGTCTGGAGTTAATTGTAGTTTTCTTATTTATTAATTACATGTTTAGCGTAGTACAATCATTTTCAAGAATAGATTTACGACTGAATAACGTTTTTTTTAAAAAAGTCACTCTATTGTGCAACTTTGTAAAAATTGAATTATCTCAATCAATCTCCCATTTAGTAATCTTCCAAAAGAAAAAAAAAAGCTAGCTTTTGCATTAACCCTATAATTCTTTCTATCCATTACTCCAAGCTTATAACTTTATCTTGCATATAGATCAATCAGTGACTCTGGTCTCAGATCATTGATTTAAATTGAGGTTGCAGAGAGTCTGAGGTAAGTTCATGAGAAGATTTTGTAAAGAGTGTTATAATAAAAGAAAATTATATAAATTTACACAATATAAATTAGGGAATTATAACTGCTACTAATTTCTCAGACTTGGTTAAATTTTTACTGGGTTTCAAATAAATTTGATTTCATTCAAATCACATTTTACAAATTTAATTTGAATTCACTCAATTAAAAGATTGAAACATGTCAATGATAGTGAGTACATTATTTTTAAAGATTGACAAATGGATTTATGAAAGAAAACAAATTCAATGCCATCTAACTGTAGTGCATCCTAACTTGACTGATTAACCATGGTTGTTTTTTTGTTTTTTTTTTTTTTTTGGAAGAAAAATAAAATGTATATGAAATTTGTTGTATCATAAAATTGCTTGGAAAATTGTCACTTCAATGGATAAAAAAAAACATCTGCCATTGTTATGTCTTAGCATGTAGCAAAGAGATATCCAAACAATTGGTAATGTTTCTTTCAGGAAACCCTACACAGAAAAGAATGGATATAATGTCACATGATATTGTCAAACAATTTATTTTTAGATTGAAAACATTTCGATACAGATTGATAAATTTATGGAATTTGAACTTAAATCTCAATTAATGATTTTCATCAGGCATAAATCCAATTGATAAAACTATGAAAGAGTTGTTTGTGTACCAATGAATACCACAAAACACAGAGTCAAAGACATTTGATTTAATGTCAGAATTCCTTTAAATGGACATTGGCATACAAATGTAAAAAAAAAATTAGATATTGTGAAGAGAAAGTGAAAATCAAAAATCATATATTAATTTAATCTATGATCATGGATATAGTTTGATTGAAAGTAGTTATAAAAATTCAGCAAATTTAGAAGTATTATAAATTATTAAAAAAAGGTTCAGAAATGAAAAAATGCTATTTAATAAAAAATAATGGCACACTAGTATTATTTTGAAGTCTTGGAGAAGCTTGAATGAATGAATAGAATTATAAATAGTAATGGAAGAAAGTACAAGTTTAACAAGCAATTAAATAACTTGTATTCTGATATAATCTACACTATTGTGAAAGTAAAATCTACAAGCCTTATAACAAAGAATGTCATCATGGGATATGCTTATTATCCAGATGATTCAAATAAAAAAAAGTACCAGACTTGTTTATATCAAAATGGACATAGATTTCTCCATAGCATGTACTGTTTGATGATTTATCCATATTGTTTTACATCTTCTTTGTTTATTAATCTGACAATTTAATTTCAATAGAGAGAAGAAAGAGTACAGAGCTTCTTTTCGTGGATGCATTTTAGAGTTTGTTAAGAGCAAAAATTATTATTATTATTGTGTGCTTAGAGATCTTTTCCTAATAATCATTTTGAAAATATGTGAAAAATCCCACTGTATACTGCTTTTGCACCAAAATTTGGCAATTTGGTCATACAACCTGAATTCAGTTAAATTCTAAAAGATGCTGTTGATGTTGTGAAATTTTAATAGGCCTAGCATGCTAAGTTCACGTTAGTACTTTTCTGATATTTGTTGAATTTCCATGAAGAAAAATGCCTTTATTTAATGATAGTTTAGTTAAAGGCCTAATTTTTAATGAAGGAAAAAAAAAATCCACCAGTTCATTGATGAAGCCTACTTTAAAAAACTCATACTTCTGAGAAATAATTGCAAGAAGACTAGATGAACAACTTGGGAAGAAATGGTCTGATAGAAGTAGATTATAAAAAGAAAAGGTATGAGATATTTTTGGTTGAGAACATCTTTAATGGTGAGAAATTCTGAACAAAATATCTTCAACATTTCAATGAGCTGAATATAAATATACGAAGTGAAAATCATGCAATATTTAAATGCAAATTTACTTTATAGAAAAGACAAATTTCAAAAGTGAATACATTTTTAGATGTCAATAAAATTACTCTAGATGATTTAAAACTTATTTTTGAATATCTTAAAAAATTGCACAAAAATATATCAGTACTACAAAATGTAGAATTTGAAAATTATATCTGGATATGAAACAATTTAATATTATTATATCTTTAGATGATATATATAATTTCCAGAAAGAATTTAAAAACAATCAAGAGTGGATAAAAAGATTTGTGCAGTTTATGGCCAGGGATGTTCTATTTGTGGATAGTTGGATTATTTCTGTTATGGTATTATTATCACTGATGTTTGGTATTGAATAACATTTACTTTTATAGAGCAAGATTTTCTTCACCTAAGAAATAATAAAATTACTTCAATTTAATAATAGAGTTAAATCAAAATTAAAAATGGAGATCTACAAATTAATTATTCAGAACCATGTTAATATAATTATACTTCAGCAGGCTTTTCATTCTTTTAATAATGCACATCCTAAAATTTCTGAATTTATATTGATTATTGATAAAATACATTATAAAAACAGATGTTTACTTTCATTTAAAATCATCTTATGTAAATCAAAATCACAATTTTTTTAAACTCTTTTCTAGATTATTGTAATATTTAAATAAATTTTATGGACATTCATACAAAATTTAAATTATAAAGATTACCTTTTCTGTATGAATGTCCATAACATTTAAATTATTCAAATCATTTTGTAAAGCAAATAATTTGGATAGTTGATTTTTATGTATGAAATATTTACTAATTTGTCAATACAAACTGGTCATACCTTTCCTCTTTCAGATATTCCTGCATTTTCTGTATTAAAAGGATATTTCAATTCTCATTGTAGACTTTGGGATATGTAAACAAAGATTAAGTAGGTTGTCAAATTTAACAGTGGATAGATTTAAAGAATATTTATTTATTTTATGATGCCAAACAAGAGGAAATTTCTTCTATTCAGATAGATGGGAAACAGAAACAACTGATTTATGTTTTGTTTTAAAAAAAAAAAAAAAATTTGCAGCATTATTTACTAAACTATTGATATTGGATCATTTCCCTCCACCTCACAATCTACATAAATCAAATCTAATCACTCTTGAAAATCCATATTCCTATAGTTGAAAATTATCCTGTTCCAAAATAAAATTTAAGGCAAGTTAATTCAAGAAAATATCCTAAATATCTTGACTGGAATATTAATAGAATTTCTCTAATTTGTGCTTACTGTTGTAAGTTTAACAAACTTGTAACAACAACTGCCAAAAATTAATCTCTTATGAATATTAAAAGCAGTTCATTCCAGTTTGAAAAAAAAAAGTAGAAATGGTCTTTATATCCATTTCTTGTCTACTAAAAATCTGGAAATTTCTGACAAACTTATAAAATCAATGGTAAAGCAAAACCATGGTAAAAGCAGATCTTTAGAAGATTTAGTCTTAAGGCTTGACCAGTTTTACATAATCTTAGTAGTTGTAAAAGTATCTTTGAAAAAAACTAATGATTATCCCTAATAATGAGATTATCAATCTTATATGTCAGACTTCTAAGATTGATAGAATGGGAAAAAGCATTAAAACAGAACTACAAGCTTCTCTTTCCCAATGCCCCTCTAATATCAATCTGACAAAACAAACAAATGTGGATGAATCTGCCCTTGTCTTAAATCAGAAAAGGCCCCAATAGTAGTTAGCATATTTGCAGTTTTTAAAAACTGAAAGCCAAAGTACAGTTGGCAAAACTATTCAATAATATTATTCATACAAAAACTACTGCAAAAAAATTGGCATAAAAGCAATCTGCATCATCCAATATTATTATTATGTTCTCCATAAGTTATTTCAAATAATAATAATAACTTTGTCAATAGTTGATAACCATCTATTTATAAAGCAGGTTGGGTTTCGGCAATAAAGATCTGCTGCAAACAAGTTTTATTTCTACAACTCATATTAAAAAGGTTTCCAAAAAAAAAAAAAATGTTACTATCTTAATTGATCTAAACTTCTGTTTGAAAAAATTGTTAAAAAGATTTAAATTCTTAAGTGCAAAAAAAAAATAATTTCCTTGACAAATTTTTCTCTAATAAAAAAATACTATTTTTTTTTTCTTCAGATAATTAACATATAATATAGTTATAAAAGAATCTAAAAATTCCATCCAGAAGATAGATTCACTAATGGCTTTATTAAGATCTTCAATTCTGCCACTGTAGTATGTGGTTCATGATTTTTTTCATTCACATCTACATAGATCAATGACTGTTAAATTCCATATATGAAGCAGAAGAACACAGCAATAATGATTTCTCCTATATCTAGGAAGATTAAATCCAGCTGGTTTTATTATTGGATCTAGAAAAAGACATTTTTTGGAATCTCATAAAAATTCTACATCCAAAAAGGGAATCTTGATTTGAAAAAAGTCTTATATCATGAAACTATATCTTAAATTATTGGAAAGTCTAATATACATAAAACTTTCTGTAAATTTTAAATGAAACAATTTCTCTTTTGATATCTGTTGAAGGAATACTTGAAAGAACAGGCAGATATTGCAATGGAATAAAATTGAATAAGTCAGTCTATAGCATTCACTGACAGAATATATTGGTGCTGATGAAGCTGTCTATAAAGTATTTCCTTCACAACTCCAAGTGATGTCAGTCTTATTTCTAGAAATTAATTTTGATTTAGTATTAGATAAATAAAAAAATAAGTTAGGCTATGAGACAAGGTTACTCCTACAAAAGCGAAGACCAAAAACTAAACTTGGAGTAGGAACTTAAATACATTACCATCTGGTAATCATTACTTAATCAACCTTACTATAAATGGCACTATAATATAGAGCTGTAATTGTTTTCTCATATATTATGTAAAGTAAAATCTTAATAACATTTCTAGCCATAGTTAGAGGAAACAGATACATATAAGTAATAAGAAATGAGGTATTAAAATATATCATTATTGACCATGGAAGCAGATTAGATGTTGAAACCCTTAGAATGTTTTGATTTTAAGTTTTTAGCTTGAATATTAAAATGGGGTTAAAGGGTAATGCATAATTGTATTATTTCCAGCTATGAATCGTTAGCCAAAATTATTAAGAATAAAAAAATGTGCTTCAGTCTATTATTGCAAAAGATTATATTCAGATTACAAAATTTTCTTCTGTTATTTAGGATGAAAAATTGAGCATAGTGCTGGATTAGAAAAAATATTCCATCTTAAAAAATCATTTCCAATCTTTTCATATCTTTATTGAAAAACTTTTCTATTTCAGGAAAAGATTTCTTCTGTAAAATCAAATCAATATCATCACTGTAAATGAATTTCCTGCATTCTATTTCTGTAAGACTACTTATTAGTTTATTAAATTAAGTAGATGAGCAAATTGAACTCTATGATAGTTCTGTAAAATTTTGTATCTATTATGATTATCATTTGATTTTTTTTTGGTACACATGAAACTATAGAGAAAATAGACATTCTAGCATTACGATAAAAGGAATAACAAAACCAACTATGGCAGCCAATAAAGGCATTTGTCTGTGCTTTTAGCATAGAAAAAAGCCTGCGCAGCAGCCGGTGGGGACTCTCTGTGTTTTATTGTAGAAAGAAGCCTCTTGGGTTGGGTGCAGGCCACTGAAATTGTATATTTCTAGGAATTTACCTATAAATAGTGCCATCATGTGGCTGACATGATAGAATAGAAAACTACCAAAAAAATTATATGCTCAACAAAAAATTTAAAATAATTTTTTTTCATATATATTTTTTTAATTTAATTTTCCTATTTTTAAAGAATTAATTTATATTTTTCAAATTGTTTGACAAAATTTTAATGAAAATTATTTACAAAATTTTTTATAATCATATTTAAAAAAAATCTTTTTATTTGTTATAAAACTTTTTCATTTAACTTTCTAAAACAAATTATAATAAGTAATTTATAATTATAAGGATTATATTATTTATATATTTATTAACTGACTCTCACATAGATTTGATACTAAATAATCATGTAACAAAAAATTGTCAATAAACCCAATACTAAATAATTGACAAATTAGATTTTCACATGTGAGCCATTTGGTTCACAAACAAATAGAGAAATTTTATAAATTTTAAATTTATTTCAGAATTGTAATTTTACAATACTTCAAATTGTGTTATTAATGTATTGGAGAAATTTATTTGCCTAGTATGTTATTTCTATTTTTTAAAATACCTTTTTAAAAATATTTGTAATCTTTTTAAACATATATTTTTAATACTTGTTTATAATGATGATTATCACAACATTTAATAATTAAAAAAAAACCCATAGACTTTCTTTTTAGTTTTTATTAAAATGTTGGATAAATAAAAATAATCATAATATCAGTTATTTAGGAGAAGAAATAACATTCAACAATGAAAGTAATTGACTCAGCATGCTTAAGTTGCATTTCAACAACCAAATTAAAATTAATTTTATCTTCCCCAAATGGGAATAAATAGGACAATCTTCAACTCTCAGTATCTCCTTATTGCATTATGTAGGCCAATTGTATAGTGAGATTAAGTAATATTCACGAAAAAAGTTTTTTTTTCCATTAGTAATCTTAGATTCCCATATAAAGATATAAAAAAAGAGGAGCTAAAAATATCAGTTAATTAAAATTATTGTACTCCTCTTATCATTTTGATGCTCAAATGTCATTTAACCTTTCACAAAACTGATTACATAATAAACAAATAGAATGGAATTTTTTATTCCACCAAAAAATATAAGTAATAACAAGAAATAAAAAATGAAATCTTTTTATATATTCTAACAAAATACAATTTTTAAATTTTATAAATTATAAGTAAATTTTAATGGTTTTTTTTTTTGATATCTTGTGAATTTTCAATTAAACCAAGCAGGCAGTTCATATTTTTGATAAAGCTACAGTTTTGGGGCCCCCCAAAAAATGTTTACAAAAAAAATGTCTGCTAGGAAATGTAGTATTTAATAATTACATTTTATTTTTTATTACTGTTACTTTTTAAAAAAAAAATCATTGTGGAAAAATTAATTACGATATTTATAGTTTATTTTCTTTTTTTTTGGATTAAATTATTAATAAAAATACAATATTTACATTTTATTCATGTTGGTGGTGTGCAATCATATCATGACCAATAATGCACACTTATAAGGAAGGATCCCATACCTTTTGAAAATAGTCCACTGCATCATATTCTGTGTCAGGAAAGTCCCAAATTTTTATCATTATGACAATTTACCAAAAATAAATAAATAAAAAGCTACTGAACAAAAGAAACCCACAGAATTGATGACAATGTTAAGTGGGTCTCATCGTTTCCCACATTATAAGTGAAAAAAAATTGAAATAAAGCTCTAATCAAATTTATTTGAATTTATTCCTTTTCTTACATGCAATTTATTAATTTTGTTTTAATTTAACGACTAACACATTTTCGGTAGATTATAGACCCTCAAAACTGTATATTTATCAAAAATATGGGATGCCATCTTGGTTTACTTGAAAACTCACAAATATGTTTTTTTTTATTAAACAATTTTTTTAATGCTAATTAAAAATTAATCCATTCTCCCCTCAATCTATGAATAGATAAGACTCTGATGATAATGAATCAAAAATAGAATGGATCCACCTATTATTTTAAGCTTTTGATGTTCATAAGCTTATTCCTGCCAACACTGATAGAAATTAAGAGTAAACTCAATATATCAGCCTGATTAAAATATGGCATTATTATTAAACTAATAATCAATTACACTATGATGGAGAATAAATTTCATTCTTAATAACATCGTTTTAATAATGAAACAAAAATAATTCTAGCATAATTAATATTTTTCAGGTAGTTTCCCATAAGCAATCTTATTAGAACTTCAATTATTTGCCAATAATTGTTTAACTAGAAGACAAAAAAAAAACCATGTAATGTTTTATCTTTTCCTTCATCAGTAAAAAAATCCGGATAGATCCTTGCCTATAGTGAAATAATTAAATTTAGATTAGCTTTTTATCTAATTCAATATTATTGGTTGTGATCTAATTATTTTAGACATTTGGTTTATTTCTTGATAATGAAATTTTCATGGTGCTGATTAACAACGAATAATTGGACAATTTCTATCTAACTACATTGTAGGAAATTTGAACATAAACTTTCAAACTCCCTTCAGCTATTCACTCTCTCATGTAACCAATACACATGACCACACCCATGTGAAAAAGATAAATGATCTCCAATATATGTATTTCATACTGAAACAGCACTCATCAGTTGGTCTAGATAATCATCTCCCACACATATATATATAATCATTTCTCGGTTTATATTAAGATAGCAAATCTTTAAACTTTAGTAGACAGGCCTCAATCTAGTCCATCCTACAACTCTTTAGCCATCCATATCATTGAAAATCTGATGATGGATCACCCAAATCCCTAAATACATATTGTAACGGTATGTATATACATATGTTGCACAAGTGTGTGTGTGTATATACGAATTACATAATTCACTTGTTTTTTTATTATTATTATTAAAAACATATAAAATATCAAGAATTAATAGTTTGAAAGGGTAGAAGCTAAAAAAAAAATAGAGGGAAAATTTAGAGATAAGTTAGGAATTAGTAATAATTATAACTTATCTTTCTTTTATATACTTTTATTTTATAATTCATCAAAAATACTCTTTAAAAAAAGTATTTTTAATTAAAAAAAAAAAAAGTTCTGGTGATTAAATTAAAATATTTTGTACAAAACTAATCAGGCTCTGTAAAATTAAGATTCCAGACTGATTAGTTAAACAATATCTCTCTAATTCTAATCTTTGTAATTAAAATAGAAAAACAGAAAATAAAAAAAAATGTAAATTTTAATCAAAATTCTTTTCAGATAAAATGTATTAATAACACGGTTGAAACTCGAGCAAGGATGGAGTCAGAGTAGTATAAAAGGCACACATCCTCTAATGTCTTCAATTTTTAGAGTTTTCCAGTTTTTTCAATTTTAGTTGAGTTTGAGTTCAATTCAGTTAAAGAATTATTAAAGAGAATGAGTGGCTAGAACTAAACTCTGGTGTTTGATCATTTTCTCTGCTCATCTCCCATGTGCCATTAGCAAAAATGCTGTGGTAAATTACTCTAATTTGCCATTTACTGATGTTTCAACCCACCCTACCAAATTAAGTGAAACAAACATGCTGTAGAACAAGACACCAAGAAGCTTCCTTTATGTTACCATACCTTGACCAAGAAACTGACCGGATCCGAGGAAAAAGGGGTGCTCACCCACATAAAAAGAAAAATGAAGAACTGTGCATATCTACCATGGAAACCAAAGACTATTTAAACTGCCTATGGAAATCAAAGACAATGTTGAAACCACAAATAAATTCCAAAAGCTGTGCTATAAATCCTAGGTAAATATTTATTGACATCAGTATTAAAACTTTTAAATTTTATTCATTATCATGAATTTGTTAAGTGTATACTATCTCTTATGTGTTTATATTTTATTATTTCTTATTACATTTATAATTATTTTAATAAATTTGCATAAATTATTTTGTTTTATGTCTCTCTCTCCATTCATCTAAGTTAGTGTGTAGGATGTTAAGAACTAGCCATGGGTCAAGTGCTTGAAACGTGTTAATGACATTTCATAGGTTCCAGTGTAAGTATTGGATGGCGTCTTGGGTTTAAATCTGTTATAAATATATCCATGAGATGTTTCACATTTCATGCCACCGGGGAACTTCTTTGGTCTGGAAAAGTGGTTGTCCGTTTAATATTTTATTAAATCATGGTGTGACCAAGGGTATGATTGATATGTAATTATTTGTCATATTTACTCCCCTGCTTGTGTAATGGGTCTCTTAAAAATTATATTGAAAAATCATATGAGTTTTGTAAAAAAATAATAAATAAATAAAAAGTTTAATAAGGAAGGGTAATTCCCGTTACAATATAAATAGTTTACCTTGCATAAATATTTTTAATCATAACAAGTTTGTTTAAAACTACTTAAGTATAATCATTTAATGTATTATATTTTAACAACTTTTTATATAAGGAAAAAAGTTAAAAGAAAATAAGGCATTAAAAATAAATCTTTTATAATTTTTTTTAAAAAAGGCACTATCTCTTTAGTTTCTAAAAATCCACTACAAGTTTCACACACTGATGGCTGACACTTCATTTCAAAGTCAGTAATTCAGAGTGAGCTGAAAGCTAATCTATTGAGTTATCACCTATATTTTTTTCAAGTATCCAAAGGATTTATATTTGGAAATTTCAAAAGAATTCTATTTTACTATTAATTGAAAGAATGAAGATTCTAAAATGGAGCTGGGTTGGACTAGAAAAGATTGTAATAGATGAAAGGTTGAAGTTTTAAATTAGATACCAAGAGATTTACTAAAGCAATAAGCCTCAAGAATGTGCACTTGAAAATGCGAAGGCAGGGACCTCTATAGGTCTTAATCACAAGCTTATGCTTTGGAAGAAAAGAGGTTGAAGTAAAGAAGGGGTTCCCCTCTTTAAAGTGGCTTGTGGTTAAGACCTGTAGAGATCCCTACCTTCACATTTTCAAGTGCACATTCTTGAGGTTTATTGCCTTAGTAAATATTATTTACATTCAATGTGCATAAAATAAATTTATAATACCAAGAGATTGTAAAACTAGAAAGAGACCATATGTGAAATGAATGATTAAATAAGGAAATTTGCAGAAGGAAATTAGGGATCAGAGACATTGGATTAAATTTGGAAAAATTTTCATTTATGGTAAATAGGAATAAATAAACTTCTATAAAAATGTAAAAACAATTTTTTTTTAAAAAAAAACGTCTTTAAAACATTTGTAATAGAAAAGATTAATAAATAGATCAAACTATATACAAGAGATGTCAGATAGTTATTTAACTAATTAGTTACAAAAGTTAACTGATATTATGAAAGGTATTAAAAGAATGAAATCCAAAGGCAGAGCAGACTCTCTTGGCCAAAAAGATATCTCATGTTGAAAGAATATAAGAAAACTATTTTTGAATCAATTACCTGTCTGCCTTCAAAGTTTTCAAGTTACTCTACTTCAACCAATTGAAGCTACATAAAGATATTTATGAAAAAAAAAACGACTATGAAAGTTGTCTTAAAAGTCATTAATATTTCTGCTAATAAATTTGTTTACAAGAAAGAAAAAACCCAAAATTATTTCAAACATAAACTTGTGATATTTTAATACCACAAAAATTTCTTAAATTATTTAAAGACTTCATCCAACATTATAATTTTTATAACTTTATCATGGACATAGTCAATTGGAATTTTTTTATAATGTTAAATAAAATCCTATAGATATTATATTTTAATGAAATGATTTATTATCTATTTTGCAGCTATATAATATTAAGATTATTTATGTTCTTCATTACTTTTTATAATTCACTATTAAGATTTGGAAATATAAGTAGAAGTTCTGAAGAAGATTGCTGAGGCAATTGAAATCATCAATAGTGGGTTGTAAAAAAGCATTGTAAAAAGTCATAAAGGTCATAGATGATATTAATATTATATAGATTTGGCAATGCAATAAGAAAGATAAAGTTATTTTGAAGATAGCCATATCAAGTATTTAAAATATTCAGAATTAATCATTTCAAGTTTTCAAATTATTTTAATCTAATCCCATTATCTTTTTTATACTTGTTTTTGCACATTATATTTATATTCCAGTATTTAGTTAGAGTATTGCTCTAAACATTAATAAGCTGCTAAAAAGCAGTTACAACTTTCTCAATATTTTAATATATTAATAATATAATAGTTGAAAGACAAGCAAGAATTCTTAGTTTTATTTTAACAATTAAATTGTTGTTTAATGTACAATTTCATACATATACTGCAGCCATTAAGAAATGAATATGATCATTCCAATTAAATCATTCTGTGAGCCATAACACAAGCTGATCCATTTTTCTGTTTACATTTCTTTTGCAGAAAACACTTCTTTTCAAAATTCTTCAACCCCATACTTCTTTAATATGTCTTTGAGGATAATCCTTATAATGTCAATGAAGTCTATCACTTCCATGAAAACCAGAAATTCTTTTAGGAGGTCTTGCATTATTTATATGTCCAATCAAAAATGTGATTTTGCAATAATAGAATCTATAATATCACATTCAGAAAATTGAAGAATGTACTGATTAGTTTTATGAATTGCCAATGTATTTTTAAAATTTTATAGAATATCCTTAAATGAAAATTTTCTAATACCTTTACATTGTGCTGATAATGTCCAAATCATGTTTCCATGCAAGATAAAATAACAACTCTTTATACAGGTAATTTAATTTCAATAGTTATCTCCATATGATGAAACACTCTATTTCTTAACTTGTTAAAACCAGCAACAGAATATTGGAGTTTGTGCTACAAATATATTTAAATAAATTTATATTCTCAATTGATAACCTTTGAAAATAAAACTTACTGAGGATTTTTCTTCCATCACTGACTGCTACAAAATTTGAATTTTTCAAATCTTATTAAACAAAATTTTTGAATGTTGCAGTCAAAACATTAAATATATTCTGAACAGGAAACAAAAGTAGCACAATCACCAGCATAATGTAAATCCAGAATCCAAGAAAATGAAGTTCTTGTTTTCACTTTTGATTCAAAATAATTTCATATATATCACACCAATAATATTCATATTTTGTTAATTCTTGACAGTTTTTCTTATGTTCTCACTGTGATCTCATCTCATGCACTTTTGCTGAGACTGGACTAAAGTATAAGGTGATACCCTAAATACATTTTTTTTCCAAATATATTTCTGCATCCTGGTTATAATAAAATTGATATTAATATTATTCCATCACATAAACATGTGGAAATTATAATCTAGCTATTGCTATGATCACATAAATCCACACTAATGCATATATATTATACAATCCATTTGGTTACAATATATTTAAATGGCATATGTGCATTAATACTATAAGATTTAATTTTATCATCCATTTGTATTATTTTATATAGATTTTTAACAAAAATTATTAACCCTAATAAAAAAAATACTAATAAAATTTGATTTTTATTTTAATAAACAGTTTATTCAAGTTTTTTCATCAAGTGTAGAAGTGAGAAATAAAGTAATATATCATATGATAAGTGTTTGTTAATAATTTACAATTATAAGCTTTATACTGCATAAGCAATTACCATAAAAAAAAAAAAAGTAGAATTTTTACACTAAAACTATCAGGAATTTGTTTTCCGAAGTAAAATGTGCTAAAATATCTATTTAAGAAGACATAAAAAAAGACAGGAGTAAACTGCTTCACCAAATAAAATGTATTCACACAAATATATACTTTTATCTATGGTTTATATGAAAAGTTGTAGAATTTATAGTTACATGTCTTCAATCTACTAAATACTATTACAAAAATATACAAATGGGATTTGTTATACTTTCAATATGAAATTGTATGCTATCTGAAAAAATATCAAAGTTTAATATTATCTCTTTAAAGAAACAGAATAAAAAAAACGTAATAATTTTGTCCAAATTATTTCCATTAAACAAATGAAATAATAAAGTTAAGAATAATAAATGGAATAAAGTAGAATGCATAAGATAAAATGATCAACATAAAAGCACATAAAGAATCGACTTAGAAAAAGTATATCGTTAACCCATGATTCTGCTTATTTAAAATAATTGTCAGCTGCAGATTGCAATTAAATGTTAATATGTCAAAAAAAAACTTTTTATGAAATAGATTAATTTGATTTTTAACATTTCAATGTTTGACTTTTCGAAATCCATTGCAGAAATAGTTGTATATATATATTTTAAATGAAAATATTTTAGATATCATTAATATTTGCATATACAGTATATTTAAATTTGTATAAAGTTGTGTATATACTTAATTTTGACCACGTCAGATAACTTTAATGAAAAAAAGAGAAAATTATTTATTATTACTTTATACATTTACTATTGTTACAGTATTTATTAAGGAAAATATTATTATGAGACCGAGGGAGAAAGAGATGATTCAGAATTTGAATGACAACATTTAAAATAAGAGTATGAATTTCAAATGAGTAAAATAATACGCCAATGTGTTAACTGAATAAATATAGAAAAGTGTGACATTTGAATATCTTATATAGAATTACGCATTAAAAAAAAAGTTATTTGTATGTATTACCGATATCTCTAGAAATATGCAATTCTTTATATGCCATCAAACTGCATATATTTAACATTGTTTTTGTTAATATATTAACCTAAAAGAGTATTTAATTTTCTATTAATTATTACTTTCATTTATAACTAATTTAATTACTACTAATCGAGTGATATTACTTTTAATTAGATTATAGTAGGATTTCTGCAAATCTCAAGGACTAAACTTTATATTTTTAATTTTAAAATAACAAATCCTGCTAAGAAGACCTGATATTTAAGTTATCTTAATGCTTTACCTTCTTTAGGATTTTAATTATTTTATTTATAAATAAAATTTATTTAATATTATGTTTTGAATATAATGTCTTCATCAATTTTATTTACTTAAATTCGATAGCAGAAAGAAGTTTGGTGTTAACTGAAAGGAGACCCTTTGATTCCTCTTGGAGAACTTAAAGGAATCAAGGTGGACAAATTCCTAATGTCCACCCCATACCTTTCTTATCATTGCAGCTATTATTATTATTATTATTATATGATTATTCATATAATATATGAACATGGATGAGCTGCTCACCAACATGCATTAGTCAGCTCATGGTGACTTTATTGGCTATTTCCTTCCGGGTTTAAGATCAAAAAACACCATGGATTTTCTTCTCAGTTGCCTGATAGTTCATAACTGAAATATCATATGAGTTTTCTTGAAGGTAAAATGAATGTGCATGTGAATTAATTATTTTTCTAATATTTACAATCATGACAAACAAAAATAAATCATAGTCCTTATTCCCAGAAGGCTGTAAAGTCACCAGCCAATGCAGAAATTGGTGGCCAAAAGTGGAGGGTGTTAAGAATCCCCTCATTGTAAATCCAGGTTGCCATTTGAAAATGACCTTTTATTTAGGTACTTACAATTGCAGGTCACTGTCAAGTGAAGGAAGATTGCAAAAATTGAAAGAACTGTCTCATATTAAATGGAGAATTATTGGATTTTGTGAAGTTAGAAAGGTGAAGAGACAATTGATTTAAAAAGTGCAACATGTACTGACTGTACTATAAAGACACAAACATTGGAAGTACAAATGGAATAGGATTCATTATAAATAAAAGGTGGAAAAACAACATTGCAGAGATTGATGGTGTATCATAAAGAGTGGCAAGATTAGTTATTCAACTTAATAACAGATAATTCAAGTTTATGCCCCAACAAGTTCTCTGAGTGATGAAATAATAGTCGGATTTATTTATATGGATGTATAAAAGACTTTTGATTAGACCAACAACATTTTAAAATTATTATGAGAGATTTTAATGCTAGAATTGTTAAATAATTGAAAGATGAAATTGCTGCAGTTAAATTTGGTTATGGTGATAGAAATGAGAGAGAACACAGACTTGTGGAATTCGCAAAAAAAGAAAAAAATTATATTATGAATTATTTTTTTAAGAAAAATGTTAAATGAAAATGGACATGGAAGTATCCAAATGAAGAAATAGCAGAATTGGATTATATTTTGACTAGTTGAAAATATATATTTCAAGATTGTAATGTTCTTAATAAATTCACCACAGGAATTGATCATCGATTAGCGAGATGTAAGATACATATTAATGCAAAACTAGAGACAAAAATTATTAAGAAAAACAATATTCACAGTTGGTATTCATAATCTTCAGAAATATTCTAATGAATTTAAATTAGAACTAGCAAATTGTTGAACAGACTTTGAACATGATTTAAATTTGGAAGATAACTGATATACTTTTAAAAACTGCAATAATTATAGCTGATAGAAAAAAGCAGCAATTGACCAGTAAAATTTCTACTGAGACTAGAGAACTTACGAAAAAAAAGGAATATAAAAATATACAATAATGATTGATTAAGAAGAATTGAATACCTAGAATTTTGTAAAATGGTGTGAAAAAGAGTTGATAATGATATAAGAAAGTATAATTGTGATCTATCAAGAAAAGCTATAGAAGAGAATAAAAGTCTCAAGAGTGTAAAATAACATTTTGGTATTGATAGGAAACTTGTTTCTGCAATAAGAAAAAAAAAGATGAAACTATTACTAAAAAGAGGGATGACATCATGAAATATGTAGAAAAATTCTATCAAAAATTATATAGTAAGAAAAAACAAGGAAAAGTACCTCCTATAACTATTATATCTTCTGAATTGTCCAGGATTTTAAATAAAGAAACGAGACATGCAGTTAAATTTATGAAGAAGGGAAAAGCTCCAGTTATTGATAGAATTATAATCGATATTTTAAAAGAAGCAGATGAAGAAATAATTTTTTTTTTGCAAAATTATATACAAAATATCTAAAAGATAAAGATTTACCAGATGATTGGAAGAATGCAGTATTAATATTTAAAAAAGGTGATAAAGAAGATATGAGAAATTATAGACCTATCAGCCTTTTATCAGTTTTACACAAAATTTTTACCAATATAATTACAACTCATCTACAGAGAACATTGGATTTCCAGCAACCAAGAAAACAAGATGGATTAAAAAGTGACTTT
Organism: Epiperipatus broadwayi; assembly: GCA_028023455.1. NCBI lineage: Eukaryota > Metazoa > Onychophora > Udeonychophora > Euonychophora > Peripatidae > Epiperipatus > Epiperipatus broadwayi. Next base: position 6,499,876 of record JAQFVV010006214.1, on the reverse strand, counting down.
AGTACAGTAGATTATATCTAGGTAATGAGAGAAGTTATAGACAGGACTACTAAATATGAATTGCCATTATGCTTTGGATTTGTAGATTATGAAAATGCATTTGATTCTTTAAGTGTTTCTTCAGTGATTAAAGCATTGGATCATCAAGGCATAGATCCCTTGTCAAATTCTGAAGAATATTTATAAAAATAAAATAGCAACAATTAGATTAGATAATGATATTAGGAAGATTAACATTAAGAGTGTATGGCAAGATGATTTCATATCTTCAAAACTTTTTACACCAGTGCTACAAGAAGTATTTTGTGGATTAAAATGGGAAGCTAAAAAAATAAAAATAAATGAAGTTTATTTAAGTTATTTAGATTTTGCAGATGATGTAGTACTTATTTTTGCAAATAATTTTTTAGAGCTTCAGGAAATGTTGCAAGAGTTATCAGATGAAAGTAAAAAAATAGAACTAAAGGTAAATGTTAAAAAGACTAAAGTAAAGTTCAATAGATTTTCTCGAAAGATAAAAATAAAGACTGATGATGAGTTAGAAGTTAATTAAATTCTAAGCACTCAGAATGCTAAAATAAGAAAAGATTCAGTGTAAACATATCTTAAGTTAAACCAAGCACTTTTGATATCTTGTTATAATATCATATTCTTAGTGATGAGTATAAATAGGATGTAAATGTATTCAAATAAATTAAATAGCCAACATTTTAGAAATGGAAACCAGAATTCTTTTTTATCTATAGTTAGAGTTATTGGCAATGTGCCATGCCTTTTATCTTGTACTTGGAGTTGTTTCATTCTATATACATGATTCATATATATATATTACTTATAATAACTTCTCTCATATACCCTTTAATGCAAACATTTTTTTAAAAATAAAACTTCTTTATTTTCCTGACAGTTTTGACTGTCCAGCAGTCTTCATCAGAGCTACAATATTTGAATGATATAAATACATACCCATTACTTCATATATATATACATACATAAGTATATCAAAATATATACACATATATCCCTTAAACATACATATATAGATCCACATACACCCGTAGACATATATATAAAATCTATACTTACATATATATATTATACACATATATTCTTTAAATATACATAGATAGATATACATACACCCATAGACATATATACAAATCTATATATACATTTATAAATACCCATCCAGATGTATACAACTTATATATAAAGTACATATCTAATACACAATTTTAAAATTATTACATATTAAAAACTATTTTATTCCGTACTGCAAGTGATAAATTTCTATCCAAAAATGGCTGAAATCTATGGAAAATTAAAGTGCCAAAGGCAAGACATCAAAGGTAAGTAAAAAAAACAACATACATTTGATGTCTCGCCTTTGGCATTTTAATTTTTCATCGATTTCAGCTATTTTTAGATAGAAATTTATCACTTGCAGGCTTCTTGGTGGGGCTGCAGCATCACCTAGTGGCCACAGTACAGTGCACCCAACAGTACCTTTTATTTTTAATATTACCCTTTTATTACTTCTTTATTAATATTATTTTATAATTTTACCTTTCATATTATCTTCCTATCTTTTTTAATTATTATCTAATATATAATGTCAGCTCTTATTTTTTATAATTTTACTTTTAGGCTTTTTATTATTTCTAGTCTTATTATTTATTAATGATTTATATTTTTATTCTCTTCAATAATTCCCTATTCATTTTTATTTACTGTTCTCAAATTTCCTATACCTTTTAAATAACTGATTTTTTTTCAAAAATCTTCTACCTCCTATTGTGATGTGATGCACTGTGACTTCTCCTTATATGGAATCACTATGCCCAGAGAAACCTGTTAGCCACTTTGAACCCCTTTCCATTCCCCATCCCAAGTTTTCCCATATACCTGCTCCATCCCATTTCCACAACATAATTTTTGTTAACTCCATGGCCTTTAGATCTAAAGCCCCTTTATCTTTTTCCAAACCCAGCATAAAAAACAATAAGACACTTTCCGTATAATCACTTTGTTCATATTTATTCTTCCACAACTTCATTATTTGTATCCTTTCTGATTTCAGGCATTCACATTCAATTAATAGATGCCTAATATTTTCTATATCTTCCATACACAGCTTGCAGACTAAATCACCAATTTCTCTCCATTTACATATATATTCCCTTGTTCCTAAAGATCATGTTTGAGCCTTAAACAGTAAACTACTTTCCTTGCTATTATCATAAATTAACTCTCCCCCAATATTCTGCTACTTCTACAAATATTTAAACCCTTTCTACTCTCCATCTCCACAATTCCCTATTCTTTATTAATGCATCTATTCTTCTATCCCATTCCTTAACACTTAAACACTCAACAATTCTCTAAAAATCTTCTGCATAATGTATTACCTTTTGCACCCATATTGTTGCCTGCCCTTGATTCATAACCCAATTAAATACTATTTTGGCTATTCTTTTTTATTATCCACTGAACATTTTCATTTTACATCTCTCATATAAAAAGTTGACCATCCCATTTCTCCTTGAATTACCTCCTTTGCCATCCACACTTCTGCATCTAATGCATGTCTTCCTATTTCTCTCTGTACGTATTCTAAGTAATCTAATACCCCTTTACTAACACATCATTGCCATATGTTAATCCTGCAATTGTTACTCCCTTTCATGCAATTCTAGCTACATCATATTTATTCTAGGAGAACACTTAATTTCTTTATCAATCCCTTTCTTTTCTTTGCTTCATTTATCAATTTTTTCTCTCATTCATCCAAGCAATTTCTCTGATTATTTAAAAAAATTCCCAAATAGTTATATCTATTCACCACACTTTATATCACCCAATAAAAATTCTTTGTCTTCTCTTTCCCCAATATTAATCATCATTACTTTTGATTTTGCCTCACTAAATTGAATTCCCAACTCTTTACTCATCTTCGCGCATGTCCTCAATATAACCTCCATATCTTCCCTTCTTCCTGCACACACAAAAAAACATCATCTGCTAATAAAAGACCTGACAAGGTATATACTCCTTGCCACCTATTAATGGTATCTCTACCCCTCTTCCCAGTCTTTCCATTGCTCTCTCCATTTCTCTCAAATATAACAAAACAAAATTTGGTGACAGAGGACATTCTTGCCTTATTCCCACCCCATTTTTAACTTTAACTGATTCTATATTCCCTAATTGATAGTGTAGTAATTATTTTCATATAATTTCTTAATAATATCCACTAAAGTTCCATCCATTCCCAAATTTACTAAACTTATCCATAATCTATTTACTCTATCATATGCCTTCTCTATATCTATAAAAACCATATATAACTGTCTACCTGTATTCCTACTCATATCCATAAGTTGGGTAACTACAAATAAACTATCTCCTGTACACCTATCTGATCGAAAACCTCCTTGCATTTCTCCCACTATATTACTTTCTTCCATCCATTTTGCAACTTTTCCAGCCAACATATATGAGAAAACTTTATATAGCACTGACATTACTGCTATCAGTCTATAATTGTTTAGCTTTCTATGATCCTTACCCTTCCCTTTAAATAATAGCTTTACTCTTGTAGTACTCCAACTACCTGGAAATTCTCTCTTCCATGCCATCTTATTAAACATGATAATAGTTTTAATTTTATAGATTCCTTTAATACATCTCCCTCTGTTATCAATTTTTTAAAACTTATAATTTGAAAAATTAAATATTACAAACCTTTATATGTATAAAAAATATTTACAATTCTTTACCTATACCCACATATTAAAACTTTTTACATACTTATTTTATTATTAATCCTATAAACTAATACTATTTTTAAACTTATTTTTATATTCTATATATTCCCATAGAATATAGATACATACACTTATCTTTTAGTACTAATAACCATACAAAAACAATAATAACCCTATAAAAACGAGGTTTTTACATCCCCCATCCTATTCAAATTGTTTTATCTTCTTAATTAATATTGCTTCTTTTATTTTCTTATCTCTTCTCTTATTAGTACATCCTATTGTTTTTATACTATCTTTCTCAAATATATGCCCTGTTTCCATAGTATGCAAATAAATTGGTGACTTTTTATCATATCTATGTTGAATTAACCTTGTAAAAATCGAATTCTTCATCTCATCTACATATTTAGTCCCTATCATATTATTCCCACAAGATCTACAATCTGTTTGATATACACCATTTATACATTTTCCTATTCCTTTAATATATTTATTATCTAATATATTCATTACATCTTTTCTTCTTTTATTTACTGCCTTATATTTAATTACATTATTATATTTTTTATTAATTTTTCTAATAATTTTATTAACATTCTCAACTATATTATTATTATATGTTTTAACACATATCCTCCTTCCTTATATTATTCTTTCTATATTTGACTTCTCTTATTCTCTATTAATTTCTTTATATTTTTTTCTGTTAATTTTATATTCTTCACTATTACTTTCTCTGGATATTCATTTTCTTTAAATTCCTTGACTATTGATTCTACTTTTTTATAATTCTCTTCACTTGAATAATAATTAATAGCCCTACATATTTTTCAACTAATACTATTTATTGTATATTTACTATCTGTATTAGAATTCCAATTTATTATATTACTATTCCCATTCATTTTTTTATATACTGATGTTTCTATTCTACATCTTCCTTTGTCATGTTTTTGTTAATAATATGTCTAAATATGATAACTTATTATCCCTTCTCTCTTTTCACTGTGAATTTAATATTCTTATCTAATTTATTAATCTAAGTGAAGAGGAGTATAAAAAAAGTAGAATTAATAGTCAAGGAATTTACAGAAAATGAATATCCAGAGAAAGTAATAGTGAAGAATATAAAATTAACAAAAGAAAAATATAAAGAAGTTAATAGAAAAGAGAAGAATAAATATAGGAAGAATAGTATAAGGAAGGAGGAGTATGTAGGTGTTAAAACATATAATAATAATAATATAGTTGAGAGTGTTAATAAGATTATTAAAAAAATATAATAATATAATTAAATATTAGGTAGTAAATTAAAAAATATAATGGATATATTAGATAATAGATATATTAAAGGAATAGGAAAATGTATAAATGGGGTATATCTGATAGATTATAGATCTTGTAGGAATAATAAGATAAGGACTAAATATTGAAGCAGTCAATCTTAGCTTAAGATTGTGCTTCATGTTTCTACCTACTACCCGCATTCAAACCCCTATATCCCATCCCGCTCCTTTTGTCGTGTATATATATTTCATGTATATATTTGAGATACGCTATTTAATGTTTCAATAACATTTTAAAATTATTATTAATTCTTTTCATTAATTATTAGTTCTTTTTTATTAAAGTATTATAGATGCGGCTCAAATATGTACATAGGAGCAAAACTTACTAATAAAATATTGCTGTTTTTAAATATTTATTATATGTCATTTTTAGCTTTTTCTTTTTAAATTGCTTGTTTTTTTTTTTTATTAAACTGTATATTTTTTTATAAAATCCACTATGGAAGATGTGACTGTTGTTAATTGTCCAAAAATAATTAAGGGTTGGAAGCACTATTGTTTTAATCTGAGGTAGGTATTTTTAATTAAAGTTTTACTTAAAATGGGATTAAGTAGATTAAAGATTTTCTTTTGTTAAAAAACATGTCAAATCTATTTCTAATCTGGAAATAGATTTGAATTTATTTTGGACATTATCTAACAATTGCATCTTTCAAAAACAACTGATAAAAGAAAAAGTATAAAATGACTGAATTTTGGAGAACAGATTAGATTAGCTACTCTAGTATAAATGTATTACACGTCGCTTGAAACAAATGATGTAGCAGTAAATCCACCACTCTTCAGCGGCCTCTGCCGCTACCGTAATATCCTGCTGCCCTGAAATGAAGAAAGGTCTAAAAAAAAGAACTTTAGAATGCTAATAGAAGTTTCCTGCCACCGAAGTACTTGCATTTCAATCGCTGTGCACGTGCCATACTTTAAAATGGATTCTTAAAATTGCAAGGTAAATTTCCAAGCCGCCACCTAATAGTCAATTTAGTCTAAATAATCTATCAAGATCTCTTCTCATGTATTCTTTAACTTTGCCTTTTTTATATATATATCTGTGAATGTAATTTTGCTCTCAAATAATTTCTTTATATCTAATCCCATCTCATATGCTCTTAACTTTCTTTAACTTGGTGCGATCATTTATTTATATGTATTTATTATTTGATTTATATATCTGCTTGCTTATTATTAAAATGTCAATCTCACAATCTGGTGATTTTAATTTATAAAAATCTTTTCTGTCATTTTTAACTAAATCTTCATGAAAAGGTTATTAACGTCCCCTTTAAATATACATATATAATGCATTGTAAATTAATACGTTCGCCAGATTGTTTTACGAATCAACATTTTAGGTTCGTTTTTAATATAAAATTGATTTGTTTAACTCTGAAAATCCAGAACTCAAGCTAATTAACGCTCTGAAACATTTATTTTATAATTATTTATTAAATTCTGAAAGGGTGACTTATAATTTGTTTCCTATATAACTGCTAATCTTACTTCATTTTTCATACTCTTAAAATATCAAATATAGTATTTAAATATTCCAGTTATTATAAAAATTGTGAACATGGGATTGAATTATTTTAAATAGTAGGAAAGGGAAGGGGGGAAATCTTAATGTTTCTGTTACTAAATCAAATCTTAACGTATATTTTATTAATTTGAAATCTAAATCTTAATGTTTCTTTTGCTAAATAAAATCTTCAAGTATATTTTATTAAATGAAATATTCTCTCTCTATATATATTATAATTGCATGGTGTATTATAGTATTCAAACAAGGGTCATTTATTTTAAAGCAGTAAAATTTATTCAATGTTGTTAGAGACATTTATCATTCGTACTGCGTTCCTGACATATAGCCGATCTTCGTGATTATATATATGTGCTTCTTCATCTGGGGGTTACGACAAGTTCGAACCCATAGATTTCTTCTCAAGTCTTCATATAAAAATGTCTCTGGCGGTGACCCCTAAGTCTGGCACATGCTATGCATATTCACTTCGTATAAATAAAAAGGCCACTGGCGGTGACCCATAAGTCTGGCACACGCTATGCCCATCCATTTCTTCGTATAAAAAGGCCTCTGGCAGTGACCCCTAAGTTTGGCACACGCTATGCCATCCATTTCATTTTTCATCCAGAAGCACGACCTTTTCCTCTTAGTTATTTTTAGGCTATTATGTCAGCACCGCAAACTTCTTCGTATTATTATTATCTTTTGCTTCATGACCCAGTTTTAATGCTCTAATATTAAAATTAAGCTTTGCTTAAAATATATATAAATGCCAACTACTTCTATTTTATTAATTAAATTTATTTCAGTATTATACAGTCCCACCATCGTAATTTATATATCTATTTAAGAGTATCTATATGCCTTGGGAAAAATAAAGCGTTCGTCTTACTATTGTTAAATGATTTTCATTAAATATTTTGTCATAGTTTCAAATATAATCTTTTAACTCTTTTGTTTATTTTCACGACCTCAATGGCGTGGAAATAATTTATATCATATATATAATGAATTTTGGAATGCTCCTAGTAATATATATGTTAGTTACCATGTTTTAGAACCGTAAATCAAAGCGTTAATGGCAGTATTATGTAATTCTTTCTAATATTCGATTGGCATCTTAATATTGGACCCACCAAAGATGTGTGTTTATTTGTAATATATTATTTAGCTAATAAAGAGCATATGAGAAATAATAGCGTGAATGACACTATGTAATTATCTACCACTTGCTCATTCACGCACATACTAATGTACTTAATTTATAAATGTATAATAATTTGTCAATATATTTTATTGTCTAACTTATTTGAGTAGTTCAAATTCCTTTTCCTCCACTTCCACATATTACAGCAATGCTTATGTATATTTTAATATAATCATAGTTAATAGATGTCTCATTGTTTTGCTCAGCTTTGCTAGTCGGCCGGATTAAAATTAATTCTCATGGGCCATCACTATTATGTTATCCATTAGGTGTTTGATCTGGGGCTTAGAGAGTGGGTTCGAATTCAGGCTGGTCCCTGACCTAAATCTTGGGCTTGACTGGGTTTGAAGTACATTTTGTGAGTTCCAGCTCATGTTAGATGGATAAACATATTTTGACCAGCACAATATGTAGGCGAGATGAAGAATTCAATTTTTACAAGGTTAATTCAACATAGATATGATGAAGTCACCAATTTATTTGGATAGTATGGAAATAGGGCATACATTTGAGAAAGATAGTATAAAATTGATAGGATATACTAATAAAAAAAGAGATAGGAAAATAAAAGAAGCAATATTAATTAAGATAAAACCTAATTTGAATAGGTAGGGGGGTAAAAACCTTATTTGTGTAGGGTTATTATTGTTTTTGTAGGATTATTAGTACTAAAAAATACGAGAATGTATCTCTATATGTGTGTATATATATGTGTGTGGGAATATATAGAATATAAAAATAAAAATAAGTTTAAAAATAGCATTAGTTTATAGGATTAATAATAAAATAAGTATGTAAAAAGTTTTAATATGCGGGTACAGGTAAAGAATTGTAAATATTTTTTATACATATAAAGGTTCGTAATATTTAATTTTTCAAATAGAATTATAAGTTTTAAAAAATTGATAACAGAAGGAGTTGTATTAAAAGAGCCTATATTAAAAGAAGGTAGAAAATTTTGAAAAAAATCAGTTATTTAAAAGGTAGACGAAATTTGAGAATGGTAGATAAAAATGACTAGGGAATTATTGAAGAGAATAAAAATATAAATTATTAATAATAATAAGACTAGAAACAATAAAATGGTGAAAGTTAAAAAATTAAAATTATAAAAAATAAACGATTTATATCAGATAATAATTAAAAAAGATAGACAGGAAGAAAAGATGAAAGGTAAAATAAAATAATATTAATAAGGAAGTAATAAAAGGGTAATATTAAAAAAAAATTTAAAAATTAAAAATAAAAGTTTTTAAAATGTAATAATTTAAAAATTGTGTATTAGATATATTTTTATATATATATGTAAGTTGTATATATATGGATGTGTATTTATATATGTATATATAATTTGTATATATGTCTGTGGGTGTATGTATATCTATATATGTTTAAACAATATATGTGTATATATTTTGATATACATATGTACATATATGTAAGATTATATATATGTCTATGGGTGTATGTGAGATAGATGGATGGATGAAATAAGGAAGTGTGTGGAAGTGCTGTGAAGAAGAGAAACTAGAATTTGGAAAAGATGGATTGAACTTGGAGGAACTTTCATCTTACAGAGAATTGATAATAGTTGAAAATGATAATGATGAATCTCAATCATAGATACCTTAAATCATTATCTATTTATAGGTACTTTAAATAGGGGGTTGTGAGTTTATTTCTCCCTTTCTATACTGTAGGCATTACATAAAGGAAAAAAAGTTCCTTTAAAGAACCACTGCAGAGTAAAGGACTCTCCAACAGTCTCTTCTCACCACAGAGGAACAATAAAAATATTATATCATGCTTGTGAATTGTTGAAAAGTGGGAATTGAGTAGTTTTCCAACAATCACTACCAATGTTAGATAGTTAATTGGGTCAGCTTTAAAGCAATTACTAGGAAAAAATATTGTAAAACTAAATGGAACCTAGAAAATAATTCATATTTTATTCATTTTAAATTTTTTAGTTTAGTCAGGCTTTTAGTCCAATTGAAAATTGAAGGAATATTGTAGATATGGCAGGTAAGTACATTATTACCATTATATTGCAATGTTATTATAGCTTAACATTCAAAATAATAATACTCAACTAGATACTTTATTAATTTGTCATATTTTTTATTATTATCAATAAATTATTGCAAAATGGCAATTATTCATTTCATAAAAAAATATTACATCAGGTCAATGGGAAAAATGGTATATTTAGATTTTATAGTAAAAATGACTCTTTAAATGCATGACAATAAATCTCCAATTAAATGTGATAGCTATTTAGAATCAAAGCAATCTGACCTTCCATATACAGTGGAAGTCTAAATTACCCTCAGCCCCTTTAACTTCTCAAACAAGTTTCAAATAATATCAATATTTGCTAAACTTAGATTAAGACTTGGGGCAACAAATGATTTATTTTTAATATATGCAAGTATTTCTTTACTTAAAACATTAAATGTTTCTGAATTAAAATTAAATCATTAAAGAATAAAAATGCAACCCAAAAAACTTTATATTATCAAATATCAACTTACAATTTTTCCTTGTTAATAAATTATACTTTATTTGTAATTGGATGATCCTGATTTGCTAAAAAAAGATATTATGTGAGTTACTCTGAGTGATTTTATATGCCTATCTACTGAAATTATTACACATTCATGTAAATCAAAATATTTATGATTAGATCCATTTTTCCTAATATTGTACTTTAAACAGAATGACTTATGTTTAAGTAAGTGATGGTAAAAACTCAATTTAATATCAATAGTTTTAATAATACTATTGCTTATGAGAAAGAACATGAATTCTTTTTCCTCACTATGAATCACCAGCTCTTATGAAATACTCAAATATTGAATTCAAAATGATTACTTATTTTTCTATCCAATTTAACCTGCAACAGTTACAAGTAGTATGTGATACCACTATAAATTTTCATATAACTTAATTTCATAGAATTTTTAAAAGAGTTGGTGGCTATCTCAATACTTTCTTAGGTATGTCTATATTTTTCAAAAATCAAATTAGTTTGAATTTAGCTTACATATATACATTTTATGCCTCTTTTTGGACTTAGTGGTATTTCATACTGCTTGTAGTCTAAGCATAAGTACCTTTTTCATTTTTTTGCAAATTATCACTATTTTTTTCTACTTTTTAGATAAATATAAGTTATTGTAACTAATGCTTACAATAATAAAAGCAAATTAATTTTATTATAATATGTGATTGTAAGAAAGCAATCAATTGATTCCAATTAAAAGCTATTTTAAACAAAAGTAATTTTATTTCTCCATTTTATGGGATTATATAATTATGCATTTTAAATTTTTTGTACAAATATTTAATATCTATTGTAAATAATGCTTATAATAAAAAAAATCAAATTTGAAACAAAAATTATACAAAACAAACTTTACTTAGGATCAGTAGTAAATACAGCTTGAACATTAATGTTATAAAATTGCATTGTAGTCACTACAGATTAAAATATTTTTCTTGGGATTGTTGCATTGTAGTCACTACAGATTAAAATATTTTTCTTGGGAATGTTTTTAAGAATGCACCAATTTCTAGTCCTATTATTATTAACAATATTGTATAATTTCAAAATTTGCTCCATCTTTTGTAAAAAAAAATTCACATATTTTTTTTTTTAGTTTTGATTAATTATAAAAGCTAAAAAAAGAAAGAGATAATTGTATTTTATAGCAATGAATAATTTGTTTTTTCAAATTTTAGGCATATTTTTGAACAGATATCATAACTTGGGGAGGGGGGGGTAAGGTAGCTAAAAAAAATCCATTTTCTATTTTCATATGTTATCCAGATATTATTTCGGTTCCTTTATATTAGTAGTGAATATCTCAATTTTTAAAAATATATCAAAGTTATTTCTATTTATAAAAATGTTTGAAGAATGATTAAAAAAATTAGTGTTTTACTTACTATTTTTTTTATTATTGTATTGAAATTTCTTTTATAACATTATTGTCATATCTGACCCTGCCTTCAGAAGTGGACTATTCCAGATTCCTTGCCTGATTGGCTAGCAACCAGCTGCTATCCAATGGGATTAAAACCTTCACTGGGGTTCGCGCACCAAATCCGCGTATTACCAGTAAGGTAGGGGATCTGCCTTTAAATAGTCAGTCTTTTGGAGGCAAGGAGAGAGCAATTACTTCTGTTAACCTGAACAACAGAATGTGCTCTCCATTAAACCTTCTGCCATCAGCTAAGGTATTTATCTAGTCATTATTGAGATGTTCATGCAGTGAGGCAAGTCCACCTACGGACTGGAAACTTCTACGTCTGAACTAGAGCCGACTCGAGGCAAGCTAATTACATAGCCTGGAAGAGTCTTACCAGAACTCACGATGCAGGCTAATCATTAGCTGGAAGCGAGTTCCTTACTTTGCACGACTATCTCAGCATTGAAGCATATCAACTGTATTTGTACATTTGTTTAACTAACGTGTGTATATATTTTATACTAATAAATTGTACATATTAATCGCTGAATAGTTGATCTTTTTGTATCTGTTGGTTTGGAAACAAACCTGCAAGCCTAAACAAACACTACAGATTTGGTGCAGTTGACAGGCCTGTTATAACAGATTTGGCGCAGCCGCATAGAAATTTTTCCCTCACAGCTGGAAAAATTATAAAATAAACTGCACCATTTATAACAGATTTGGTGTAGTAACAGAAAATTTTCCCTCACAGTTGGAAAAATTAGAATAAACTACGCCAGTTTAAACAGATCTGGTGCAGTAACAGAGTAAAATTTTTCCTCATGGCTGGAAAAATTGTATTATAAAATACGCCAGTTTCAACAGATCTAAAGGTGAAATGAATATGTGAGAGTGTATATTATTTTTCGTTTTGGAAAAAATTTACATTACCGTAATTTTATTACGGTGATAATTTTCTTTTAGAAAAATAACAACGAAAAACTGTTGAATAAAATTGACGGCAAACATAAAGGCATTTCAATTTGAAGCATCAACCAATCATGAGAGCTTTACTCACAAGACTATCGTAAAAGCTCGCTCTATTGGTTTAAAAGTTTTGTTCAGGTAGTTACAATAACATAACTATAAAAACAAGTACGAGTGGTTACTCAGCATAAATAAATAAAAAAAGATGGCTAAAGCAATCAGCTCTATGGAATCTTTTGATCCGGCTCAACCTGAGAGCTGGCCAAATTATAAAGAGCGTTTGATTTTTTATCTACAGGCTAACAATATAAAAAAGCCTGAGTTTAAGTTAGCTACATTTAATGACCATAATAGATCTGCAAACGTATGATATTCTCAAGTCTCAATCTACGGTTGTAACCCCAGCTGAGCTGGATTTTGATAGAGTGTTGACAATTCTCACATAGTATTTTTCTCCTAAACCCTTGACCATAATGCAGAGTTACCAGTTTAATCTCAGCATACAAGAACAGGGTGAAACAGCTTGAGAATTTGCAACATGAATCCGTATATTAGCCTTGAAGTGCGATTTCCAAGATTTCATGAATGAAGCACTTCATGATCATTTTATTTGTGGCATAAACGATCACAATTTGAGGCTGAAAATGTTAATGATTCCAGACCTGGGTTTTGAGACAGCAGTAGCTCAAGCAAGACTAGCAGAAACTATAGCTAGTCAAGCTAACCCATTAAAAAGACTTATAAAGTCTGAAGTGCAAAAAATTGAGAACAACACTGGGTCACCCAAGCACTCAGTCAGCTCAAATAAATCAGCATCAAATAGCTCATGGCTTTGTTATAGATGCAATGAGCACATGCATACAGAAATGTCCATACCGCAAAGCAACATGCACATTTTGCAAGCATATAGGACATATAAATGCAGCATGTCTGAAATTAAAAGGGCAAACAGCCAAGTCTATTCCTAAAGACAGTAAAGGCACTTATAAGAAACATAAGCAAGTTGCCTGTATAAACCATATCAGAGATAACAAGTCTGGGTTTATACACACTGTCATCCATTAAAGATCAGCTTTTTTAAGCTATTGTGCATGCGCTTTTAACGAGTGTTAATAATAAATGAATACTTTCATTCCCAACACATGATGTTTAGTAAATTCTAGATAATTTCACCGACGTCATCCATTCAGACATTGTAAACAGTAATTTAAAATGAGTGGTCTATCCTCACGCTTTCATTTCCAGTACTTAAGATTTGTCCATATATAAATACTATATCTTGTGTTGGGAATGAAAGTACACATTTATTATTAACACTCGTAAAAAGTGCATGCACAATAGCTTGAGAAGGCTGATCTTTAATGTATTACAATTTATAAAATATAGCACTATAAAAATAAATGCTTATTTACACACTGTCATAATAAATGATACACCAGTTAATATGGAACTTGACACAAGGTCAGCAGTGTCTATAGTTTCAAGAAAGACTTGGACAAGCATTAATAAAAAGAATAAATATAAGCTACAGCCTTGCAGTAACTCAATATCAGACTACCAAGGGAATAAAATCAAACTGTTGGGTCAAACAACAGAAAAAATTACTATGCCTAATAAAACTATATACCTACCACTGGTAGTGGCATTAGGTAACCATAATGATTTAATAGGTCCTGACTGGTTCAGTCACTTAGAGTTCAAAGTGACCAAAGTAAACCAGCTCACAACATTATCAAAATTGAAGACTAATGAATCAGAAGTCTTTAACAAAAAGCTGAAACCTGATGTCAAACTTCAACTAAAAGACAAAAACAAAATAAAATTCCAAATAGGAACAAAATTACTATGACATATGTACTATGGTTCCACAAGATGGAGACCAGCAGTGGTGATGCAAATAAAGGTTCTCTACATTGTTGTGCAAACTGAAGATGGTCATCATCATCATCGACATCACCCACACATCAGAACTATCAAGACAGCAGCAGACAACCAGAAACAAATTCATCAAGCGAAGAAGATGGAAGACAGGAACAACAATCAACCGGTGAAACCAACCCAGCACATTTCAATGACTATGTCCTCCAGGACTAATTTCAGCCAGGTACGAGATGTCACATCTGACCCTACCTTCAGAAGTGGACTATTTCAGATTCCTTGCCTGATTGGCTAGTACCCAGTTGCTATCCAACGGGATTAAAACCTTCACTGGGGTTCACGTATCGAATCCACATATTTCCAGTAAGGTAGGGGATCTGCCTTTAAATAGTCAGCCTTTTGGAGGAAAGAAAGCAATTACTTCTGTTAACCTGAATGACAGAACGTGCTCTCCATTAAACCTTCTGCCATCAGCAAAGCTATTTATCTAGTCATTAGTGAGACATTCACGCAGTGAGGCAAGTCCACCTATGAACTGGAAACTGCTATGTCTGACCTAAAGTCGACTCGAGGCAAGCTAACTAAATAGCTGGAAGTCTTACCAGAACTCATGATGCAGGCTAATCATTAGCTGGAAGCAAGTTCATTACTCCGCACAACTATCTCAGCATTGAAGCATATCAACTGTATTTGTACATTTGTTTAACTAATGTGTGTATATATTTTATACTAATAAATTGTACATATTAATTGCTGAATAGTTGTTCTTTTTGTATCTGTTGGTTTGGAAACGAACCTGCAAGCCTAACCAAACACAACAATTATTATACTATATATAAGTAAATTTTTATCTGAATTTCTGCATAGTTTCATACCTAATAAATCTGTAACAAATTTAATCAAACCTTCTGATGTGAATACATATATTATTGAGTGGTAGTAATAGACTGACTTGGCTTATGTTACGTTTTCAAAAGACTTTATTCACATACTTGAGTATAAATCAAGATTTACACTCCTGGTTTAAATCTTATGCAAACAGTTATCCTTAATTATTTAAATATAAAAAAATTTGTTCTCAAAAACAAAAAGTAATAAATAATGTGAGTGTAACAGAGGCAAAACTCTCCATACAGTAGAGCCACCCAGTCAGTGCAAGCCAGAATAACCAATGGATGGATGTTTAGCAATATAATGTGATTGTATTATATGATTAATATTTTTATGTGTAATGATGAGAAAATATGAAATGGTCTTCTTTGTTAAGATATGGCAATAATTTAAATATCTTTAATGTTTTCAAAATCCTGCATGGTTTGAAGCAACTATAAAATTGAAAATTCTGGAGCTATAATATCCATATATCCTGCTCTGTCACTTCCAGTGCTCAAACTTCGTGTGAACTCTAATGCAAGTAATTCATCTGATTTTTTTTTTCAAACGTTTTCAAAATTGTCATTGATATTATTATTCTATCGCAAAATTGAGAGACTGATCTAAAATAATACTTATAAATAAATTTTAAACCAAATGATGATCAATTATAATCAGTAGAAAGATTAATTCTATGTTTGCCACTTAAATATGCTACCATTTTTCCTACCCTAAGGTATAAATACAAAAGGTTCAGCACGAAATGCATCTTGGGGGTCATGTGTCTTTTATTGTATCTTTATTTATATGTATTTAAAAAGAATGGGGAAGTATGGAAATATTTATTATATCTATAAAGATATTACATAGGGGACAGAGAAAGGTGAATAACTCAGGTGTGTGTAAAATTTTAAAAAAATCAGATATATTAATCTTTAACTGAGGTTTAAAGTTTATATCTGTGCTAGAGATAATCTCTAGTTTCGAAAATGATTAGTAATAATCATTAGTGTATTTATCTGAAATGGATGGCATCAAAGTTGTGAGTGGAGGAAGTTTGACAATGGTAAATGAAAATGTAACAATTTACTCTAGATAAATACTTTGCATATAATAAAGATATATACGAGAGGTAGTGACCTGGGCCAACCGATGAGTGCTGGTTCAGCATGAAATGCATCTTGAGGGTCATTTGTCTTTTATTGTAACTTTATTTATATGAATTTAAATGGGAAGTATGGAGGTGTTTATTATATCTATAAAAAAAAAAGGTATAATTACCAAAGCTTTTAAAATATTGCTTCTGAGAATCTAATCTTTTTAATTTAAAAACCAAATCTTCATCCACTTTATTTTCAATTATGGCACTCTGACAATTGTACTCATGGATTAAATTTTAAAATAAATTTTGCTTTATAATCTTCAGTAGATTGTTTATGATGATTTTTATCTTACATGACCCAATTAAAATAAAAAAATAAAATACACATATTGATTTTTATAAATTTTTTAAAAACAATATTTATATGAATTGACACTATCTATTAATAGTAGGAGACGCATCAATAACTTTATACAGTTTTCATCCCATTATTGGGTCCCAGGAAATAACAAAACACTTTAATTCAGTTGATATATGCCACTTAATTGTCATAAAAATATATTATCATTATTATAGATTTGAATTTACTTTTAAAAATTTGTAGTTTAATTTTTAAAATTTTCATTTACTGAGAATACCATTTGAATAATAAAGTAAATAATTGAATGGTTTATCACTTAGAAGGCCTCATAATGTTCAGACATCAGAAGCAGCAGTTGAGCTTCAATCCACGGACCTTTAGATTTTGAACCCATTATTCTACCATTGCACTAAAACATGTAGGGCTAGGGATCTCCAACCTGCAGTCCAAAGATCACATATGACCCATGATTGTTATAAATGCAGTCCAATGCAAAATTATAAACTAATTAAAAACATTATGAAATTTTTTTGTGGTTGTCCCAATGTGATTAAAAATAAACATATATGCACGCAAAATGTAATGTCAAATATGTTTCCCTCTTTTACTTTTATAATAAAAAAATATATAAAAAACATCAATGAGATTTTATTATTTAGATATATATATTTTCTATGTTAGACATTATAATCTTGAAAGTTGCTCAATGAGTTTAAAAAGACGTTCAGAATAGGTCACTGTATAATTAAAACTATTATTTAAGAACTTTTTTTTTACCTATCTGCACTGGCAAATTACATAAAAATTATGCATGTATCATTTTTTTCTGGTTATCAATTTTTGGTAATTATTTGTACATTAAATGTGTGGCCCAAGATGAACTTCTTTTTCCAATGTGACCCAGAGATCCAAAAGATTATGGCATCAGCAAGATATCCCACACACTGTATTTTTTTTTTTTTGATTGTAATTATCACAATGTAATTTGCTCTGTGTGGTTTTAGCCTGAAGGTAAAGTATTGAAGATCTGAAGAGTTAAATGTTTCTGGATCAAAACTCAACCTATCACTTCAGATGTTCAAATATCACATGATCTCCTGAGACATTGACCATTTGATTATTGTTATAGAACATAATCTACTATCAAAATTATGAAGACACATATATGTGAATATTAATTTAAAAAAAATACATAACAAAAATAAAAAAAAAAGTTTATTAATACAAGTATAAAAAAATAATTGTATAAAAATGAAAATTACAAAATAAATAATCAATTATACAGTTTGTAAAATTTAATTACTTTACATTTGCAATGAATATTTTTTTTTTCAAGGAATATTTAAATGTAGTTAATATTTTTTGTGCAATTTTAATTGCTAATTTGTTACAGTGGATTTTTAGGCAGACTGCAATTATAAAGGCATGATAAAAAAACAACAAACATTATTTTTGTAAAGTTCCACCTTTTGAATACATTATTTATAATTTTTTTTTTTTTTGAAAAAAATGTTCTAACAGTATTAAAAAATAAGTAACTATTAATCTTAGATTTTAAATTATTATAATAAGCCAAAATGTTATGCATCAAAATTGTGTTTTATATGAAAAAGTTTAATTAAACTTAAAACACACTACATATTTTTTTCATATTCTGGTATTAGGATTTAAGCTTTGATGTTTTCCATCTTATAAGCATCATTTTCCAATCAAGTTTGCTTAGTTTTTTCTGCCTTTTACTTTCGCAATCTTATATACAATTTTAGAATTCCTGCTTAGATCAATGAATTCTTATAATAGATCCTTTTTTTAGTATGTGTGATATATTTTGTTGACAAAAAATAATAATTAGAGAATTAGTTTATGGTCAATAAGACATCTATTGATTAGCAAAATCAAATTGACTATTTATATATTTTTCATACATATATTTCATATAATCTTTGAGTGATGAAAAAAACAATAGCAGCATTTTATATGATGTTTTCTTGAAATGAAAAGAATAAATACTTTTGCATTACTTCATATACAGTATATTTATAAAGTGGTATAAGAATATATAATTCATATTATATCTAAAACCACTTTAATATATAATAATCAGTTACTATTGAAATGTACTCTCATCTCAATGATTAGAAATGATAAACCTAATAAAATACAAATTTAGATGGTTTTATAAAATGTAAATCAGAAATGCCAACATTTACTCATGATGCCGCTACTCTTCTCAACATATCTGAACATGTTATACTACTTTGGTCCCTAAAATGGTTTTTGCTCATATATTTAAAAGAGCAAAAAGGACTACAGACATCTCATTTTAAATTACCATGGCTTAGTTCATAGTATTATTGACAATTTGGAGGAGTTGTAAAAATATTTACATTGACATCCAAGTATAAGTTTTGCACTCCAGAAAAATTAAAAAATATATTAGAGAAATATTTATTCTTCATTAGATCACTAACTGATAAGTGTTAAATTTAATTAATGATTAAATTTACGTATTTGTGATAAGAATATTGCATTCAATAAATGCCAAGAGATATTTGCTAATTATAAATATTTCTTGATACAATACTAATTAATTATATGCATAATTAAAAACCCAAAAAGGAATTCAAGACTGATAACATCAAGGATGAACCTTGGATTGCCAGAGGCCAACTGAGGACTATAAATAGTTTGGTACAAAGTGCATTGTTCTATTTCCAGAGAGATTTTAAGTGATGGTAACTTAAGTAAGCATGCAGCACCCTAGAGTGAAAATGTGTTCACAAGCAGAAGCTGCACAGGATCAAAGAATTTGGAAAATTGAGGCTGGAAGAAACCATCTAGAAAGCAGCCAGTTGTGAAGTGTTCTACTTCCATTGAGTTACCAAGTAGACGGTTTCAGAGAGACAGAAATGCATATAGCTGAAAGAAGGTTAAGTGAGGGTGCAGTGATCTAAAGCAAAAATGTGTTGTGAACAGCCGAACAAGGCCCAAGAGTTTTGGGAAAATCAGGGCCGGAGGAAACTGTCGAGTAAGCAGCCAATCATGAAGTGCATTGGGGGTTGAGAGTGTAGCAATAACTAGTCATGGGAAGTGAACCAAAGTTAACTATATATATATTGTGTTGTGCGTGTAGCAATAACTTTTCGCTATTATTATTATTATTTATTGTTTTGTTTGTTGGTATTCGGAATGCTTGCATTTCAAATACACAACACATAGTATTATTTACAATCTGGAGGAGTTTTAAAACTTATCACAAAATCTGTTCTATATACACTATATTAGTAAAGAGTTTATCAAAACTGTGACATATGATAGAATGACAATCTTCTAGAATCTTTCCTTGTATTATTAATGTGGGGACAGCTTTTGTTAAACCTATGTATACATTTACTCATACATCACAGTGATTAATTCTTGGATATATCTTTCAATAGTTATCTTTCATTCATGCTTGGAATAAAACAAACTATAATTCCTATAAAGAAATGATCCTAACCAATTTATGCATCTCTAGTGTTATTTGATTTTTTAATAAACAAACTCTCTGATGATGATCTATTTTATAACCAATCCTACCACAATTTATTTAAATTCAAGGTTGAAATATTTAATTTTATTATTTGTTTCTAGTTCATTAGACTAATAAAAAATTAATTTCAGAATTTAAATCATTATACATTTAAATTCATTAAAACTGATAATCTGCATATTAATGAATATATTATTCAGGCAACATTTAAAAATACTGACTCAGGAAACAGTTTAGCATAGGAAGAAGAAGAATATTTTCTAAATATAAGAAGGTAAGCTGCAGATAGTATGAAGATCATTGTCAAATCATGTGTTAAAAATAACCTCCTTGGAAAGGTGCAATTATTTTGGTATTAATAAGCATTGCAAAACCTCAAAAATAAAGTTAATTACAGTATTATCAACTTGTTTATCTGACATTTCTATAATTATATTAATAGAAATTAGTCATTAATAAAAGTATACATTTCCTTCACATTCAACAAAACCAAGTTGTGATAAAAAAAAACACATTTAAATTCTTAATGGCACCAACTAATCAAGAATTGATTGTAGTTATGTTTGCATATCCCAAGTTTTTTAAAAATAAGAATATTAATATATTTAAAACATCTGTAATAATATGCTCTTTTGAAATTTACATTGTTCTATATTAGTAAATATTCATGATAGGTTTATAACAGAAGAGTATAATTAAAGATATTCCTGAAATAAATATATTTTATTAAAGTATTTCTTAATATTTTAATAAATTATAAAGAGTGAATCATTTTTAAAGCCTGTAATGCATAATAATAATAAAAATAAATTTAAGTTTATCTATTTTACTTCTTATTTAATTAAGTTTTAAGATGGAAATGCCATTTACTATTTAAAAAATAAGTAAAACAATAATAAATATAGAAAAAAGTGGCAGAAGCTGACATTAATTGCCATTTTATAATTTAAAAACATTATTGTTCATCAAAAGTTGAATAGCTAAAAATTAATTTATTATTATTATTTTTTACAAGAAGGACCATTACTGAAGGATTTGTTATTGATATATATTATTCTTATTATTATAATTGTCAACATTTAAAGAATAAAAATAAAAATTTACTCTAAAATCTGTTTGATGTAAAATTTTCCTATTCTTAACATCTGATCCGATGACACATACTTTTCCTGTAAATCAGAACTGAAATGAAAAAAAAAAAAATCCATAAAAAAATATATATTCCTAATATTTTTCACTTATTTATAATAAATATTCAGATGGTAATACTAGCATGTAACACGAAAACCAAATCAATTATGATGACACATTAAATATATATATATTCACTTTTCTAGAGCTATCTACTATATGTTTGAGAAATAAGTGGATATCAGATAGTATAGTGCTACAAAATTATCATCTCCACATCAATTTTGCTTTTGTTTTCTTCTGTGATGATAAGAATTCAAAACTGGAAGTAATGCATTATGTATCTAACATCGATCTTTTACTTCTTTACACTATTCAAATTAATATCCTGAAATTCAAAAGAATCCTGAGACTTTGAATTCAGGTTAAATAGCTCTAATGGACAATTTTTACATACTCTATAGAGATCTCAGTTTTATAACAACTATAGGTCTCTTCTATTCTTTAGCTATAAAGGATAACTAACAATAATAAAAAACATGACTTTATTGAATGCTTCCAAGAACAGTTCTCTTCATTATATTCTAAAGCCATCTACTTTAAGCCTGAATAATAATGGATACCAGATATACTATATCAACTACTGATTACTTAAGTTTACAAGATAATAAGAGAACTGATCTTAAATTTTTTCTTCCTCAATTATTCTTTGATCTAGTTTCATAATTTTTCTTTAAATTTTCGATATGACATTCAAAAAGATTAATAATAAGGATAAACAAAGTCATTATTTTAATAACTAATGGAATTCACATTCTAATAATTAGAAATTATCATGTTACAAGATGGAATTTTAAGGAAATCTAACTGTCAATATATTAGATATCTAAAAAAGAATATTAATATAATCTCTCCAATTCTCTTTTTCTATTATAGGCATAACAAATTCGTAATAAAAGAACCCTTCTCTTATGAACACTGAAAACAAATCATTACAGATTAGAAGAAAATCACAGTCAACTTTATGACCAATTTTTATCTACCAATGATCCAGAAATTGCGGTCAAACTCATAAATTCATTGAATGATATGAGAAAAATGAAGAGACCATGTAGAAGCAAAACTTTACAAGATCTAATCACTTTTATAAAGAATTGGTTGAGGCGAAAGTATTTCTAAAGGAACTATTATTGCTTTTCTTTCACAATGTCCCCCTAATATCAATCTTTGCTCTTATCTTAAATCAAAAAAGGCCTCGTGAGCAGGTACCATTCTTCCAAAGTTTAGGATCTAAAGCCAAAACATGACAAAACTATTCAGTAATATTAATCATACAGAAAGTATTATAAAAATTTGTTATATAAACAAAATTATAGTGATTTTAAAACCAAACAAAGACAATAATAATTCAAAAAATTATCAACAGATATCATTATTCCTTATAAGTTTTTTTGAAAGAATTATTATAACAAGAATTTTACAAATAGTTGATAGCAGTTTACTAGAGCAGACTGATTTAGGCCAGAGAGAAACTATATAAACAAATTTTATATTTAACAACTCATATTGAAATAAGCTTTCAAAATAAAAACTAGTGCAACCTTTATTAATCTAACATCAGCTTATGATTCTATTTGGGAAAAATAGCCTTCTAAAAGTTTTTAAACTTTCTTAAATACAGAAAAAAAACATTAATTTATTTAGTAATTTATTGCATTCTCTCCAAAAAGAAAATTCAAGTAACACTAAATATTCAACATAGTCAATACAAAATTTTATAAAGTTTTCCATATGATTAAGTTCTCATGCCTATTTTACTTAATATATTCATCACTAATTTTCCTGAAATAGAATTTAGAAATACCGATAATATAGCTTTGATTTTTCAAAAGAGATCTTTTCCAGAAATAGAAAAGTTCCTCAATAAAAAATATAAAAATATTGAAAAAGACTGGGATCTTATTCCTAATCCAATTAAGACAGTATTCTTAAGTTTTCATCTAAACAACAGGCATTCATCCCATAATCTGAATATAACTTTATGAAATAATAGATTTAAACACAATCTTACCCCATGTTATTTAAGAGTAATTTTGAATCATAGCTAACTTTTTTCTTCATTTAAAAAAGACTAAATCAGAATTAACTAGGAATAACTTCCTTGGAAAACTAGCTGGTATTATTTGGGATAAATGATGCAAATACTTTAATGGACAGATAGCAGTATCATATTCTGTTAGTGAAAACTGTGCTTGTTTGGAAAAAACCTTCTCACATTAAATTTCTGGATACTAAATTAAATATTATCACAGAAATATCACAGTTGCTTCACTCAAGTCTACTTCTTTGCAATGATTTTCTATTCTTCCTCTTTTAGATATCAAAAAAAAAAAATTGCTTCACATAAATGTATAAGAAGTTGGTAATATTTGACTACAAGTATAATGTATATACTGAACTTTAGATGTAATTAGAAAGGGTTTGTACACAGACTTTCAAGCTCCTTTCAACTATCCACTCCATCTTATATAAGTAATACACATGGCCATATAATGTAAAAAAGATAAATAATCTCTAATAAGCATATTTTGTGCTGAATCAGCACTCATCAGTTTGTCCAGATCATAGTTTCCTAAACACACACACGTACATATAAGCTGTGCTCAGTTTATATAAAGATAGAAAATCTTCAAACTTTAGTGAATAGGCTTCAATCTTCTCTACTCTCCATCTCTTCAGCTATCCATATTATTGAAAATCTGATGATGGGATACTCAAAGCATTTGTTGTTACCAATAAAGTGGTCATAAAATGTTGATTTTAAGTCATTCTGATTCCTTAAATATAGGACCTTAATATGTTCATTTAAATATACAGAAAAGGAATGAACAGAATTCAGGCTGAATCTTGTAATATTGGACTACAAGTATAATATAGATACTAAACTTTAGATATAATTAGAGGAGTTTTGACACCAGACTTTCAAAGTCTCTTTAGCTAACCACTCCATCTTACATACCAATATACATGACCACATACATGTGATAAATGATCTCCAATATACATATTTCATGCTAGTGGATTAGAATTTCCAATAATTCAAAATGTAGTTTCACCAACAATATTATTTTTTTGGATGTTCAAACAAATGTCTTGTTCAAGATTCAACAATAAAGCCTGTTGGATTTGATTTTTCTATATGTTGCAGGGTGACATCAATAGTTAGAATAACCCATGGTAATTGCACTCATTTGCTTTATAAATATAATTTAGCAGTCAATAATCTATGTAGATGAGGATAAGCCAAAAAGGTAATGATTCCTAAATCTATGGCCATAATGGCAGAATTGAAGGATTTAAAAAAAGTCAGTAGTCAATTTATTTTCTGATTGGAATCTCTGTAAGTTCCTTTATATTATTTTGTTAATAATTAAACTGCTTAAAAACAAACTAGCAAAAAAATAAATAAATACAAAACATAAATAAATAATTATTTAAGACTATACCAAATGGCAGAAATATAGTAAAAATATCATTTCTCATTTTAAACTGGCATACTCAATTTAAAAAAAAAATCATGTTTATACAATTATAGTAATAACAATCTGCTGATTACTTCACATCAGACCATTCAAGAACCCATGATCTAATATCCTTTTCATTTCATTTTGGCAAATTATGATGATAAGACATTAGCAGTAAAATCATAAGATGAAATTAGTTTGAGATTTATTGAAAATTATAAGTCATAAACTTTATGAATATGTCCAAGCAATTTGTATACCTGGCCTCAATGTGATTCAGTTGGAGGTTTTTCTACTGAATATTTATAGAACAGTATATTATATTAGCATAGCTTCTTGTAATTTACAGAAAACAATATTTATTATTCAACAGACAGAATATTTTTAGACAAAATAGAGATTTTTGGTCAGTCTATTGTATGCATAGAATAAAGTGAAAAAGATTTTTACATGATCAATAATATGCATAGAAGTAATACTAAAATGTTAAAATAAAAATACCAAGGTATTTATTTATATAGCGCTATGTTAATAAATTGTAATTATAAATTAGTGATCAGGCTAATGCACATGCGCTTTACAGATTTTAAACTATAGGTAAATGAATACTCTCATTCTCAAACACAAGATAAATTTCACAAGCGTCATTCATTCAAGCATAATAAAATAATTTAAAGTGACTGCTTAATATCTCCACGCTCTCATCTCCAAACCCTTAAGATTGGCCCATACTTAAAACGTTTGGGTTGAAAAGATAGATGGATTCATTCTATTTTTTCATAAAGACTTTATCTTGTATTTGAGAATGAGAGTATTCATTTACGTATAGTTTAAAATCTGTAAAGCGCATGCGTATTAGCCTGATTGCAAATAATACTGTAACATTGTATGATACTACAATATTTGTATAGCTCTTAGAAGACAAATGTGGAATCTGATCATTAGATAATTCTCAATATATTTTGAATTGTTATGTACCAACATCAGATGATATTGACATTGCATTAATCGTAAATATATATGGAATTATTCCTTAATACAATATTAATTGATGATAAGTGTATTCTATTTTTACAGTCTTTCATAAATGAAGTGAAATGTATAGAATGGCAAAATCTATCACATACAGATTATCAATTCTATTTGATTGCATGTTTAAATATGTGTCATGCAGCATTTTCATTGTAGAGTGACAAATGATGTAGTGAACTGTATAATCTGGCATGCAGTGAATTTTAATGTATTTATGATAGACAATATATAGTTTATAAAGATTAAATACTGCTTAATGCTATACTAGTAATTATAAATATAATAGAAATTCAATTCATATAACATTACAATACTAGACAAAAAATAAAATTTTACTAAAATTTTTCCACAACCATGTATCAATCAGTTGATAGGATAAAAAGCATTAGTGTTTCTTATTGTTTTAAAGAAACATGAATATTTTTCTGCAGACAAGATTAAAGTTATTTATGATTTTATATGGTTATTACAGACTTCTACCATTTTGTGTGTAGTGATGTATTTTATAAAAGAGGGATGAGGTTCTCCTTTAATGTGCTCTATTTATATTGATTTTTTAAAGAGTAGTGTTATTAATAGTTTTTCTGTTTTGTTTTTTTTTAAATTATTTGTTAGGTATATTGATAATTATTCATTTGTTATAGAAAAAGATATGTTGAAGGATTTTTTGATAGATTGAATGCTTTTGATTCTAATATTAAATTAACTATTGAGGGAAATACTTTTGAATTTGTTAAGTTAAAATTTCTAGATTTAAGTGTTGATAAAGTTGATAATGTTTTATTTTGTGTCGTCATTTTATTAAAGCAAAAAAATGAAGAAATATAATAACTGCAGACAGTTATCAACTTTTTACTTATAAGAAACTTACTTTATTGAATTTTTGTTACAGGAATAGCAAGCTTAATAATTTTGAAAATAATAGTTATATTCTGACTGAATATAATCATGAATTTATTAGAAATGTTATATTTAATAAAAATATTTAATGACATTAACTAAAGATTTAATTGTTAGTGAGAATAAAGAGTTTATTTCTTTACCATATAAGTCATCAATTTGTAAATTGATTTATAAGAATAGCTTTTTATTGGGGGTGGGTGAGTATGAAAGTGGCCTGGAAAAAAGACTTGGAATTTACATTCATTATTAATTAATTCAAACAGTTAATTGATAGCAAATCTATTTCTGGGATAGTTTGTAAGATTCCTTATAGTTGTTATAAAAATTATAAAGGTCAAAGTAAATTAAATCTTAATGAAAGAGTATAACATTCATAAGAGTAGAATTAAAAGTACATAGCAAAACTCAGCTTTGTATATTCATGAACTGAATGCAAGTCATAAAATGTTATTTGACAATGCAGAGGTTATCTTTTATGAAAAAAGTAAATTGAAAAAAGAGTACTTTGATGATAAAACTTTTTGAATCTAGGCCATCAATCTCATAAAGACATCCTTCAGTGTTAAGGGAAATTGTTTTTTGAAGTGAATGATGGGAAGGTTATTTTATTTTGCATATATATATATGTATGTTACATATTTTTTGTTGAATTTAATTTGAAAAGCACTATTTGTTAATAGATGAAACCAGGGCTGTGAAAGAATTTTAATAAAATTTTGTTTTTTGGCTAGTATCGTAATGTTATATGAACTTATATTTTTTATATAGTTTATATATTAACATCTTTCACTATATAATAGCATACACTTAGTTTTAGTGTATTTACAATTGTCAAATATATGGTTTGTATATCAATATCTAAAAAATTTGATGATATATTCATGTGAAAATTTCTATTTTCTTTTATCAAATATTTTTTTATTTTCTACAAATTGGATTCTAATTGTCTTTTGAAAGTATAGTTTTGTTTTCATAGTTATACTTTCTTAACTGCTTCACTGACGATATCTTATAAGACCATTTTTGTTATGTTTTATATAAACAATGATAAATTGGTGAAATAAGACTTTATTTGCAAAATATTCATATAACTAGCTTACTGCTATATTATTTCATAAACTGAATTGCTGTTTCTATTACTGAAAATGCCATAATTAAAAGAATGTTTATAATTTTTTATTATTTCAAATCAT
Organism: Epiperipatus broadwayi; assembly: GCA_028023455.1. Classification (NCBI taxonomy): domain Eukaryota; kingdom Metazoa; phylum Onychophora; class Udeonychophora; order Euonychophora; family Peripatidae; genus Epiperipatus; species Epiperipatus broadwayi. The sequence goes on along the minus strand of JAQFVV010006214.1, from coordinate 6,471,562 downwards.
AAATTTTACTACTTGAATCTCTTATGATTAACTATTGAGATGTCAAAAATTTTAATACACCAAGAATATATTTCAATATTTTTTTGCTATTTATTTCTTTTTCTAAATATTTATAATGTGCTGCTGAGCAGCATCTATAATATATAAAGTTTTTTGTTAAAAGTTTAACTCTTTCTTAAAAATTTAACTCATTCCAAAAAGAAATACTTTCAAAATTATAACATGATAGTTTTAAACACCATGATTTATGTATCCAATTAGAATTACTATTGTGATATTTTGAGATAAGACAAATATAGAAAAAACCTCTAAAAGATAATATTCCATTTGTATATTCTTCATAATGTTTTATATAATCTACTTTATAGTGCAATTTCAATTGTTTAGAAATTTTCTTAAAATCTGTTAAAATATCTTTTTCAATTTATATTATAGAAGGAATATAATTCTTTAGAGATTTATTTAATAGAAAAAGAATGGAAAAGAAATTGCATTTTAAAAAGATTATATAGCATGTAAAGTTCACAATATATTAATCTTAGTATTTATAACAAATTAATCAGGATTGGGAAATATTCTCTCTATTAGACAATTATTAACTATATAAGGGAAATTGTCCATCTTTGTTATTTATGGAAAAATCAAAATAGTTTAATTGCAATGTACTTGTTTCCCATTGAAGTTTGCCTTCTTAGATTCATTAAAAAAAAAAAAGACTAGTTTTCTGGCAATGATCTTATTATTAATGATTTAATTAAAAGAAATCATATGGCATTTTCTACTTGGCAGAATAATAGATTGAATGTGAAACTTCATATTAACTATAAAGATTCAAAGGCAAAACTTCAATGACTGGCAAAATGGCTTCAAAATGATTGGGAGATTAAAAATGCAAAGAAGATACAGGTATTCCTGATCTTGGTCACTTTAGAACTTTTTTTGATGCTCTGAAAGCAAAATATGGATCCGAGAAATATATCACAAACTCTATTATATCCAGTAATAACATTCTTTTATATAATGACAATGATATTTTGAAAAACTGAAAGAAATATTTTGATAATCTTTCATATAATGACAATAATTAATATGACATTTTTTAAAGATATCCAGCTTAGTAAAGTCAAAACAGCTCTTCATAATCTTAAAAATGGGAAGACTGCAAATCTCGATGAAATATCTGGTGAAGTTATAAAATATGGTATCATGTGAGCTTCAAAAATATTGGAATTTTTAAGAATAATGAACCCGTGAAGTTTGATCACCTGATCTTAAGGATGCTTTTATTGATCCAATTTTTAAAAAGAAAGAAAATAGATAAGATTGCAGCAATTATCATGGAATATCATTATTATCCACTACAGAAAGGGTACTTTTAAGAATTTTCTTGAATAGGTTGCTTCCAGTGGTAGATGAATGGTTACCAGAGATTCAATATGGTTTCAAAGAATCATGACACCCCATAGACATAATTTTTATTGACAGACAAATTCAAGAAAAGTGTTGAGAGTAAAAGAGTGATTTATATATTAATTTTATTAATTTAATCACATTATCTGATTCAGTTAATAGGACAGGTTTATGGTATTATGTGAAATTAGTTGGTTGTCCACCAAAATTTATTAATATTACACAGCTTCTACATAATAAAATGAGAGGGAGTGTTATGAATACAGGTGAAACATTTGAAATGAAGATTGGTTTGTTTTTAATTTTTACAATAGTGGCTTTTGGAATTGTTTATAGATAGTTTATCAACATATGATATAGATTTGATGGTAGAATTTTTAATTTGAATCGATTAAAAAGCAAAAACAAGAATATCTTCTTGGATTTTGGATTTACAATGTGTTTATGATTGCGCTACTTTTTCCAGTTCAAAAATGATTTACAGAATGTTCTTAATAAAATCTTAGTTTATTAATTAATGTTCAAGAAACTCAAATTCTTTACCTATCAGTGAGTGAAAAAAAATATTTAACAATTTTTAGCTTAGATAATTATCAATTTGAGAATGTATATCAATTTAAATATTTTGGTAGATTTACAACTAGAAAAGTGAACTTAAATATTGAGCTACAAGACAGATTCTAATGGAATGTTATTGTGTTTTATAAGTTAATAGATAGACTATTTCATGACAAAGAAATAAATATTGCAACTAAATTATCTGTGTATAGAGTTGTTATTTTACCTAATTTATTGAAAGAAGATGAAACTTTAGCACACTATAGCACAATATATAGTCATTAGAAATTTTTTACTTAAGAATGCTCTGAAAAATTTAAAAAATACATGGTAAAATCATAAAAGCAAACAATATGTTCTTCAACTTGTTGGATATAATACTACTGAATCCAGAATGTAAAATGTTAGAACAATGAAACACTTCTTAAAAAAGTGTTTTATGGTGAACTTGAGTATAATTTTTGTGGGAGAGACATACCTTGTTTTTGATATAAATAGTATATCAAAGACATTCTAAAGAAGTGCAAAGCCAATCGTTTTCATTGAGAGGATATAGCAGAGGATAGAATATATCGGAGAGCTACAATAAAACATGGTGTCGAAGTATTGCAGAAAGAAAAGTTTTCTGCTAAGAAATAAAAAGGCAGCAGCATAAAATATTAAGTAATCAAAAACAATGGGCCAGCATAGTCTATATAGGGATACAGATTGGTTTGTATAGTCATCACAAAATTCATTTCTAGAGTAGTTTTTATTCTCTCCTTTCTTTATTTTTTCTTTTGCAGTTGGAATAACCATAACATTCATTTATGAGTAGCTGCTTATTATTTTATTATTATTTGTCATAATTTATATTTAATACTCACCTTTTTAGTAAATCTGGTATTTAATATATAGCATCAATGCTTCCAAGTAATACCAGTGGTGAAACTTTAAACTATTCATCAGGATCTTTAATATTTCACTGGATTTAAAAGAAAACTTGCAAATGTCAATGTTGATTGTTTTAAATCATTATTGATGGCTTCATTACTTGTTGGTTCACAATTAGAAATGGTAAAGCTAGACAATGAAAAAAAATCATTATGTTCACCAGAAACCCAATTATAGTAATATTTTTTATTTGGTTGTTCATCATTGTCAATATTGGAAATACATTCAAATGTAATGAATTTGATGTTGGCTTGTCATTATTAACATTGAAAGTAGTTGAATGTAATGATTGACACTGGTTTTTATCAGTCATTTAGATTTATTATTATTATTGCTATCCTTAGTTTTTTAAATTCTCAACCAGATTTTTTTTTCAATACTTATATATATCATTTATCATGTAACTATTGTATTACATATGTATATAAAATAGGTGTTAAATAAGTAACCAATAATAACTGAAATATTTATTCAAATTAATACTGACCTATTAAATGAAAAATCAAAAAATTGCAACTAGGATAAAGATTTATATTCATGATATTCATTAAATACTGGCATACATACTGATATAAGTAATATATATTATTATGTTGCAGTTCACAGATAATTCAAATATGTTTGAAAATCGATGTTTTCTTATTATTTATTTCAATATTAAAAAAAAAAAATCATGCAGAAAAAAAAATATTGTGAAATATCTAATTGGCTCTTATACTTTCATATCCGAAAATGACTACATTACTCTAATGAAACATAAGTCCAGATGTATAAACAATAAATAATAAAAAAAAAGATTATATCTAGCTGTAGTATCTCTGGTTACAAATAACCATACTAATCAGGATATTAATGTACAATAAATAGTGCATCTAATATAATAGACAATTTGAATAAATTTGTTTACTTGTGAATTCTAACACTAAGTGACACTAAATATTTTTTTCCACGATGAATGAAAAAATAATTAAATGAGTGAAAGATACTAACAAAATTGAAAGATGCAGAGAAGTGTGAATTGAGAATTGCTGGAATAAAAAAATTTTTTTTGATGCCTAATTAATATTATTTCATGTAATAGATATAATGTTCCAAGAATTGTATTGCCAAGTTTACTGCAGAAAAATAATGCAGTATGTGTTCATAAAAATCTAATAGAGATTTTGGAAAAATTCAAAGAGAAGTAAAAAGAAACAGTTTGGATGCAGAATGTGGATGGCAAATAAAGCAAGCCAGAAGGAGATGGAATGGTTAATTTGCAAATATTTGATAAATTGCAATTTATGATAAGTAATAAGGTAACTAAATTAGTTTTTAATTAAATTTTAATAAAAAAACAAAGAAGGTAAAAAAAATAATAGAATATGCTAAAGAAATGGGCAAAAAGTTTATGTTAATTAATCCATATAAAAAGTAAATGAATTTTTAGTTGCTGCAATAGTAAAATTGCATTACGAAAGTATTGATCATAATAAAAAACAAATAAACAGAAAGCAGATAGAGAAAAAAAAGGTTATCAAAAATAAAACATTTTATGGTCATATAAGAAGAAGTAATCTATTCTATCAATCTTGAATAGGGATAATAACAACAACAAAAAATATGTTCATAAATGAAACAACATGAAGAATTTGTCTTATATATATATAAAGTGTTAAAAACATTTGTCATTAAAAGTAGATATTTAAAGTTGGAAAGAATGGGGGGGGGGGGATTGAATGGTTAGTAAGTCCTATGTGAATATAAAAAAGTAGTTTTTGCTTTTACATTCAAACCAGACAATAATTAGGATGATTTTAATATTAAAAGTTTATGAATTGATAAAAGAAATATTGAAAAGGAATAAAAAAATAATGTATATAGCTTTTTGGTCTTATTGATAGAGATTCCTAAGTTTGAAAAAGAAATATATGCCAGGGGTATATACATACCAGCCTGGTCGCAGTTAAATAAATAAAGAACAGCATAAAAATAAACATGAGTATATCATATTTATAAAAAATATATATATAGATAAGTGAATTTAACATTTATCCTCGAGGCAACAGTCTCTAACATAAACATCTTTTAAGTGTATATTGTATTTCTGTAAACATATTATTTGAGAATAGGCTGCTTTTGCACACATGCTTATTCCATCTTGCTACTTTTTGTGTTATGCATATATATATATATAGTTAATTTGCATCCACAAATTTAAGTTCAGTTCATGTTAATTTCTTGTAAATTTTGCTAGAGAGAATAATTATGTAAATGATGTGCAATAATTATTTTCTGCAATAAAACTTATTTTAACAATGTCATATATATATATCTGTACACTTATTTATACATAACACTATATACATTTCAAAATCATATTTCATTTCCATCACATAATATTATATTTTAAATCCAATATATTAAATGTACTTTGTATTAAAAATGATTTCTTTTATGTCAATTTCATCAATATTTTATTAAGCAACAAAGTCCTAAAATTAATGAGAATTTCTTCCATGATTTTTAATCCACAATTATCTATCCTATTGCATAAATTAATTACACAATAATTAATTTTTTAAACATAATCTTTATAGTAAGTCATATCAGAGAATTAATATTAAGGATAACAATACAATATTTCAATTACTCATAGCATTTTTGGCTGGCAAACCATTCTTTTTTATAGAATACCCATAATTATATGGTGGTTACAATTTTTGCTTTATTTAAATAAAAAAAATAATTTTTAAAAATACTTTCTTATTGCAAATATATATATTTTTCTAAAATTTTATATTATTTTTTCATTCCATCCAAACTAAATTTATTTTGATAATTAAAAAAAAATCTTTATTTACAATGCAATGATATGAAAAATAAATGGCATAAGACATTCAACAAAGTGGAAGAAAAATTATTTACATTAAGAGTTTCTTCTGTGTTTGAGGATAAATTCCTTTCTTCTCTAATTCATATTTAAAGACTACAGTTTTATTAAAAACTACTAGGATTGTAGTGCTGAAAAGTGGTCTTTCAGAATGTAATAATAATAAAAAATCTAATACAGAAAAACTATAAATTTCTTTAAAAAATGCCTATAATTATAAAAGTGTAAAAATCTAATAAAAAAAAACAAAAAACAATTTTTTTTCTTCCAGTTTTTGAACAGAAAAATATTGCATTAAGATTTCACTGAGTTACGTCCAAGAATTTCTTTTTTTCCAAAATATTTCAAAAATCTCTTGTCCATATAAAAAGATTTCTTATTCTCTTTATGCTTTATGATAAGATGAATTTTTTGCAGATATATCCCTATGGCCTCCAACAAAATATCCATTCATCTCATACATGAATGTTTTTGTTTTATATTTTCTTTGACATTATCAAGAAACAGTATATATATATTTTTAATAAACATTCAGTTCACATAATAATTTTAAAAAATGACAATTCCTTCTCAGTATTTTGGCATCTATTGAGAATGGAGATTTAATTGCTTTGGTAATTGAGTCATTGGTCACTTTTACATAATTTTAAGCAGTTTTCTGCTGAAGCTCAATTTTTAAAAGCAACTATCTTTTTTGTGTTATTTTTATATTTGCAAATAAATATAACACAAATAGTAAAACACTTCATTCATTATATTTTGGAGCAATTTATTATAATCAAGACTCTATATAGTACTGCTGATCTCTATCCTCAGACTAATTTCTGAATATTTTCTTTCTTCCATGAGGAGTATTGAATTTGCATCTATATATACATACACTTCTACTTTTACATCTTTTAAGCTACTAATATGAATTTCAAAATACCTTAAGATTTTGAACTCCATAATTTATATAGCTCTGAAGCTACAACAGTAGTTATATGAAAAAAAGTATAAGTATCACCTATGTAGTCAACACAAGAAATTGTTCTACCTAGTTCCTAAACAAATGTCTCAGGGAACTCTTTTGTAATCATTTGTAATAAAAAATATATGTAAAAGGTAAAAAGTAATACACTCAAGAGTAATGCCAAGTGGAATTAATTTATTTGATTTAAATGATAATATTATTCATCCATCAACTGTCATATGCATAATATTATTTTAGAAATAAATTGATTAATAAATATAATAATGGCAGTTTAAGCAAATCTTTGTAGAAACTTCACAGTTAAGGCAGCTTGGTTATCAAGCTGGGCAAAACTGATACATATTTAGCCAATTTTTGGACAGCATTTACTATCAGTCTAAATAAAAGAGCAGTTTTATCATAAGAAGTTGCTTCTTTTAGTAAATTAGAATAAAAAATTCACATTTGTCCTCAGAATATACTTCAGAATCTTTACTTCTAATGGATCAATGGAGATCGATTTAATATTAAAAAGAAGTGATGGTTTTGAAATACCATTATTTTGGTTGATAAGAAGGAAGCAAGTTTATCTAGTAATCTCATAACAAAAAACATACATGTTTAAAAGCAAACAATGGAAGTCCATGTATCTCAGTCATTCCAGAGAGAATCATCAACAACATTTTGATTTATAGCCTCTCTATATGAATATCTTTCTTGGAAATATTCAAAATAAGGGATTTAGGTTGGCAGATGAACTTATCTGTAGAATTCTGTTATATCCAGAGAGAAATAAATCTGACATCTTAGCCATTATTATTCCATCAACTACAAGTGTTGGTAGCATTTTAAGAGGAAAAAAAAACAGATCAAGTTTCCAGTAGATATACCTTTTTGACAATTGATGTGCGTTTACGAGACAAATTTTTCTTTTCTTTATTAAAATACATTGTCTCAGTGATTTATTTGCTTTGAAAATTTGCATTAAGGAACCTAAAATATTGATGCATTTTTCTTGAAGATTAACAACTGCGCAGTCTTCTTATATGATTGATACATGAGTGATAAAATTCATGTGGCTACATCTCAGTAAAATGCATCACATTGTGAACATAATATTTAATATATTCCAGTCTGCAACTGGATCTACATTTAATTATAAAAATGAATATTTCTGGGAAAGTAATTAGTGCCTTTAATAAAATCCAGTAAGCTTGGGAAAGAAGGAAAATGGAAAGAAAGTGTAATAAAATTCATGGAATAGCTTTAGAATTGCATAGTTTCAAAGAGAATAAGAGATCAGATTTACCATTCTCCCATGAAACAATACAGGAAAACGACCAAAAAGATCAATTAGAATATGATAACAGGGGATGCTGTAAGAATATGCATCAAATGAAAAAACTTCATAAATTAACATATGTGCAAATCCAGTCACCAATTAAAATAAATGGGAAAATTTTTTTTGACTTATAACAATTGTTGGATTTGGAGGCTAATAAAGAAATCTTCATTTACCTTTAAAGCTGAATGATGTAATGAAAGAAACAGTTTTGGATCATATATTAATATTTTAAATGAATAAAAGAGTATATAATAAATAAAAGAGTACATAATAAATAAAAGATTATCAGTCCCAATAGGACTAATATATCTTTTGATATATATATAATAAATCCAAATCTAGATGAAAAGGAAACAGCATCTATCAATGAATGACAATATATTTTCATTTCCAATAATTCTTATATATGACAATTGATTGTTTAAACCTAATTAAGACTCATTTCGATTGGCCATTGATGATTTGATCACAGTAGTGGAGCAGCAGCAAAAATTCCTTATGCAAAAGAAGATGTCTCCATATCAGAAGATAATGCAAGAAATGACATAAATTCATAATTTTGCCACATTGCAAATTCTCCAGGAAGCAGTAGCTGAAAGAAGGAAAAGGAAGGATCTACTTATATTTGTAACATTTACCTGAGCTTTAATGAGCCTCCCTCCCAAATCATAAATCAGTTTGATTTATTTCTAAGATTTCAATATCAGTTAGCTTAAAACATAATCCAGAAAATTCATCATGATCAGGATAGCCAGGACACCCTAATGTTAGAAATATATTTCTGAGTGTATGTGATATTGTCATTTTAAAGTTTTCTCAAATAATTAAGTCTAGAAGTCCATTATACCCAGGTTTTTCACAATTATAGGTAACATTTCTTCATTAACTAATTGAATGGCTTTATTTCATAAGAAGTTTTGGCATTACAAGTGACAGACCTGAGTGGGATCTGAGAACCTCAAGCACCAGAGTCTGTCATTCTACTAGTGCATCAAACACAAAGATCATTTCTTCTGAAAACTTTAAGCTCTGATTTGACAGTGGCTCTAATTAAGCTTTATAATCCATAGGTGATGCAAGATTTATTTGAACATTGCTCATTGGGTGTTTTCTTTTACAATCAGGTTTTTCAAACAAATCAATTGTAGTTTTGCATGATATTTGCTTATGTGTCACAATTTGACAGAACTCCATTTAGTATGGAGAGTAAAGTGAATATTGCATATGGTTTTATACATTAATAATTTTTTAATATCTAGACAAATATGTTTAGATATATCAAACAAGCTACAGAATGTACATTGGAATACATTACATTCTCTGGTCAAATGATTTTTAATTCTGCAATGAAAACACAATGAATCCTAACCTCTTTTTATAGACATCCATAGTATAATTTTGATCAGTGACTATTGTTGGAATATCATCCTTAGTGATTCCCTCCATAAATAGTATCTTAAATAAAATCTTATAAGAAAGAAGTCCTCCCTTCCAGAACCATTATGGGCATGCTTTATGCATTCAGAGACAATACATTTTCTTTCTTCAATCATGTAGATAAGAAGATTACCACCCCATCTTTCTGTACCTGATTTTGAATAGAAACTTAATGTATCTTGAATTGAAATGTGTTTTTATTTTGTATATTTGGTTTCATAATTCATTTATTGGATGTCACACAAATCTTATATTAGAAATTTATGTATTGAAAAATTAAGTTGCAATAACTAAATTTGTAGGTGAAAAACATTTTTTTTATAAGATGTATGCACTAACTGATTATTGTAGTGTTAAAACAACTTCCAAACTTTCATCTATATGGTAATTTTCAGCGCTAATCATTAACAACTCCATTTGTTCATCATGCAATTGAAGTCTTTCTCATTATTATAACTTCATTAACAACTCCATTTGTTCATCATGCAATTGAAGTCTTTCTCATTATTATAACTATTCTAAATCTTTGAAAGTTTGTGGTTGTTTAGATAATGTTTAGCTATTATTTTTATCTAGAAATTCAAGTAATTTTTTTTTTTTTAAGGTTTTTCATAACAAGATCTGAAGTTTGTAATTAACAATCTTCGTATATATTCTGTTTGTAGTTTGAATTAATTTTTAAATCAATATTTTCTTCCAATAGATTATCATTAAACAATGTATCCATCATTATTTATTCTAGTATATAATAGTAATATAATTATATGATAGAATAAATAATGATAGGTTGCTTTATGATAGTACACTAATTTTAAACCCCCCCCCCCCCCGGATAACTCCATTCCTAAAATGTATTAAATCAAATGTAATACTAATATTACTTCATACATGGAATATATTGATATTTATCATTTTCAATATTTTCTCTAAGTATGAAGTAGTATTAATATTATCTATAAAAATTTTCAGGAGAAAACTATATTGTTTCATGAAAATCATAATTAAAGTTTACTTATAATTTATATAATGTTTGTTTTCTACATTTGAAAAACAAACTGTTATCAAAAAATAAAAATTTGCAATAAAAAAAAAAGTTTTACTATAGTATAATTAAGCACTTATTAATTATTTGAAATACAGGCATTCTTCATATACCTGGAACTTAATTGTAGATATAGGGGATTTGAAGACTTTCAAGCACCCTTCAACTATCCACACTATCTCATACCAGTGATACACATGACCACACACATGTAGAAAAGATAAATAATCACCAATATACATATTTCACACTGAACCAGCACTCATCAATTGGTCCAGATTATCATCTCTCACCTGTATATATAATAACTGAGCACTGATTATATATACATGTGAGAGATGATAATCTGGACCGATGAGTGTTGGTTCAGCATGAAATATGTATATTGGTGATTATTTATCTTTTCTACATGTGTGTGGTCATGTGTATCAGTGGTATGAGATAGTGTGGATAGTTGAAATGTGTTTGAAAGTCTGTGTTCAAATCCCCTATATTTGCACGTATTAATTCTAAGTTACTTTATATATTTACAAAGAACTTACCCAAGCCTTTCTACAATATACATTATGGTGTCTTTATAAAGATTAACAACTTCTTGCTTTTTATGTCGTAAAAAAGGATAAACAGAAATGAATTTCTTGATTTCTTGACAAAACTTGGCATATTCTTTGATTATATCAAGACCTGAATTAAAAAAAAAACAATCTGAGAAAAAATAATATTTATACATATAACTGCTACATTTATAATATTTACATATAGATAAATTATAAAATAAGTACAATAAATGCAAAAAAAATTATCCTAAAACAATCTTGACAGTAAACATCATAACCTTAAACAGATACATATATTTAATAAATGTACATTAATGATAGTATTATGTTCATAAATTTTGCAGAATTCATTTACAAAAGTACGCAAATACAAATGTGAACATTACCAATGGTAAGCTTTATTAAATGAATTAGTGCAGGGCCATTATTTTATGATATAAACTTTCATGTATTTTTACATAAGCACTTAGCTCTTTTTAACAATTATTAAAAAAATGGAGTTTGTTAGTATCTATACCAATGTATTATAGATATAGTTGAGTTTTATTAATTAGAGATTAAATAAAAAGTTTACTGAATAAAAATAATTAGTTATTATTATGTATGTGAATGTTTAAATGCTCACACATATATATATACGTATAAACTTATAGAGAGAAAAAGTTATAAGTTAAATAAATTAAAAAAGTTAAAAGACTGATTCTTTTAAAATTAGTAAGTAAAAGATTTATGACTAAGATTAGAAAAAGTTTATTTTCTAAAATGAATAATAGTCTAATTAAATAGAGTAGAATACATCGTTAATGAAATAAAACAATTAAAGGAATTCGAGTTAGACTTCCTTTATAAGATAAACGACAAGCTATAAAAATAACTCATTAATGAAAGTCAGAAAGATAACAATGTAAATTCTTATATGGAGATTAAAATGAAGAATCACCTGAGCGGATGGACAGAGTATTAGCCAATCAATTGCAGATATTTTAAACAATGAATGCCTCAGTATTAATGGGATGAACAAGAGGACACTTGATTCTTGGAGCAGATCATCTCCCATGGCACAGTGACTTCAAATGCAGAGAACTGACCTCCGAACATGAGAACAATCAGCTAGGACTCTTACAGGTTGTATTGATCTAAATTATTATTTATGTATGACTTCGGGTCTTCTTATGTTAATGATTGCATATATGTAAATAGTTAAATGCTATTAAGGATCATAAGAAAAGAATTATCTAAATATTAACTGTTAGTATTGATTTGTACTCATGGGAAGTACACTCTTAGATTAGCTAGACATAGCAATTGATGCAATCACAGTCTTAATTTGAATCATTAATTAAAAGAATGGTCAAATTTAGATAAAAGATTAAGCAATGCAAGTAGCAATTGGTGAATCTGATATCAGTGAGGCAAGTAGTTGGCCCCTGCATGATCACATGTAGAAAAATATTTATTAATAAAATTAAAGATGGTAAGTATGATTGCTTCATTATTATGCTTTGCTGGGAAAAGAGTTATTGAGACAGGCAACAGGCTCACTGAACCTCTAATTCCTGAAGATTGTATATATAATCAGGTTAAAGAGTATTTGTCAAATCATTTTAATCTCCAATCCTTGAGGCATATCACTAGACTGCAATTCTGAACTCGGAACCAAAGTTGGAATGAAAGTATAAAGAATTACGATAGTGCTCTTCATAATCTAGCAAAAAATTGCATCTATGGATCTTTCCTAGATGAAGCCCTGCTAGAACAATTGCTTACTGGTATGTGTAATGATAATTTATGGCAACAATTATTGGCCATTAGCGATTTAGATTATATAGAGGCTATAAAATGTGGGATAGCTTAGAAACTCATGCTCGAGAAATCTTTAAAATTCACAGGTTCAAGAGTTATAGAAAATTCCAAACTGATGTGTGTAAAACCATAAAGAATAAAAATACTGCTAACAGTGAAAACCTATTTATGTGTTTTTGTTGTGGGAAAAAGGGCCACAAAACCAGCAATTGTTTTCATAAATGAGAATGCTGCAATAATTTTAAAAAAATAGGGCACATGGAAGAAATGTGTAAAAAAAAATGTAATGATCCCAACAAGAAAAGTAAGAGCTATAATTATATGTTCATATCAGAGTCAGCCAATTCAGCACACCAATATAAAAAAAATGTCCATCGATGATAACAAAATTATGTTAAAACTAAAGCTGTGTGATCAGCCCATATCTATGAAAGTGGACAGTGATAATGGCATAGAATTGATATCAGTCTGCAATTGGTATACTGTCACTTCCAAGAATAAGAAAAGATCCATTATTCAAAAAACTGACCTAAAGGCATTAGATATGAATAGTAACATCGAAGCACCAACACATGAAAGTCAGGGCAAAATAGACATATTACCACTATATGTAGTACATGCCCATATCAACCCCATATTAGGATGAGACTGGTTTAGTGAAATGGGAGTAAAAATAACAATTAATAAAAAAATTAATAGCCCCGAGAGAAAAAACTTTCCAAGGGGGTTAAGATGAATTTGGTTAAAATAGATATACTCAAAGAAAAGAAACCCTTCCAGCAGCTAGTAATTAACAAAATCAGGTCAGAGAAGGTCCATGATGACCAGAAACATAAGCAATGAAGTACAAAAAATCAAAAATAAAACAAAAATTATAGCTCATTGGACAGCCGAAGACAATGGCTACCAATGGATTATGAAGCAGATTTGAGAAGGCTAGTCAAAACAATATCCCAGTTTCCTTCACAAAGAACTATCGAATGCTCAGAAGCAACTACTGGTAGGCAGAGATTGCATTATGAAAGGTGATTGTACCCTGATTCCAGTCAAGAATAGGCAGCGTATAGTAAAGTGGCTGCATAATAGTCAGCGAGACATTGACAGAGCAAAAAGCTCTAGTGCTTCGTCATGTCTTGTGGCCAGATATTAGTGTAGACCTGAGGAAAAATAAAAATAATGATTGTAATTTTCAAACAACTACATTTCCTGATAATGCACCTAGTGAGTTGAAATATAATTCACAACAGCATGCTAAAAGGAAGATGAAAAACCCCACATATCTTAATAACTTGTATTAAGTTCAGAAATTAAAACATGATCTCCTAACTTGGGGGAAGTAATGATATGTATGCGAATGTTTAAATGCAGATACATATATATGTATAAACTTATAAAGAGAAAAAGTTATAAGTTAATGAAATAAAACAATTAAAGGAATTCAAGTTAATTTCCTTTATAACTCACTAATGAAAGTCATAAAGATAACAATGTAAATTCTTGTGTAGAGATTAAAATGAAGAATCACCAGAGCAGATGAACAGAGTATTAGCCAATCAATTGCAGAAATTTAAAACAACGAATGCCTTAGTATTAATGGGATGAACAAGAGGACAGGTGATTTTTGGAACTTCATCTGTGCACACAGACATATATGTTGGAGCAGATCATCTCCCACGGCAAAGTGACTTCAAGTGCGAAGAGCTGACCATTCCTGTGAGAATAGTCAGCTAGGACTCTTATAGGTCATATTGATGGAAATTATTATTTCTATATGCCTTCAGGATTTTTATGTTAATGATTGTATATATGTAAATAGTTAGACGCTATTAAGGATCTTAAGAAAATAATTATCTAAATATTAACTGTTTAGTATTGATTTGTACTCCTGGGAAGTACACTTTTAGATTAGTTAGACATAGCAGTTATCATTGATTTTTATTAAATATAAAGATTATGTCAGAGATTTATATGAAATGTAATAATTTCTAATCTCATTAAAAATTATAATAGTCATTCCAAATCCTTATTGTAAAATAGTTACTTTATCAAAAAATCAAAGAAAACAAACTTTTTTCATACTGTTACAGTGTGAGTTTTAAAAACTTGGACTGACCACTGGCTTGTTTTTCGTAGTGCTATATTTATTTATTTTAAAAATTTTATATATAAATCAATAGGTTTATTTTCTGCACTTTACATATTATATTGCCTAGGCAATTTATTATTCATGATATTTTATTATAATATAAAAGTGAGTATCCAAAATATTGGTGTAAAATAACAAGTGAATTTTTTGTATGTATATTCTTAAGTAATTCATAGTGTTATCTAACCAAATGCATCTTCAAATTTCTTCAATCTTAACCCAAGAAATTGAAAGCCTCTTAAAAAGTTGAGAAATTAACATTAAAAGAAATGTAGGGAAGAGAGAAATAGTATTACTAGATGATGAGGGAATAGAAAGTAGCTCTAGAGAAGAAATATATACACATATAGTTATTACTAATATCTATACATATGCTTGAATATAAAATCCCTTTCTTCAAAACAGGGTTTAATCCCAGTCCTGTTGTAACAGGACTGGGAAACAATTTAAATAGGAAATTGTTGGAGGACATTAATAAAAGTGTAAGAGATGGGAGTAAAAAATTTTGGCAAAAACATTAAAAGAAATGTAGGGATGAGAGAAATAGTATTACTAGATGATGAGGGAATAGAAAGTACCTCTAGAGAAGAATTAAGAGATAATCTTAAATAAATATGTACTGGATATAGAAAAGATGTTATGTACTTGATATAGAAAAGATGTTAGATGTGAAGGACAGAGTGATAGCAAACATGAAAGCATATAGTAATGGGAATATTAGGTTTACAGAAAGTGAATTGAATGAGGCAGGTAAGAAATTGAAAAGTGAAAAGGCAAAAGGTTTGGATGGATGGGCAGCAGAGATGGTAATGAATTTAGGGCATAGGGCAAAATTAAAATTATTATCATGTTTTAATAAGATAGCATAAAAGAGATATTTTCCATGTAGTTGGAGTAATACAAGAGTAAGGTTACTATTTAAAGGAAAGGATAAGGATCATAGAAACTTAAACAATTATAGACGATAGTGGTAATGTCAGTGCTATATAAAGTTTTCTCATATATGGTGGCTGGAAGGGTTGCAAAATGGATGGAAAAAAATAATATAGTAGAAGTGCAAGGTTTTCCAGGTGAATAGGAGATAGTTTATTTGTAGTTACACAACTTATGGATATGGATAGGAATATAGGTAGACAGTTGTATATGGGTTTTATAGATATAGAGAAGGCATATGATAGAGTAAATAGAAATAGATTATGGGTAAGTTTAATAAATTTGGGAATTGATGGAGCTTTAGTGCATATTATTAAGAAATTATATGAAAATATCAATTAGTGAATATAGATTCAATTAAAAATGGGGTGGGACTAAGGCAAGGATGCCCTATGTCACCTATTTTGTTTTTGTTGTATTTGAGAGAAATGGAAAGAGCAATAGAAAGACTAGGAACAGGGGTAGAGATAACATTAATAGGGTGTCAAGGGAGTATATACATTGTTGGGTCTTTTATTTGCGAATGATTGTCTTTTTGTGAGCAGAAAGATGGGAAGATATGGAAGTTATGTTGAGGACATGCACAAAGGTGAGTGAAGAGATGGGGATTAAATTTAGTGAAGAAAAATCAAAAGTAATGATGATTAATACTGGGGAAAGAGGAGATAATTTTTATAGGAGGATATAAAGTTTTAAGTGTGGTGAATAGATATAACTATTTGGGAATAGTTTTAAGTAATCAGAGAAAGTGCTTGGATGAATGGGAGAAAAAACTGATAAATAAAACAAAGAAAAAAAAAAGGTGTGATAAAGAAATTAACTGTGTTCTCATATAATAAGTATGATGTAGCTAGAATTGTAAGGAAGAGAGTGGCAGTAGCAGAGTTGACATATGATGATGACATTTTATGTGTTAATAGAGGGGTATTAGATTACTTAGAAAAAGTACAAAGAGAAGTAGGAGGACATGCAGTAGATACAAATGTGTGGATGGCAAAGGTGGCAATTCAAGGAGAAATAGGATGGTCAAGTTTTTATTTGAGAGATGTAAAAAGCAAAATGAAAATATTTGGTAGATTGCAGTTTATGGATAATAAAAGAATAGCCAAAATAATATTTAATTGTGTTATGAATAAAGGCAGGCATCAAGATGGGTGAAAAAGGTAATGCGATATGCAGAAGATTTGAATAAAGAATTTATGTCAGTATACTTATATAAAAGGTGGGATGTTTTCCTGAAGATTGTGATGATGGTGTTCTAGTTGTATTTTTATATTGGACTATTTTCATCATCTAATATGAGTATTGAATGTCTTTAGAAAAATTTAACAATTTAAATATTCCAAATACATTCAACTGTTAGTAATAGCACATCCAACAGCTAGTACATGCACAATGTTTTGACAGGTATTATTCTCCCCTCTTTTTCAGGAGTTGCTGGCCTGACCAGTGACAGCACTAGCATGAGATTTGAACCTGGACCCTTAGATTCTTGAGTATTGAAATTTTAAGATAATGCTTTAACCAACTGAGCCTTCCTGCCAAAGGAAACAGTCAGCAGAAATTTCATATACTTATCTATAAGGTTCCTCTTGATTTCTTCACCTTTTCCTAAAAGCAAAGTTGATTAGTGGTTTCCATACATTATGTAGTTATCCTAGGTTGGCTTATGCGATTTTTTGCCATTGTCATTTGAGCAGCTTCTTTAAATTTTCTTCTTTGTATCTTTTCTTCTCTATCCAATATTTTTGTATTTTCCCAATTGAACATATCTTAATTAGAATATACATGGTCTGCTACCTTATACACATATGTTTTCTCTTTCTAATTATCAGTTTGTGTTCTTGCAAGCACTTTTCAATGGGGTGACTGGTCTCACCAATATATGTTCTTCCACATTCAGCATTTCAGGTTGAGGCTTTGTAGATATTAGATTTCCTCGTAGTGTGCTATGGTTCTGGAAAGCTGTTCTGATATTATACTGATTGGAGATTTTCTTTAATTTGTCTGCTATTTTTGGAATGTATGGGTACACTACAATACCGATAATCATTTTTTCTCTTGATGGTTCTTTTTGTTATCTATTTAATGTTTTCTTAATTATATCTGATGGTTAACCATTTTTCATAAGTTTGTTTTATATATAGATCTTTTCTTTTTCCAAATCGCTTGTTTTTGAACAAACTTGTTTTGCTCTGTTCCATAATGATAGTATAACACCATATTTTGTTTCTGATGTGATTGGATGTATAGACTAGGTATTTTCCTGTATGTGTAGGTTTTCAGTAAACTGTAGTTTTGATTTTGCCTTAAGGGAGTTTTGTCACAAGCACATGTAAGAATGTCAATTTCTGTTCTTGTTCTGATTTTACTGTGAATTTAATTGAAAGGGATACGTTGTTGATGTATTTTCAGAAAATTTGTGGCAGTGCTTCACCATGTGTGCACAAAATAAATATATCATCCACATAGTGAAGTCAAACTTTAGGTGGATATGGAGTAGTTTTTATGGCTAAGGTTTCAAGTTCTTCCATGTAAATATTGATAATCAGAGAAGACAATGGTGAGCCCATAGCCATTCCTTGATTTTGTTGGAAGAATTTTATGTTATATTGAAAATAGATTGTTTTTATGCAGACTGTTAATAATTTCATTATGCTATCAACAGGAAGAGTTATTCTAGTTCGTAAACTATTACCATCATTTAATCTTTTCCTTAGTACAGACAATGCTTCTTCACATAGCACCTTAGTGAATAAACTTTCCACATCAAAGCTTACCAGTAAGTCATTTTTTTCAATTTTCATGTTCTTGATTAATTCTACAAAGTCTTTAGAATTCCTGACAAAGGACTGGGTCTTGTATGCCAAAGGACTTACAACTTTGAGAAGAAATCTTGCCAAATTTTGGCAAGGTGAATCTCTAGAACTAACAATAGTTTTTAATAAAACATGATCCTTATGGATTTTTGGTAGACTATAAAGATGAGGAATTTTTCTGAAATATGATTTTATTTTACTTTTTTCTGAATCAGTGAAGTGCCTGTTATGCTTTCTGAGTAATGCTTGTAACTTTGTTTCCATATTCGGTATTAGATTTTTTGCCACTTTTCTATATTGGCCAGTTGTGAGGAGTTCTTGTATTTTGTTGTCATAATCAGTTGTATCCATCACAATTATTGCATTGTCTTTGTCAGCAGAGAGAATAATTATAGATTTATCCACTTTGAGAGATTTAATTGCTTTCCTCTCCCATAGGATATGTTTGACTTCAATTTTTGTTGCTTGTCAAGTGTTCTTTTTATTCTCCATTGTAATTCTGCTGGTTCTTCTTAAGGCAAGTTTTGAGTGACTCCCTCGATGGCTGCCATTATATCTATGAAAGGGATATTAGACAGTGTTATGACAAACTTTAATCCTCTTTCAAGAACAGAAACTTCAGTATCTGTTAAATGTTTAGAATTGAGATTTTTAACAGATGAAATTGGTACATTGCTTAATACATTATGATTTTTGATATGCCCATGTAGGTTAGCAAGTTTCTTCTTTTGGCATTCTTTTATTTTTCCATGTAATGTAGAATATGATTTTCTAACAGCTTGAGAAAATCTCATGAAGTCTTTATCAGTGGAGAAAACATTCTACATTATTAATGGAATGCATTGTTTGATTCTTAGAAAACCTTTGAGCATTTTCTCATCTCTTTGAGAGTGAATTGGAAGTTTTAGTTGCAAATCTTTAGGAATTATCCATTCAGATTTACATTTATATAAGAAAGTTAAATGATTTTATACTTTGTCCAACTTTAGACATAATTTTTCATAATTCCTAAAGTTTGATATGGTATCAAGTCCATACTGTAACGAGCACAGACGTTCGTTACATTGTTTTTTTTTTTATATTTATTAAACATGAAAGTAAATTAAAAAGTTCGCATTTAAAAATTTTCTTTAAGAATTAAAAATTGAAATTAAATATCATCTTAAACTCGTATATATTAAATCGCACAGATAATAAAAAATTATTAAAATAAAACTTTATTAAAGAAAAAGTATTTTAAAACTAAATTTTAAAGAGATTTGGAGATAAAATTATATCTTTAAATATATCTTTGATTTGGAAAACAGGTTAATTAATCAGAAATGGAAATGATAAATTTAATTAGTCAAATGTAAACCAGCCTTGGGCATCTAAATGTAAAAACATCGGTCAGATAGGAAAACAATAGAAACAAATAGCCAATGAAAGAAATCCATCGGGAAATCGGACTTCAGCGAAAGGATCATCACTTCGATGACATAATGCCAAGTCAATCCTTCGAATACGTATAAAAGGAAAATTTGGAAGTGATTATTATTGATTATTTACGATGTGACAGATATGTGTTAGTGCGGAAGTGAAGGAGAAGGGATTGAAAAAGACGCATGTTCAATCCCTTCAGTTGTGATAAAATGGAAAAATGAAACATCGCTTTTCTTATATTCAGAGGACCACAGGATCATCGGGAAATTTAACGCTGGATTTCAAACGGCAAGCAACTATAAAAGATGAACATTTCTAAAACCGTAAGAACTTTATAAAATATAACAAACAATATTAATTTGAAAACACTAAGAACTTTAAATTTTAAACTTTCCTAGTAATTTAATTGTTACAAATAGAATCCTATCTGACCAAACTAAATTCTTTATTAATAGTGTTATTTGATGTATTTTTTTTTCTTATTTATGTAAAATCATTTCCATTTATTTATTTTTTGTTCTTTAAGTTTTTATCATGATTTTTTTGTTTTTCGTTAAATTAATTATATAAATGTTAAACTTAAGTCGGGCATGAATGGCTGTATAGATTTGTAAAGTTATATTAGGGGAGGGTAATCTTAGGTTATTTGTGTCGTTGTTAAATTGGGTCAATGGATTGGATATATTGATGTAGTTAGTAGATGTAGTCGGAGATTCGCTACTGGCAGAATCGCTGCATACGCCGCACTCTCCCGTTTTGCCTATGGAAGGAATTATAAGACGCAGAGCGCAGTTCCTTTCTATGGAGTTTTTTTTTTATTGCTCTTCTTGTCTGATAGATGTCATATTCCTATCTGATGAGGGTCAATGCCTTCTCTTAATCTTTTTGGTGCTGTCGTATTCCGTATTACATTGAATACATCGATATATCAGATGAATTGATGCCAGTTTGACTGCGAATTTTAGCCTAAGGTTAAATAGGGATAGAATATTTTATTTTCAAATGCAAATCTATGTAGTCTATTCATACTCGACCCTAAATAAAAATGCATTAAATTTAAGTTGTTTATGGATGCTTGCATGGATTGGTTATCGGTTAGGTATGTTTTGGGTTTTCATATTTGATCAAAATATATAGACATTCTATAAATAATGATACCTTACGGTGAGTATCTAAAATGTATTTCTTCGGATGTCTTTTAAGTCATTGGTGACAATGCAAGTATCTTATGGTGAATACTACTGGGTTACTTATAAATTTCCCTCTGCAAATGCCAGTATCAATGATTTTATATTTTGATCGTTTATGTTTACGTTGGAGTGTTTTTAACCATGTAATCTATGTAACCGATCTATAGCAACATATTAAAACAAGCTTTTATAATCCCATCTGTGTGAACTTAATTAAAATGTAAACTTATAATATAATAGAAATTAAAAGGTAAATTAAAATCTAAGGTAAAGTTAAAAATAATGTTAAATGTTAAAATGTAAAACTAATTTAAAATAATTTTAAATCTTATATATATGTGCATAAATAAGTGTTTGTATGTTAATTACTGGCAGTAGCTTATTTTATTCCTCTTATATATATATTCTTATATTATTTTTTAAATCTCTGCTATTCCACTGAGCTAGTGACATGGGCTAACGACCGGATGCAAAAAAAAAAAAATTTTTTTTACTTACGTATCTGCCTACTCTATAAATTTTTCTAGGTTCAAATGCCTAGATGGCGCCCTGTAGTGCAGATTACGTAAGTCATATTCTCCGGATCGTTACAATACCAAATACTTAATGTTTTCTTGAAGGTTTGTCATACTAACTGTTGCCTTTGGCAGGATGGCTGTTAATTAAAGCATTACCTTAAAATTCAATACTCAAGAATCTAAGGGTCCAGGTTCAAATCCCATATTAGTACTGTCACTGGTCAGACCAGCAACACCTGAAGAAGAGGAAAGAATAATACCTCTTGAAATGTTGTGCATGTACTAACTGTTTGAAGTGCTATTACTAACAGTTGAATGTATTTGGAATATTTAAGTTTTAAAGTTAAATTTTTCTGAAGACATTCAATACTCATATTAGATAATGGAAATAGTTCAATATAAAAATACAAAAGGGTGGGATGATTGTATTAGGAGAATTTTTGAGAGTTGTAGTGTTAAGGAATGGAATAGAAGAATAGATGCATTGGGAGTTGGAGAGGAAAACTAGTATGGAGAATAAAAAGAGTTTAAATGTATGTAAAAATAAACAGAATATTGGGTGTGAATTAATTCATGATAATAGCAAGGAAAGTAATTACTGGTTAAGGCTCAAATGGGATCTTTAGCAACAGGGGATTATACACATAAATGGAAAAATGTAGGTGATTTAATCTGCAAGTTCTATAAGGAAGGCATAGACAATATTAGGCATCTGTTAATTGAATTTAAATGCCTGACAGCAGAAAGGTTATAAATAATGAAGTTATGGAAGACTAAATATAAACAAAGTGATTATACAGAAAGAGGGTTATTGATTTTTATGCTGGGTTTGGAAAAAAATAAGGGGGGTTTAGATATAAAGGCCATGAAGTTGACAAAGATTATGTTGTGGAAATGAGATGGAGCAGGATATGGGAAAACTTAGGATAGGGAATGGAAAGGGAAGCTAAAATAGCTAACAAGGTGGCTTTAGGCATAGTTGCTTGAGAGATTCCTGACTCTGTATAATGAGAAGTCCCATTGCATCACACAAAATAGTAAATTTCACATGGCATTATATGTATATATAAAAGTTGAAAATATGATAGTTTAAAAAATTAGAAAAAAAAAAAACATTTATATTTCAAACAAGTATATATGCATCAAATATCAATTTTCTAATGTCATGTGATTGGGAAAAATAGAAATGAAATAGATTGTCAAAATTTATTTGCTTGAAGTAAAAATTTGTTTTTTATAAATGGATATTTCTAATAGGAATTAAATATTTCATAATCCTCATTTTCATTATTATCACTTCACTGCAGAATGATGATCTCTAAAAGTGTAATTCAGTTTCTCTAATCTATAGCCTTTCTTCATATTATCCAGCATAATATCTTACTTCATTCTATCTCACATATGGTTTTCTTTTTAGGCCTTTTCAAATCTTTTAACAACTTAAAACTTCAAGTGTTCATCTATTAATATTTTCTAGCAATATGTTCAGCTGAGCTTCATTTCAGTCTCATTAACTAACTGTTTTAATGATGAGAATGATACCTATCTGTTTATTTATACTTTTGATGCATGTTATTCCAATATTTATCTCATCATACTTTATTGAATAATCTGAAGTCTTTGTATTGTTACTCTACTAAGTGTCCAAGTCCATAAGCAACACATATATTGAAAACTTTTTTTTATTTAAATCTCATAGCATATTTCCTTTTAATATTAAGATATTTTTTGAAAAAAAGCACTTCATCCAAGTTTAATTCTACGATTAATTTCATCCATTACATTTCTATATGTAATAAAAAAATTATATTTTTTAAATTCATGATTATCAATCTTTATTTTCTTAAAATCTAATAAACATTTTAGCATTTACCTTTACTCTAACTTTTATCTTATAACTCTTGCAAATTTTCTTTAGGGGTTGAAACATTATTTTCAAAAACAATTATATCTGCAAAAAATCTAGATGATTTAATTATCTTAACTTTTCTTCTTTTGTCTTACTTTCATGTAATAATTCTTGCAACATTTCCTAAAGCTCTGAAACATTATTTGTAAAAATAATTATATCATCTTCAAAATGTAAATGTCTTAAATAATTTCAATTTTTTTTTTTTTTAATTCTCTTCTCACTTTAATTCAGAAAATATTTCTCATAAAACTGCTGCAAAAAGTTTTAAAGATATGAAATCACTGTCATATATCATCAATGCTAATTGTCTTATTATCACTTCAGATCTATATCTTAATTACCTAAAAATTTAATCACCATGGAAATGCTTATAGAATGAAATGATTTTTCATAATCTACAAATCCAAATGGCAACTTAAAACCTCTATTAAATCTAGTTTGTTCTTTTGGTTGGTTAGAACACAATTTGCTGCAAATGAATTGTAATTGTCTTGCAAAAATTTTTGTATAGAACTGATAGAAGACTGAAAAGCCTGTAATTTCTAATACCTTTTTTTTTTTATTACCTTTATTAAATATCAATATTAGTAGTGCCTTCTTCCAATCATCTGGAATATCTTCCTCAATTAGACAATTGCCACCAATTTTTCTATTTCTTTATTTGTTATTTTAAAATATCATTAATAATTCTAGCATAGAATTTAATTGCATGACTCATCATTTCATTTAAATACTTGCAAATCAAAAAATAAAGTAACTGTAGGGAAAACTCTTCCACACATTAATAATAGTTATATTTTTTCTTCCTATTACTGAGACAACTTTTTCCCAATACCAAGATGTTGTTTTACATTTTTGAAACTTTTATTTCCTATTCTTTTTCGTATCATTTTTTAAATTCTAGATATTCAATTCTTTTTTAATAGATCTTTTTAAAACCTTTTCGTATTTGTTCTTTCCTTCATTTTAACATGTCTTATTCAATAGAAAATTTACTATACAACGCTGAATTATGATGCCTGTTTTTAACTCTACTCTTATATTAACTCTTTCATTACAACTTAATTCACTTTGACCTATATAAATTTTATAACAATTGCGAGGAATCTTATGAACTATACTAGGAACAGATTTGCTATTAATTGATTGATTTGAACTATTTAATAATGAATGTACAGCTACATTTCTTGCAGGTTTTAATAGTGTATCAGTTAACTTAATATTGATTTTATTCTAGTCTGAATTATTTTCAAAATCTGTTAATATTTAAAATAATTTGCAAGTTCTAATTTAAATTCACTGAAGTGTTTCTGAAGGCTACAAATATTAATTGTGAATACTGTTTTTCTTAATAATTTTAGTCTCTCTAGTTTTGCATTGACATGTATCTTATATTTCACTAAACAATAATCATTTCCTTTGCTGAATCTAATAAGAACATTACAATCTTGAAATATTTATTGTTAGTTGAAATATAATCCATTCTGTTACATTTTCATTTGAATACTCTCATGTCCATTTCTATTTGGTACTTTTTTCTAACAAACAATTCATAATATACAATTTTTATTTTTCTGTGAACTCCATAAGTGTGTCTCATTTCTATCATTATACACAAATTTAAGCCAGCATTTTTATCTTCGATCATTAACCAATTCTAGTATTAAAAGCTCTCATGACAATTTTAAAATATTAGTCTGATCAAAAGCATTTTGTACATTTATATAAAAATCTCTTTTTCTTTGTAAAAATAAAAAAACTTGTTGAGACACAAACTTTTCGAATTTATTGCACTCGGTATCTTCCATAAATTATAATAATTTTTTTCATTCTGTCTAATTCACCATCAATTTCTACATCGTTCTTTCATTTATTTATAACAAATTCCACTCCACTTGTGCTTTTAATACTTGTGCCATTATAGTAAAGTAAATCAATTGTCTCTCCATCTTTTCTTCCAACTTCCCATACTCCAACAATATCCCATTTAATATTAGATAATTCTTCCAATTCATGAAAATTGAAAGAGATCTGCAATTGTAGGTATCTGAATAAAAGGTCACCATCATCTACTACTACCTGCATCTAAAATTAAGAGTTTCTTAACATCCTTTGCCTTTTATCATTGATTGTTGTCTTGGTAATGACTTTATAGATTCTTGGAAATAATGACATAATTTAGATTTGTTTGTCATAATTCTAAATATCTATAAAAAATAAATCAATCATAAATACATTCATATTCCTTTCCGTTGAATTATCAGAAACTGAGAAGAAAGTCCTGATATTTCTTGATCTAAAACTCAGGATAAAAAGCTAATCAACTAACCATGCTAACTGATATGTGTTGATGTGCAACCCATCCATAAATCATATAGTAATAATAACAGCTATAACAATGAGTGTATATGGAATGGATATTAGGAATTTGTCCTGCTTGGTTCTTTTACATTTCAAAGAGGAATCAAAGGATCTCTTTTCAATTATTAACAAATTCTATTCTTTGGCCTTACTTGATAAATATATTATTAGATCATATGATGTAAATATTACTATAAGTAGTACACTGATAAATGCATTGTGGAAATGAAAAACTTGGAAATAAAATTAAAATTATCTGCAAAAATCTGCCTAAGTCTAGTACAGATTCACCACTTGCACATTCTATGTACATAGTCTGTAGGAGTATTAAGTTATTCCATATAGAAAAAAAAAGCTTCCAAGTTTTCTGAAAGATATTGGTTAAAACAATGGATCACATGACTTTTTTTAGCGTACATTCAACATTTATATTAAGGAATTGTAATTTAATCTATATCACTCTTTTTTAGAGCCATCTAGACAACCTATTAATCAATAGATACAATCCGATGTTCTGGCAATAGTTAGCATATTGATATAATCTAACATCTGAAACTACTTAGAAGAAAAGTTCAATGCTTCACCCATTAAATCAACATTTAGATAGAAAATAGTTAATAAGACATTGATTATATTACCCTTGATTACAAAATGCTCTCATGAGTCGGGCTCTGTCTAATGGATGAACTAAACAGGGTTTAATTATAACACTGTTAAATTTATCAAGTACTAAAAGTTCAACAAACAAAAATCATTGTTTTTTTTCAAAAGTTTTATCAAACTTATCCAAGATAACGTGTAATAGATAAGGCATCATTACCTTGTAAAATGATGGATTTAGAGTTTGAAATGGAATGCACAGAAAGGATGAACTTCAGCAAGTATGTAAAAAAAAAAAATCAAAATCTATGAAATCTTTAAAAAACACTAAGACTGGGACCCTGATTTCCTTAAAATTATGGATCTAAAAAGTCTTTGAAAGCCTGATGACTGAAATTGATGAACTGATTGATATATAAATCTTAAACCAGATCATTTAAGAGGTCTTTAGATGAAAATCCAAAAGTCATCGAAAAATATAAGCCATTACTAATTCCACATGTTATAAAAATCGAAGTTGAAAATTTTAAATATCAAGAGGAAAAAAAATCTAAGATGAAGAAAATTCTAGTCGGGTAGACTTATCTACTAACAAAGCGTATGGAGTCTTTTCTTATTAAAATTTGCCAAACCAAGATGACATTTGCCTATCTGAGATTTTGAATAAAATTCTACAATTTGGACTTTCTTATTTTTTTTAAAAAAAACAATACATGTACTGTAAAATATTTATAAAAATTCATAGTTTATAATGAGGAATTAATTCTTGAATTAGAGCCAGCTTAAGAATTAATGAAATTAAAATATAGCATAAATACAATAATTAATGCACAAACTAAAATACAAAACATTATTATATAATATCCAAGTCCAATGAAAAATGAAAGACATATATATTGTTGATAGCTTAAGGGTTGATTGTTATCAAATTTTTTTTATAATTTAATTTTGTTTCACAATAAAGATTTAGTTAAATCAAATAAACAAAAATGTCTATTTCCTTATTAAAAAATCCAAAATTTATTTTAAATTAATATAATTATGATTATTCATTTAAAATAAACTTCCAAAATTAATTACAAGTATTAAATTAGAGCAAAACATTTTTTTTCATTGATTAGCCAATCAAAAAACATGCCTATAATTTTGCTCAAGTAGTGCTACTAGGTTTTTTTTTTTTAAAGCCTTCAAAATAATACATAAAGTTTAATTACTCACTAAATTAAAGGATGATGGGATATATATATATTACATGTAAGAATAAAGATGTCATAGAATGAAAAATAATATTTACATTCAGGAAAAGTAATAAGATAAGGGGAAAAATGCATGAAAAATATGTGATGGCTTAATAAAGGATAGATTTTTTTTTAACAGATGATGTTTGACAATAATTATTAGAAAATATATATACTGTATACTGAAGCAGTGAATACCTGAAAGCAGATATGCTTGCTTCATGTTTGTCAAATCTAAAACTTTTCCAGCGTATGTTGTATATTTCCATATATATATTCACACACACTAATACCTGCATGCACATGTATGTACAATTCCTTTAAAGTTAAAAGTTATTTAAATCATGCCACATTTTAAGTTTAAGAAGAAAATATTTTATTAAAGAAAAGAGCTGATCAATTAAGTAATAGGAGTGGAATATATTTCATACAATGGGAACTACGCCAGATGATGGAAGCAAAACATTATTAAAGTTATGTAAGTGTCTTATTTCCTAATCTAGTGTAATAATCAACGAAAGAGTTACATTTTGGTACATTTGAATGATTACACATATTTTAAGGTATAAAATAAAAAACAAAAACAAAGATCAGGAAACCTATGTAGCTGTACAAAGGACAGCGGAAGCAAATTTAAAATGGAACAGCAATTAAAGAAATTAAATTGAAAGCCATTAAGAAAACACATGAGATACAGCTCCAGGCAAAGAACGAGAATATATATGGTGGGGAATGGGGCATTGTTCATAAAAGAGTGATTAAGAAGGAAGACTTATTTTTTGAAGAAAGAAAATGTGTACTGTACCTAAAATCATGCGTGAGTAGACAGATGTCAGCTTCTCCATGATCATCTGGTGAAGCAGGCGTCCAAAAAGAAGTTCCATCCAGTACCATGATCCAGCCACCGTCCACCACAACCATGCCAATCTCTACCTCCAAGAAGTCGTTCACCATCCTGCTAACAAGGAATCATGAAGACATCCATCAGCTAGCTGGTAATATGTATTTTAATCCATTCTTTAAAGTCATGTAACTCTAATTAATTATATAGAATTTATATTTATGCAGTTTTAACTTACTAAATCTTATTAATATTTTATATGTCGAGGTTTTACTGGTTTTAAATATTGACTCGCTAAATATTAATTTTGCTTTTGTATATTTATTTTATTATATCACTTTGAGTGATGGAGAGAGTAAATTTAAATATAGAATTATTTACGCTTCCCAACTCTTAGCGTCCTTTGGGAGAATGCGAGTTTGGAAGACACACTGCATTAATACTTTAAAATATTAAATAAATCGTAAATAGATTTCTTTCTTACTATTATATCCCCCATCATGTCAAGTAAAATTCCATTATTATATTTCTGAAAAATCACAATTTTCTGTTACTGAAAGATGGCCAGTGTTCAGAATTTAATTAAATATGTAAAAATCAGAAATTGTGAGTGCTTATAATAATTAGTTGAAAGATGAATTTAGATTTAAGTTTGAGATATCCAAGTAAATATATGTAAAAGTAAATGATTAATCTAAAATCAGTTTATATTTAAATCTATGTGTTAAGAGGTTTTATATATATATATATATACCAATGTAGTTATGCCCATCTTATCTCATGTGATAGAATAATGATAATCTAATTTATATTCTCAATTTGTATTTATGAATAAATAAATATAATAATTCTTATCATTATTATGGCCAGAGTCTATCACATGAAGCCAATATTGTAAAATTTATAGAAATGTCTTTTGCTGCATTCCTTGTATATGCTATATGATAGGTAAATTTAGAACACTTGTTGCATATCGGTAATATAAGCACGAACCGCAAGCTATCAGTCATATTATGAGTGATAAACCCCCCACATGTTCTTATCTTATAATATTAAGATTTTAACATAAGATTTATTATTGATTATATTAGTTGTCAGCAGGTTCTGAATTTCATCTAAGTTTTTCTATACTTGTCCAGGGAAACTTTAATAGATAAAATGAATTAATAATATATAAGTGTGTGAGTGGAAGGTTTATATAATTATTATTGTTATATGGACCATGTTTGTGTTCCTGCTTTCTAGATTTGTCATCATAGTTCAATATCATTCATAGCTTCATTCTCATGTATATTTTGTAAGGTTCATGTGTCATGGTCAAACTGCATAAGGGCAGACCATACACTGTGTGCCCAGGCTCCTAATCCATAGATTAGCACCGGTCTAGATCCTGCAGGAGCCAGAGACTCCTGCAACCTCAAATCCTAGATTTAACACATCCTCACTTTCTCCATTGGATGGTCGCACCTCTGCAGCCAGGGGCATCCACTTTTCAGCGGTGAACCATATCACTAGATCACCAATTGGATCTCAAATTTTATTTATATATACTATGACCATGAATGGCAATTATAATGAGGGCAGAGACACAATATTTAAATGACTCCTTTGTTTTGACCTTCACCCATGTGTATGTAACTTTGGATGACTGTAGAATCAAACCCTTGCATAATAGCCCCTATCATAATACTCTTTAATTGATTAATATTTCAAAAGCCATAATGACTGATAGTTGTTTATTAAGATTG
This sequence comes from Epiperipatus broadwayi, assembly GCA_028023455.1. NCBI lineage: Eukaryota > Metazoa > Onychophora > Udeonychophora > Euonychophora > Peripatidae > Epiperipatus > Epiperipatus broadwayi. Next base: position 6,440,925 of record JAQFVV010006214.1, on the reverse strand, counting down.
ATCATTGTTACTTATTCAATTAAATATCATGTAATTTAGGCACACACCAACATGTAAACCACCAATGCTTCAATCCACAATAATGTAAGGGCCAGTGAAATCTGTCATTTAAAAATTACCTTGTATGCCACCTATTCATTCCATTCAATATTATAATAAATCATTATGATCATGATTAATTAAGTGTATGTTTCTATACCTTGGAACTGTAAGCTAATAATCTAGATTTAAGTATTTGTAGAATATTGCTTTGAGCGGACCGAACTTTGAACCCAGGTTAGTGAAAATCCCATGTAATCCATCGGTCTAGTAATAAAATTGATTTGATAGTATGTTTGAGTAGAATTACAAGTTACAATGTAATACCAATCTGTATAAAGGAAGGGATAAGGTGCACCGAACCTAAGTTGTGAGAAGAATCCTGAGAGAGAGTTTATGTTTGAATCCAGAGCTAGATCATGCTGTGGAAAGAAGAAAGCTGAGTGACATCAAGGAAGTTAATTAGGTGTTTGAGGCTAGAAAGCCTAGGTAGGAGTTTAAACTAGGAGCATGGGGGTAACTGTATGTCTGCTGGTTGAAAATCCCTGCTTAGTCTTTCGGTCTTGTTGACGGATTATACAATCTTGATCATTGCAATACTAAAGCAATTAATACAAATGTTGGTTTCATAAATATTCTACAATAGAAATGTGAATAAATAGAAGAAATTGGAGAAAGTTTTTATAAAAGAAAAGATTCGCTGGTAATAGTAGAAATATGTTTAAAAGATGAAAAAGTAGAGCATTTTCAGAAATGTGAATGGAAAGATATAAATAAATGAGAAGGTAAAAAGATAGAAGATAATATAGAAATTATTATTAAGAATATTTTATAACAAAAATGGTAAAGATTATAAAAATATGGATATGTGGAGCTTATGGAAATGAGAAGATATAAATGAGTGGAATGAAGTATTAGATGTTTCTATAGGAATAGAAAAATATATTTAGAAAGAATAAATCTAAATATTGATTGTGGATGATATAAATGATTATTCAAGGAATGAAGAATACAAATAAGCATTATTGAAAAGAATACACGAAAGAAGCAGAATAAAAAGTGAAAATATGAATAATGTATATATATATGATTTGGAGTTTATACAGTCAATACAGAATTTGAAATATATAGTTGATTATATATTGATAGATAAAGAGAAATTAAGAAAAATATTTAAAGTATGAAAAAGTGATCATAATTTTTAGTTCCTAAAATAAGAGTATCTAAAAGATTATACTGTATTCCTAAATACTTGAATGGGTTTAATAGTACCTTTCTAAGAATTATAAAGATAATAAATTTAGACTAATGAAGAATAAACTGAGACTGCAAAGTAGGTACAAATAAGTGTTATTTAGAATTAATAGCACTAACAAAAGCAGATTAAGGAAGAATATTTTAAAAATAATAAGGGGAAGGGGGGTTGAAAGTAAAATTTTCAGATGGAAGAAACATATACAAAGTATATAAGATACTTTTTTAAGCACAAAAATTAAATTAGATTATAATTAAGATGAAAAATGGGATAAACTTAATAATTTATAGCAGAGAAAATTAACAGTATAGGAAGAGAAGGTTATGAAATATTTTGAAGATGTATTAAGAGAAGCAAAAAAAAAAAAAAAGGATTGCTATATTGCTAAATGTATAGAAAAAGAAAGTGAGTTTAAAAAAGAATTTTAAAAAAATATTTAATAAGTTTACTGAAAACTATGGGTAAATTGGGTATATAAATAAATGGATTTATTAGAGAATTTACTTCACAAGAATATGAATAAAATAATAGATTCAAAATAGTTAGACATCTATACTAATTTAAAAGAAAGTTTTAACAATATTATAAATGATAATAACATTTCAGATGTATGAAAGAAAGTGAGAATTAGGTTATTACATAAAGGAAAAGATTTTAGATTATTATTTAGCTATAATTATACCAGTAACAATAAATTCCATTGTTTATAAAATATATTAATGGATAGAATTAGGATGGAATGGAAGAGAATTAAATCTTGAAAAAGATTCAGAATGAATTTCATTCAGAAGAATAGATGGTGTGTTAAGATTTGTAGATGTCACTAACGTCACATAGTCTTAAGGTTATAGCATTAATATAGATTACTTATGTAATGAGTATGTGTTTAACAAATTATTAATTACAACTTTAAATTATACTAAGTAAATTGAAATGTTTCATAGAGAAAATAAAACACTATTTGCTGCATTTTTAGCTATAAAAAATATTTATGATAGGATGAATAAAAATATATTGTGGAAAAATGATTAAAGGACATTGCATGAATAAGTTTTGTAAATAACAATTGGAAAATATAAAATTGTTACCAGTTAAATGAAAAAAAAAATGTTAACATTATTATTTATTTTGTTTCTAAAAGAATTCGAGGCTGAAATAAAAATATGGCAGATAGGAGAATTTTCATAGTGGAAATGAGAACAATACAAATGCACTCCACTTTTTTGAAAATGATGGGATATTCTTTGCAAACAGTATAAAAAATAAACTATTATTAAAGAAATTGGCAGAAATAAGCAAAAATATAATTAAATTCAATGAGGAAAAAAAAATATATGGTTAATATTTAATGAAAAAAATGAAAACTGAGAGAAATGTTTTGAAGAATTGAAAGATTATAGATATTTAACTATTTTGTTAAATAGAAAAAATACAAGTGATAGGAAAATAAAAAAGAAATATTGATTTGAAGTATTATAAGAATGAATAATATGAAAGTAGTAAGATATTATTAGAGAAAATTTCTTGTTACTTGATGGAAAGAAAGAAGATTTAATATCATGCACTAAAATAAAAATGGAGTAAGAATTTGTATTAACTACACTTTATATGGAGATGAGAAGGAGAGTATTGGATTATAAGATGTTGAAAAAAGATCAGCATAAACTACTTTATAAAAAGAATGAAGTATATAAAAATATAATATTGAAATTAATGAAATAACTTTTATTACATTAGGATAAAAGAAAAAGAAAAGAATCAATGTAGGGAGAATATTTTTATAATAGAGAGTATTACTATGGTATATGGCAATTTAAAAAGAAGGAATATTCATCTTTTCTAAAAGAGATTCTTGGCAAAAAACTAATGCATAAAAATTTGGGAATTCTCTAAGGAGAATCCATTTTATAGCACATCACATTGATACAATGAATTATATATAAAATTTTTAAATTTTTTTTTACATCTTTTATGTTAAGTTTTCTTCTTAAAAATTATGATTACATCTTTATCCCATTTCTTGATATCTATCACTATCCTTAAAAGTAATTTATCAAATTATATATTTAAAAAAACTGAAGGTGGAAAAATTAAAAGAAAATATAAGCAAGTTTGCAATTAACTGAATAGTAGTCTAATCAAAGTATGGATTTATATTTTGTTTTAACTTTTTTGTATATAACTATTTACAATTAGCTCCAGGTTTGTGAAGAGTGCCAGGTTTTCAAATATTTATATAACTATAAGATAACTTAAAATGATAATTACTAACCTCCAAACAGTTTACCTTCCATATATCCATCAATGATAAGATGGTGGCCAAAAAAAATACGTTCATCACTATTGTAGCCAAATTTTAAAGCTTCTATTAAATTATTCTTATCTTTAGCTCTTTCTTGCTGTAGCCAAAGATTAAATGCTGCCCGCCGCCTTTGATATACGACACCATTATATTTATTGTAACATAAATCAACAATTTGTTTCCAAACTAAAAAATAAACAAATAAATATTTACAATAAATTTAAATTAAGAACTGATTTTTTTTTCTTCATTTTTTTTCTAATATAAAATAAAGAGCGATAAAATTTAATAAACAATAATATGCTAAGTCTATAAAGAGTAAAAAAATAAATAATACAGCTGTTTTATTATATATGGAAGCCAAGTGAAACAATTTGGATCCCATTCAGCAAAAAATATAAACTGAACTAAAAATAATCTAATGGGTTATTTTTGTAGTAGATATTGAGAGAAAATCAAAATAAATTGTTTGGAGAGTAATACAACAGTAAGAAGAACAAAAGAAGCATAATTTTTTTTTTTTAAATTTAAGTTTTTATGACAAGAATAGATAATATGAAAAGAGGATATTAGAATTAATGAAATAGTTTTTATTAAAACATATAATAGAATGAGAAGTTGTGGATTGGGTTATAGAATTATTTCAGAAATAACAAATGTTTAGCTCAGTTGTCAGGGTCTCTGTATGTATGTACTGCACAAAGAAATTTTTCATTTTATCTAAAAAGAAGCCATTCACATTGCATCATGAATAATAAAATCTTATATATATATAAGTCTTTAACTAATATTCTAAAAAAAATGAAGTAATAAAAGTTTGGATCATAATTGAAATATATGAAGAATCACTATGACAATAAAAATTACAAAACAACATTCAAACTAATAAATGCCAGCAAGAGAAAGCATTTTAAAGTTTCTATCTACCAAACCACACTCTAACTTCAGACCAATGGTTTCATGCTTTGGCACTCCTCAGTGAGTGCTAGGGTAGTTTCAGACACTAGATCTAAAAATACTAACCCAAAGCCAGCATTTATCTAAAAGTTATCTATTGAGTGGGAAATCTCTGAAATTTTTAGACACCTATATGTCTTCAAACCCAGCTAACCAACTCAAATAGCTATATGGGGCTGAGATCTCTTCAGCCAAACCACATATTAATAGCCATAGCAATATAATATTGCTTTTAAAACAAAAGACTATAAATAGTCAATAAAAATTAAAGTCATATATCACATGACCTAATCTTTTTAAAAATTTCAGATTTTCCACTCAACTTTTAGATAAATGCTGGCTTTGGGTTGGTATTTTTAAATCTAGTGTCTGAAACTACCCTAGCGCTTCACTGGGGAGTGCCAAACCATTGGTCTGAAGTTAGGGTGTGGTTTCTAAATAGAGATTTTAAAATGCTTTTTTTTTTGCTGGCATTTATCAATAAAGCTTGTTAGAGCAATTAGCACAGCTCATTGGTTTTTTTTTTTTAACATCCTGTGCATAATGACTACTGGATTCATGGAATATTTATTGGAAGATGATGTTCACCCGCAATATTGGGGCACAGCCAGTACAATATATATCATTTCTACTTCATCACTATTTTTGCATTTTTTATAACACTTTTTGATTTTCTTTATTAACTAGTCATTTACAACTGGAAGGAATTCATTCAATCAAAACCTTGAAAATACTTCTATAATATGTTCTGAAGTCTTTCCTTTTATTTTTAAAAATTGAAACAATAGAAATATATTTAAGATCAAGTAGCACAACTTCAAAAATCCTTATATCCCTAAAAAATTCTAATATTTTTGGACCTAATATATCACTCCATATTTTAAAACTTCAGATATCTCATCAAGATCTTGTCTTTCTAATTAGAATTAAACTAATTATTTCAATTGCAATAACTTATGATTTTGAATAATAATGATTTTTTAGAATAGTTCCTAGAAAAAAATGCAAAAATAAATTTAACTTGTTTATAGACATATAAATGTGTGTATGTGTAACATATAATATCAGATATAATAAAATGAAACATTGGAATTAACCCTACAATTTTCAATATATCAACAACAAAATAAATAATATAACTGTCAACATCATTGCTATCTCCAGTAGCATTTATAATTAAAATGTAAAAGTCAAAATGGTGAACTTTCCAAAATGTGTGCATATTTGCACAATTATATTGCTTATTTAATAAATTTTCCATCATATTCATAAAATATGCCTTTTTGATTTTTTTTTCATAATATTTATCATATACAAAAGAAAATAATTTCAAAACAAAAACTTCCTATTGCAAATAAGTGAATTTTTTGCCCAGCAGATTAAAATCATTCCACAGGCTAACATAATTTTTATGTACTAATTTATGTTCTGAAATCTCTTTTACAATACATCTTTTGATTTGTCAATATAAGTTGTCTTAACACTTGTCCCACCTTATATGTAACATTAAATTTGTTGGTTTTATCAACAGCATCCTTTCCTTTAATAATTAATATATCAGTATTTGGTGCTATATTAATTACAATATTAAAATGTGAAGAAACAACTTATATAATCATTCCACACATTCTATTTGTAATATTATGTCATTTTAATGAGATTTTAAGTTTTAATTGTAAGTACTATTGGAAATGGTAGTCATGTTGTAAGCCAGTTATAGTGTTATTTATATGTCAGTATATTGAAAATTATAAAGTTTATTCTGTTGATTTATTTTATATATCTATTAAATACTGTATATATAAAAGTGTGGCTTATTTAATAATTTTTAAAAACATTATTAAAATAGTTTTCTATTATTTTATTGTAAGTAACATATAAAAATAATGGTCCACATATTTTTTTTTTTTTTACAGTTTTGTATATTTTATAAACCAAATTTCCCTACTTCACTATATATATATATAATATGTACATATGTGTGTGTGTATGTAATAATCTTTTCATACTCTGTCATTCTAAATATTAATGTAAAATAATACTCATACAGAGTTTAAATATAAAATTTTAATACTAGACTGACTGATCATGAATATGACGTGAACATATCAAAAGTATACTTGGTACAATAAGTATTGTTAAAATTTTATATTTAAACTCTGTATGAGTATTATTTTACATTAGTGTGTGTATATACCATTCTATAATTCCTTTACATTTCAACAATAACTGTTTAAAAGAATAAGTGTAAATTAATCTTGAAAATGACTCTATAGTATGGTTAAAATATTGATGGAATTAAAGAATAATGTATATAAATGTAATTGTAGAGAAAATTGATTCACAGAATAAACAAAGATAGAAAATGAGTATGTAAGCAATAATTTCTATACATTAAAATTTATAGACTAATTTTAAAAGAGGGGAGAAAGAACATTGATTTATATAATTAAATTAACAAATATACTAGTTAACATTTATAAAGAGATAAAGTCATATATCACGAGCTAATTTAACAATAGAGTTAGCAAATAAGCTCTTAACAAGCTTTGCAGAATATCCCCAACCCTAGACCAGAGTCTACTACTGGCTTCCGCATTAGATTAAAAATACCAAGACAAGACACATTTACTTCTGGTTATTAAAACATAGAAAAACTGTTTTTAAATATTTCAGAGTAAATTTGTTTCCATCATCTTTTCATAAAAACAATGACTAGAACATCCTACTTATCAAGCTTGATCCTTGCCAAATGATGAAAGTTTGAGTAATTTCCCTCTTTGTTTTACCTCTAGCTATAAATATCTATTTACTGGCTAATATTAAATTATTAATTAACTACTCAAATTAAAATCCTAAGCCTGTTAGAAACATAAAAAATTTACTTAACTAAGATTTTAACCCCAGGTTATGGACATGTCAAATGGATCATAAATCCTCCACCATAAAATCCATTTTTGAAAACATGTTTCCTATTCAAATTATTATTGTACTATTTTTTTTACATTCAATTACTTTAACTGAAACACAGGCTTATTATATACCTGTGTCTATATATGTAATATAGGGTATATATGAGCACAGACTTTCAGATGACCCATCACTCTCCACTCTATCTAATAACACTGATGTGTACCAGTGTTATTAGATAGAGTGGAGAGTGATGGGTCATCTGAAAGTCTGTGCTCATATACCCTATATTCAATTACTTTACAAACTTAATTCTTTGATTTTTTTGTGTATGAATTCTCAAGCTAGACTTGCATTTATAAAAGCAATCCTCTTCCAATAGTTGGGAAGGCTGTGCCTTATTAAAACCATGCTTTTATTATGTTCATGGGTCTTTTACTTTTAGTCAATAATAATCACTAGATAATTATATAATGATTTTAATTTAATGGTAATTTGATTGATTATACATCACTTATCTAAAAGAAAAAAAATTCTGTGATATGAAAAAAATTTCAAAATTTAGCCAGTCTATACTTAAATGCTAAATCATAAGTATGGAAAATGGATCTTCTAATCATTGTATCACAAGTCTTTTCTTTGCATACACACAGTAAAAAAAAATAATGTGATTAAAACTTTCTCTGGATCATAGAGATAATATGTAAAAACCAAAGATTTTGGTAGCCAAATTATCATTCTGGATTTCAGTATTTCAAATATCACAAAATTTCAGATTAAACAATATCATGAGATAAGGGAAGATACTAATATAAATATGAATTTCCAGGTTACTAATTTAAAATGCTAATAATGTAAATACATTTACTAATTGCTAAATCTGAGCTTTCACCAAATTTTTATTAATGCTATTTATTTAAACCTGTATTTTTATTATAGCTTATCAAATGCAATATCTTATGCAAATTAAAGTTAATTATGATTAAAAATCATTTATTTTATAATCTAATTGTTGCAACTCAAACTTATAATGACTATTTTTGGAATAGTTTGAATGACCAATAAAAATTAAAATCATATATCACATGACCTAATCTTGTTAAGCTTGTAAATAAAAAAAACAATGAGCTGTGCTAATTGCTCTAACAAGTTTTCTTGATAAATGTCAGCAAGAGAAAGCATTTTAAAGTTTCTATCTACCAAACCACACTCTAACTTCAGACCAATGGTTTCATGCTTTGACACTCCTCGGTGAGGTGCTAGGGTAGTTTCAGACACTAGATCTAAAAATACTAACCCAAATCCAGCATTTATCTAAAAGTTATCTATTGAGTGGGAAATCTCTGAAATTTTTAGACACCTATATGTCTTCAAACCCAGCTAAGCAAATGCAATAATGTCAAATAATGAAATAGATAATGAATTCCAAAATATCAATGGTAATATTAAAGTTCTATTCATTCAGTCCAATATTTGTCAGTAATTAGATCACTGCCAGAAGCAATCATCATCATCATCATTGATCTAAATAGTTTGACTATACAAAGTATGGTTTCAATGAAATAATAATGATAAACTGATTATGTTTTCCTAGCAGTAATCACTCACACTCATTCATCTGGCACAAATCAGCTTTATTTGTTTTGAGGATGAAAATGCTTCTCTACTTTCTGGTGATAACTTCTGGATTCAAAGGACTTTGTCTATCTCTAAAACTCATTAAATAATTGATCTATCTTAATGAGTTGTCTGTAGTCTAACAATACTTTGAACTTTTTTCTATGCATTAAATGATCAAAAATCACATGCTGAAGGTACATAATCAAGTTGAGAACTGAATAAAGTATGGGTAAAACTATTACTAATTTTAAAATTATTTATTGATAATTAGTTTACATATAGCTCGCTAGGGTTTTCAGTAACTTCCACATTAATTTAACAAATTATAAAAATAACCGAAGAAAAGCATAAACAAAATTACGTATATATAAATACTAAATCACATTTGTATAATGTACCTATTTGCATATATCTCTGGCTGGGTTTAATATTTTATTTGGCCTCCCTTCAATCTCTTCAAAGATACACATATATACTAGTTGACATCTTGTTAATTATATACACATACGTCATGGGATATATACTCAAAATAAAAAATAAAGTGTAATATCTCATAAAAAAGAAAAAAAATGAAAAGTTTACAAATTAATTACTAATTAAATGCTAGCTTTGGAAATATTTGAATTAATTAGAATATAATTTCATCGTTCAATAATCTTTGAATTACATTTAATTTTTCACTCGTTTTTCTTTTTTTAACTGTGTATAGCTTACTTTTAATATATATTTTTGATAATACTTAAAATAATTATCTTATTTTCAGGTTAATCTTTCTAATTAGAAAATCTCTTTTCAAAATTTGGGGGGTTCTATAGCTATATTATTCCATTGTTGTTTTAATTTTTTTTTACAACATTATGTTATTCGATTCCAGAATGTTGTCTTACTTTTTTTCCACGCTTTTTGATTTGTGGACAGGTGCAGGAACACATTTTATCATGTAAGATGGCTGAGGCAAGTAATAAGACATCTTTAATACCATACATTTATTTTCCCCTAGCAATTACATTTTCAGACAGTGATGACAATTAAGATTGACAATTAACAAACTATCTTATAATTCATCCGGTGATGATAGATTTCCTCATGAATGTAATTAAAAATGATAATAATACATTACAGCTTTTTAATGTTGATTTAGTTTCATTTCTCCAGTAAACTCAATATTAAATTCTTTTTCCTGAGAAGACCATTGCTTTAAATATTAATGAATAAATTTCACCTTCAGGTATTTCAATTGTGAGTGCAACTGGGGAAAAACTACTGAACAATAATTAACTGGTATTATTTTTCATGTTTTATTTCCACACGTCTGTCCTCACACACAACGCGTGTTTACAAATCAAAAACCAAGCTGTTTATTGTTTGAAAAATATATTGACTTGTTTACCAGATGTGGATGACATATTTATTTTTTTAACAATCCCAGACTAATGATTCATTTAATTAACAAATTGATTATAAAAGAAAATAATTAAACTTATATTCTCTTTTCTATCTTTGAATAATATTTTTAGTTTTATAAAAATTGAATTTTCAAAAACTAAGGACACTATAACTAAACAAGAAAGTTGGTTTATATTGAAAACATTTACATGTTTTTCAGTTTGAGCTGATAGCTTGATAGCATGACATAAAAGCAAATGATGGGAGCTGACAGGAGAATGCTAGATCCTAAGGTTCAGTTTCACTGTTCCAAGATCCAAACCTCTATACTAAGGAAGACAAATTTTGGATAGAAAAGAAAGGGATAGACATTTATAAAGCAGTCATCTGGCAGCTTACAATAAGTAGCAAAAAAAAAAGGTAAAAAGATATGTTACTAAAACAGCAATATATAAGCTGAGCCAGATCATAGATCACATGTTTTATTGCTGTATGTGAAATTCTCGACATGGGATACAAACAACTTTAGTTATTAAAAAACCAAAGATAACATAATATATAAAACTGAAATCAAAAACTATATGACTGTATAAGCAAATTGGTTTAGATTGAGAACATTTATACATTTTTCAGTTTGGACTAATAGCTTGATAGTATAAGATAAAGATAAATGTTGGAAGGAAGATGCGTTATATCCTAATATCCAGTTTTAATATTCCAAGATCCAAAGCTCCTCATTGAGGAAATCCATGAGCTTGAAACTAATCTGAAAAGTGAGCACTGTAATTTGGCAATTTTCATTGTTTTCTAAAGCTTATAGTGATTGGCAAAAAGGTGGAAAAGTAAATTACCAAAACAGCAATATGTAAGCTGAAGACATCTGATAGGGTATATGTTTTATTTATATGAAATATTGCTCATGGGAAAGAAATGACTTTAATTATTAAAATATTAAAGATATCATAATATACAGGAGCTGAATTAGAATCAGATTTATATGACTATATAAATATATTTGTTTGGATTGAGAACATTTATATATTTTTCAATAGTGGCTGATAGTTTGATAATATAACATAAAGGTAAATGATGGATGCTTGAAGAAAGGTTCATTAGATCCTGTTGCAGTGTTCCAAGATCGAGGGTTCCTCATTTGAGCAAAGCCATAAGCTTGAAACTAACCTGAGGATTTTTGGATAGGAAAGCATAAAATAGGCATTTATTAAGCAATGCCATCTGGCAATTATCATTGCTATTTAAAGCTTACAGTAAGTGGCAAAATGAAGTTGAAAAATTATGCTACTAAAACAACAATATGTAAACTATGTGTAATATTTGAAATAATTATGATTTTTTTTAAATGATAAACTTTGACTTTGTGATTGGCAATTTTAGCTTGTTACAAAAATATAATAAAAACAGGCAAAACTCTCCATACACAAGTACCACTCAGTGCAAGCCAGAGTAATCAATGGATGCCAGAAGGCTTGTGCATAAAATTCCTATTTAGTGCCTACTCATCCAATATTCCCAAACTAGTTTCTAGGAACCTTGGATCTGAGAGCACTGCACCTAGATCTTAGGATCTAATGCAACCCTCTAGCAGCCATCTTTTATCGCTACTTAACTACAAAACTATGAGTTTAAAATTGAAACACAATATTTTCAATCCAAGCTCAGTAGCTTATATAGTCATAAAGGTCTGAACTCAGTTCAGTACCCATACATTTTGGTGTCTTTGGTTCTTTAATAATCATAGCTACTACTAGCCTATTAAGCAGGATTGGTATTAAAACACTAAATATCACATGATCACTATTTCTTATGCTTGCTCATAACTGTTGTTAAAACAGGCACTACTATATGGAGAGTTTTGCCTGTTTTAACAATAGTTATGAGCGAGCATAAGAAATAGTGATCATGTGATGTTTAGTGGTTTAAAGATATAATGTGATTTTTTTTGCTTCATTACACATTAAATACTAATTCAAATAAATATTGCCTTATATCATTTAATTACTTATATTGAATTTAGTCATAACAGAAAATTGGATTTAAATCCTTAAAACAATTAAAATAATTTAGATTAAAAAAAAATAGAAGTGATATCTCTTTTAAACATTAATGCATATGAATAGTTTTTTTTCATGTAAGTACACATATTTTCTTTAAAATATATATTTCTTAATGTTACAATTTTAATTTCATAATAACCATGTTTCATGCCTTGAATTATTATACAAAATTAACCATTAACTTCTAACATGTTAAAACACGTCCAATCTTTTATTTTTTTCTTATTTAATACATGATTTCAATATCAATAGCTTTTCTCTCTTGGCTAAATTCTATAACTTTATTTTTCTATCCTTTTTGTAATTACAAGCCCACATAACACTTGGCATTATATTATTTTTAGTGATTTAGTCAAGACATTTGACTCAAGTAATTGATCAGGTCTATAGCACTATTTGAAAGTAATTGATTATCTATCAAAGTTTTCTTGTATTATATGCCTCTATATAATGGAATAAGAATAAGTAATATTAATGTAAAATCTAATTTTAATTTTATTTTTGATTTTTATGACAGTAGTTTTGGAATTAATTATATATAACTTAAAGAATCAGGAATCAACCTGTAATACAGATTTGATAATGAACGTTTTAATTTGTTCTGACAATTTTTTGATTCCTTTGGCTATTTCTTAATAGCAAAGAATTCAAGCGATAAAAGATTCATTACATAGTGACAATGAGCATTGTTACAATGAGAAGCTAAAAAAAATCTTTTTGATATAAGAAAATATTTTGAATATCTACAGATCTGAACAATCAGTTAATAATTTTTATTAGTCATTCATTAGACTAGAAATTACACATTTGATGAATACAATGTCTGTAGTGTAATTTTCACTACATCACTCTCATGCAAAGTATGGAATTCGTTTATATGCACTTTTAACACCTTGAGGAGGGATGTAATCATAGACATGTACAGAGATGTGAAAAAAATGTATGATCCACAAAAGGCATATTTCATGCTGAACCAGCACTCATCAGTTGGCTCAAATCATAATTTCTTACACATATCTTTATCATTGTTCAGTATATATAGATAGTGAATTACTACAGTTTAATTGATGTGTCAAACTTACTGATCTAATAACTTTGACACAGATTAGAGATTATCCACATAATGAATAATATGTTTGTAGTGTAATTCTCACTATACCAGTCTCATGCAAAGTAGGGATTGGTTTCTATCTGCTTTTAACACCCTATGGATCATAAACGTATGGTCTAGTCAAATGAATAACTACTTAATGTACAATTATAAATACAGTATATGAAGACTGTATAGAGAAAAGCTTTCATAAAGTCTGTTTTTTATTTATTTTTTAGTCGACTTTCGACTATTACAAATCATAGTCATAGCATAAATTAACAAGTGGAAATGGGTATATATATATGCTGTTATTGCTAATTTACAATTAATTAGGGAGAATAGCCTATTTTTTTGAGTGAGTACTCGCGTGATTCTTTTCTATTGATAGTTTTTGTCATCTAAGATATGCCTCTTTAATTTTCGTTTAAAGTCTTTGCATTCACCGCACATGATGTTAACAGATGAAGGAATAAAGGGATGACTAGTTGTAGAAAAATATTGAGTTTATATCTGTATTTGTTCTAGCTTTATTATATAGGTATGCGTGTTGTGCTATATGTGTAGGCAGGTTTGCCCGAGATTCCTTGCAGTAAACAGAGGGGCAGATTAATTGGTAAGGTATACTTTGTATTGTTGAGAATCCGATGCAATAGAGGTATGGTGCAACTGGTCATCCCTTTCTTTCTTCATCTGTTAATATCGTGTGCACTGAATGCAGCGACTTTAAATGAAAAATTAAAGGGCATGGCATATCGCAGGTGACAAAAACTCTATCAATAGAAAAGAATCCTCTCAAAAAGATGGCCTACTTTCCCTAATTAATTTTCATATTTAAATTTTATGTAAATTAGCAATAACAGTATATACAACCATTCACTCTCACTTTCTAATTTATGCTATGTCTATGACTTTATAATAGTCAAAATTCGGCTAAGCACATACTGTTTTTTTTTTTTTAAAAAAAAGATTTTATGAAAATCTTTTTGTAATAGTCGAAAGTCAGCTAAGCACATACTGTTTTTTTCCCTCTAAAAACAGACTTTATGAAAACCTTTTCTCTATACGGTCTTCGTATATTTATGATTACATTAGTCTGAGTTAAAGTTTAAACTTTTATAATTAATGTACAATTATTAAATATTCAGCATAATTTAACTATTATATTAAGAATATAAAAAGTGTATTCAATCAATAAGGTCTTCTACTACTAAAGATATGTATTATTATAATTAGAATGGATTTGATTTCAGATTTTGAAGCTCCCTACAGCTATTCGTTCCATCGGATATACATGACCACATACATGTGAAAAAAATAAATGATCTTCAATATATGTATTTCATGTTGAAGCGTCACTCATCAGTTAGTCCAGATTATCTCTCCCACATACGGGTATGATAATAATAATGGTATCAACAAGGGGTTTGAGCATTCCATCATCATGTTTTCAATGACATGGATGGCTGAAGAGTTGGAGGGTGGAGATGATCAAAGTCTTCCCATTAAAGTTTGAAGATTTTCTATCTTAATATAAACTGAGCACTAATTATATATATATGGGAGATAATGATCTGGACCAAATGGTGATGCTAGTTCAGCATGAAATATGCATATGGAAGATCATTTATCTTTTTTCACATGTAAGTGATCATAATGAGTATCAGTTCTATAAGATGGAGTGGATAGCTTTAAGGAGCTTAAAAGTCTGAGTTCAAATCCCTTCTAATTACATTAGAACTTGTCACTAATTATTAAAGATATATATCTGTATATCTCTTTACTGTTAATTTATTTGTACCTTGAGTTATTATAGTATGATCATACTTCCATTAAATGCTTTGTGTCAAAGTTGTGAAGACAGTACGTTTAATACTTATTAATCAAAGTACTAATTCACTATCTATATATATTGAACAATTATAAAAGATATGCATAAGAAATTGTGATCTGGGCCAATTGATGAGTGCTAGTTCAGTATGAAATGAACATTTTGGAAAACAAGCCCACCATGTGTGAGAGTGGTGTAGTGAAAATTATATTATAGACATATTATTCAACCTCTTTGTTTTTATGCCCATATAATGCGGGCATGAATTTTCAAATTATAAATATCCGGTTTTAGCTTAATATTAACAAAAATCTATATAGTCTATGCGTGCGCTTTTTACACCTTAATTTCCATCTTTCTTTCTAGTTTCAGAAAAGATAAGTTTCATTTTTCTACGTCAAAAATTAAAAATTGTATGACAATTTTTTTGATCAAGTAAATTAAATTTTTTTGTCTTTCTCTGTTTTTTCATTGATAATGGAATAATATTCACCCTGAAAATTACATTGGTAAAAATACAAACTTTTACCGATGTATTTAGAAGAATGAATGTTATTGGGAGCCGATGGTAAGTACTTATTTTTATATATTTTAAAATTATTTGAAAATTTAATTATTTGAATTTATATTTGATAAAAAATATATGAAAAAATTATTATTGAAACTATAGCTTGTGATTGTGTAAATTTATATCATGAATTATCTGCATTTTTTGGTGTGATGTGGGTTTGGATCCAGTATATAAATTAGATGATATGAGACAAAGATAAACATACTGTGCAAATATTATGACCCATTTAAGATTTTTCTATAATGTCTTGTTTGCATTTTAATAATAAAAATACGCAAATGCTAAAAGTAAAGATTTTGCCAATATAAACTTAGGCTGATTATACACTACTGCAATGCAAATTTCATAGCTGCATATCAAATTCAAAGAGATGGTAGATTATGAAGCTATTACTAAATTTATGGTCATAGTAGCATGAAGCAATATTAGCCCTCAAAACCTATAAAGATAGGATAAATAGTACTACATCGCACTTACTCTAAACTACTAACTTATGTACCTCAAGCTTAACTCTATAATGAATTTAGTATTTCATTCAATTTTTATTCTATTTTATTTTGTATATAGTGACTATTTTAATAGTAGTTTTTAATAAATTACAAACATTATTGAAGTTCTTCATTATAATATTCAAATTATACTAATTATTCGTCAATATTAACTACTTGTTATAAGGGATGTTATTAAGGATGACATAGTCATTGCAAACTCCTGTATGGAAATACATTTTGAAGGGCTACTAGAAAAAATGAGAGGTACTAATGTTTTTAATCTATGAAGTTTTCAAGTGATGGATTACTTTAGGTGTTATTATATACCAATTTTTTAGACATTTTATGATGAATCCAACTAACCTACTAATGAAATTATATCTTTAACAATATATGCATGATAATTTTGAATTTATGAAATAATATGGAAATAATTATTAGAAATATTAACTTTTATTCTTTTTTCATTACTTTGAATATCAATGACTATTTTTTTCAGATTAATTACACTGTTTGGTATTTTATGTTTCAAACAATATATCTTATGCCATTTTTGAATAATACAAACTTTAATTATGATAAAATTTGTGACTTAACATAATTTTTTAAATATTCAATATGGCTGCTTCACTATATTTAATATAATAAATGACTAATAAATACTATTAATATTCTTCCATTAAGTAGTTTGTGTCAAAATTGGGATGGCAGTAAGTTTGACACATCAATTAAACTATAGTAATTCAGTATCTATATATACTGAACAATGAAAAAGATATGAGTAAGAGATTGTGATCTGTGCCAACTGCTTAGTACTGGCTCAGCACAAAATGTGCATCTTGGGGATCATATGTATCTCTGATCATTTGTTTATGATTACATCCCTTCTGAACAATCAGTTATTTCTGTACTAATTGTGATAATTGAATTGGACATTTGTGCATCAACATTTCCATTCTTTAATTATGTGTGCTTCAATATATCAGCTTTTTTCTTTTTTTAAAAAATATTTATATGCTAAAGTTTTCAACATAAAAAAAGGTATTGAGAACATGTTTAGTTGACTGATCTTTACTTGTGATCTTGTGTGAGACATTACTCAATGAATCATTGAGATAAAAAAATCATTTTATCATTGCGTTAGTTCTATTTAGGTGTCCCTTGCTTGTTATTAAGATAAAAGGTTTTAGAAAAAATAATTTATAATGATTGCTTTATAAAATATAATTGCATTAATTATAAGGTTTCCTAAGTGCATCAATGAAAGACTAATAATGTTAAAAATTAGTTTGTGGAATTGTGTTATTGTATTATAGCACTATTAGATCAGAAATTTAGGAGAAAGTAACTGTATTCATTGTTGAATAGTTTCGTAGCATCAAGACTATTAAAATACTATTTTCTTCTCTCTTGGAGATTTAAGATATATGTTGGAAATAACAGTAAATTCTGAACTGAAGTTATTGAAAATGTTACCAGCTATATTATCAAATTTACCACTTCCTTTATTTTATTGTAATATATTATATAAATGCAATTTATCTATAAAGTGTTCAAAGTAATAGATAAATTGTGAATATATAAAATGTTACCAACTTTTAAACTCATATGATTTAATGCCATTGAATTTTTGTACAACACATGGACTGATTATCATTAGAACTATGTTTAGAAGAAAAAAAATACTATAAAGGAACATGGATGCATCCATGTTCAAAAACAATGCCATCCTTATGAATTATATTATAGATAATATGTTCTAATATTAAAATATTTGCACTAAAAATATGCAAAATTTTAATTGTCCATTTGGATGTTTAATTTTGTCAATTATTATTTAGTAACATTACAGCAATGGTTTATAACTTATTTTGGGCATGAATATGAGGGAAAACCTCGAAAATACTAGGCCTAGATTAATTTAATTGTTTTTGTTTCTACTGACAGCTTCTTCTTCAGTGGGTTAAATCGCTTATATATGCTATTAGTAAGGTTATGAATTAAGAAGTATGTTGGAGTTTGAGTAAATCTATTTTTTATTTATTAAAAAGAATTCTCACAGGTTGTCTGATAAGGATTGTATCATTGTGACTTGATCAAGAAGAAACAATATGATATCCTCTGCTTAAAAGAATAATAAAATTAAAATTAATTCATAAGAAATAAAATAATTTAAAGAAAAAAAATTTGTAATTAAAAAGAAGGCTTAAAAATAATTGTTGGATTAATATTTTGATCATCTTTGGAATAATTATATATAAAAAAAATCAAATGATTTCTTTTAGTAATATATCCACTCTTCTATTTATTTAATTAAGTTTAAACAATTCTTTTAAATCTTAAACATGGAAATGCTGCAGATTCTGATAAGGTTATAAAATAATTCCAGTCACATATGAGTGTTTTTAGAAAATTAAAAAATGTCAAGAAAAAGCAAAAAAAGTGTCATGAGCCAGATTATAATTTACATATTCCTGTTAAATTTGGTTGAGGCAATGGTTCAATTAATGGAAAAAATTGCGTGATAATGTTTAAAATTAAACAATTATACAATTCATTTTATTTATATTAAATAGCTTCTAAATGTTGAAAAATGAAAAAAATAACTGAAACATTTAAATATACACCTGTTTTAAACATGAATATATACTGAATTGCAATTTTATATTCTTTTGCTTTGATACTGGTCTTTAGAAAAGTTTAGAATAGACTTCTCATGAAACAGACATATAGGTTGGTATATAATTTTTAATGTAAGCTGATTAAAATTTGGCATCTAGATTTGCAGTATGCTGATGATTATGTTCTTTTTGTCAATTCAAAAGATGATCTACAAAAAAAGTTTTTAATATTTTGAAAAGAGCATGTAACACTTTGTTTCAGCATGTTAAAAAAGTTCAAGTGACAGTTAGGGATACTTTTAGTTTGGCTAAAAATGTAAGTTTTTTTGATAGCTTTTCATGTAAAAAGGTGGACTTGAAGCAATCATAGAGAAAGAATTATTTTAACTAAATTACTAATATTTAGGCATTATTTGGTTAAATTTACTGTACAGAGCAGGGGTCACCAAAGTGGTCAATATCAACTCCTGGGGATTGATCCGGGTTAGGGAGCAGATGGAAAAATTGATTAAAAAATTACAAATATAATTATGTATATAATGTTTTTGAATATAGTTTCAATGAATTTAATACTAGTTTGTTTACCAGCAAAATTACACAATTCACCAATGCATACCCAGTATAGCTATCCATATACATGGAAAATGACTATAGATCGAGTCACACAGGGTTGGCCAGAAATTTCCAAGTCCATGCTCTGGTGAACTAAAACATAGCTTATGGTGTAGTACATGTCAAGCAATCACAGTATGCTGATGTTATTAGCATCTTTACAGCTATTTTTATGCCATCGTTCGTTTAATATTTCATGTAATTAATGGTAAATACATATAATAGGGTAGTAAAGATTACAATTACTATGTATTACTATATGCTGACCAATTTCATTATTTTATTACTTATAAAATCTTAATTATGAAATGACAGCTTCAGTTTCTAAAAAAAAAATATCAATTTGAAATTTGGATTTATTCCTTCACCAATAAATGAAACAATAGCTATGTAAATGATGCAATGAAAGCAGCTAAAATGAAAGATCACCTTGAGAGAATTCATTCTGATAAAAAGGATAAAGGTTTTGATTTTTTTAAAAAACTTAAAAGAAAAATTTGCAATTCGACCAAATATAAAAAGTTTTATGAAGCTGCCTGCTATAGTAGAAATTGAAGGAGGATTAATAACTTCATACAAAATTTCATTCAATATAGCAAAAAAGGGAAACTCATACACAATTGCAGAAGATGTAGTTATATCTGCAATTAAAGATGTCATTGAAAATGTACTGAAAAAAGATTCTGTTAATGTTTTCAAGTGTTTATCCCATTAAATGCAAATTCTGTAACATAGTGTATTGACAAAATGGCTGAAGACATAGAAAATATGTTCAGAGCTCAAAAATTGCAAGGTTTCTATTCAACTTGATAAGTCTGTTTTTGGTGTTTATTCTCTTCTTATGCCTTATATCAGATATTTTAGTAAAATTAAATGAAAAATCATTGATGAATTTTTATTTGCTAAATATCTTGAAAGTGATGGAAAAAGTGTAACAATATATCGGTGTTTAGAAGAATGTTTTAATAAATATATTTCATTTAACAATATAATAGCAGTAGCCACAGATGGAAAACCTGCTATGTAGGTTGTTACCGATTTTTTGCAACTTCTCTTAAATAAGTCAATTATTTTATATAGCACAATGTTTTTTTACAAACTGTAATATTTTAAACAGCATTAAACTGTTGCACATGTGCTTTGGATTTTAACTATAAAATGAATGAATACAAACACTTCAAACACATGATAAAGTCTTTGGAAAAGATAGAATGGCCATCTATCTTTTCGAACCCAAATGCTTTTGTATGGGCGAATCTTAAGTGTTTGAAAGTGAAAGCGTGAAGATATTAAATAATCACTTTAAATTACTTTTACATGCTTGAATGAATGACGCTGGTGAAATTTATTAGAATTTATGATGCGTTTGGGTTCGAAAAGATAGATGGCCATTCTATCTTTTCCAAAGACTTTATCATGTGTTTGAAGTGTTTGTATTCATTCAATTTATAGTTAAAATCCAAAGCGCAAGTGCAACAGTTTAATGCTGTTTAAAATATTACAGTTTGTAAAAAAACATCACGCTATATAAAATAATTGACTTATTTACATACATTTAATTTCAAATAAGAATGACATATCGTAAATTCTAATAAATTTCATCAGCATCATTCATTCAAGCATGTAAAAGTAATTTAAAGTGATTATTTAATATCTTCACGCTTTCACTTTCAAACACTTAAGATTCGCCCATACAAAAGCATTTGGGTTCGAAAAGATAGATGGCCATTCTATCTTTTCCAAAGACTTTATCATGTGTTTGAAGTGTTTGTATTCATTCATTTTATAGTTAAAATCCAAAGCGCATGTGCAACAGTTTAATGCTGTTTAAAATATTACTTCTCTTAAAGAAAAAGTTCCTCGTATACGTACTATTCCCGGTGTTTTGCATAGACCCATCTAGTGGCAAAATATATCAGTCCAAATTTGCATAATTCTTTGTTTTACATTAAATCTATTAATCAAATTAGAGCCCAACCTCTTGAATTGAAACTGTTTTCCAAACCTTGTGAGAAAAATGATGAATTATTAAACCAGTTACTTATACAAAATGAAATCAGATGGTTGTCTAGAAGTGCATGTTTTCAAAGGCTCATTTATTTGATTCTACAATAGAATTTCTTACCAAAATAAAGTCTGTTCTGAATGTTGAATTGCTAAAACATAAAAACCATATTTTTTACTTAGTGGACTTATTTGCAAAATTCAATAATGTTCAAACAAAGTTCCAAGGTAAAGATAACATAACGGACAATTCTTAAGATTTCTAGGTTAAATTAAATTTGTTTAAATCTTCATTGTTATGTAAAAGATTTTCAGTACTTTTTAAATCTAGGACAATTGCAAATAAAAGATGAAGACATGGAAATATATACAAATCATCTTCAAAAATTGAGTGATGATTTTAAACTGTGCTTTGTAGATTTAGAAAATATTGATATCCCAGAATGGATTATCGCATTACTTTCAACTCAAATTGAAAACATCGACATTAACTTGCAAGATAAACTTATTGAATTATTAGCTGAACTTCAAGTAAAGATACTTTTTACAAATTTAACTTTTGAATAATTTTTGAAGAAATGTAAATATGACACAAAAATACACAAATCTTTGTGATATGGCATATTCTTTTTTGCGGGCATTTCCAGGTTCGTATATGATTGAAGCTGGTTTCAGTCATGTTAATTCCGTCTTAATCAAACAGAGAAATAAGTCGAATGTGGAATTAAGGCTAAAACTTACTAATTTTGAACCAAATATTGCTAATCTTGTTAAGAATCATTAAGCCCATCTGTCTCACTGATTGTCAGTAGAAAAAATATTAAAATGATTATTATAAAATTGTTATTACACATATTACAAAAAATAAAATTGCAAAATCAATGCTTAAAAATAGTAAAAGCTTTTTTTTGGTTTGTAACATAAATAAATCACTAAAAATAAATTTTGTGGGGATCAATAAGAGGTTTTGAAGATTTTTAGGGGATCAAATCAAAACAGTTTGGCGACCCCTAGTATAAAGGTAAGCAAGATGAGATACAAATATCCTATCAATGTAATATAAAACTGGAAAATTATAAGAATATTCCATGAGGTTCTAAAAATATGACTGCAATAGTTATTTTCTCCAGTTTGTTGGAAGAGATTATATTGAATATGCTGGTATAAGACCACATGTTTATTGAATTAAGCACATGAAAAGAATAAATAGTAATAAATTTTTCTAAAAAAAAACTATTTTATAATGAGCTTGAGCATAATTTTTGTAAAAGAGGCAGGCACATTTCCTTTATAAAAATTATCCCAAATTTATCATAAAGAAGTGAAATATTAATTATTTTCACTGGATGAACTAAGCATAGAATATAATGGAGAATTATAACCAAGTAAAATATTAAACTTTTTCAGAAGTAATTGTTTAATGCAAAAGTTATTAGAAAAAGCATCATAAAATGTCACACAAACAATTGAAGCAGCAGCATATGATGTATGCATATCTGTGATTCACAAATTGATTTATATAATCATTAAAAAACTCATCATTAACTTTTTATTCTTTGTCTTTTCCTCAATCTTTTTACCCCTTGTTCTGGAATTAGAATAGGTTTGCATCTTCCCAACCTTTCATAAAAGTTACATGATTTTCATAGAGCATAATTACAAATAGATTACATGGACACAGAAATTTACGCATTTTTTATATAGTGAAATTAATTCTCTAATTGGGATGATTGTTACATATAATTTTTGAACATATTGTATTTTTATATCCGGTCATGCATGATCATTGATAATACAATGATTACAGTATGATGGATATATAGAGCTACTAAATTTGTCATAATTACATTAATCCAAATAATTAATATATAAGACTTTCCTAATTTTGTGTTACAATATGTACACAAGATGGGAAAGGTAGTTGAAATGATTACCTAAGGTGTCTTTGTGGGGTATGGGGTGGAGGGGAACCAATCTAGTGTTACATTGTTATTTGTGCTTAGGAACAATAGCTTTTGCATTGAATTGGTGATAGTCTGCTGGGACAATTTCTTGATATAGTAGTTGCTGATTAAATAGCTTCAGCTGTTTCAGCAAAGAATGACTGGATAGTGGCTTGTCAATCCATCCTCGTCATGTACATTGATTACTGATTGGATTACAGGTTAAGTAAATGGTTGAGGAGTCAATTTGTGTCTGAGTAGTAACAATCTGCTGCATTGCTTGCTGGAGCATTTTCTTGATATTGCAGTTGCTGATTAGGATGCTTCAGCCATTTCAGTGAAGGATGACTGGCTTGTCAATCTTCAATATATGTGTTGACTTCTGTTTGGATTACAGGTTAAGTACATGATTGAGGAAAAGTTGGGACTCTTCACTGTGGATTGATATCAATAAGAGGTTTGCAGATTGTTTGAGGGATCAGGCAGTGGTATAGATATCTTGGTGAGCAATTTTAGTATCCCAATCTCTCAATTGTTTCAGCTTGTTAGTGAATATGAAAGGACATCATCTCGTGTTGGGTCCCAAAGCAAATGTGCATCAAGTACACCAGAACACACACAAGGTAAAGGTATTGTTAAGGGCTGTCTTGAATTCAGGAAGGCGTGTACCAAGTCCTACAAAAAACATTTGTCCATCTGTATGTGCTAAGCATGATGACATGAGTTTTATTTAAAGCTTGGGAAGAATAGAAGATGTGCTACTATGTCTTCTCTGTAGCATCACACAGGCGACATAATGAATCTATATTTTTGTAAAGCTGTCAATATCATAGAAAAAAGAGTAGGCACTGAGTGGAGTTTGACTAGAGCAAGAAATCTAAGAACCTTGGCTCCAGTGATAACTTCCTAAAGCTTCACAGAAGTCATTTGTTGCTCATATCCATCATGGTGAAGGGTTGTGCAAGGCGGGTGGAGGGAACTAGGATATATCATACTGTGAGCTTTCCAGTAGGTGTATTTAAATGGTGGACAAAGTGTAAACAGAATGGGGATACTCTGCATTGTTTGAAAAAGATGAAATGTTTACAGAAGAGGGTGTAATAAAAATTAGGCATTGTGGTATCACGAAGTAATGAAAGGTGGAGGCAAAAAGTTTTGTTGTCTTTTATATTTGAAACATTTGTATGGTATGAAGCCCCAATCCATTCTGAGTCAGGGAGAGGCTGAGGCAATTAAGTGTAATGTACACTGTCTTCATTCCCCACAGTAACTTATTGCATAAGTAGGAGTAGGTGGTTATGAATAATTTTGTGAATTTGATGATTGAAAGGTAGTGATTGATTTTGGTTAGAATTAGTAGATTAAATAGCTGTATTTTGAATAAACTGAAAGGTATGCTTTGGATACAGAGGTGGTAATCAGGAGTGTTTGGTCTCTTGAGTTTTTTTTGGTTAGACTGTCTTATGGTATGTGTCCCCATGTGGAATGGATAGTCTAGAAATGCCATAGGTTGGCCTTTAAATGATTGAGCATAGGACTTACTGGTGTATAGTGACCAGGATACAGTTTTCACCAGATTAAATTAGTGTTGGTGGGTAGATGTGACGTCTTTGAGTATCCTTTGAAGGTAAATGTTTACATAAAGGCAGGAAGACAGATATATCATACATCCAATAAACTTCTGGATATGGGAAATGCAGATGACCATTACTTTTTGTTGAATTTGTACAAAAAATGGGTTAATATAGTAGATAAATTAGCTTAGGGATGATCCTTGCAAGACGGATTAAGATAGGGAATTTCTACCACTGAGAGTAATATAAACCTCATAGCTCAGTAGCAGGTTGATAATTAGGTATAAAAGTATATGTGGAATAATGGTTGTAGTAAGTATATCAATTAAATGTTTTAATATGCATCGAATCAGAAGTCATTCAATATTGGGCTGCTATAGGGGCATATTTCTTTTACTCTTGAAATGAGTTCAAGATTGCTTTGAACATAAGTGTAGACTGTGTGGTGGATGAACATCTCTTGGAAAATTACACCAATGAGATCAGATACAGATAGAGCTCCAACTGGTTCTTAATGATCTTTCCCAAAATTTTAATTTCCAGTGGACCCATTGAAACATGATAGGTTACAAAGAGTCAATATAGATGGTGATCATTTGATAAATGGAACCATGGTAATGGGATACAAGCCCTTGATTTGGTGTAATTGCTGTGAGAGATGATTGGCAAGGTCAGTAAAGTAAATACTGGTAGAATAACTTAATTACATAAAAACAAAAATATGTATCCATGGGTTTCTGGGTGGCATGCCTAAATTAATTACATAAAAACAAAAATAGGTATTCCTTGGGTTTCTGGGTGACATGCCTAATAAATGGTGGCTAGCTTGGGCTTGTGTTGTTCTGCATGGAAAGGGTTGTTTGTTTCTGGGGAACTGAAGTAATGTGGAGATAGTTTAAACCCATTATGTATTAATAGCTTTTGCTGGAAATATTGATAGATGGCAACTATCATATTCTGTCCTACAAAGATAACTCCCTTCCTGTGCAGAGTCATAAAGATTTTCATCTTGGAAAGATGGCCAAAGGCCCAACATATATATCCCTGGATTCAGATAAGCTGCAATGCAAGGCAAATCCTTTTCTTCTTGGTAAATGGATATTCTTTAAGCTGTTGGCATGTCTGTTGGTAACTTTGTATGAGAATCTATAGATGTTTCTGGATGTGGTGAGTAGATTTTGACATTGTAATTCTTCTACAGAATCAGTCAATGCAAGCAGTAGGCAAAGGAAGGGGGGAATTGGCATGTTATATGGCAATTTTTGGAGGAGAGTATTTTATGAATATTATATACTTCTGGACTCATCAATGGATAGGTTTTCCAGTTTGCATAACATAGCATACATATCCGAGAACAGAAAGTTGCTGGTAGCTGAAGGAAGGAGCCAGATGGTTTTTCCAAACTGAATGATATTGATGTGAAGCTGTTCAAGGCTAAAAGTGAGAGTCTGTACTGAGTGAACAGATTGGAGAAAGATTGAGCTACAGTTTAATTAGATGGTGTAACATGGGGGAATAAAAGCAGAGATCAATGAAGGTTGCATTTAATCAGTTGTGGGTGACTGCAGCAGGTAGTAGAAACCTCTCAGCATTCATGAGGGGTGGCCATTTGGATATTAATGCCAAGTAGCTAAGATTGAAGACACCCATTAAAATGAACAGGTTATGAATAGACTCCAGCAATGAATTGATAATGCTGATTATGTTTGCCATGATTTTTGGGCCTGGGGGAACACAGACAAATATGATCTTGATTGTGATACTACGGTGCCAAAAAGTAGTAATTAGGAAAGAAAATCAGTGTATAAGATCTTGAAGGTTGAAAAAGGACTAGTTAAAGCAATGATGAGTGCTGTGACAGCAGATGATGATAAGATATCTAGAACATACACAGAAAGCTTGATTGTTGGGGTATGCAGCAGGATCCATTTTTGAGCCACTGTATATTTTTGTCTCCAGCAGCCCCAGAACATGTGGATGATGTTTATTCACTTGTTTAACTGATGTAATTTGGCAATTAATTCCTCTGATAATGAATGATGTAATTTTAAATCTTATGGGTGTGAGAGGGGAGGGATGTATTGGTAATTTGCATTGGAAGGGGTTGAAGGTTGCAGTGTAAAGATAGCTATTTTTTGAAAGAGGAGTTTAATCTTCACCATTTTGTAACCAACCTTTCATATATGCTATATGCATACATATGTTACTTATCATTGGTTGAGGTTTGTTGTTATCTATTCGAATTTCATATACATTAAGTATATTTAATATTTGCATTTGCAACTTGGTATTTGATTAGTACTATAGAGATTGATAATGAATGATGTAATTTTAAATCTTATGGGTATGAGAGGGGATGGATGTATTGGTAATTTGCATTGGAAGGGGTTGAAGGTTGCAGTGTAAAGATAGCTATCTTTTGAAAGAGGAGTTTAATCTTCACCATTTTGTGACCAACCTTTCGTATATGCTATATGCATACATATGTTACTTATCATTGGTTGAGGTGAGTTTGTTGTTATCTATTCGAATTTCATATACATTAAGTATATTTAATATTTGCATTTACAACTTGGTATTTGATTAGTACTATAGAGATTGTTAAAATCGAATTTCATTCTCAATCTTCTAATTGCGCAACTGTAATTTCAAAATGATTAATGTCATGTTTAAATTGGAATAATAAATAATTATCCACTCTTTGTTTTTAAAAATGTCATAAAATGAAAACATATAAAAATTGAAAGGAAAGGTTAGGTAAAATCACTATATCCTTTCTCGTTTATTGAGATATGAGTATGAGTGTTACTTATCAATGGCTCACAATGAATTGGATTACTTGTTTGAATTTCACGTGTGCATATATGTGTTGGTATGTGTTATGACTAATATAAAAATATGGATGAAAACGCTCATATTTTTGTAACTGACTATATTTGCATTTATTAAGTGTGATTTTTAAAAATACATTCAAAATTGCAATAAATAAAAACAAATAAACAATATATATACAATTTTGTAAATTAAAAATGCCTCCCCCCCCCCACAATAGTTCTTAAATAATTATAAGTGAGATGAAAAATATTTTTAAATTGAAATAAATGTCTATTGTTAGTTATTTAGAAAATGTAATTTTAATTAACACAGAATAAATACTTGTATACTTTTTTTTTTTTTCCATGTGTCATAGCATCGGCCGGGACGCGAACCCACAACCGTCTGCAACCAACTACTTGCTTGCATGGCGGCTGCGATACCTCTCGGCTAACAACGCAAGACTACTTGTATACTTTTGAGTTGATTTTTGAAAAATAACTTAGTGGATTTAACCTCCAGGCAAGAGATAACAACAACAAAAAAAAGATAAAATACCTTTTGCCAAAATGTTAAACCTTTGATATCTGATCAATAAAATGTATTGGACCAGCATAGCATAATTGTTAATTATAAATATGAGAGTAGCTATGGATCAAACAGTATTGTGTATAAAACAATATATTCTAACATACTCTATCCATGCCAGTGGTTCTTAAATACAGCCAAATTTGAAAAATAGGACCAGTGGGCCATTTTGTGCAACCAATATGAAAAAATCACATTTTCTATTGATTAAATTCCAAATTAAAAACACACTTTCTATTAAATAAATTCCAATATTATATGAATTATTATAAATGTGAAATATGATAAAATAAAACATTTAAAATTGCATACTGATTTGAGGGGCAGCTGATAAAATTCAACCTCTAGATTTGACAAAATATGCTCTCAATTTTTATGTTCATTATTTTTTTAAGACTGTAGGACTGCCTAAATTTCTTAGTTTAAGTTAAAAGTTTTTAGCTGATACAATTAAATTAGTTAACAATATTAATGATTGCAAGCTTGTATTGATAATGTAGACAGAAAATTAGGCTGTTTAATAGATATAAGTTCATTTTGTGATGATAGGTTGTTGCAAGATGCTTCATTAGTAAGAGATAGTGTTTGAATTTTTATGCTGATAGAGTTTTGTGATAAGGGGTTGACTATTAAAAATATTTCTATGGTACAATTATTATTCAGTCTTCTACAAGGTGTTAAAAATGGATAGAAACTAGACAAAAACTTTGAGGATGATATAATGGGAAAAATGTAAACAAGGGTACAAAAATCCAGGTGCCTACTTCATGAGCAAAAATTTCTTGAAAGGTATGTAAAGTGAAAGAGATGATGTGAATTTTTATCCTCATAAATAATTGCAATTTAATGGGAGAAAAAAGAAACACTGATAAAAATGTCAAAAATTGGAAATATACTATTGTTTATTTAGAAAAATCCAACATTTTAATAAATAAATCAGTGTTATTCTTAATATTTCAAAATGAACTACTTTATTGTACTATAGTCAGGCTCAAAGTGATCCAACTATGGTCATCTTTTGCATTTGTTTGATAGCTTTGCACTCACTTGATAACAAAAACTTGAAATAAAAAGTTTTGATTGATTTTTAATTTTAACTAAAGCACTTAGATATTAGGAACTATTGGTGAAAATTCAATTCAGGGTAATATAAGCATTCATGCAATATTAGCTTTTATTAAAACAAAAAAAATGAAAATCATAAGTTTATACATAATTTGCTTATTTGTTTACTTTTACTGTTGTAAAATTAACTTAAATATTTACTTACTTAATAAATAAATAAATAATATTTATATTGTTTTTATTTGTTTATATTTAAACAGAAACCTAGTCAACTGACAATTGATTGTTATCAAGCAAAAAATGACTACTGTCAAAAATATTATTTTTTTTGCTGCTGACTTTGTAGAGCTATCTCTCTGAATTCTTATAATTTTTTGCTAAGTAATGTTTATTTCATTTTGTCTTTATGATAGTATTTTTAAGGCACAAAATAATGTGAGAACCAATCTTGAAAAAGCTGTGCAGTAGCTCAGGCTTTAGGATTTGATTTCCAAATGACTGGAAGCATGCTCTAGAATTTTCTGTCTGATAAATTAGCATTGGCTAAAATTTAAAATCACCAGCTAAATTACCTCCAAGAAGCAATGTTAATCTATTTTTAGAAGGTTTATGCCCAGGTGCAACTGATTCTTCCTTTGCTAAATATGTACGTGCAGGCATCTTTTTCCAAAATAATCTTGTCTCATCTACATTGAGACTAGGCATGGAAAATAAGCTCCATCTTTAATGATATTAGAGAAATTGGAAATAAATTCACTGGCAGCTTTCTTATTTGCACTGGCACCTTCCCCAATACATTTAATATTATGTAAAGAATATCTCATTTTAAATTTGTGAAACCAGCCATTGCTTGCTACAAATTCAACAGCAGAGCCTTCTTTTAATTCTTTTTCCAATCTTCATGCAAACTAAGAGCCTTAGCTTGAATAAGTGATAAACTCACTGGGATGCCTTTTTGATGTTGATCCTCAATCCATAAAGCCAAAGATTTCTCCGTTTCATCCATTACTCTGCCATGTCTTTTTTAACATATTCCTTAATTTTGTTCTTATTTTTCACAATTGTATATATTGTTGATTGGTTTAAATTACATGAATGTGTGATTGAAGCAAAATATTCACCATTTTCAGAACGTCTAATTATATCCATTTTTGTCTCGACTGTTTGGGTTTTATGAGACCTTGATTTATTTTAGTTGTATCAACACTGCTGTTTTTTCATTTCTCACTCATGTTTTTAATTAATAAGAATGAAAAACATTCATCAAAACAGAAATATATATACAGTGTATATGTAATGTAATCATGCACAAATTACTTTTAAAAATAAGCACTAATCAAGACAGTCTGTGACAATGCTAAAAATAAAAGTAATCAATGTTAAAGAGATGGAAAGATTTACTCTATTTTATATAGGTTTTTATTGTTCTCTAAAATATACTTTTAATTATTTTCTAAATTCCAAAGTTTATCGTTCATTAGAAAAAATTCAATTACGAATATATGTAAATAGTTTTTTTTATCATATACATAGATAAAGATCTAAAGTCCAAAAGTGATTACTTAACAGTGAAATGTTTGTAACTCGAATGTTCATAACTAGGGGACTTCCTGTACTCTATTTATATAGTATTTGACTATGTATATAATATAAAGAAAGGAATAACTCTTCATTCATGTGCTTTATTCACTGTGCTGAAATCAGGGCTTTAGCCTATTGTGTGCCAGATATATAAGTGACAAATACATTGCACAAACTTATTCATTCCATAACAAGAGAAAGACAGAATCTCATTTTTAATTAATCACCTGTGATTAGAAATATTACATTTTGAATTTTACTGTAATAAATAGTTTACTTATATAGTGCTTGACTAGAAGAGATAATGAAGTGAAACAGATGTCAATTATTAATGAACCAACTAGCTTTGTCTCTTCTTATTTCTACTATAGTAAGTCCAATCCCATCTTTTTCAAAATTATATTGCTGATTATCCGAGAAGAGGTAAACACCATCGCTAAGACTAGAGGAAAAATAAAAATGTCATTCATTAACTCATATATTTTATATTGGTGAATCACATTAAAGCAATGTATTTTAAAGTAATTTCCAAAATTTATATAAGAGGATCTATAAAATCATCAAATAATAAGAAAAATACATTTCTAATAGATAATTTTGAATGGAATCAAGGATAATGCTTTCATTTTAATCCGCTTTTTAGAGACTAAAAAGAGAATAAAGAGCATGGTGATGCTGAGTGAAATGTAGGGAGGTGGAATTGATGTATGCTAAGATTTCAAAGATTATTGGTGAAATGAGTATTATATAATGTTGGTAGTTATAAATATGTGACTTTTTTCACATGCGTTAGTGAAGCTATAATTATACTTAAAATAATGTGTAATAGGCCTGCTTAACGCTTTCAAGATTTAATGTTCAAATCTCATATTCATAGCTTTGTGAATGAATACTGTTGTGATTTATTGTACACATATGCAAATGAGTTTGAATATTTAATTAGTCCATTGTTTAGAGAGAGCAAAGCATGCCTCTCTTCTATTAATGGCACTGGGATCATTTGCAATGTAAAAAGCTTCTTTAACTTTTCTTTTGGCATTACTCTTCTCTGTACAAATTATTTGGGCAGAACTAGGTTCAAATACATGGCCTGTAGCTGCTTGGTGGTCCCAGAATACTGATGTTCCTTCATTTTTATTTTTAACCCTGTTATATACATACCTGTGTTGGTAAATTATTATATTAAGGTTAGCCCGAGTCTCACCGTAGTAAGATGCCTGGCAGCCTAATTGAGGGCATGCCATTTTATGACCACATGAGGGGCTTGAACGTTTTCTATTGTATCTTTGGAATTATTTATTAGTCGGTTAGTATTGGGAGGTATTTGATTATTAGAAGTTATTGTATCATGAACGTGAACTATTCATACTATCTTTCAAGATTATATAACAAAAACGTAGAGAATATTCATTCTTCTTGAGATATAGCCTTAAATGAAAAGCTGTGAGCACATCAATTCACTTTTGCCAGATTTATTTCATAGCTTATTTAAGAATCCCTTTTCTCATATCTCACAACATTCTAGGTATAAACAATAGTAAGTAAACATGGAACTCATATTTTCTATGAGTGTGGCATGTATAACTTTATAACAACTGATTCTCCATTATGAGATATCAACAAAAAACACCTAATGACATTGTTTGGCATGAAATTAACTGATGATCAAAAAGCTAGATATATTCATTACATCTTTTCCCATCATAAACTTGAAAGTACTGACGAGGAGATTTTTTTTTTTTGGTAAATAAAGAATCATTCCTAATCAAGAAATGCAGCATAAAATCCCCATCTAGTGCCTACTCATCCAATATCACCAGACTAATTTCTGGCTTATGGTGCCATTGATTACTCTAACTTGTTGTGTGTGGCAATATATATAGTAAGTTTTGCCTGTTTTAACAACAGTTATACATAAGCTTAAAAGGTGGTGGTCATGTGATATCTATCTTTTTAATAATACTTCAATCTTTTCTTCTTATTGCAGAAATAACTTTTCTTACAATACCAAAATGTTGTTTTACATTTTTGAGACTTTTATTCTCTTCTATAGTTTTCTTTGCTAATTCATAATTTTATTCTCACTTTATATCATTAATAATTCTTTTTATATCATTTTATAAAACTCTAAATAATCAATTCTTAATAATTAATTGAAAAAAAAAATCATATTACTTCTTTTCTTTATATATTTTCATTTCGGTAAAAAATTTACAATTACTGTTTTTTTTTTTTTTATATCAGGTATCTTTTTGCAGTTCTTAATAAAGTATCAATTATCTTCTTATTGATTTCTGACAAATCTGACCTATATTCAAACTATGTTAATGTTTTTAAAGTGATTTGCAAGTTCTAATTTAACTTAATTGGAATGTTTCTGAAGATTAGAAATATCAATTGCTAATACTGTTCTGCTAATAGTATTTTTCTTAATAGTTTTTATTTCTTTAGTTTTGCATTAACACGTCTTATATCTCCATAATCAATGATCACTTCCTGTGCTGAATCTAATTAGGAATCTTACAATCTTAAAAATGTTGTGCTGAATCTAATTAGGAACCTTACAATCTTAAAATGCATATTTTATATCAGTCAAAATATAATCCAATTTTGCTGTACTTTTGGATACTTTTATATTTATCTTTGTTTAGCATTTTTCAAAAAAAGAATTCATAATATATTTCTTTTTCTGAAAGCTCCAAAAACTGTGGCCTCTTTCATTCTATCACCATTGCATCTTTAAATTATTTACAAATTCAAGCATTAAAGCCTCCAAGACAATTATGAAATTTTATTTAATCTGATGAAAAGCATTTTATACATCCATATAAAAATCCTGTTTATTCATACAATAAGAACTTGTTGAGATATAAACCTGAATTATCTGCACTTGATATCTATTAATTTAAATGACTAATCTTCTCATTCTGTCTGATATACCCATAATGGTGTCCTACTACTTTTGTGCTTCTAATGTTTGTGCCTTTATAGCAAAAACATGTCCATTTTTAAAATCAATTGTATCTTCATCTTTTCTTCTAACTTTACAAAGCTCAATAATGCCCCATTTAATATTAGATAATTCTTACAGTTCTGCATCAAATGGCAATCTATGTCTGCATCCAGAAATTTTTTTAGCTTATTCCACCTTTGACTCTTGGGATTAAAAGCCATAATTTAGTTTTGTTTGTCATAATTGTATATATATATATTTAAAAAATATATCATTCACACACACATTCATCTTGCCATCGAGATAATTTAACTGATATTTCAGTTAACAACTATCAGGTACCCAAGGAAAAAAAGGCCTCAGTATTTCTGGATCTTAAGCTCAGAGACAAAAGCCAATAAACTCACCATGCTGGCTGATGCATATTTAAGAACATCCCATCTAAGTTCATTTGCTATATGAATAATAACCCAATAATAATAGCTTCAATGAAAATATATGAGGTGGTCATCAGGATTTTTCTCGGTCTGGTTCCTTTAACACATCAAAGAAGAATCAAAGGCTCACCTTTAGTTAACAGAAAACTTCTTCCTGCATTCCAATCAAATTTATAACCTGCAATATTAGCACATATGATCAATTTAGAATTTGCTATTTAAATAATTCGCTCAAATATGAATATTTTCTAGTCTAGAGACCCAAACTAGAATAGTATATGTGCTCTTATTGCATAAAACCAGTACTACACATAAATAAAGTGAAATCACTTGAAAGTGAAATCACTTGAACACACTGCATGAAATTTCCAAATGTGAGAAAACTAGAGTTAAAGACTGGTTCTGTTATATTTGTTCCATTATTAGATTCATGTAGTTTAAATATAAATAATAAGAGTATATATGTTTATATTAAGATTCACAAATCTTTTTAACAAAATAATTTAAAAGATTAAAAATTAATTATATATTTTCTCAAATAATTATTTAAAACATTTGAATATAGCTTTTAATTCAAAGAGAATCATCATAATTTAATCCTTATATAAGGTGAATACTATTAAACTGAGACTTTATTAACAGGAAACTTTTAATACTTAAGCACATATGCCAAACTATCATATTAGTATAAAAACATACACAAAGATTATAATTTGCCTAATGTGAGTGTAGAAATTGAAATGCACTATAAATTGATTTATATATTTTCTGTTGTAATTATATAATAATTATATAAGCCATGGAATGTAATGAAAGTGTAAATATCAGCCATACTGTCAAATTCTTTTTAATAATTTATGCCAAACATGAATTATTAAAAAAAATCATATTAAGATGTTTTTCTATATAAACTATGCAAATTACATAGTATTAATTCATCAATTATTTATGAAATAGAAATTAAAAAAAAAGAGTGGAAAAACAAACTATTTTCAATTTAATTATTGAGTACTTTAATAAAAGATTACAAAGATGAGTTGGAATTAATAAAATTATTTAACTAAACAAAATATTTAACAAAATGATTAAAAGTAACATTCTTCATAAAATAAGCAAATACAAGTAATAGATTTATAATTATTTTTCTTTAATTAATTATTAATGTTTTTTAAAATAATATTTGTTACTAAATTACAATTTTATTGAACAATATTGTATGAAAACAATGCTCTTCATATGCATAGAACTAATAATTGTCCTACATATAAAATCTAATATTTTGATATAACAAGAGTTTATAATAAGTTTGCAAAATGATGAAGAAGCAACATTCACCAAAAACAAATGTGTACAATAAATTTAAATTACTTACTTTCTTTAATTAATTAATAATGTTTTTCAAAGCAATATTCATTAATATATCAACATGTAATTTTTATTTAATCAATGCAGTAATATTTTATAAGCTTCTTTAATTACAGTGACTTTTTCAAATCTTGAAACACTGTAATCTGAAAATGCCTAGGAATCAAGAATGAATGGTATTTTGCTTATATTTTTAAAACTTTGAATCAGATTTGAAGTAATTTTCTTTAATATAAAACAAAACAAATTGGTCATGTGACAGTCTGTAATTGATTAGAATTAATTTGTTTGTAGTTGTAAGAAAATAAACATCTGAAAAATTGTCAAAGATTAATTTGAATTTTTAGCTAAGTTTACAACGTTTATATGTACGCCCAAATTACTACAAACTGTTTATTTATATATATTTTTAAAATAATTTAGCAGATATTCAGAGCCAATAAATTTCAATTCAATTTTTTTTTCTCCCAGTTTTGAAATAAGCAAACCATTACATGCATTTGAATTATCTATTGTACAACAACAATATTTTAGGAAGATCATGAACTTTAAAGCTAAATGAGAATTATTACTGTTAACATTAATGTCATATTTAAATTTAAAATATAAATATATAAATGACTATGTAATTAAGAAATGTGGGTTACATACCATTTACTTGCTTACTGAGAACTTTCTTCTGCCATTCTTTTTGTCCATGAAGTCTGATAGCCATATCATATAAATCTTGCCATCGATAAAATTTATCTGTTCGTATGCCACCTAAATAATGCATGGTTATGCTACCTTTAAAAATATAAAAAAGATATGAATAAATATAATTTCTATTGCTTCACTTATATTTAATTTTTTTTAAAAAAAAATTTAATTCATTATAAATAATAAAAAATTGAATGGTTATTTCTTGTAAAGACAGATGACATCCAAACACATAGTAATAAATAGAGACAGTATCCAAAAACTATCAACTCTTGAATTTATTATACTAATATTGCAATAAACTATAAAGATTATTATAAATAATAATAAAAAAACTTATTGAAATAATAAATACTAGTCATATTCCGTAAAAAACAAACAAACAAACAAAAAAAAAACAACAACAACTACTAAATCATGATTACTAAGGCTAGGAGGCTTTATGGTCATGATATGCATTATTTAAATAATTTTTACACTACTATCAAAGATATTAACAAGACACAATAACAAGAAACCAATTTCCCTATAAATTCAGATTCATAGTGATTTACTGAAAATGTCAATTATAAATCTGGCCAATTGAGTCTTAAGAATTCTATCTTAGTGTCATTACAACAAATTACAATTTTAATTTAATATGTATATAATTGGAATTCTTATTTTTACACTGTACAAAAAGTAAAAAAATAAAATATTACCTCAAAACAAGAAGCAGCAACACACCTATCTGATATTGCTTTGAACATCGAACTATTGAACACTAAAATCATATTTGTTCAGGTATCCTCAAAAGGTATGTTTTCTCCAATTAGATACCTTCAAAAATCTGTCCATGATTACTTATAAAAAGAAAAAACATAAAACTAGTGTTTTTATCTCAAATTTAGATGGTGCTGCTACTAAATAAAATGGGCTATTTTTCAAATTGATTATTTAAGAATATAAACAATTGTATTATAAAAAGCCTTCTTTTCTTTTATAATTAGTTGGCAAAATGATTGTCTGTAAAATGTGTTCTTGTCACCTATAAAAAATAAAAAAGTCTATGGTAGTCTTACAATTATAATTAAGCTTTTGAATATTTTTAAATGACTCAAAGTATTATAAATACAATAGTTTTACTTTTGTGATTGATTAGCAAATAGTTATATTTTTTACATGATTTTTCTTTAATATATTGTTTAATTTATATTATTTCTATCAGCTGTCAAGAGGCAAAAATACTTTCTTCAAATCCTCAAAAACAAAACAAAACAACTAATAGGGTGATAATTGCATATATTTACTACACATTGGTAAAGCTACAATTCACATACCAAAATAGACAAAAAAAAAAAAGCTAATTAATAAATAAATAATAAAAACATAAAAATAATATATTCAAAACCATGAATAAAAAATATTTTTTTTTTTACAAATAATATCATTAGTGAATAAACAGTGATCGGAAAAAAAAATAAATAAAAATTTTTTTTTCAATAAATGTAATCAATGCAAAAATTATGTAAGAAATTTAATTGGTGATGATTACAAATACTAATTTAATTTCTTTCAGAATGTTTGCATTGACAACATTTATTGACAATATTTGTTTTTCAATTATTGTTTGTTCACTGAATAGATTAATTACAGTTTTTCAAGACTATACTTTTTCATGTTTTTTTGTTTTGCCTTTACAACAGCTGTTTTCCATGTCTGCTAATCAAACTTCTCATTGAATGTTTGCATATATACAACTAGTATCAATAGTAACTCCACTATAAATTTACATATTATCTATATTTCAAACTTTTTTTTCTGAGCACTTATAATTATTATTAGGTGCATTGTATATATTTGATATCTTGAGATTTTTCAAACACTATTAAAAGTCATTTATTTTCTAGAGCTGGAAAGGCCTCTGAATGTACAATACAATCCAACTTTCCTAGCATGGTTCTCTTTAAATCCTTGCGTAAATTATTCATTGACTCTTCGGAGATTGATTTCATTAACTTGTTAGTAATTTTCTATCTTGATTGAAAGATAGATACCAATGTCAAAACACTTAATACTGGATAGAATTACCACATCAAGGTAGCAGGCTCAAATTTAAGGCTTCATATTAGGTTTGGCAATTAGTACTGGAAAGTAATGAGCTGATAATGCCAAGTAGCTTTTGGCTGGTTATCCTTAGAAAACCATAAGCATAAACATAATTTATTATTATTACAATTGAAATACATAGAAATGTACTATTCAACAATGATAGTTTGCTTTCTTACTTCTGTGGACTAAAAGGAAATATTTATTTCTATTGATGCAGTCAAAATTTACTGTTAGAATCAGCCAATGAATGTTGCTGATATCCCTTTTATTCAGCTAACTTCCCTAACTGCAGAAAATGTTAATGATAAATTGTTTAAACTCTGACTTAACTGAATTTTCTTTAGCCTGGAGACTGCAAAAAGTTTAATCAAAAATCCTTTGCAATCACATTAATAATCACTTTACATTGCCACCAATTTGGTTATTGATAAATCTGTTTTCCATAATTCAGAAGCAACTCTATCCATCTGTGTAGTGTTTTTCAGAAACATTCCTGTTCTATTTACCATACTTTTAAAATCCTTAATTACTAATGGCTTTCATAGACAATAATTTATTTATCAAATTGTAACTTTTCACATATACTTTTTATTGACTTAAAAAATTAAAAATAGATAAAAGATGTTTTATATCATGGTCTGACAAAATAGAATTTTCTATATACATGAATTATAAATTACTAAGTAATTGCTTTTAAATATATTTCTTTGGCAATTACAATTTTTACCTTTACAATATACAGCTATGTGTTTTGCAAAGACAAACTTTCTATTGTAATGAAGTGGAATTTTAGCTAAATGGTCTTTGGTGAACACACCCTATAAATTTTATATATCTTGTAATAGATATCAAATAAGGAAATTACTTTAATTTTAAATAATTCCAAAAATTACTTACATAACCTTCTTTTTAACTTTTCTTACAGAACAAGAATGCTTTAAATAATTAAATAAAAAAACAACAGAATTTAGTCAGTGCTATTAATTTGTTCCTTAGTTATATATTTTGAGACACATACTTTCCCATGCAATAAATAGATATTTATTCTATTTATATTTTGGTCAACCTTTTATAAACATGATGTCATATATTCAAACTTTTATATTTATTTTTTTCTATCTTAAAACTCTGTATATATATATATATTTTATAGTATCTGAGATTTAAATTATACTGGATTACAACCTGATTCACTGCGAGACTCATCAGGATCCTTCCACAGAGGAACAATGAATATAAAGACAATACTCAGAAAGCTAATTGGCTAAAGTTTAATAGTTCTCTTCCATAAAACCAATCTGTATAAAATAATGATTAATATCTTATCAAGTAAAATGGGGAAGAAAAACCAAAACATTATTTTCTTTTAATACTAAGTTATTTCTATAAAAAAGTCCATTATCAAAGTTTAATTTCAATCACTATATTGTTATGTTTCTTTCTGTATTAATAATTTAACTAAATTTTATTTTATCTCTTTTTGAAAAAATAATAAACATTGATTTAGATTTTGAGTATTTATTTTTAGTTCTACTTTATTTTTTTCCATTAGATACTTCTTGGAATATTTCCTTTAGTTTTGAAACATTATTTATAACATAACCATATCATCTGCAAAATCTAAATTGCTAATAGCCTTGATTCATTTTTACTCCCATTGATTTCTATTTTAATCCACAAGATGCTTCCTGTAAAACTGCTGCAAAACATTTTAAATGAGAGAATCACTTCATTAGTGTTCCATACAATCTAATAAATGGCAACGGAATTTAATAAAAATATTCTGGCACTATTCTTATTTATTTAGTATATGGTTTATTTATTTTTTAGGCAGTTAAACTGTTAACACAATTGAATAAAGAAACATGTAGAGATTCCAAGCAGGAAATAAAATTATCAATAGCTTTATTAATTCCTCCAATTGTGCCATTATAGTCACAGATTTGATAGACTTTAACTATGTGGTTTATAGTTTTCATTCATCCATATCTAGATAGATCAGTGGCTGTTAAATTCCATTTATAAAACAGATAAGCATATCAACCATAAATTTCCTGAATCTGTTGATGAGACTCCAATTGCATCTAAAAAGACTAAATCTGAATGGCTTTATTGTTGGATCTAATTAAGAAATTTGTTTGTAACCTCATAAAAATTCCATTTTTATGCCACAATTCCTGATTATAAATACTGTATTCACAATTGAATATCTAAAAGTGAGTCTTGATTTAAGATAAATCTAAATCTTAGATGTTGAAATTATATTTTGAGGTCTGATCTGTTCAACACAGATTTTTATACATTTTCTGTGAGACAACTTCCCTAGTGATATTTAGTGAAAGAATATGTGAAAGAACAAAGAGCAGATATGAATATGCCGATATATGCTTCTCATAATAATTAGTGTAGGAATTTTTTCTCCAAATAGGAACATAAATTTATCACCGGAATGTAGTAATGAAAGGCTGTCCACAAAATACTTGTATCACAGACCAAAATAATACCAGATAGTTTTCAAGAAAATTATTAGTTT
Organism: Epiperipatus broadwayi; assembly: GCA_028023455.1. Lineage (NCBI taxonomy): Eukaryota > Metazoa > Onychophora > Udeonychophora > Euonychophora > Peripatidae > Epiperipatus > Epiperipatus broadwayi. The sequence continues at coordinate 6,399,518 of JAQFVV010006214.1, read as the reverse complement.
TAATCTACTAGAGTTAGATTATTATCCAAGTTACTTCTAAATAGCATGGAGCAGAATTGTTTTAATCTATTATTGCAAAATATTACAATTAAAAACAACAAGATGATAGCTTGTTGTTAAAATAAAAAATTGAGCAGCATATTATCTTCATTGGATTAGGAATAAGACTCTAGTCTCTTACAAAGATTTCCAATCTTTTAGTATAGGAAAGAATCTCTTTTGAAAAATCTAAGCAATATCATCATCTCAGATTAATTTTGCACATTTGAGAAATCCCTAATGACTATATTGAATAAAGTAGGTATGTGATAGATTGTTTTGCAAAATTTTGTATCTGCTATGATTATCATTTAATGTCATTTGAATTTTCTAATGGAAAGATTTTGTTAAGTAAATTAATAGTTGACCTGCAGTTTAAGATTTTTTAAAACTTTTAGAAAAACATTTCTTCTGAACAGAACCATAAATTGAAGCTATATCAGTTATAATTTATTTTGAAATTCTTGTTAAGGATAAATCTTGCTCATAATAGCTTCTTCCAGGCTTAAACATACCCCCTACTATATAGATAGATAGATGGCTGTCGGTTATTGGAAAAATTATTGTTAATATGATTCTTTCAAAAACTTAAGGGAACATATAAATTTAGAAACAATGCTTTGGATAATTTTTGGGTTAATTTAGTTATGAGATTGTTATAATTCAGATTTTATGTTACATTTTTGCAACAATTCTTGGCTTTAAATCTTAAATTTTTTAGAAACTTTGGAAGAATGCTATCTGATTTTGGGGCCTTCCCTGTATTAAGACAATCCAGGACAAATTCATGTTCACCAATATCTACTGACATTATTAGATTGATATTAAAGAAATATTGTAAAAGAGAATCAAACATTGGAAATCTCATTAACAACTTTTTTACAGTACATCACATCTATCAAGTTTATATAAAAGTGACAAGATCTTATGATTAAAGTTTGTAAAGTGTTGCTTATCCAGTATCTCTATTTTTAGCATCATCCAATGACTTTATAAGTCTGTCAACAATTTCTGGACTTAAAGTGGACTAAAATTGGTTATAAAAAGCACGGCCGCTTTGTTTCATTCTGGAATGAAATAATTTCACTATTCATGAAAGATAGACTCTTGAGCAGCTGTTGTTATAAACTTATTAAATTTATAAAAACAAGAAGGAATTGGAGGGATTGTTTTGTTATTCTATTCAAAATATCCAGTATAGTGACTTTAATACTTTCTCTTTCCTTCTTTATTTTTACTTTTTTTTATATAACATATAATAACAACATTTCACTCTTTTTACACTTTAAAGCAAAATATATTTATTCATTCTTTACAATTTCGATTGTTCCTAGCACACTTTGTCAGATCTAAAAAATTTAAACATTATATCAATACGACAATATTTCATACATATATCTATTATAATCTTACAATTTTATCAACTTAATTATTAACATCACTTTAGTCATTAAACTTACTATTCTATAACTTTTAACTTTTTAATTCTATTTTATCTTTAATTTTTCTTATTTATTTTTATTCTTAATTATTATCATATTTATATTTATTCACCTTTTACCTTTGCCATAATTTTAAAAATTCAATGTAATATTTATAAAATCTTTCTTATATTATTACATTCATATATTTAACCTTATTTTTCATTTCACTTATTTCTACATGTTATCTTAATTTTTTTATTATCTTATTCAGTACTTGTTACTTAGCTGAGCTTGGCTGCCTGTTGGCATTGTTGCCAGTGCAAAACAGCTACAAATGCCATTTACCTGGTCTAACATGGCTAAGAAAACAGTTTATGTTTATCTTAGCCATTGCAGGCCACTTGATGGCATTGCACAGAATCATTACAGCCTATTTTGTGCTTTGCAACCCATTATGCGAATTCACACAATTCACTGGTCACTACCGTATCGTCTGATGGTGTTTGGATTTCAAGTGGCCACAAGTTTTGATATGTCTGAGTAATTTCATTTCTACTTAAATCACACAGTCTGACTCACTAAGAATTGTCACACCATCCCCACCCTTCCCTACACAACTTGGAATATGCAACACATTGGAAAAGGGTAGGGCCAAACACGATTCGGCTAAGCTCATGCGAAAACTCAAGTTTTCACATGAAATTATACGAGACAAATAAGATGGTGCACAAATTGTGCCACTTACTGAGGTCAGTCAGGCTCTTGCAAATGAAGGTATTCAATTCCTAAAAATAAAATTTTAAAGACATAGTAGGAAAAAAATAAAAGGATCAAATATGTCATTAATAGTAAAAGTTATTTTTTAAAAAGGCAAAATAGAAATCACGTAATACAAATCACTGTATAGTCAAAAAAAAGTCACTGTATTTTAAATATGGAAAAAGAAAATGAAAGTTCTAAAAGTCTGAAGTTTTGATGTTATTGTAATTTTTTTGCGGTGGTATGTTGAAAGGATCAAGAAATGTAATTAATAAGAAAAGTTGTTTTTAAAAATGGCAAAATAGACATCACATAATACAAATAAAGCCAAAAAAAAATTGCTGTATAAGCAAAAAAAAAATTGCCGTATTTTGGAAAAAAAAACAAACAACAAAATTGAAAAAGTCAAATGTTTTGAGGAGGGGGGGGGGGAGGGATGGATTGAGAAATACTTTGTAAAAGTTAGAGACAAAAGTTATTTTTTGTTTTTATTAAAAAAAAAGGTAATAAAAATTGATTTAAAAAATAAAAGTTAAAGCCAACAAAAAAAATCACCATATAGCAAAAAACTCCCTAAAAATGAAATATTAAAGATGGAGTAAAAAAAAAAATTAAAGGAATAAAAAAAATTAGCCATATTTTGAAAATCACAGCCTGGTAATATTGCATTGTATTGTTTTTGACTGGCAACAATGCCATTAAGCGATCAAGCCTGACTACGTAATAAGTACCTCTTATTCCATTCCTTAATTCCTTTTTTATCCATATTTTATTCTGCTTCTTTCATTTACTTAATTTTTATAAAATTATTTTTATATGTATTTTTACTTTTTATTTCTTACCTTATTCTCTGCTTTTTCTCTCTTTCTTTCACCACTTTCTCTATCCCACCACCCTTCCTACTTCCTTTTCCTTTTTTATATTTATATACAGCTCCCTCTATTATCTATTATAAAAACTACTTATTTATTTTTTTATTAGTTTTCACTTTTTATTTTTTACCCATTTCTATATTTATTTTTGGTACTTATAACGTAATCGGGCTTGGCCACTTGATGGCATTCTGGCTCGCCAAAACACCTAACAAATGCTGTTTACAAGGCCTGACTTATGGCTATAGAAAACATCTGTTTGTCTTAGTTAGAAGGCCATTTATGATGCGTAACGCAGAAATAATACAGCCTATTTCTGCTTCGTGACAGTTATTGTGAATCCACACACTTATCTTTCGTTTACAGTTTGATATATATGTGTGTTTATTTGGATTAGTCAAATTTTTACAATATACGTTACACAATATTTGTATTTATAATTTATTTAATAAACATACATTTATAGTAATTTTCTAAATGGCCACACCCTTCTTTAGAAAACGTGTAAGGTGTAAAAGCTTGCCGAGGGTAGGTAAAAAAGAATTTGGCCGATATCGCATGCGAAATCACGTTTTCGCGTGAAATACCACGTAGTTGATAAAATGGATGGCGATCAACTTTTTCCGCAGTTGCCAACAACAGAAGCCGAATATTTCTGCTGTACAATAAAAATATACACAATTTTTTGTAAATTTCATAGAAAGCACATATTATAAACATGTTTAATAAGTAAATGAGACATTTATATGTGTTTGTTGTTGTTTAAAAAAGTTTGAGTTTCTTTCCTTTGTCCAACTACGGTTACGATTTTGATATCTTTTATTTTAGCATTACAAAAAACAGAACACTAACCCTAAAACTAACCCTAACCCTACACAGTTCTTTTGTTATGTAAAAAGCAATAATTAAGCGAAAGACATCGCAGAGTAGTAGCTTTGTCCAAAAACAGCGATTTAAAAATAAAGAAAAAGGTTGTCATTTACCAATAATTAAGCGAAAGACATCGCTATATAGACATCGCAGAGTAGCAGCTTTGTCCAAAAACAGCGATTTAAAAATAAAAAAAAGGTTGTCGTTTACTAAATTCAAAATTAAAATTAAACAACTTTTTTAATAAAAAGGCCTGAAAAAAAAGTTACAGCAATCAATAAATTAATAACCAAAAAAAAAAAAAAACAGCGATTCAATTTAAAAATATAACGTGGTCCCGAACATTGTATTGTATTGTTTTTGTCTGCCAACACTGCTATCAAGTGGCCAAGCCCGATTACATTATAATTACCTTATTTTTTATACTAAGACTGTTTTTAAACCCCTTCTCTATTAATATTTGGATTTATCTTCTTTATTAAATTTGCCTCACTTATTTTTCTATCTCTTCTACTACTTGCATAACTTATCATTCTAATATTCTTTTTTCTATTTTATGATCTGTCTCCATAAATATGATAGAGGATCACCAGTATATATTTCTTTCATGGAGACAGGTCATAAAACTAAAAAAAAAGAATATTAGAATGATAAGTTATGCAAGTAGTAGAAGAAATAGAAAAATAAGGGAGGCAATTTTAATAAAGAAGATAAAATCAAATATTAATAAAGAAGGAGGTTTAAAACAATCTTAGTATAAAAAAATAAATATAAAAAGGTTAAAAAATAAAGTGAAAACTAATAAAAAATAAATAAGTAGTTTGTATTGTATAATAGATAATAGAGAGAGCTGTATATAAATATAAAAAAGGAAATGGAAGTAGGAAGGATGATGGGATAGAAAAATGGTAGAGGAAAGAGAGAAAAAGTAGAGAATAAGATAAATAAAAAATAAAAAACATATAATAATAATTTTATAAAAATTAATTCAATGAAAGAAGCAGAATAAAATATGGATAAAAACAAATTAAGGAATGGAATAAGATAATAAAAAAATTAAAATAATATGTAGAAATAAGTGAAATGAAAAATAAGATTAAATATAAGAATATAGTAATATAAGAAAGATTTCATATTACATTGAATTTCTAAAATTACAGCAAAGGTAAAAGGTGAATAAATATAAATATGATAATAATTAAAAATAAAAATAAATAAGAAAAATAAAGGATAAAATAGAATTAAAAAGTTAAAGTTATAGAATAGTAAGTTTAATGACTAAAGTGATGTTAATAATTAAGTTGATAAAATTGTGAGATTATAATAGATATATGTATGAAATATGGTTGTATTGATGTTTAAATTTTGTAGATCTGACAAAGACTGTTAGGAACAGTCGAAAATGTAAAGAATAAATAAATATATTTTGCTTTAAAATGTAAAAAGAGTGAAATGTTATTATATGTTATGGTGACTTTAGTTAGCTCTTCTTACATTCCATTTTAGAACAGGATAATCTTCAATTATAGAAATGTGGATTCCAAGAATGATTAGATTTGATTTATAACAATTATGGGGGAAACAATCCCATATCAGTAATCTATCAGGTAATGTAAACTATTTTTTTTTAAATCAAAACAAAACATAATTTATGAGTAGTTTATGTTCCTTACATGTCTGAATAGAATGTTTCTACTTAGTTGGTATTGTAAAGTAAGTGCATGTTATTTAAATCCATCTTTTCTAAAAGTTGATAACTTGCTGGAAGTCTCTTATAAATATAGAAAGTGTGGAGTAAGATCTTGAAGAAAGTAGAGCAAATTTGTATTGGGTAGTATTGGGAAGTTTGTAAATATTGCATATATAAAAATTATTTATCCAAATGTTATTTGCAATATCATTTGAATTATCTTCAATAAAAATTGTTTGCTTTAGAAAATGGTTTGAAACAAAACTAGTCATAAAATGTTTACAGTGCATTCTATCAATAACCAATATAAATCCAGAAATTTTAAAAAGATGTGTATTATTAGAAGAATCTCCTGAAGCACAGTTATACCAATAGAAACAATTAATTTGAAGAGGATCTCCAATTTTAGTTTTGATATTCTCTCAATATTAACATGAAGTCATATTGTTTCTTAGATGAAAAGAAAATTATTATATAGAGGATGTATCTGACATTTCTGATGCCCATGGCTTCTGATTTTGTATTTATGTTATAATGTTTCAATGCTTTAATCACATCAAACATGATTATAACATCAAATGCTTTTTCTTAATCTATAAACTAACATAAAATGACAACTTACACTCACTGATCCTTATTGTAATATTTCTTAATACTTCAATGGAATATTCAAATTTTAAATCCATGCTTTTTTTTTTTTTTGATTGATTTAAGATCAAAGTTCTCTTTAGATGATATTGTAATGATTTTAATAAAAATCTTATTTAGAACCCTATACAAATTCTTTTTTATTTTCTTTAATAGTATCACTCTTCCTTTCTTCCAGTCATCTGATATATCATTATCTTGTAGGCATTTGGTATGTAAATTTGCCAATGATTTCTTCATTTATTTCTTTTAAATGATCTATAATGATTCCTACATTTGAATAATTTTATTTTTATTTTTGTAGGTTTCATTGCAAATCTCACTTAATGTTATTACAGAGGCAATTTTATTTTTCCATTTTCTATAAGCATTTATTTTTTTGAAGAATTCATTGATACATTTCAGCATAACATTCCCACTTTTTTAGTTATTTTGACATATTGCTGAAATAACTTTCCATCCAATGCCAGGCTTGACTTTATATTTTTGATATTTTTATTCTCATTTATAGCTTTATTTGCAGTATATTTTATTGACATTTGGTTTTTCGATAATGAATATGTTAAAAAAAGTCATTACTGATGTAAATAAATAGTTGAATGGTTTATAGCTCAAGAATTCATAAGAGAACTTCAAGTAATAGAACTGGAGTTATGATCCATGGATTTTAAGCTCCAGAGTCCACCACTTTATCACTGCACTAAACTATGCAAGGTATTATGATGATGATGCAGTCCAGTCATTCATTACTAGTAATTATTTCCTTATTCAGTTCCAACCTTTCCAAACATTAAATCCTAGTCTAATGAATTAGATAATATCAAGATATGACCAATAAAGGACAATTTCAAGACCTGAATTCTTCAAGCAAGAGTTTGAGTTTAATTTGATGAAGTAAATATTTGATCCATTATGTTTTAAATAATTTGAAAACTTGAACAACTTATTAATTTATAATTGTATTCCACAAATGAAATCAATTCTATAGATCTAAAGTTCAGTTTACTTCTATCTTTGATGCATTAAAGCTACATCTAAAAATAATATTTCTATTTGGATTAATGAGATCTTATTTTAAAAAAAGTACAATTTTTAATAATTCTGAATGATATCATATGTTTTAAATTCTGAAAAGTATTTGATTTACTATAAATTACAGAATTTACTAATGGACATCCCACTTATAAAAAAATTGTATGATAGAGTTCGGCATTATTATAGTTTGATATTGCCATGTGACTCATTCAGGAAAATGTGAAAAATCTAAAATAGGTTTAACCATTTGTCCAAATATTCTATATTTCATCTGCATACGAAATAGAATTAAATAAAAATATTAAAGGTAAGTATTGGATAAAAAGATAAAGAAGAATTTATTGTTTTTTTTTATACTTGAGTCATTGAATGATAGATAATGAGGTAATAGAAAAGGAAATAGATTGAGAATTGTAATGAGTAAAGAGATTTTTAATAATGATAGACTGCTCAAAAATCCTATAGAAATACATTAAAAAAAAAGGCTAAGTAAATGTTTTATTATTTGGTAATGATTATAAGGATAGAAATGAAAAATTTCAAAAAGAGGAAAGATTGAAAACCTAGATATAGATTTGGGAAAAAATAAAAAAGATAAATTGGAACGATATGATTAGCAATCTAAAACTGATGAAGAATAATTTGAAAAAACTTTATTTACTGAAGAAATTGTAAAGAAAAAAAGAAAATGGATTGAGTAAGTATTTAGAGCAAAGAAATAATAAAAGATAAAGTTATGACCAGATTAAGTAGAAGAACAAAAGTTATGTTAATATTTGATCTTAGTTAAGCTAAGCAAATTTAAGGCATTAAAATAATTTGGATGATGAGATACCAAGCAGTTTGTAGTGTGTTGCTATTATATTTAACAAATTAAAATTTATGGTATTTCATTATATATATAATAAAGATGTGAGAGATTATGACTTGAATTAATTGGAGAGTATTGGTTTAGCAGGATTGTATTGTGGGGGGGGGGACATTGGCCTTTTTCAAATGGTTAAATATATATATATATTGTGGAAGAGAAATTTATATATATACATAATATCTATACCATCCACTTCTTTGTTTAACAATGGCATATAAGGCCTCAACAATATAACAAAATATTTGGAAAAATTTCATTTAAAGATGCTCCAGAAGATTTTAAAATATGATGGTAAAATCATTAAGACCAATCAATTACTTTTCTATTTAAAGAAAGTGATGTTATGGAATTTCCTTTTGTAAAGGCACAGTTTCATTAAATTGGGCTAAAAAATATCTTAAAAATGTACTGTATGGTAAATTTGAACACGATTTTCATGAGAGAAGTATGATTTGCTTACATAATAAAGATTACTCAAGACCTTCTAAAAAAGTATAATATTGATTGTTTTTGAGATTAGAATACTACAATTATAAAAAGTGTTGAAACTGCAAAATAAACAGACTATAAGATCATATATGTGGGCATATTTGTGGTTCGAAGATTAGTTTGAATAATCATTGCAAAACACAAATTTAACATTTTATTTTTTGTCTTTCAATATTTTTTTTTTTTGAAACTTCTGAAATTAAAATGACCATACTTCTTTTTGAATGGCTGCTAATAATAATTAAAAAAAAAAAGGACAAATATAAAATTTCAAACTCAAAAAACTAAATGCTTAAAATATTTATAAAAATCTCCCCAGATAAAAACTTTACATTAAAAAAAAAACTATCAGGAAAAATTATATATATATATCCAGAAAGAATACCTCTTAGAAAGAATATTGAGAAGTTTTTAAATGAATACTTCATGTATAATTAAGACTTTGCATTAAGCATGGATGTCTATTCTATATTCTATCTCAGTGTTAAAACATAAACAAAGGTTTTGACCGGTAATGATATTTAATGTTTTTATGATATAAAACATTAAAGTATTTAATATCATTTGTAGCTCCGAAGAACACAGCTAACCAGTCAAACTATTTAAAAATAAATAAAAAGCAGTGAAAATGAAAAAGTAAAATTGGTCTGGTAACATTGTAACAGAATTCGATGTGAATAGAGTGAAAAATTACAGTAAACCACTTACATATCTGTTCTGTCAAAAATGAGTTTAGTTAAGGGTTATTATTTGTCAATAACTTTGAAAAATACATTTAACACTATTACAGAAATATGTAGGCATATTTATACTGGATGATATTATAAATATACTAGATTATGTATGAGTTATTTTGCACTTTAAAACCAAACAATAGTCTTTCTAAATACATAAGTAAGATTCATGCTGGTAATCCTAGTATATTTATTAAATGTTCAAAACTCTGATACTCATGACAAGAGTGATTTTATCTGAAATAAATAAATAAATATATAAAAGAGTAATGATGTAATATAGTCAACTTATAATCTTATAGATTTATATTTGTTTATGAGGGTGCTAAAGATATGAAAATTTTAATACATTATAATTAGATATAGATAAGAATAGCATAAAAGATTCTACCAAATATCTTAAAATTAAAAATATTATATGATAGATGAAGATCAGAAATAGTAGGAATGGAATGGGCTTATATTTTTTTTCATATAGAAAATAACTCATTATCATTTATTATGTATGATAAAAGAGTATTGTTCTGAGTGACTTATAATAGCAAATTTATAGTTTTTGAATTAAATTCTTTGTGCTTTTAATTGAGCATAAATATGTTTATGTTTAATAAATTTCATATGTAGTAATTAAACTGAGTACTATTAATATATAATTGGTTTCTATATGAAGTGAAGAATTCAATTATATGGGGAAAAAAAATAATTTGCTAGAATATTTTATCTAAAGTTGGCTTTAGAGCCTTTAATTCCAACTAAATCTTTTGAAACATAATATATATTTTTAATATTCATAAATATAGGTTTACATAAAAAAATATTCTAATTGTAATAGCTTTTCCTTAGTTAAGACCTGTTTTAATATTTGCATTATATATTGTAACCCTCACATCTGAGTTTACAGGTATTGCTTTTGTGTAATTTTTTTTCTTTACTATATATATATTACATTATAAATAACTTCACAAACTTTTCAAAAACTTTATTTCCATATATTAACTATATGAACATATATATAAAATCACATATTATACATTTCCAACATTTCATCTGTTTTTTTACACCATTAGAGTCATTTTCAAGGACCTATAAAAAATACATATCTCTACATAATACTCTAAATACAAGTATTTGTCTGAAGGTTTGTAAGGATGGTATATTATAAGATGTGATATGTTGGACTATTTCCATCATTTATGAGTGAATTGTTAATAATAACCTGAATTGTCTAATTGTGTGTTATTATTAACAAATTGTTTGTATTTGGAAAGTTTAAATAAAGTTTAAAATTTTCTATACATTTCAACATTCACTCATAAATGATGGAAATAGTCCAACATATCACATCTTCTAAATACAAATTTCTTTCATATATTAAACATTAATGCATCAAATTCACAATAATAAAACTTATTAACTATACATTATTATATTTTACTTACATTTTCCTTCCTCTTCTCCCTTTATTATAAACTTCCTTTATTAAGTATAAATTTTCAAAAAAATATTAGAAACCATCTAAAACACCAATAAACAAAAACCCACTTCTAATTACAAATTTATTCTTCCTTTAACTATTTTATGTAACTTCCATGTCAATTATCTAGAATTCCTATCTATACTTTTAAATCTATTAAAAAAACTAATTATAAATTTATTAAACGCACATTGATTACGTAGTGTAAGCTTGTGGTTAAACACCTGTAGAGGTCTCTACTATCACATTTTACACGCATATTCTCAAGGTTATAGCCTCAGTAAAAAAAAAACTAATGTAAATTATTCCTCTATCCTTTAACAATTTACTTAAATACTATTTAAACATTTCATATTAATTACATTTTATTTTATACTCCTATCAAACACCATTAATCCTATTTAAAACAGGTCTATATCTTTTTATGTAAAAATATTCTTTTACCATCCTTTCTCTGTAGTTTTTAACATTTTCCAACATTCTAATATCAAATTTTTTATGTCCAAATTTTTTATAATGTATATATACAGTGGAATTTTTATCATTTAAATGTTGTTTAAATCTAATTTTTAATTTATTTTTTGTTGTACCAATATATGAAATACTTTTTCTCTCCCTCTTACAATTCAAACATTCTATATTATAAATATCATTCATTTTTTTTCCATTTCTTGATATTCTGTTTTATTAATTAAATTCCCTAAATCAAATTTATTTTTATATACAGGTTTAAGAATTACTCTACTTTCCCCCCTTATATTTATTATTTATGTTCTTCATAATCTTTTTAATCTCAAAAATGTACTTCTTGAAACATTATAACTACTATATATTATATTGTGTACATCTTTCTTATTAGTCCTCTTCCTTATCATTTGGGTATTTTTTTTTTAATCACATAATTTATCAATAACTTTTAATAGAATAATCATTTTTAATACCTTCCTCCTTTATATTATTATTTTCTTTTTTAAATAATTTTTCTTCAGAACATAAATTTATATTTATCTAGTATATATAATAATTTAAAAAACATAAATTTATTGCTCTATTTATCCTATTATTAATAATATTTATTTTATGTTCATACTCAATGGTTTATTATTGAGTATGAACATAAAATAAATATTATTAATAATAGGATAAATAGAGCAATAAATTTATGTTCTGAAGAAAAATTATTTAAAAAAAAAATTAATAATATAAAGGAGGAAGATTTTGAAAAGGATTATTCTGTTAAAAGTTATTGATAAATTATGTGATTAAAAAAATTACACAAATGATAAGAGGACTAATAAGAAAGATATACAGAATATAATATATAGTAGTTATAATGTTCTAAAAAGTACATTTTTTGAGATTAAAAAGATTATGAAGAACATAAATAATAAATATAAGGGGGAAAATGGAGTAGTTCTTAAACCTGTATATAAAAAGAAATTTGATTTAGGGAATTTAATTAATAAAACAGAATATCAAGAAATGGAAAAAATGAATGGAATTTATAATATAGAATGTTTGAATTATAAGAGGGAGAGAAAAAATATAACATATATTGGTACAACAAAAACTAGATTAAAAACTAGATTTAAACAACATTTAGATAGAAATTCCAATGTATATATATACTGTAGTGATGAGCTACAACCTGCCACACCATCCAGTTATTTAAGACACTCTACCAATTGGAGCCACGTAACATATTTGCTTAACCAATAAATTGCCAAGAAAATTGTCATATTAACATTTTTTTTCTTTCCAACATATACATGTGTATAAATATCTTTTTATTTTTAAAGATGTAATAAAAACCATTAAATTACTAGGGAGAAACAGATAGGTATATTAACACTGGAATAAAACGTATTATATGTTAATAATTGGGGATGATTATAAAAAAACAACAACTTACACATAAACTTAAAAAAAATAAATAAATAAAAACAATGACTGAATTAAAATCTAAACACATAGCAACCATTTGTGGAAATGAAATTTAAAATATTTATAAATTATTATTTTTATTTATAATCCCAATTATTTATATTATGTCTGTTAAACAATAGGAAATGTCAAGGTTAAAATGCTTAAAAAACTTCACGCGACTATTAATTGTTATAATTGTCTTCTGCTTTCGAAGATAGAACATTATTATTTTTTTATGCTTAAAAAAATAAATTCGAATATAAAATGGATGTGAATGATCGAATTTAAATATATAAATATTTTTTAAAATATTAATCAAAATGACCAAAAGCTGAAATTTAAAAGCAATCGTTTGAAGGTAAAGACATAATTTGAAAGTAAGAAGATTTAAATTATTTGCTAATTAGACAAATTTTAGCTAAACTTACGCGTTGCAGTAATATTCAATAATTAATTGTTTTGATATATAATAATATCATCATTGAAATTTTGAGAAGCAAATGAATCAATAAATGTATATTATTTTTATATCATGATTGCTTGCTGAAGAGTTTGTACCATGGGGTAATAATACGTCATCAATAAAGCCATGAAAGTTTAAAGATTTTACCTGCCCATTTTGGAAGAAACTTGACAACCATCTAAGCTTTAAACAAAATGCCTAATCAAATCCAAGACAGGCTAATTGGAGAACATTATTATTTTTTGACTCGGACAAGAAATTTCTATTCTTGTGGGAGCAAAACTTCATCTCCATTCCTAGGAATTTATTTAGCAAATGAATAATTTCTAGCAGACTAATCAAACTTTAATTAACACAATGGGATAAGAATTGTAATTTTTGTTTTATTATTTTGTCTATTGTAAATTTTATGTATTATTTTTGTTTCTACAAATGGAAGCTAATGTGTATAATTTTGGAGAAACTCTGTATGAGAGTAATAAGGGGGGAAAAATTAGATATATATATTTATCATCTTTAATTGTATAAAGAATAAAAAAAATTACTAGTTTTGACCTTCCCATCTGACTGACTTTTGACAACATATAGGAAATTAGGAGGTAAGAAATTTTAATATTATCTTATAGTAAGCAAAACTCAATGAGAGATTTTTTTTTCATTTATTATTAATTAAGCTTACTTTTGTATTGCTTTTATAAATCAATGATTTATAACCATTGATTTATCTGGACAACAAAGATTTTTTGTTGTTGTCGTTGTTATGTTTGTATACATATTTTAAATTAGCCAGCTAAAATCGAAATCACATACACATATAATTTTACATATTCATTGTTGTAAATAATTAGTCAAGTACATGAACTTCTACCATTGGGTTTAGGGCAAAGGTTTTATTTTTATTAATATCATTATAGATATCGATGTGGTAGAAATTCATCCTTGACAAAATAAATTACATGTATTAGATTTAATTGTTATTCATATTTTTTTTGTTAGTCAATAAATGTTTATATAATTCGTTATTTTAATTTGGTCACTAACTCATCATTATTTCAATATCCACCATCAGCTTTATAGTTCTTCATTATTCACATACCCATGATAAATATTATTATCTTATTTAGTTTTACACCTATTAATACTATTACTATGATAGAGGAAATACATATACAAATTTAAGGCATTTATTATAACTTTTATCACATATATACTTATACTGCACATACATATTTTTTTATATCTTATGCTTAATTGATTTTTGGTAATTAATTATCACCTATATAGAGATGCAATAACTACTATTAGTGTGATCTCCTTCCCTGTTAAGAGAGCTCAGGCAATTACTCCCTGAATTTGAATACTGTGGTATAACGTGGCTAGAAAGGGGTGAGAATTGGATGAACTGACCCAAATTGTATCTAGGTTAATAAAAATAGGTAGAGCTAGCCTATTGGAAGTAGGTACAATCATAGGTTATGTATTTCATCGTGTAATCACTTGCATCCTATCCGAAGACCCAAAGTCCGACCATAGTAAGATGCGCTCCCCCTATCTCTTGTGGAATCCACCAGCCCATTACAATACATTATAAAAAATTTGGACACAAAAATTTTGATATTAGAATGTTGGAAAAGGTTAAAAACTATAGCGAAACAATGGTGAAAAAATATTTTTACATAAAAAGATATAAACCTGTTTTAAATAGGATTAATGGTGTTACATAGGAATATAAAATAAAATGTAATTAATATCGAATGTTTAAATAGTATTTGAGTAAAGTGTTAAAGGATAGAGAAATAATTTATATTAGTTTTTTAATAGATTTAAAAGTATAGATAGGAATTGTAGATAATTGATATGGAAGTTAGATAAAATAGTTAAAGGAGGAATAAATTTGTAATTAGGGGTGGGTTAAATGGATTTAAATAGTATTTGGTTTATTGGTGTTTTAGATGGTTTCTAATATTCTTTTGAAAATTTATACTTAATACATAAAAAACAAGTTTTACAATAATGGGAGAAGAAGGAGGAAGATGTAAGTAAAATATAATAATGTATAGTTAATATGTTTTATTATTGTGAATTTGATGTGTTAATGTTTAATATATTAAAAAGATTTGTATTTAGAGTATTATATAGAGATATGTATTGTTTTTTTGTTATAGGTCTTTGAAAATGACTACAGTTGAAACATTGGAAATGTATATGTGATTTTATATGTATGTTCATGTAGTTAATATATGGAAATAAAGTTATTGAAAGAAGTTAGAAGAAGTTTGTGAAGTTATTTATAATATTAGACAACTTATATATTTTAAAGAAAAAAGTGATTGTTTAATTTGTTATTGTAATATATATTGTATATGTATAACAAAATATTAAAAGCCATGTATATGAAATACATTTTAAAATGTTCGAAAATGATAACAATAAGTGTAAAACTAAAATATATTATACATTTTTTATTTAAAAATAATATTATTATTTTAAATAAAAGACACATTGCTACAAAAACCAGTCACAAATAACTGAGGGGGAGGGGGGGGAATAAACACTAAAATCGATTGTGTTTCCAAGAAGGAAGAAAAGGATTGTTTCTTAATCATTGTATCTTTCATATATAAAAGTCAATAAAATTTGTAAGGATTATTTAAGTGAATATCGTGCATTTTATAGAGTAGAGAACTCTCCACAATGCTTTTCCTGATCTTTCCAGCATTGTAGCTGAATATGGAGCTGTAAACAAAAAACACCTTAAAATTAACTCTTGATCATGCCAAGTTATTCATCACTATTCAATGCTAATTGATATTTACATTCTACAAGAAGAAAACTAGCCATTTAAACTGATTATCACATAGAAATGTACTTCTATAATTATTCTGCCACAATTTACATCGATGCTTATAGGAAAATTGTAATGGAGACTCACATACGAAAAACTGCCATGGGGTGAATCAAACAGAAATTAAAATGTTAGCATTGCATAGCAGAGTTAAAATTGATGATTTCAATGTCCATATATTCATATTTACGATGACAGAAATATTCATGTGATTGAGCTCACAAAGACATTAAGTTAATTAATTGAACTTTCTATAGCTATTCACAAT
Organism: Epiperipatus broadwayi; assembly: GCA_028023455.1. Lineage (NCBI taxonomy): Eukaryota > Metazoa > Onychophora > Udeonychophora > Euonychophora > Peripatidae > Epiperipatus > Epiperipatus broadwayi. Next base: position 6,383,111 of record JAQFVV010006214.1, on the reverse strand, counting down.
GAGCTACAAAGTTTTGTCCCCCCTCATGTGTAATCATCATATAATTTTTTAATTGTATTATGTAAATACATTTTTTTTATTATCATATAATTCTAATTGTTAATTAAAGTTATTGTTGTTATTAATAATTTTGTTTCTCATCAGAAGTCCAAGCTGATTATTTAATTTGTTAATGTAATAAAGTATTAGGTGGAGGGGGTAACGATCAGGAAATATACTTTAATCTACATGAAAACTTGTTTTATGTATGTTCAATTTATCATTGCTTATGATTATTATAAATTTGCCAATTAAAAATAAGTTGTATGTAGTCACTTCAACATGTACATGGTCGCCCGTTAGTTATCTGTACATCCCCCTAATTAAAAATAATTTGCAAATATTGTATTTTTTTCATTTTATTATTAACTTAATTATTACCAATTGTCAAAAAGGCAGTTACTCTTACATTATATTGTAATGATATATATAAATATGCGGTTACATTAATTTAAAATAAAAACTAAGTTCGCAAATAAAAATACATTTATTAAAAATCTAAAAGATAAAAAAAAATTTAAAGAGTTGTTAAACGTATATATATTCGCACAGATGCAAAACTTTAATAATATTTTTTTTTAATAAATAAAACTTTGTTATAAAAAAGTACAAGATTTAAAGATAAAATATTTTTGAAAATGGAAATGATTGTTTTATAAAGTAATTGAAAAGCAAACTAGCCCTCGGGGCTCTTATATACTGTAATTAAAAAGTCAGAGGATAAGATAGATAAGAGAATAAAAAGAATTAGCTTGACCAATGGAAGCACCAAGCCTCAGCCCGGACCCTAATGAAAATGATGGATTAGTGATGTTTTGTTGGTTGAATCTGTGTGGATACTATAAAAAGAGAAATATTGAGTTCCAGACAGTTCCAGCTTTTTTGTGTTTGAGACGTGTGATAGCACGCACATATCACACTCTCTTTTTTAAAAAAAAATGAAATGACTGTAATTCCGAAATAATCCAGCTAAGGTCACCTCCAGAACATCAGATCGGTCTTCCAATGGAGATGCCACGGGAATTAGAAACAGGAACCTGGATTCTTCTACCGTGAGCTATAAACTTTACAAATTAACAAAAAAAAAAAAGTAATTAAGAACTTTCATCAATTTTTTTTTTAAAGATTCAGCTAATCTAAATTTAAAAATGATCTCTTATTTGATTTTCAAATTGATAATTAATGTTTAAATTATATATATTTGAGTTTGCCAAAAAAAAAAAAATCATTTCCATTTTTTTTAAAAATTTCTATTAATATTTATTTGTATAAATTATTATAAATGCATAAATTTAAGTTGGGTATGGACGTTGCATGGATTCGTTAGCGGTTAATTATGTTGTGGTTTTCATATTCGATTAGAATATATAAGTCATCAATGTCAATGCGGCATCTTATGATGAATGCCATTGGGTTTCTTGTATTCCCTCTGCAATTGACGTTATCAATGATTTTGTATTTTGATCGGTTATGTTTATTTTGAAATGTTTTTAACCATGGAATCTATGCAGCCGATCTATACTCAACATTATAAAACAAATGTTATAAAATTCATCTGTGCAAACGTATCTAAATGTTAAATTTAAGTTGGGTGTGAATGGCTATATAGATTTGTAAAGTTATATTAAGGGAGGGTAATCTTAGGTTATTCTTTTCGTAGTTGAATTAGGTCAATGGATTGGATATATTGGTGTAATTAGTAGATGTAGTATGAGGTTCGCTATGTGCAGAATCACTGTATTTGCTGCACAAACCCTTTTGCCTATGGATGGGATTGTAAGTCGGCAAAAAGGACCGCTGTCCCTTCCTATGGAGTTTTTATTTTATTGTTCTTTTTGCCATACAGATGTAACATTCCTGTATTGGACAAGAGTCAATGTCTTCTCTAACTATACTGTTCAGATGTACATTCCTGACAGTATAGTATATTTAGAGCTGTTGTATTTTCATGCTACATTGAATACATTAATGTATCAGATGGATTGACGCTGGTTTGACTGCAAACTTTTGGCCTAAGGTTAAATAAGGGACAGAATATTTTCTTTTCAAATGCAGATCTATGTAGTCTATTCATACTCAATGATCTTAATAAAAATATTAAATTCATTCATACTCAACAATCTTAAAATAATAATTTAAATTAAAAATTAATATTAAAATCTAAATAATAAATGTTATTCCTCAAATTTAAAATGATTATATATGTGTGTAAATAAATATTGTTTGTGTATTAATTACTGGCAGTAGCTTTTATTTTTTGTATATATTTAAGATACAAATTGAACAAGTTATTTATTATCTCTGCATCTCCATGAACTAGTGACAATGGGCTAATGGTCTAAATATAAAATAAAGTGGGATCTTAAGAGCGTATCTACCTACTTTATAAATTTTTCTAGGTTCAAATGCCTAGATGGCATCCTTGTAGTGCAGATTACAGTAAGATTCGTTCTTCACTTTCTTTTGGACTGTCACAATTGGTGCCCAACTTGAGACCATTAGCCCATTGTCACTAGCTCATGGAGATGCAGAGATAATAAATAACTTGTTTAATTTGTATCTTAAATATATATAAAAAATAAAAGCCACTGCCAGTAATTAATGCACAAACAATATTTATTTACGCACATATATAATCATTTTAAATTTGAAGAATAACATTTATTATTTAGATTTTAATATTAATTTTTAATTTAAATTATTATTTTAAGATTGTTGAGTATGAATGAATTTAATATTTTTATTAAGATCATTGAGTATGAATAGACTACATAGATCTGCATTTGAAAAGAAAATATTCTATCCCTTATTTAACCTTAGGCCAAAAGTTCACAGTCAAACCGGTGTCAATCCATCTGATACATTAATGTATTCAATGTAGCATGAAAATACAATAGCACTAAATATACTGTACTGTCAGGAATGTACATCTGAACAGTATAGTTAGAGAAGACATTAACTCTTGTCTAATATAGGAATGTTACATCTGTATGGCAAAAAGAACAATAAAATAAAAACTCCATAAAAAGGGACAGCGGTCCTTTTTGCCAACTTACAATCCCATCCATAGGCAAAAGGGTTTGTACGGTAAATACAGCGATTCTGTACATAGTGAACCTCATACTACATCTACTAATTACACCAATATATCCAATCCATTGACCTAATTCAACTACGAAAAGAATAACCTAAGATTACCCTCCCTTAATATAACTTTACAAATCTATATAGACATTCATGCCCGACTTAAATTTAACATTTAGATACATTTGCAGAGATGAATTTTATAAGATTTGTTTTATAATGTTGAGTATAGATCGGCTGCATAGATTCCACGGTTAAAAACATTTCAAAATAAACATAACCGATCAAAATACAAAATCATTGATAATGTCAATTGCAGAGGGAATACAAGAAACCCAATGGCATTCATCATAAGATGCCGCATTGACATCGATGACTTATATATTCTAATCGAATATAAAAACCACAACATAATTAACCGCTAACAAATCCACGTAACGTCCATACCCAACTTAAATTTATGCATTTATAATAATTTATACAAATAAATATGAATAGAAATAAAAAAAAAATGGAAATGATTTTTTTTTTTTTGGCAAACTCAAATATATATAATTTAAACATTAATTATCAATTTGAAAATCAAATAAGAGTTCATTTTTAAATTTAGATTAGCTGAATCTTTAAAAAAAAAAAAATTGACGAAAGTTCTTAATTACTTTTTTTTTTGTTAATTTGTAAAGTTCATAGCTTACGGTAGAAGAGTCCAGGTTCCTGTTTCTAATTCCTGCGGCATCTCCATTGGAAGACCGATCTGAAGTTCTGGAGGTGACCTTAGCTGGATCATTTCTGAATTACAGTCATATCATTTTTTTTTAAAAAAAGAGTGTGATATGTGCGTCCTATCACACGTCTCAAACACAAAAAAGCTGGAACTGTCTGGAGCTCAATATTTCTCTTTTTATAGTATCCACACAGATTCAACCAACAAAACATCACTAATCCATCATTTTCATTAGGGTCTGGGCTGAGGCTTGGTGCTTCCATTGGTCAAGCTAATTCTTTTTATTCTCTTATCCATCTTATCCTCTGACTTTTTAATTACAGTATATAAGAGCCCTGAGGGCTAGTTTGCTTTTCAATTACTTTATAAAACAATCATTTCCATTTTCAAAAATATTTTATCTTTAAATCTTGTACTTTTTTATAACAAAGTACGTTCAAATATTTTTATTTATTAAAAAAAATATTGGTGCTTGTATTATAGATAAAGATGCCATTGGATGGCACCATTTTCATGCTAAAACTATAAAATATGAACATTCACAGGCCTTTGATTTTAATAATTTTTCTGTGCTTTTTTGTAATACGAAAATAAAAACAAAACAAAATTGTCTTTTATAAATATTATTTTTTATTAATGTATACAATTTAAATGATAATAATAAATGTAAAATAAAATCACCAAATTAAAATTTGATTTGTGTTTTTCTATCGTATATTTTTTTAATTGTGTTACGGCTTTTTTTTATACATTTTCTATTGAATATTTTTTTACTTGTGTTACAGCTTTTTTTTTATCAATTTTCTATCGGATATTTTTTTACTTGTGTTACGACTTTTTTTGTTGTTGTTTAACTAAAAAATAATAATCGTAATAAAAGTAAAAGTTGTTATGGTTAAATTTAGGGTTAGTTTAGGGTTAGTATTAGGGTTAGTTTAGGGTTAGGTTTAGGGTTAGTGTTCTGTTTGTTTGAAATGCTAAAATAAAAAAATTCAAAATCGTAAGCATACTCGGACAGAAGAAAGAAACTCAAACTTTTTTAAACAACAACAAACACATACAAATGTCCTCTTTACTTATTAAACATGTTTATAATATTTGCTTTTTATTAAATTTACAAAAAAAACCTGTATATTTGGACTTTTCTTATTGGATATTTTTATCGTACCACTCTTTTTTACTTCAAAAATATACAGATGGTAGAATCTTCTTTGTCTCAAGAATGTTACTAACAGTACGTTACTTGACACGTTACCTAATTGCAACTCAATAAAAACATAGATATTTAACATTTACCCAAATAAAAGTTCAATACAGTACATTGTAAAAAGTCTTATAATTATTGTTTTAAAAAATCTGAACATTTCAATAGTTTTTTTAAAAAAAAAAAATCCAATGAAAACATTTCAATACAATTCAAATACAAACTCTCTCATCAAGCCGTGCGAATATATATACGTTTAACAACTCTTTAATTTTTTTTTTTTAGCTTTTAGATTTTTAATAAATGTATTTTTATTTGCGAACTTAGTTTTTATTTTAAATTAATGTAATGGCATATTTATATATTGTTATAATATATATATGAATACTGTGACTCTTGTCTTAATTTATAAGCCTCCTATAATATTTTTCCATTTACAAATAATCAAAAATTATAAAAAACAAACAACTATATTCCTTTTTTTTTTTTTTTTAATAAAAAGTTTATTCTCACAATAACAATTAATATTTCAGCCAAACTCCATTGGTCATCTTAAGAATTATCTATAAAAAAAATTACAAAAAAAAAGTTTGAAAATAATATTGAAAATGAAGATTACAAATAAATGTATAAATAAATACAGTAGATTTATTTATAGAATTACTGTTCATCATCTTCATTTTCAATTTTTCAAGCTTTCTTTGTAATTTTTTTATAGCTAATTTTGAATGCCTAATGTAATTGTGAGAATACATTTTCTGTTTGAAAAAAAAAAAAAAATGGAATATAGAGATTTGTCTTCATATTTATAATTATTATTGCACAGTATTAATATAAAAATTTTCGATTAATAAATTAATTTTGATAAATTTGACATTATTAGAATGAAGTCTAATTGTTAATAAATGCTTAAAATCCATTCAATTTAACTTATAACTCATCAATATAATAAATTGTCTTTCTCTTCACCAATAAAAATTGTAATTATAAATTTGCAATTTTTTCTGCACACGTTAGTGAAGCTATAATTATAATTTAAGATTTAATATACTAGCTTAGCGCTTTCAGGATTGTATTCAGATCCTATACTCATAGCTTTATGAATGAAGATTCTGTTGTGAATTGTTGTACATGTATGCAAATGAGCTTGAATTTTTAATTAATTTGTCCATTGTTTGGAGAGAGCAAAGCATGCCTCTTTTCTATTAATGGCATTGATGTCATTTGCTATGTATTAAGCTTCTCTGACCTTTCTTTTGGCATTGCTCTTCTCTGTGCAAAATATTTGGGCAGAACTGGGTTCAAATAAGTGGCCTGTAGTTGCTTGGTGTTCCCAAAAGATCAATATTCCTTAATTTTTTTTTTTACTCTATTATATGCATATCTGTGTTGGTAAACTCTTGTATTGATGTTAGCCCGAGTCTTGCCATAGTAAGATGCTTTGCATACATGTACAATTCACAACAGAATCTTCATTTATCAAGCTATGAGTATGGGATATGAATACTAAATCCCAAAAGCGCTAAGCTAGTATATTAAATCTTAAATTATAATTATAGCTTCACTAATGTATGCGGAAAAAATAGCACATTTATAAATCAATATAATGTATTAATTAATAATAGTGTATTCTCAAATAATAAGATGAAAATATATCAAACTGCCTGGAAAATCATGTTTCATAAATCCAATTAAAAATAAAGATTTATTATATATTGTATTTAATTTTGTGTTATTGGTTGTCAGAAATTGTTTGAAATTATATGAGTGTTCAAATTTAAATTCAAATCAATTAATTCATTCTATTTGCCTTCCTTATTTATTATAATTTATTTAAGCATTTATGTCAGGGCAGTTTGAAAGAGGTACATAATAGAGTATTATAATGAAATAATAACACATGATCATCCTCAGTGTTAATTTATTACTGTCATACAGCTGTATGCCAAATTTTAATCAATTCTTTAAATCATTAAGTGTAATGATTTCTTTATAACTGAATAAAATAATATTTAAGCAAAAACACAGTTGCTCTAAATCCACATTTGAAATGATATTTTATTCAATGTACTGTGGGTTAATAAATCATAAAACAAATATAACTGTTAAATAATGAAATGTGTGGTTTATACATGTAATAAAGTCAGATATTCTACGGTAATATCGCCATACAAACTCAAATTACTGTAGAATATCTGACTTTATTAAAACAAATATATATATATATATAGAAAATCATATACAGTATATGCATACAAAATATTCAATATAAGTATACGAAGCTATATTTGATAATCACTTAAAACTAAAGTTCATTCTTTAATATTTTATGTAATGCAATATTATCATACCTGCATAGTTATTTCTAATCTCCTCTTCTTCAAAACCCCAGATGATCACAGAATCATGGAGACTAAGATTCTCACTATTTGTAAAGCCATCTTTAGATGGCAAATTTCTATCAAGAGTGAGTCCAGGTAAACAGTAAGGCAGCCCGAACTCCAGACCTAAAGTCTGATAAAAATCTCTGATAATTGTAACATGGAATAAAAGGCGATATACATCTACATATCTAAAAACATTATCAGGTAAGTCATCAAGTTCAATTAAAAAAACATCCTGAAAAGCCAAAAAAAAAAAAAAAAAAAACATTTCAGTTCCTTCACTAGTCACTGCTATCAATAAAGTGATAAATATAAAAAAAGACAACTTAAATTGATAAAAATATATAATTTTTTATAGTCAGTTAATTAGATGTGTGTTTAGTCTGTGATAATGAAAAACTCTTATGATCTACTAGTACTGCATAACCTACCAAGCACATGATCTCTCCATGAACTCTAAAGAGAAACCAAAGGATTACCAATGAGATCAGGATTTTTAGATATTGTGAAGGACTTATATTTACAATAAATCATAAATATATACATTTTTAGCTATAAATTTGTTATGTAATCATAAAATATTTAGATTGTTTTTATCAATAATCTTCAATCAGTGTAAAAATATATATACATATATAATAAGATACAAAGATGATGCAATGGTTTCTCTTTAAATGAAGTCAAAATACTGGATGGCACCAGTTGGGCAAAATATCAGTCAATAAATAAATATCAGTTATTCAAGGCTATATTAATCAGATTAGTGTTTGTAACCCCTGTTTCCAAGGTCTAATGTATTTCTATACTAGCTTCATGCTTAATTTATTCACTTTTTGTTTAATCACTTAATTGGTAGGTCTAAAGTGGCAAACAAATATACAACATTATAAGTCAATTAGTTAGGCTGAAAACTATGTTTTTAATTACCTTTAGTTGGAAATTAATTCAGAATAACTTTTGAGCTAATTATTCTTACAACTGCAATATATGTCACACTAAGAGAAACTGGAAAATAAATAAATACAAGGTTAACTTTCATAATATATATGAAGTAACTATAAAAAAAAGAGATCATGCATATTAGATTTCTGTTTAAAGCCAAGATGAATAACTAAGCAATAGGCTATTACAACCAAGTAATAGCACTTGATCAGTGATAGTTTTCCATTGCTTACTACACAATCTATTTTAACATCTCAATTTTTAGAGCTTCATCATAAACTTTAACAATCACTTAATATTGATAAGATAGGTCTCATATTGTCTCAGCTGCCATATCATTTGTGTGGGAAAAAAATATTTATATGAAATAAATGTCAACAATAATGAAATAATAAGTCAATAGGTCACATTTAAATCTAGTTGAATAAAGACAAATTTAACAAACAGATATTAGCATTTTAATATAAATGCAGAAATATTTGTGCAACTGAAACATAAAAAAACCTTGCTAAGAGCTGAAATAATTTGAGATAAGTTATCATTTTATAAAAGATGCAAATGTATATGCTGTCATAAAAAAATCTTTCAGAAAATGTATTACAAGATGTAATTTTTTTTAATGGAATAAGCCAAATTAAACAACAAAAAAAAGTTGAACACATCTCCATGATATGTGTTCCTTCAACTGCAATCTAATACAAAAAAAAAAATCTAATATAATTTGAAGAAGACTAAACAAATAATTGATAAATAGGAAAACATCATGGTTTATCTTAAAATTAAACAGCATATGGATATTTTTAAGACAACTTTTAACACAATATAAAAAAACAAAACAAAAACAACAACAATATTCCAAGCAGATAATTTACTAGTGACTTCATTAAATCCTTCAATTCTGTTACTACAATTATAGGTTCAATAGTCATTAACTACATAAATCATGATATATGTTTGTCCACATCTACAAAGGTCAATGACTGTTAAAGTCCATTAAGCAGATGAACGCAATGAGCACAGATTGTCTTAAATCTGTTGATGAGATTCCAGTTGCATTTAAAAAGATCAAAAACTGCTGGCTTTATTATTGAATCTGGAAAAAAATAATAAAATTCATGTTTATACTAGGAACTAGTAAAGAAATTAGTTAAAAAGGTTTAGATGAAATCCCACATATATAGCAACATGAAGAAGAATGACATCTAAACAAGATGGTATAACAGTTAAAATAATTGATGAAAAAGAAGTTGTGAAGATAACCATTTTTGTTCATAATAATACAATACAACTGAAATAATATGTTTAGTAAATATTATACAAAAAAAGAAAATTTAAAATATTATAACTGTATTAGTATATTTCATTATTCATTAAAATTTTCAATCTTTTTAAAATATGATTAGCAGAAAAGTTGATTCTGATGTATGATAAATAAAATTTCTCACAGTTATACTTAGTTAAATATTTTTGAACAACAACAAAAAAAGAATAATAATATTAAAATATTCATATGATCACAATGCCAGTTATTGTTGGGGAGTTAAAAAATAGGGAGATAAAATATTTCTATGCAAGACAAATCCCTCTCCAATAATTCTTTATAGAGGAACAATAAAGGGGGGAAAAAGTATTATTACTCTAGTTGACCAAATAGCTTTCTTTGATTTATTTTTAAAATAAGAATAGCTAGGTACCCATATTAGGTAAATAATCTTTAAAACAGTTCTATGTAGGCCAAATCCCTCTCCAATTATCCTTTGAAGAATAATAAAGAAAAATGTGTATTATTACTATAGCTGACCAAATTTCTTTCCTTGTTTTACTTTTAAAATAAGAATAGCTATGTATCCATTCATTGACCAATATTCAATGAATAATTGTACTGGTTATCTTAAAAAATCCTAAATTTGATTAGAATATATATAAAAAAAATCAAGTTTCCTTTGGTTGACATTTAAACTATAATTCATAGTATAACAAGTGGATGTGCGTATCATGATGCCTTTTTAAATTTGGAAGAATTGCTGAAATTTTAATATCTAGGTTTACCTGAAAAATAATAGTTAAGTTTTTAAATAGCATATTCTGCATAAAATTTTGCTTTGAATTATTTATATTAAATCATATATTTATATATAGACTTTATTGCAAAAGAAAATTTAAATATTCATATAACAAACTAATAAAAATATAAGTGACATTTTATAGCTTCTTGAATTGTTTTATCCAAGTACAGGAATATTTAAGCAATCAAAAGTATTTGTACTTTTGTAAAAACCTAAAACTCATAGATTCAAACTGAACTTCAATGCATATATTGGATCTTGGAAAGTTACAAAATATCAATTTTATGAATGAAAAATTTGAAGTTATTTACTATTTTAGAGTACTAGTGTTTGCTTAATGAATGAACCTGGTTACAATTTGAGAACTCCTTTGCATACAATTATGAAAAGTTGTTTGTTGAAAAGTTGCAGTACCACCTATAAATGTAATTTTAACATTGGTAGTTTATTTATATAATTTTACATATCTTAAGGCAGAGAGCTGTTCATTATAAATTTATATATTCCAAAATAAAGAAAGTATACTAACTTAGTGGTACTAGGGATAAAGTTATATAACAATAATCAAATAATTTATTACTTGGGAGTTCATAAAAAGTTCAAGCACTAAAAATAATAGATCTGAAATATACTCTATAGATTTCGAGCTCTAGAATTTGCAACTAATTAAATTATGGGAAGCATAAAGTTATATGATCTGATGTAAAACATTTTATGACAAATTTGAAGAAAGATTTTATGGATATAAAAATTAAATCTGCAAAGGATTATACTGACCCTATGGACTAATAAAAAATATTAATTATGTGAAAATTTGAATGCAACAAATCATAAAAAAATATATAAGATACATTATAAAATCAATTGTTCTTTATTATAAATACCACACAAAAAGCACAGAATTTGAATAAACTAAAAAAAAAAAATCTGATGATCAAATGAATAGTTATTCTCCACAATTGTTAATCATCAGGATAATTCTTCAGGCTGCATATCACATTGTGGATCTTTTTTTTTTGCCATCAATTTTTCTAAGAACTACACTTTTCTAATGAATCACACTAATTCATAATATGACATAAATAATACAATTTTAAACTAAATTCATGTCTAATCTGATCATTCATTTTTATTGTTTTCCACAGTATTTTTAAAAATCTTCATCAGTTCCATAGTCAAAAAGGTCAGTATATATTTTTCTTTTTTTTTTAATGTACAAGTTTTACATTCACAGAGACTAATAGGAATAAATGTTACTTGAACATTTCTTATCTTCATGTTTAAAGTTATGATTCCTCTATCTAAAAATCTTGTTGACACATTTCATTGCAACTTTGGCCAGTCTGCAGTGATAAATATCTTTACCACTGAAATCCTTTCTTGTAGATGAATATCCATTGAGGTAAAAACTGTTTATATATTCTTCAACAATTTTAAAGTTAGCTGCTATAATTGCACTATAATCTTTGTCTTATTCTTACTTAAATTTTTCACTGTTTTTTTTTAACATTTCTAATAAATCTTTCCATCCATAAGTATGATGCCACAAACATAGATAGTTGTTGACATTACTTCTACTAAATTCTTCTAACCTTTACCCATCCAATAGCATTTTCCAGGAAATCTATTAATAAATGAAACTTAAAAAATCTCTTGAGATGTTATTGTTTTTTCAAACCTGATTACACTAGTTTTTCTGGATGTTATTTGGAAAGTTTTTATTCAGTTTATTAAATTTTTTAAATATTTTTTAATTGTGATATCCCTTCTTTTCTTTGTATTACATCACATCTTTGGGAAATAGCTATTAGAAAATTCAATAGCTTTATATAAGTCAATATCATCAAAAAATATCCTTTATTCTTCTTCAGTAGAATGATTAGTGCATTCAGAATAATAATAAAAAAAATCTTCTAACATTGAAACTTCATTGTTTTGCTTGTATTTTCATATAATTTTCATCACAGCAGTTTATGAATGCTTATTTCCTCAAAGGTCAAACTATGTTTTGCTGTTGTCTGATTGCTACTTAACATAGATATTAGTTATAAATCACTAAAAAATATAAATACATAAAAAAATAAAACAAAATAAAAAAAAGTCCAAGATAATAAAGATAAAAAAAGGGAGAGAGAGAAAGATGCAGACATTTCTTATAAAGATTGTTGGAGAAGAAAAGATGAAACTCAATATAGATTTCAGTATAAGATGAAAAGCATAATCTGTAAGTAAAAAAGATTATATCTTAATTATAATACTTTGAATGAGTTAAACCTGCACTCACTAATTGTGAGCCACTGATTAAGAGAGAATAAATACATAAATATAATCATAAAAAAAGAAATATATAAAATAGAATGGAAAGGATATGCAAAATTATGTGCAATAATTGCATATATATATAATTAAAAAAACTAGTAATAAATAAATCAAGTCAAAATAAAAATGGCAAAGATCATACTATTTATTACACATAAAACTGATAATCACAGCTTTAATCAAAACATTAACATTTACTACAGATAGATAAAAAATATTAATTAAAAAACAAATTTAAATAATAAACATAAAAATAACTGCAAATTTATGATACTTCATATACATGATATTTTGATTTAACTTTATTATTATTTTTTTAAAATACTTTTACAGCTCTTATAACTGTTGTAAAAATTTCATATTTACAACAAAAATACTTTAACATTCAATATACATAAGCAAATATAGAATAGTGATGGATGGAAAACCTAAAATTTTTTGCTTATCAAAATGATGACATCAGAAAATAAATTCATTATGGAATTTTATATTGTGACACTTGCTCATCTCAAAAAACAAAAAAAAAAAAAAAATTAAACAAAATGAATTCCAAAAATTTTAAGTAATTTATTATTTTCAAATATATATAATTTATTAAATAATATTAAATAAAAGTATACATAAAAAATTACATTTAGATATATGCTTAATTTTTTCTTTTTTTCTTCTTTTTAATATATGGTTTGTAATTTGTTGATTTTAAAGTATTGTAAATAAGAGTTTGAAAAAAATATGAAACTTATAAGGTAGTTTTCAGTAATGCACTTTAAATAAATACATAGCTGGATATATGTTATTTGGAGAGTAATATTTAGTTTGACATATCTGAAAGACTTGACAGAGTTGAAATGGATATTAGAAACTATTAGCATATTTTACCAATTTTTACAAACATAAGTTTGAAGTATTAGAGCTTTGATAATAATTAATAAAAATTTTAAGTTTTGCCCATGAGTGGAAAAAGATGAATGGTTTATAAATGAGGAGGACTATCATGCGCACACGCACACATACATATATATACACACACATATATATATATACTAGCACTTGACAATAATGATTATTTGCTTAAATGACAATTTTCTATATTAGTGTTACTTTTGAATTATGCACCCTAGTTATTTTTGCAGCTTTTTTTTTTTTTTGCCAATATGCTTCCAACATTTGAATCCCAGAAAGTACATAAGACCATATTCTTTTCAGAGTCATTTATTTACTTGTTTACAGAAATCTTGCATTTTGTATATCTCTGCCAATTTTTGCAAACTCGAAAGTTGTTATATATTGTGTACTTTATATAAACTAAACAGCATCTATATCTTGTGGTAAAAAAAAAAAAATCATGAATATTTTATATTAAATAATGAAAATGTGTCACATCTTTTTTCACTCTTTATGCAATAAATATATTTATTTTTAAATATAATTAAATTTACATTTAGATAATAATTAATTTTTAACTTACTTGTTTATAATTTAAAGGATAGATTTTCTATTTGGCTAATAATTAATATTCTTTTAGATGTTATTGTTATTGCTTATTCCTGAAAAATAAACTAGCTAAATAAAAAATGTACTAATACTTTTACATCAAGCAATTATTTTGAACTTATATTAGTTTAGCACTAGAATTAAAAAGAAATAAATGCATTTTTGGAATACTGCTATTATACACTTAATATACAATACTAACAAGTCAAGCATTCTGAGTGAAAAATAGTCTTTAATGATAGAGATCTAATATCACCCATTATTATATGATGTTATTGCATTTGACTTTTAATAAATTTAAAATTTATATCTAAAGTTAGAAGAAATATAATTTAAGACCTAATTAAAGTGACTGCATATTCTTAACAAATCCATATAGAGAAATGATATATTATATTAGGGTATTATGTTAGTTTTGGTCTAGCTGAAAAGACCTGGTTAGGAATGCCTATAATTTATGTGTATGAAATATAAGAGTATTCAATACAAGTGACACTAAACAATATCATAGAAGGTATAACATGTACGCTTTTCATAACTAAGCTTGAATTTTTTAAAATAAAAATTTCCATTAAGTACCTACAATGTTTAAAGTGTTAATTATTAAATTTGTATATGCATAAGCTAATTGATTATTTTTTTTAAAAGTAAAAAAAATAACTTATTTTTATAAATTTTAAAATGATTAACAATATTTGTTTCTATCCATTTTATTATTATGCCTATAATATATAAGAAATTAATTTTAGTTATCAGTATCTTTTTTTTTTAAAATTTGTTATTATTGTTTCCAGATCTATACAAGTTTTTTAATTTTAAAAGTTATATCTGAAAAAAACAAACAAACAACTGTATATATAACTATTTACATGAAAAGGTAAGAAGGAAAAATCTAAAAGGAAATGATGAAAATATCCGTCTTCTACAAACACATCCTTTTAAATTTTTAAGTGACTCATAACTGAACTGAAAATATACACATGTTATAACAATAGCAGCATTTAATTTCTAAAATACACATATAAATGGCCTACAATTTAAAATTAAGATATAAAATGTATGTCAAGTGATTTATAAGAACAAAGAAACTATTCACAAAATACTTGAATAAAAAAAAAAATTAAGCTCATAATGATAAAAGCATAGAATGCTAAAGAGAAAGAAAAAGGTTTGATTAAATTAAAATATTGAAAAGTTTTAATGAAAATAAATTCAATAATTTCAAAAGATTACATTCAAAAAAAGTTTTACTAGATAGAAGTTAATTAAACATTTATATTTTTTGGATTTACACTTAACTGAAATATGCTGTAAATGGTATAACAAATTATAATCTATTAGTCTTTAACAAAATATAAATAAAATTTTTAAGTTCATGCATTTGAAATAACAAATAATGACTTAAAAGTTTAGCTATTTAATGATAAGAGTATCATAATATATTCCTCTACCTGTTTTGATAAGTTATAAAAATTAATAAAAACTTCATGACAATAATATTAATAAATGATACCTATCAGTAACATTTTTTTTTATTTTAAGTATTTATCTTTATTAAACAATATATACATATTTATAAACAAAGCAAAACTCTCCATACAGTATTGTCACCCTGTGCCAACTAGAGTAATCAATGAATGCCAGAAGGCTTGGACATAAAATCCCTATCTAATGCCTACTCATCCAATATCCCCAGACTAGTTTTTGGCTTGTGGCCATCATCAGTGAGGAGCTTCAGATCTAAGAGCACTGCACCTAGATCTTAAGATCGAATGCAACCCTCCAGGACCCACCTTTTATCTCTACTTAACTACAAAACTATGAGAATAAAATTGAAAACACAAAAATATTTTCAATCTAAGCTCAATAGCTTATATAGTCATATGGGTCTGAACTCAGTTCGCACCCATACATTTTGGTGTCTTTGGCTCTTTAACAACCATAGCCACCACTATCCTATTAGGCAGGATTGGTGTTAAACCATTAAGCATCACATGATCACTATCTTATACTAGCACATAATTGTTTATAAACAAAATAAAACTTTTCATACAGTATTGCCACCCTGTGCCAACCAGAGTAATCAATGAATGCCAGAAGGCTTGTGGATAAAATCCCTATCTAATGCATACTCATCCAATATCCCCAGACTAGTTTCTGGCTTGTGGCCATAATCAGTGAGGAGCTTTGGATCTGAGAGCACTGCATTTAGATCTTAGGATCTAATGCATTAGATAGGGATTTTATGCACAAGCCTTCTGGCATTCATTGATTACTCTGATTGGCACAGGGTGACAATACTGTATGGAAAGTTTTGCTTTGTTTATAAACAATTATGTGCTAATATAAGATAGTGATCATGTGATGCTTAATATACATATTTACAAGGTTTTAGTTATTATTTTTTAATCTCTTTTTGTTTTTGATTACTTACAATTTATATGTTACATTAATAAAATATATGTCATTATCTTAATAAGTGGATTTAGTAAGTAGATGTCACACTTTGTTTCTTATTAGTCTGCCTTAATTTTATCTTTGGTTGTTTGCTGTTATGCCTTTGTTCAATGCATATTTTTTTTTCATAAAATTATCTATTTCCATATTTCGCATGCTGTAGGTGCTGTTCCTCCCCAGATTTTGATCATTTGTTTTCTTGGTAAGTATTTTAAGCATTGTTCGAAGTATTTATTCCATCCTTTATCAAGTTTTTTTTATCCAATTATATTTTTTATTATCAAATATTAGTGAACATCTTATTGTCCATGTTGTTCTAATTGTGTGGATAATTATGATAGCATTGTGTGGATCAAATCTCTTGATGTACTTAACATATGATAGGATATATAATTGATATAATCAACAAGAAAATCTTAATGTGAAGTAATATTTTTGCTTCATTAACAGCATGCTCCATATATTATTTAGATGGATCTAGCATAAATGATTTCAAGGCATTAAACAAGATTTTGTTAGGATATGTATGACTTGTATGTATTACCATTTATTGAATTACATTATTTATTTTTTTAAAAGAAAAGTTAACATTTCCTGGAATTCAGTATTACTTTAAACGAATAGTTAATATAGGATCAAAACAATCATTTTTATAAATCATGATCATAAATTCAAATAATTATACTTTTAAGAAATCTACAATAAAAAAAAAAGAAAAAGCCAATAAACATCACATGATCAATACATGGCAATACGTATAGAGAGTTTTGCCTGTTTTAAAAAAAAAATTATCTCAAAATTTAATAGACTATGAGACAATAATATTTATGCTAGCAGACTTGTTTCAAAATTCAAAAATAAAGATTTGTAAATTATAATCCATACAATAGATTTACAAGAAAATGATATAATGTCTGGTATCCTTTCTTACTATAGTAAGAAGCTCAGCAAGTCTCTTTGCTGATTGTATTTCAAAAAGGAGTGCTTAAAGTTCACAAATGGCAACCTAATAAAATTCAGTTTTTAGAAAAATTAAGCAAGGCTGAGAAAACAAAAAATGTTGAACATTTCATCGGTACATTGTTCACATGCAAAAAAAGTCATGATTTCTCAGATCACTAACTGTAAATTTATTGACTAGATAAATATTTTAATTTATATATTGAAAATAATAGTTGAGATACTACACAAGCCATATTAAAAAAAAAAAAAAAACTTTAAAATTTATTTTTATAATTTTTTCTTATAATACTAGAATTATAGAATATCAGAGAGTATCATAATTTATATAAATGTGTTTTCAAGTTAATTCTAAAGTATTAAAATATCAAAGTTACAAGTCTTATAGCTTCTTTGTATTTATTATAGTTCTCTGATGTTGAGTTAATGCTTTTTAGAATTTTCAGCAAAAAAGAACTTTGGAAGATTGCTATATTATAAACCATGTTTAATTTCACTCAAAATTTATGTAACTATGTTTAATAATAATAATTTTTTTAAACATCAACAAAAATAATAAAAATGTTAAATTAATAGTTATCTTAATAATGAATAAAAATTACAAGTAAATAATGTATTATTTTTGAAATAATTAAATGAATTTACAGTGGAGCTATGAACTAGGCTATATTTTATTCCAAGCCATATTCATGTTTAATAGCTTATAATAGTTCATATTTTGTTGATAAACAGCGATTAGAATAGAAGAACTATTATTTATTGAACTGTGAGTGTACAGTATTTTTCAACATGCACATATGTATAACATGGATGATTTTTTAAAAATATATAGTAGTAATATAACTCAAAATTATGGTATAAACAAAATTTTAAAAATAATATGGATGTTAATAATAAATCGAAGGATACATTTACATATATTTTACTGAATGTATATTAACTCCTACATTTACTGAAGCTATAAGAATAAGAAAGAAAAACTAATTATTGTATTTTTATTTTTAAAATAAATAGTAAAATATTTGACTTTTGTAGCTATTAAATATACTATATGCAATATTCTTTTTTTTTTTTTTTCCAATGACTTTTTTCTCTAATAGAAACATAATAGTATATTGTTATCAAAAAATTAGAATCTAATTATTTTGATATTTAAAAAATGTAATATGTTCTAAAATTTTGCAAAACTTTTAGCATTATATTAGAAAATATTTTATTGTGCAAAATATAATACATCACTTTCGGAAACGATAATAAAGAAAAAATAAAATGTATGTACTTTCAACATAAAGAAATTTTATTACCATATATAATTACATACAACACTGAGAGAAGGAAAAATGGTTGCTGAATATCAGAAAATTTGTGAATTTTAATATTTTCTTTTGTTTGTTTATTTACATTTTTTTTGGACAGCACAAACTTGAAATCATGTAGTTAGATACATTGTGGTTCACAGCTCCATTGTACATATAAATGACACTTAAGTGTAAAATTATTGCAAATATTGCTTTAAAATCATTTGCAACACCACCCAAAATAAATGCATATTTTAGTGATTTTTTCCAATGTTTTTATTGGATAGCAATAATTTTCAGGGCTACAATAATAATATATTATTTACATTTTATATTAATAAATATTTTTATAATATATCCATAAAATTCTATTATATAATGAGTGTGCCAATAGCTGTTCAACAAGCTTTTCAGAATATCCCTATCCTCAGACCAGTTTCTAGTTATGACTTTCATCAGTGAGCTAGAAATCAGTCTGAGGATAGGGATATTCTGAAAAGCTTGTTAAGAGCTATTGGCATGCTCATTATATAACATTTGTAATACAAACTTATTAAATTAAGTCATGTGATATATTACTTGATTTCCTTGCAAAAAAAAAAGTCTTTATATTTTATATTTGAATCAAATTATCTAAAATATAAAATTATATATATATGCACCCATACATACTAATGTAACATTTTCATACCTATTTTAATTCTTATTTTTACATCTTGTAATTATATATTGCATTACAATCAATTTAATTTTTATACATATGAACAGGCAATCCTCATTCTTTTTTATTTTTATTTTTTAAGTGTCATAGCATCAGCCGGGATGCGAACCCAAAACCTGGGCAACTGCCTGCAAGTGGCAAGGCAGTCACGCTGACCTCTCGACCATCAATGCAAGACAACAATCCTCATTCTTCATATCTTCATTTTCTATTTTTACAATTGATCAATTGTAAAACAATGTGAAAAAGTCTCTCCCTGCTTTACAAAAATTAAATGTTTACAAGCAAGAAGTTTGCAAAATAAACTATTTCAAAAAAAAAAAAAAAGCATGCTCAGACAAAATAAATAAATAAATGGAAGAATGATTGAAAATACTGCATCCAATACAATTCTATAAGAGAGAATTCAATCAGAACTTATGATCAAATTTAATTAGCAATCATTTACAAGCGGACTACATTTTAATATTTAAAACAAAAATTGAGATGGAATTAGACATTTAGTAGAAATTTCCATCAAAAAAAAAAAAAAGAAAGATATACTTCATTTGCTAAAGAAATTTAAGACTTGTCCCTACCCTGCCTATTCTTTTTAAAATGTTTAATTTTAAATATCAAACCATAAATAAAATTTCTTATTCAGTTTTAAAGCATTAAAAATTAGTCCATACTTCATATAACAATTGAAAAAAACTTGTAAGTGTAAAATTGCCAGATATTTATTTTTGTGCCAATTACAGTACTGAAAATATTTAAAAAAAACCCAAACAACCTTTTATTGTTAAAAAATTAAAAAAAAAAAATTAAATATCAAGTAAAAAAGGCTAAGAAAAAACAAAACAAAATGTTTGTGTCTCTTTTAAACAAATATAATCATTTTCTAATTTTTTTCTTTAAATTTAATGAATAGAATGGGAAAGAGGAGGGAGAGTAAATATTATTTCAGTATTTATTTTAATTCCTAACTTGTTTTTATTAATCTTTTTCCACATAAAATGGCTATATACTATGTCCATGTGCACAATCAACTAAAATATATAAATAAAAAAGTAAATCTTAATTTAAAAAGAGTAAAGATATAATTAGTTTAGTAAATGAATCAAGAAATTAAAAGAGAAAGAGCATAGTTTATAAAGGGTTAAAAGTCTTTGTTATTTGATAATTTTGAATTAATATTTTAATTGATACTAAAAGCAAATTACAATTAAAAAATATTGCAGAATATAAGCAATCATTTAATAAAATAAACATGTGTGTATTTATCATTTATTTAAATAATAAAGCAAGAAATTAAAGAGATTAAACTCAATAGCATATCACAAACAAAAAAAAAAATTATAATTTTTTTATAGAAAATTAGCATGAATGAATAAAAAAAGAGTTTTAAAACAAATGAACATGATTTGAGAAATATATAAGTGATTGGTAGAACAGTCATTATTTTTCATATACTTGTTATTATCAATTCATTTTAAATATTATTTAAATTACTCCAATCAAAAGTTTTGATATTTCAATATTATTATTAGAACATGGTTTATTAATTCTTTTTATCAATAATTAAAGATTGATTATCATCACGACTGAAATTATCTCAGTTATTATGGTCTGTTAGATCCAAAACATTTTTACTCTTCTGTGTAGTCTACTGTAATTATTTCTACAATATAATATATATATATATCAATTCATGCATGCAAGTTTTAAAATAATATAATAATTCTAATTCATAAGCATTGTGAATTTGAATTTTTATTGATATATTTCTTTTGTATTAACTTGCATCATAAAAATAGTTTTTATAGATTAATTCATTTATTCATCAGCATCATTAGCTATCACTGTTCTGTGGAGTTTGATGCAGTGGTAGATTGGAGGATTCTAGAGCTTAAGATCCATGTATCACAACGCAATTCTATCATATCTGATGCCAAAACTGCATGTGAACTCCCATCAACAAACCATTTAATTTTTTTTTTTTTGATATTAACTGCCAATTATATACAAATATAGCCATTCTAATTCCAGAAGACAAGAAAAAAAAAAAAGAAGTCAAAAATAAATTATGATGTATAACAATATGAAAAATATTAATATCCCATATATATCATATATTAGTCTTTAAATCTAATTATCTGACACTTGCAATGCTA
This sequence comes from Epiperipatus broadwayi, assembly GCA_028023455.1. Taxonomy (NCBI): domain Eukaryota; kingdom Metazoa; phylum Onychophora; class Udeonychophora; order Euonychophora; family Peripatidae; genus Epiperipatus; species Epiperipatus broadwayi. Next base: position 6,361,266 of record JAQFVV010006214.1, on the reverse strand, counting down.
TTTTCTTTTTGAAAGACTTCATCATCTTGTATAATTCTAACTCTCTATTGTATTCTGTCCTTTGATTATATTATTTTAATGAAAGCTTTGGTAATAAATTTTTTTACATTGAATTTGAGATAATCTCTACAAGGTAAAGAGAGTTTTGCCATAAAACATTTTTTTTTATAAAATCTAGAGCCATTTACATGTTTTACATGTCCAATCCAATGATGATATGTTTTTATAATAGTACAGTCAATAATATCATATTGAGCAAGATGAAAAACATACAGATTGATATTATAATCTTATCATATTTGTTGCAGTCTTAAATAATTTTTTAAAAGTATTTTAATATTATATTAATAAAAATCTATATTCCACTTTCAAACAAGAAACTTCTCAAAACAACACACTTATAGACAAACAATTTAGTTTGATAGTTATGTTACTATGATAAAATAATTTTCTAATAGCAATTTCTTTCATGCTACTCTAGAGCCACTTACAGTACACTTGAGTAATCAATAGACATCAGATATTTCAGTGAATATTCCTATTCTCCAATTAGTTTTTAACATTTATATATATCAGTAAAAAATAGAATTCAAGGTCAGAAATAATGCACAAATTCATACATAGCCATCATTTATTCCATACTATTTTAAACTAATAATCTGCAGCTAAAAAAAAATCTAAGTTTCAAACCAAAGTCAACTTGCTTATGTAGTTATATAGATATGATATCAGAATAATTTCTCTATATTTTTTAAAGCCAACTCTAGATCCTTTCTATTCTTTGCCTAAAAAGATTAATACCAACAACCATATCACTTGATTTTCTCATATGCTTCCAAGAGCCGTTTTTCACCTTTCTCTAAAGCTATCTATTGTAACTTAAGTAATCAATGGACATCAGATCTTATAGTGCTATAATATCATCAATTTCTGGTATTTGCTTTCATTAGACAAGACTAAGATTCAAAGCTTGAACTAATTCATTTATGCATTTACTCCTTTACACTATTTAAATTATCAGTTTAAAATTCAATGACCACGAACAGATTTAGAAATATAGCAATATATCAACTGTTTACTGGTTACTCAAGTTCATAGTAAATGGTTCTAGGATAGAACAAAAACTGTTTTTAGATGCAGATGAGTAAGCATAGGTCCTGTGATTAAACTTCCTAGCTAGAGAGTAAAACGGACAACAATTGGAATAAAACAGACCTTGTATCAGATCTATATAATTATGCATTAATCTTGAGTTCAAAATCTTAAGTTTATCATAGTTAAGGTTATTATCTTGATATCTTAAATAATATCCCAATGCACGAATTCCAGCTTTGAATCCCAAAATCCTCACTGACAAAAAAAAAGTCAGAAAATGGTCTGGGGATATTATAGCATTATCTCTTCTGGTGTCCAGTGATTACTCAAGATTACTACTTATGACTCCAGACTGAGCTGAAAAGAAATATTTTGAAAACATGTGAATAAACAAATGAGCAAATCATGTTAAAGTGATGTTGATATAATTTTTTAACATGTTAAATGTGACAATAGTAATCAATATCCAAGTTCATTTTTCTTTCTAAAAAGCTACCAAGATATTTAAATTGATTTACATTTTAAAGATTAATAACTTCGAAATCTCGAAGAAATGGGTTACATAATACTAGCTTATTTGAATATTTGCATATATTTTACTATACATTTTATGAAGGCTATGAATATGAGGCATGGATCCTCGAAAACGTTAAGCCGATAAACTTTAATATTAATTTATATCTTCTTCTTTATTAACAATTATAAATAAGTGTTTTTTGTTACATAATATTGAGAAGTAAAACTATATTTATTACATATTAATTACTAAAGTCTTATGTTATATTAAAAAAAATTAAGAATATTCAGTAGATCTTTCATTGAATTGATAAAACTAGACAAATTATCAACAATGATATTGTATATTTATAAACTAAGAAGATGAAATTCTTGTTTTTCCCTCTCATTTTTACTTAATTCAAATAAGAAACTCTATCACCAAATCTTAATTGCAACTTGATGCCTGTAAACTGACTCCACAATTTTAATTTCAAATGTTTTCTCTCATTCACTGTACAAAAAGCTGTATAATATAAATAGATTTCAATAGATAACCGTTAATTTCAATCAGTTATAAATCTTTTCAATTAAAAGAGTCAAACACCTCGACTAAATTGCTAGAAGTATAACAATTTTCTTATATTTACTTAATAACAACTCTCTCCCTTTTCAATAGTGCTTCATGATTCTTTAAAATAATGAGTTTATGAAAACCATTCATCTACAACTGGAAGCAGCCTATTCAATAAAATCTTTGAAAGTAGTTTTGCTATAATGAATAACAATGATATTCTAACAATATTTATATTAAATGGGATCAGAGTGACTTAAGGTCAACATGGGCATGACAATAATATTGGCATCAGCATGGGATTTGGGTTTTCATCATCAGATTTTCAATGATATGGATGGCTGAAAAGTTGGAGTAGATTGAAGCCTGTCCATTAAAGTATGAAGATTTGCTATCTTAATATAAACTGAGCACTGATTATATATATATGTATGGGAGATGAGTGCTGGTTTAGCATGAAATACGGATATTGATGATTATTTATCTTTTCTACATGTGTGTGGTCATGTGTATCAGTTTGTATGAGATAGTGTGGATAGATGGAGGGTGCTTGAAAATCTGAGTTCAAATCCCCTATACTTATATCTATAATAATTATTTTTAAAATATCATTGTTATATATTACATCAAAAATATTTATTTTCATAAATGGAACAATAAAAGCAGCCTTATAATCAAATAATACAACTCGATGGACCCATATATTTATTTAAAAAAAAAAAAATCCCAGTATTTTTGATGCTAACATATTATGACTATACTTTAAAATACCTTTAGATATCTCACCAGAATCTGCAATCTTTATAAGGCCAATACATATAAATACTTCCTTGTCCAAAAATATTTGATAAACATAGAAAAGAAATTAAAAAAAAAAATTGAAATAAATGTACTTTCTATTATACTATATTTTTAATAACAACAAATCCACTTATCTCCCCGGCTCACCCTATATATAACAAAACAAAATTAATGTTTGTTCTAGTACCATCTAGAGTTAGTTTGAATGTCAGAGATTATAAAATGTTAGTACATTTACATCTCCATTTCTGGAATACATTCTTGCTCTTGCTTTAATCAATTAGTCTCAGGATTCAGGAAGATTGACTTGAGTTCAAAACTTGTACATTTTAGGTTTTTAAAATGAAGTTAAAAGTGGTTACTAGATGCATATATAATGACATTACCTCCAGCTTTGGATCCTAAGTCTCATTAATAAAGACATTATCATATAGTAATCATAATTAATCATCATAGATGGTATAGAATAGACTGTTACTTTATGATGTAATAAATGTTGCACTTGTAAAACTATTATTTTGTATAGTTAAAATAATAATTTAATATATATATATATACTGTATATAACTGTGCAAAACATTCTAAATATAGTTTAATGATATATAAAAAAGAAAAAAAATCAGTTTTAACAAAGTAATTTTACTTCTTTATTACACCACTTAGATAAAAAAATGAGAGACAGATATTTTCTTATGTTCTTTATCAAAAAGATAAATTGATTTTTTAAAAAAAGATATTAACTTGTGAATATGCATTATTGTAAATCCTATTAAAAATATAGTATTTCAAATAATATACATTACCGTATTTAAAATATATAAGTTTTATAAAAACATTTGTTGTAATTCTGTAAATATGAAGACATACTAAAATAAAGCACCACCATAAAGGTTTGTAATTATTCTCAAATTACAAATAAATTGGATTATGCAAAAAGTTATAGAATAGACAAACTACATAAATTGGGAAAGATCTTTTAATTTTTTTAAAATGGATAAAAATCGATCATTGTTTTTGCATTATTATTCAAATGGAAATAACAATACTCCTTCCACATGTTCAAAATATCACCATTATACATATATATATATATAACCATTAGAAACCAGTCAATCTTTAGACAACCCCAAAATAAATAACAATCAAGAATCTCAAACTATTGTCAATGCAACATCCTTTTAATAATATATATATATGTGCTATTTGTGTTGATAAACTGTTTTGATTTCATTAAAATGGTTACCTACCTTTATTTAAATCTAAATAAATAGGTAGAATGAATATATCATTAAAAGAAGACAACCAAGTTTCTTTAATCATTATTTGAAATTCTTAAGAATTCCCAAGCAATAAATTATTCAATTATTTTTAAAAATATGTAAAATAAGTCGAAAGCTGAGATTTATTTGGTGATCTTGAAAAGTTTTGTAATAGATTGAATTTATTTTGTTGCATACTTTGTAAGGGAAAAAAAGTGTAGATTGGGGAAAGAGGCAATTATATACACTTGGATCTCTTTTTATGCGGTAGATAGGTTCTACAGAAAATCCGCATTAAAAAAATCACACAAAAATAGACTTAACTTAACTTAAAAAATATGGAATGGGGTTCATAATTTTCAAAAATCGCATAAAACCAAAGCAATAAGGTAAAATGACTTTAAAATTTGCATAAAAAAAAAGGAAGAAAATAAAGTATAACTAATAAAAAATTTCAAATATTTGAAAAAAATTGATACAAGACAAACTTTTTTTACTAACTATTTAATTTTATTCAAAACAATATGTTTTTATGTGTAATTTATTTTATATTTTTTCATATATATTTTAATCATTATCGGTATTTGACAATATGCAAGTTTGTTTGTGAACTTGTAAGAAATCAGATTCGTCACAAGAGGAAATACAATTAGCGCCAACTTCAGTCTCGTGCTGTGTTAATGGTTTTCTGTCAACAATGTAATCAGTAATTAAACTTTGAGACGATCATTTTACTAATTGTTTATGAAGCTCGCGATATCCAGACTGCTATGTCTAGCTGTTAGAGAATGCACTTCCACGAGTGCAACTATATATATATATATAAAATGTTTCCATGAGTGTGTTAATAATGACTAATGGTTAAATTTTCTTTTACACACATATATATATATGAAGAAACTTTTAGACAGAAAAAAAGTTACAAGTAAAAATATTTAAAAACTTTCAAAGATACATTCTTTTTAAGTAGAAATTAATTTCTACTTCACCATGTATATATGTGTATAAAAGAAAATATAAACATACATAGACATATAACTATTTAGCTCTTGTTGGAATTTAAGAGCTCATTCATAATTTGTGTCATTAACAAGAAAATGATTTTCCAATTGATTAGAAAGTTGAAGACTTTCTCGAATCATTTTTGCTGTGAAATGAACAGGTTCCACTTCTGTTTCATTATCTTTTTCTAAATCTTCGACAGTATCTAAATTTATTGCCAAACCTCTTTCCAACAGGCATTTAAAGTATGTAAAATTTAATACGTGTATATAAAACAAGGAAATCCCAATTTTAAGTGAAATATGAACTTCTTTATCACACACAAAAGTAAAATGCATAAAAAGATATTAAAAAGAAATATGAATCGCATAACTTTAAAATTGCATTTAAAAAATCCGCACAAAAAGAGACCCAGGTGTATATAAAAAAATCTGCATATGAATCAGAAATTTTTTTTTCTAAGATTAAATAGACTTTTTACAGAGCTGACATCTTTTTACTATTTAATATTTATTTAAACAAATTTCTCAATAAGGATTGTTTTGATAATAAAATAAAAAAAACAAAAAAACAAAAACAACAATTTATGATTAGTTGCTTGGTTGATCATGTATTATTAACAAACTCAGGTAGAGCACATTTTTGTTCAATTGATTGATAAAGGGAGAATTTTTATTTTTATTTTACTCAATTGAGAATTAATTCAAAAACATTAAATTTTTAATTTGTCACTCTAACACTGTGCTAAAACAAAATAGGGCAAGAATAAAATTAACATTGAATCAGTTTTGTTGATGAAATAATAATGTTTGCAAATATCAAAAATAAGTTAACAAAATCTTAAGTATGAATAACAGAATTTTGCAGAAAGTTTAGGGTGAAAATGAATATAAATAAATCTAAAATAATGATTATATATAAAGTTGATATGGATTATTGAGTAGGAAGTTTTCTAACAGGTTAATGCTTTTAAATATTTAAAAGTTGATTTCTTAAAAGTGAAAGTAACAATGAAAATATTACAATAAAATTTGTTGTATTACATTAAAGTTATAATTTTTAAAAAACTTACTAAATATTTTATTAAGCATATATACATGATATGAATCAGAAACTTTGATGAATAGAAAAAGGTGGAAAATTTATAATATTTTGAGATTTGGAAAACAATGAAAAAAAAAATTTGAAAAGATAGAATTTGCATGTTGAACTGAGTAAATGAAATTATTGAAGAAATTATATAAAAAAGAAATTGAATTGGGTGTAAATAGGCAGAGAGGAAGAATACACTTAAACAGCCTATGGAGAGAATTCAATGGTATATTTAGTGCAAGAGCTATAGTATTTGCTATAAAATAACTCTAAAATTAAAAAAATGCATACAAATATTAAAAATAAATTATTTACTTTCATAGTAAAATAAATTAAATTAGGTATTTGGAAAAAATTATAGAATAAAATTATTATTATTTTATCCTTCCTATGAATAAATACTTTTATAAATATTATTAAAGTGAATTATTATTGAATGAAATTTGTCACACAGAATTATTGAAATTTTTCTAAAAATACATCTTCATTTTGTCATATTGCACTACACTTTTATACAGCACATCATTTATTTATATCATATTAATGAATCCATAATGAATATAGACTTTATTTCAATCATGCTCAATAAAGAATACCATTATGAATTTACACACCTATTTCCTCTTCCATCTTCAAAATGGCATTTATACATAATATACAAACATGCTTGCAAGTCAAAAAATGGTAGCAGATAACAGGGCTAATCCTTTAACCCAAATAAAACATCATATAATCATCATTTCTTATGCCTATATAAGCTGTTAAAATTGTAGATACTCTCCATATAGTAGTGCCATCCAGTGCAAGCCATAGTCCTAGATTTGTGGTAGATACTAAATAGGAAATTTTGATGCACTAACTTTCTAACACCCACTGATTACTATGGCTAGGACTGAATAACACCACTGTATGGAGAAAACTGCCACCAATATTTTATTGTATCCATACCTGAAGTTGTGTATTCTTTGTCACATACAATCTTTGAATTATCTGGAATGTGCTAGTTAGTCAAGAAATACCACATCTCTATAACATTCAATAAGACATCAGCACATCTCTGCATATAAACCTTACACTACTATTAAACTACTACATAATTTTCCTGACATGTCAATAATGTTGCCAGTTCATGAAAATACAGCGAATGTCGATGCCCCTCGAAAATGAAAAACCTGTAGCATATATTTTTGTTACTAGTTGAACCAATATTGAGAATGAACACTTTTACTAACAATCTAAAGAAAGTGCTTAAGTATAGAGAAGTAGTCAGATAAGCTTCATCTTTTTATTTAAGGTGCTGATTCAATCTTTTTTTTTGTAGATAATTCAACATATTATTACTTAAACTATATTTTATAAAATTAAAAGCAGAATATCAATGTGTATCAATCTACTACAGTGTTGCTCTTTCCCGAGTCTTCAGGTATCACAGGTCAGAAAATTATATTGAAATTATAATGCATTTAATAATGTACTTTTAGTTGTTATAATTTAATCAAGTTATAACTAAAATAAGCAAGCAATATATTTTTTCTATTTCAATTATATTTTTCAAATATATATATAATGGGATATAGTATTTTATTAGAAAATAAAACATTAACGTATCTTGACGGCTTACCTTACACAATTTTTTCCATAAACAATTAGTTTGAGAAATGCGATAAAAACGTTTACATGTAGAACTTACTCTAGATAACTGTTTAACGTTTAAAAAGCTTAAAATCATTAAAATAATTTCTTCTGTTAAATTTGTTATATTAATATCATAATTTACAATTACATCGCTATTTTTTATTGACTTTGACTTAATGTTAGTACTCAATGACTTTACGTCGGACGCCATACTTTTTGTTTACAATATATTCTCGCGAGTTATAGTCGCAACATCCGGGCTTTGAGTTCAAATTTTAGAAATAGTTTTGTGGACTTCAGTCTCGTAGCTTTAAGAACTAAGTTTTTATTGTTTGTTTTTATGTAAATTTTATTCAGAGTAAACTTTTTTTTTTTGAATAAAGGATTTACATATTTTTGATGAGTTTGTAATATTTTGTATTTTATATTTTATTATACGTTGGAAATCAAGTTTGATACTTAAAAATCTGTAAAGGAAGTGGAAATAAGGGCAGCCGCCTTTCTGGGTTTTCAATAGGATAATGGGGTGCACATTAAGTGCGGAAGATAAGGCAGCTGTAGAGCGTTCGAAACAGATTGATAAAAATTTAAGAGCCGATGGAGAAAAGGCTGCGAGAGAAGTGAAACTGCTCTTACTAGGTAAGTTAATTTTTTACTTTATAGTTAGCTATTTAATAAGTACTTATTTTATGTTTACATAAGGAAAAGCCTTGGTGGAACTCCTTTTGAATTCATATCTGCTACCATTTTATTATTGCTTAATAAAACATATCACGTGTTATATGTAAAATATGTTAAATTTCAATACATAGTCTCGATGGGTTTTTCGACTACTTGTTGCGCTTAAGTTGTTTTGCGTGATTAATTAAACCATACCTTGAATTTGACGTTTTTGATGATTCCGTTTTAGATTTTTATCTTGATTTCTTGAAAATCGTTATACTTTTTCTGATTAAATACTTTTATATTTTTTCACTGAGAATAAAATATTTAATAGTAATTGATTTTTGCTTTTTTTTCTCGCAAGAATGGGTGGAAAACTTTGTTTTTTAAAATTTGTCATTTTTAATTCTGTATTTTTACAAGAATTATTTATTAAGTTATTGTTTATTTATAACATGGTTATAATAATTTAAATTTTTTTATTGACAATCTATTAAGAAATTTACTTTTGATGATAGTATTAGCATTTCAATTTATATGTTTTTCTAACATACGCGGATTAATCATTTTGTTCTATTTTAGCAATTACGTTAAGTTTTATAGTTGTACTGTAGATGCAAACTTTAAATCTATCTTAATTAAAAGTAAAATTCAGAAAATAAATAAATGATATTTATTAATCTAAATAATGCTTTGTTTAAACCTACAAATTACGATAAATTGAGCAGATTTGTCAATATTTCTTAATATATTCTATCTATGTATCGAATAAACACTTTTCAAGACTAATTGATATTTTTCATTCTAGTTATTAAGAAACAGTCGAAATAAATGTTTAACTGATAAATTTTTAGGAATATATAAAAATATCAGTCTTATAATGTAAGCATTAAAATTTTTTATATTAGATTTCTATTTTTTAGATGAAACAATTCGAAAAAAAAGAAAAAAAGACTAGCTTTCTCATTTCTGGTAAAATATCTTTATTCTTTTTTTAATTTCAAATATATCCAAGAAAGATATTGAGCAATATTGTTATAATATTTGCAAAGCTGTTTAAAATTGAAATAAGCTTGGAAAAACGAGCTATCTCTGATGAGATTTATGAGATAGAAAATTTCAAACTCAAGCAAGTTTGCTGAAAAATGTCTGTGGTCAGTTTATAACTAAATTAATAAAGATTAATATTTAACTGAAAGTTTTTCTGATGGTATATTATTAGGTGTGATATGTTGGATTATTTCCATCATCTCTGGGTGAATGTTGAATGTATAGAAAATTTTAAACTTTATTTAAACTTTCCAAATACAAACAAATTGTTAGTAATAACACACAAATAAACAACACAGGTTAGTAATTCCACAATGTTTCAAATAGTATTATTCTCCACTCTTCTTCTGGTGTTGCTGGCATGATATGCACAGTGACAGTATTCACATAGAAGTTGAACTCGCAGCTTCAGATTCTTGAATATCAAATTTAAGACAAACGCTCTAACCAACTGAGCAATATCGAATTTAAGGCAAATGCTCTAACCAACTGAGCTATTCTCAGTTGTTTAGAGTGTTTGTCTTAAATTCAATATTCAAGAATCTAAAGATGCAAGTTTAACTTCTATGTGAATGCATATGAGGCCAGCAACATCTGAAAAAGAGTGGAGAATTATATTACTCGAAACATGTTGTTTATTTGGGTGTTATTACTAACAAGTTTTTTTGTATTTGGAAAGTTTAAATAAAGTTTAAAATTTTCTATACATTCAACATTCACCCAGAGATGATGGAAATAATCTAACATATCACATCTAATGAAGATTAAGTATATAAAGATAAAAAATATAGTTATCAAGCAAAATATTTATTTTTTTAATGAAGTAACTTTCATCAAAGAATCTTCAATAATGGTAGATTAGATTAATTTTGAAACAATGAATAAAGGATCAGTTCATTAGATATAATGACATTGAATAATATTTGTATGGAACTAAAGAAGAATTGATAAAAGTATTAACCAAATTATACAAATTAATTTCAAAAATTATTTAGTAGCCATCAAATTGGAAAAATCAATTTAACAAGAAGTCTTGACAGAATTTTCAAAGTATCTCAATATATCTCATATCCTATGCAAATAAGTTTATGTGAATATTCAGCATGAGTTAAAAACTTATATTATGCTGAGTACCGTGAACCAGGTAGCAACAATAACTTTATTAAGAGAAAACTAAGACAGTTTAAATTTAATAATACAACTTTATTGTCTTGCAAATAAATGTATATAAATAAAAGAATAAATAATAATTAAAAATTACTTTGTAATCTCTAAAGTCCATTATAAAATGTAGATGGATGAATTAACTTATTTACACTCCTAATAATTAAATATTGTCCATATATTTGTGTGTTATTATTAATTGCATTTTTTTACACAGATATTTTTATATAAGCAACGATTCCTTAACAATAATTTATTATTCAACCAACACTCTGCTGACGATTATATTTAACATAGCACCCCGCACTTGAGAAGATGATTATAGGTTTTTTATATCGATTTTTCCTGCATAATCTAAGTTCATTTGCATATATTATCTTATATTATCATTCAAAGATAATCAGGTTGTATGCAAATATTTTTTAGAATAAGTACCAATCTAGGGTGACAATTAAACATGTATTATCTGTACACAATCACAAAATTTTAATAAACATGCACAGATAGTCCAATTGAAAGAGAATTGCCAAATGTACAAGGTGATTTCAGACAAAAAAAATAGGACTAGAGAATCAAGAGAATATCTTGTGAATTATGGAATGTTCTTAGATAAATGTGTGTGCCACAACATTTCATTATTTTTATGAAGAATCTATGGGATTACAAACTGTACTTAAAATCATTTTAGGATAAGAGACTGATTTTATATTAATAAAGAGATGGAGCTATATATTGTTACTCATCTTATTTACCTTGTGTAATAAATGTGGAATTGGGAAAACTACATTATGTTAAAATGTGGATTTATGTTTGATGCGAAAAAACAAACATAAATAACCTTAGCTTACTAATCAAATTTATTGAAAAAATGAAAATAACTTGATATTCTCACCAGAAATTATGATTAAATATGAAGATTAAAGATATTTAGGACAAGGATCAGCAACTGACTTATAAAATTAAAAATGAAATCATAAAAGTGTTTGATAATTATTGCTTTTTTGGATTATCATATGATATGATCGAAGTAGAACAAATTTATTATTTGTGCTTTCAAGTTAAAATTCAGGTTTGAGCTGAAAAAGTTTCTACTTGAATCACCAATTGGGATGAATTTGTTCTACTTTGATCATATTATGATTTGTTTTTTAATTTATTGGAAAAGTTTGTAAACTTAGAAAAGATTAAACTAGGAATGAGATGGTGAATTTCATCATCACAATAATGAATGCATCTTTGAGCAACTTGAAAACTAAACTGATGATAAATTATTATTGAGAAATACTATTTATGTGATCGCCAGGAATTAAAGTTAACTTAATGGCATATTATAATAATAAGCTTGTTATATTCAATCACTAAATATTATAATAAAATAGCACTATATATAATAAAAGTTGTGTGAATTACACATCAAATTATTACATTATAATGAATCACTATGATGGTAAGAAATGTAGATCCATCTATTCAGGCTACAGAGATGAGAAGCTAGTCAAGGTATAAACTATATATATATATATAAATTCAAGGTATTGTATACTAATATTGGTCCATTTATTATTACTTAATGATTACCAGCCATAATACTAAATTAATGTTATCTCACCATTGTTACACTCTTAAAAGCTCTATAGAATTGGCTCTCATTTTAAAAGATAATAATCCTTATGCTTTAAGGATATAACAATGTGATTTCAGACTGACTGATAGGTCTCTTAACTTTCTATATCCAATGTTATTATTCCCCAAATAGATTCAAAGATGGTAATAATCATATATGCATGAATTTATTTGGCACATTAAGAGATAGAATATTTACAACTGAAGAACAAAGAATTTTAAGCAGATAAATAAAAAAAGAATTGAGTATATAAAATATTTATCTAGGTTTGAGTGGACACTGTAACTGTATTATTCTTATAAATCATTATGAATTTAAATAGGATTCTGGATAATTCTTTAATCTTAACAGTCACTATAAACTAATAATAGATTTCTTTGACTTGTATCTTTTTTCAATGTTTAAACTGGTTCTAGCTTTATTGACTATTCTGAGTTGATCCTCTTTAAATAGGCTAGTTCATATTAGTCCAATAATTTAATTTAGATAGTTATTCTTTTGGGGAATTTACATAGCATATAGTCATATCCTTTGAAAAACAAGCAACTCAAAAGTGTTTACTTAATATGATACTATCTGTTGCTGACATCCATAGTAAAATCATGTTATGTGAATAGAGTATAATTATATATACTATATTCTTAATATTCACTCTATATCTCTAATGATTATATAACAACATTTGCTTTACTTATGCTCAGTATTTGACATTCCAAAGTCATCTCAAAGTATTTACAATTATTTGAAATTGGATTTTTGATCATAGCAAGAATTAAATGGAGAATTCAGAAGAAATAATAGATAATAATAATAATAATAAATTATTTCCAAACCTGACCTTATATATTACTGTAAGTGTATTGTATCATTTTATTTTTCTAAAAATAATTTTTGTCATATTTTTTTTCTTTCCAAATTAATATTTAGTTGTTTATAACACGTAATTTCTCTTATGCCTTTTTTTAACTGTTTACATTATCTTAATTAATTGTTTATCAATTATTTAAGCATTTTTTCTTGTTGTTTTTTGTTACAATAGTGAGACAATAAAACTTTCGTAAGGAACTGAATTAGGTATCAAGGATGTCAACTTTTGCTTTTACTACAATTACCACTGTTAAAGTAATAATCCATATTTACATATATACACACAGTTGCCACTTTACAATTCCAAAAAGATAAAAAAATAATAATGGTAATAAAATACTGGAGGTAAGTTGTGTATTGAATATACAAAACAATATGTGAACTACAAATACACCCACATGTAGTAGAACTGAACTTTTCTTTTTAAAATATTTTAACATCATATAACTCTCCAATATATTCTAATCTCTTTATTGAAACAATCCACATTACACATCTTTAGAATATTTTTGGTATAATTCTTATAACACAGACATGCCCAAAGATAAAACATCTTTTTAATAATATGTTTAAAACATCTTTTTGAGAAGTTTTGCATTGTTCATTCATTAATCTGTATTTAGGGCTATTTATTAATGGTCCAACATATCTAATTAGCTTTTTTAAGCCATCAGGTTTTTTAAATAACTAAGTAAATAATTATTGAAATAACTAGTCATTATTTATTGTTCTTTTGATTTGCAAATCACATATAAATTATATTAGGTGCATTATTTAATTAATTTTATTGGATTGTTATGACCAACTAATACTAAATCACTATAAATTCAGAAACCATCGTATAATACCGGGTGGCCAACTTTTGTGTTTATAAGATCTACTTTTTATTTTAAAAATGTGTTGCAATTGACTTGTTGTCATAGGGTGATTGACTTGTTGTTATAGGCTTAGTCTAAGTGGAGGGAGGTGTAAAATATATACTATTTTTATATATCTACCTAGTAAAAAATAATTATTTAACACGCCAAAATACTCGTGTCCAGAGGAATTAAAGCAACATGAGTAATTATTAACAATATTTATTAATTCAAATTAGCTACATTAAATCAAGATTAAAAATATTATTTTCAATAATGATATGACTTAGTGGGCTTCACCTATCTAGAATTGAAAAAAAAATTAGAACAAAAACAAAAATAACAAAAAAACTTGAAAATCTTGACTTAATTTGTTTCACTCGTTACCTGACAGCTTTCGATCGACCAAAAATGACTTTGCAATCGACTGGTGGATTACAATGGACATGTTGGCCACCCCTGATATAATATATATTTATTAAAATATTTGTGCATACAAAACATATCTCATAATTTTTTTGAAATATGAAAAGTCAAGCTACTGAGAATCCCGATTGTTTGTAAAAAAAAAAAAAAAAATTAATTGTACTTTTCTATAATTAATATATTTTTTTTGATTTTCTTATATAACCCCACTTACATTTTAATTCTGATTCAGTTTTATTAATAAAACATATAAATCTAATAAATACTTTTGTTTTTAATTCATGAATTTTTTTATTTTTAGTTATTTTGTATCAAATTGAAATTTATACAATTCAAATGTACAAAATCATTATCAAAGGTAATTTATATACACTTTATATGGGTATACAATATTTAAAATTTAAACACATAAATGCACAAATAAAAGACAAATTTTATTAATAAATTTAAAACATTTTCAACAAATTTAACACATCAAACAAAACAACATTTAAATTTATAATATTAATTTTTTTTATAAAGTTTTTATTTATAAATTAATATTAACAACAAATCATTTAATTCTTTAATTTACATAGTTTGTAATTGCTATGTCTGTACTTGTATATTTTATTAAAGCCATAAATAAATGTATATATACACATTTAGAAATATTGATGTTGCTAGAATATTTGAGAAAAGAAATAACTAATTGGTATGCAGAAAAAAAAAAAATCAAACTGCAAGAAGCAGCAGACTAATTTGCATGCTACTAAAAGTTTTAATTTATGCAATTTTAGTAAAGCTGATAAAAGTCTGTAGAAGATTAATTAAAGAAGTAAAAAATAAATAGTGAAAAAAATAAGCACAGCAGTTTACCAGCTAAGAAATTTAAATCCTGGTTTGAAGCTATGAAAGCTTGGCAGCGAGTTCGTTTTGACCATGCAGGGCTGTTTTATGGAAAAATATTCTTTGTAGCCATAGATTATATTCAAAATGGGTTGAATATTGAGTAATAAAAGACAAATACAGAAAGCATAATAAAAGTTTTGAACGAATTGTTTGTAACGCATAGTTATCCAGCGATTATAATGATGGATTAAGGAACTGGGTTTAGTTCAGAGCAATTCAAAAACTTCTTTGCCCTAAAGGGGATATGGCATATATTGACACGACCTTATCATCTGCAGTCTAATGGAATAACATAGAAGGCAGTATAATAGCAATGAAAAATGCTCTGAAGCCAAAAAATGCTAAGCAATTGTAGGTATTTCTAGGAGTGGTAAATTTCATTGTTTTTGAATTCATCCATGTATATAGTTATTGTACTGTTAGCAGACGTTTTAGCGGGAATATACCATTGTTTGAGGTAATAAGCAAATTGTATCAAAATTGAATTCAAAAGGTACATTTAATATTTTACCTATGATAATCTTCATTTTAATATATATAAAGAAAATATGTAAACACCAGATCTCATCACAATATGCAGAAGAAAATCCCTGATACTATAAAAAGTGCATTCAGTAAATTACTTCAATATATGACACTGCTTTGTATTATTATTAAAGTAAATGTTATTACTATAGGTGAAAATCTGAGATGTTTGAAAGGAAAATTAGTATTGAACAAGGATGTATTCTAGCTTCAACTGTGTTTTCAATTTTTATGAGTGTTTTTTTATAACTGTTTAAAGGCTGTTGCATGAATCAGGAATAATTTTTAAAGGGAAGATCATGTGGTTATGAGCCTTTATGAACTTCTGAAGAAAAACCAAAGGTGGAAATGGTGAGAACTGCAATATATGGCTTTTCAGGGAATAAAAGAATTACTATCCTCTAGGTTATTTAGTACACTGCAATGAACAGGAAGAAATAATTATTACAACAAATGCTTCTGAATTTGGGGCAGGAGCTGTGATATCACATAGAGAGCATGGTAGTGAATGTCCTATTGCATATGTTTCAAGAACGTTACCTACGACTGAAAAAAACTGCAACCAGCTAAACAAAGAAGTTTTAGCCATAGTTTATGCTGTGAAAAAGTTTCACCAATATGTATATGGACAGTTTCAAGATCTGTACTGACCATAGACTGATATTAGTAATATTGGAGAAAGATAAGAAATCTCCTGACCATGTAAGTCAGCTAATGTTAGGATGGATAAATATCTTAGCACAGAAAATAGATAAAGCAAATGGATGCTCTTTCTAGAACTCGGGACAAAAGTGCATGAAAGCCGGATGTATATGAGATAAATTATATAGATGTTTTAAAGTTAGAAAATATTAATAATAAAGTCATAACAGAATGGACAAATATAAATAAAGATTATCTCATCATTAGGAGTGAATAAAATGCAGATGGCCAGTTAAAAAAACAGATAATTTCTCCAGCAATATAGCATGCCTGAGAAAACTTATCAATTTGCTACAATTGTACTTATGATGGACCATGTGATGATATTGCCTGAAGGTAGGAAAAGCATTTTACATCTATAATATAAATAATTTTTTTATCAGGATGAAGGAATTAGTGCATTCTTATGCTTGATGGTCAGATTTGAATGGTGATATTGAGAAGACTGAAAAATTGTCAAGCACTTCAAAGAATAGCAAATTTACCAACTAAGACATTTAAATTCTGGTCTGAAGCTAGGGAAGCTTGGCAGCAAGTTCATTTAGACCAGGGGTCCCCAACCCTATGCCTGCGGGCACCATGGCGCCCGCAGACCATTTTACATGTGCCCGCCGCTATCCGAACATGATAAAAAATTATTTATCTTATACAAATAAATTTAATTTTTAAAGTTTCTTATAAATTATTGTATTATATTGCAATCAAATGTTAAAATTTTATTTTTGAAATAAATATTTTTTTGTACATTGTATATTATTAACAATATCCAACTATAAATTTACATTGAAAACATAAATGGTGCCCACCACTTGGCCAGTATTGTAGAATGTGCTCTTAAGTGCAAAAAGGTTGGGGACTGCAGATTTAGACCATGCAGAACTGTTTCATGGAAAAATATTCTTTGTAGCTGTAGATGTATATTTAAAATGGGTTAAATATAGAGTAGTAAAAGACACAAGTACAGAAAGTGTAATAAAAGTTTTGAACAAACTTTTTACAACACATGGTTATCCAGAGATTGTAGTAATGGGTAAAACAAAACTGGATTTAACTCAGAGAAATTCAAAAACTTCCTTGCTCCAAAGGGGACATAGCACATATTGACACTAACTTATCACCTACAGTCTAAAGGAATAATGGAGAAGGCAGTACAACAGCTGAAAAATGCACTAAATAAGCAGGAATATGCAGACTTATACGAAACAATTAACAGCTGCCATGTTTTACCAGCATTTTACACTCAGCGTGATCATAAAGAAGACTCCCACAGAATTGTTATTAAAATGTTTATGAACACATCTATATTAATTCCAAATAAAAATAGAAGGAAAAATAGCTATTTGAGAAACGTTAAATTTACTTTTAATCAAAATGTACGGATTAAAGATATATTAAAGAAGAAATGGATACCATGAGTAATTATAAAAATAGTATCTGTACAATTACATGAGATAAAGTTAGAAGACAGCAGAATTTTGAGACATCACATAAACCATTTAAAGAACTGACAATAGAAACTTTAGAAGATGTAGTGGTTATTCTGAACTCAGAAAAAGGAAATAAGGTTGATGTTTCTGAAGAAATAGAATTAAAAACACCAGTTAACTCTCCAGTTTAAAAAAAACTTATTGAAGAGTCAGAGAAAGAAGATAGAACCTCAACAAGGCCTACTAGAGTTGGAAAGAGACTGACTAAGCTACAAGACTTTTGTAAATAAAACAGATTGTAATGTGTCATAAAACAAAACTAAGATTGATATGAATAAAATTCTGCACAATTCTGGAGTAGGAGGAGGAGGAATGCTATGTCTTTACATGTATATTTTATGAAAGCATAAATAAATGTGTATATACAAATTGAGAAATATTGATATTGCTAGACTAATCCAGAAAAGAAATAACTAATTGATATGCAGAAAAAAATAAATCAGTAACTGCAAGAAGCAACAGCTAATTTGCATATTAATAAAAGTCTTAGTTTTTGCAAATTACCAAAACTGATAAAAAGTTTGCAGAAGAAAAATATAATCAGTGCAAAAGAATTGTAGCAAATAGTGTACTAAGTAATGAGTTTAAGTTATGTTCTGTGATCAGATCTGTTCTGGAAATTAGTAAAGAAGAACTAATCAAGAATCTAATTTGGCCATTAAATTCAGAAATGTATGTGAGCAATAATGTGCTTACAAAATTAGAGTTAAAGAGACATTTGTATATATTAAAACTTTACAGAGATATGAACTATAAAATGATTTAAGTGATTCTAATCTCAACTAGCAAATATCCAATTGAATTAGTAATCTTTTACTAATAGTATTATCATTATTCAGAGTAAAATAAACTTAAATTTATTATTAAACTTTATTATTGTTTCCTTTATTTAACATAAAAATTATCCATCTGCCAGTTGACTGGTTGACCCTGGGTATATTAGTGATAAAACAAGAGTGTCATCTATAGTAAGTTTGTATAATTAGTGAATATCAAATGATAATTTCTTTAAATTCACATTGATTAATGAGGGCTTAGGATTTAAAGTTGGAAGTAATGCAGTTATAACAGATCTACACAGCTAAATAAGCAGGTTGAGCTTGGGTTCCGATTTTAGTGTTTTAAATTCCAGGCTTTTAATATGAATAATAAAATGAATTTAAAGTAGTTGCTAAGTTTATAGCATTACTTTCAGCTTTGAATCTCAAACCTCTCACTCATAAAAGCAAAAATCACAAACTGACCTGAAGATGGGTATTTAAATGAATTTTATTCTGATAATCATACAGTAGAGAGTTATTCATTTTATCAAATTAATATTTTAAAGGATACTAACCTTTTTAAGATTGAAATGTACAAGTAGATTTTTAGCTTCCAATTGTATTTTATATTTTAATTAATTTTTAAATTAATTTATCAATCAAATAAAAACATTATTTTGTTTAATTTATTACATAAAAGAAAAAAAAATCCTATTTTTTATACTATCTCATTTTTATATATAAAGCTTCTTTGAGATACTTTTATTAAATATATTTAACATTTTAAAGCATTTTTTATATATTCCATTTAATTTCTTTCAATAATTTATGCTTATATGAAAATATTTTTCATATATATATATTTTACAAATTCAACTTCAGTATTAAATTTATATTTTTTATTTATCTTATTTTTATTGTTGTATATATGATTTATCTATTTTTAAAGTAGCATATTTTTTTAAACTACCTATTATTTTTTATCTATATTTATTATTAGTAAATTATAATATATTTATTAAGCATAAATATTGTCTGTTAATGTTATTTTTACTTTTTAATAATTTATTATTTTAACATATTTTTGTTGCTCTATATATTATATTTTTTATTTATTTATTTATTTTTTGTATATTATCTATCTCAAATTGCTGATGAAAATTAGAAAAGAACTAAATAATTAAATTAATTTTATGGACGCACAAATTAAAAAAAAAAAAGGAATATATTTGAAAACTAGTATATATAAAAAGTATAATACACATAAAAATTATATAATAAAAATTAGTTTATATTAAGCAATAAAAATTTGCACAAATAAATTATGAATAAAATGAAAATTATTAAGCAAAAAGCATTTACCAATAATTATTCTTTACATATAAATTTATTAATAATAAATAAATAGATTTAAAATTAAAAAAAAATCAAAATGATATTAAAAAGTATAAGTGAAAAGATAAAATATAAATTAATTTTTTTTTTAAAAAAAAAAATCCACATACTTTAATAAGAAAATTAAAAAAATAATTAAATATATTGAAATTGAATTTGTCTGTAAAAAAAAAAAATTAAATATGAAAAATATTTTGAATTTTAAAAAAATTTATAATTTAGAAGATTTAAAAGAAATATATATATAATAAACTGCTTAAATTGTGAAAAAAAACAAACAAAAAAAAAACAACAATTATATAGGGGCATTATGGTGTTAAAATGTTTGAAAATGTAAATATCTTAATGAGAAGATTTAAAAAAAAAGAAGTCTAATTTTCACATGACATACATTTATTTCACATATTAATGCACGACTGAATATTTATCATTTACTAATCTTGACAATGCATAATAAATTTGACTTATTTATATTTTAAAGCATTCTACATTGTACAACTTATATGGACAATAGTTTAAATGATTTAGCAATCACATTTTGAATAATCATTATATATTCATTGTTTACAAACTGTCCAATACAAACTGACCCTACCCTATACTTCTAGTTTTTTTATTATCTATATAGATTTTATTTTTTTATAGTAGTCTTTTGGGAAGTGTAACTTAGGTAAAACAGATTCTCAAATTATAATACAGATGTCTTTAAACAGCATGAACATACATTATGATGTCAGGAAGGAGAACATCCCATTTAGGCATTTGGGCTTCAGAGACAAACCCTAATTTGTATTTTGTTTCTGTGAAAAATGGTTAACTATTGGATCTTATCCTTTATTTCTAATAAACTAATTCGATATCATTCTTGGAATTCCTATTCTTTAGCTGAAACTTATCCAATTCCAAGATAGAATATAAATAATGATAATTGGAGTGTATTTGATATCTTGAAAAGAGCATTAATAAAATCCTAATTGTCTTTTTCTTTGATAGATTTAAATAGCTCATCATCATGACTGCTAAAAGTTTCATTCCTAAAAAATATTGGAAGCAATTTATTTTAGATCTTTTATAGTCAACATTTCTCTACTAATGATCCAGAAATTGCTGATAAGTTTATTAAAATTTTTTGATAATACTAAAAAAGAAAAATAGAGAGAATCACTTTTATATAGATTTGGTGGGAATAAAATTATCTCTACAAGATCACTACTTCATTGCCAGTAAACTTTAGATTAATAGGATTAGAAAAAGCATCATTAGAGAAGTAGAAAAGAAATAGATTTTAATGAAATTGCAATTGCCCTTGATGATCTCAATCTAGAAATGGTTTAAAACATCTAGATCTTAAATTCAAAGCATGATTGACAAAACTAATATAATTTATTAAGGTACTTTTCCAAAAATTTGGAACAAAAACAAAATTATATTAATTTTAAAACCTAATAAACTAAACAATAAAGTTATTTCCTATTATTATTATATGTTCTTACAAGCAGTTTCATAAGCATATTAATGAGAATTATGCCAATAATTGAGAATCATCTGTCTTTAGAAAAGACTGAATTTTGGTCATGATTAAAGCTACTGTAAATAAATTTTACATTTAGCAATTCACATTGAAAAGAGTTCTCAAAATAAATTAATAACTACTACTATCTTTATTGTTTTAATTCTCACTTATTTTTTAAATTGGAAAAATGATCTCACTAACTTTCTGAATTCTTAAATTTTGTAAAAATTTTATTTGACTAAATGCTTTCTGATAGAAAACCATTAAATATTAATCATAGCAATAACAGAATTTTATAGAATGATCTTCCATAGTGTAATTTTCTCATTTATTTTAAATTCATCAAAACATATTTAGCAGACTGCACGAAAGAGATTCTTTCCAGAAATAGAAAAATATTTTAATAATGATATAAAAAGTTGGAATTTTTTTTTCATAGATTGGGGTCTTATTTATAATTCCACAAAGACAATATACTTAACTTTTTATTTAAACTACAGAGAAACATATTATAAACAGGACGTGTAACTCTGCAAAAACAGACCAAGTACAATTCTGTTTTATACTTTTTAAGAGATGTCTTAAACTGTATCCCAACTTATTTCCTTAGTCTAACTAGGGATAGATCTAAAATAATTTATAGAAATGATTTTCTTGGAAAGTTTGCTAGCATTATTTAGGGTTGTAATACAAATATTCTTAAGAGCTTTCTTAGCAATGGCATATTGTCCCAGTGAATATTGTGCCTTTTGTAAAAAAAAAAAAAACAAAATTTTGAGTCGTTTTAATATATTTAGTAATATATTTAGAAATGATTTTTTATGCTGTATTAAGAATTTATTCCATTTAAATTAGTGATTTTAAATAAGTCATTTATTCCACTAAATGATACATCAGTAATGTTAAATATGCTTAAATATAGTATTTATTTTAAGCATGATAATGCTATTAATAAGTTTATTAGACTTTCTGTAGCAACTTTGGAATCAGTCATCTTTATAGAAAAATTTTGATAGTTTTGTAATTTGCCTTTTGGGATTGAAATTATTATTGAGAGAAAATATTTCCAAATTTGAAAATAATTTCCTGTATTAATTTATTATTACTTTTATAATATTAAAAGCTAAGCCCTAGTAATTATTTATTTGTGAATCATTTGTTTAAAAAAAAAAGTTCAAATACATAGAGCAAGCTCATGTCATTTCTTAAGAGAGAAAAAATATAGTGACGATGTAAAATAAGATTATTACATTTCTTTGTTTTGTTTATGTAAGTTATTACATCGGTGATATCTTGATGATGGAGTCAGCATTGGAGATAAAAGGATTCATTGTAACATATTTGTTGATATGGCAGTAATTTCTGGCAAATAACTGATGTTGGTGATGATTGCTGCACATTTATATTGTTGATTTTTTTTTAAAAACTGAAATGGACTGAAAAAATAAATGGAAAATGCTTAATGTGACCATGTAAGTTAATTCCAATTTTGAATTTTTATTCCTTGTAACGTCTTTACATTGAAAATGAAAATAAATACATTAACTGAATGACAAAAATTTGGTAAGAAATTGACAACAAAATGAAAATAAGTTATAATACTTTTACTATTTATGCTATGATAACCTAACAGGCAATTAATTTTTAATAATATTATTTGCATATCAATTTCAAATTTTTAAGTAGATGCTTAAAATAAACCATGTGGTTCAATTAATGCTATTAATATTTGATTTATTGACCTATTTTTTAGTCTTTTTTAGTGAAATTATTTTAGAAAATATTTTTTACATCATGATCTATTATTTTAATTACTTTTAAACTTTTACTTGATATTCATATTTTCTTCTGATTTGATTCCCTTTCTTATTTCACAATAGGGGCTGTAAAAATCAACATTTGATTTAAGTTTTGCATCACAAAATTGAAATGAACATCCTAAGAGATTATAAATAAAATATAAAATTAAGTTGTACTTGGGCAAAAATAGAATTAATAATTTACCTAGAAAATTGAATTAAAAATTTATTATCTATGAACTTTGAATTTATGTTAACTGTTAAATGAACTATTATTTTTGATTTTGTGAAGTCTTAAGCTAGAATTACAAGTTTTTAACTGAATAGTTTAATTTGGAGCTTTAACACTAGCCAACAAGATTTTGTAATAAAGTAGAAAATAGGTTATTTTAATGGAAATTGATGCTCTGAGTCTGAAAATGATGTCAATTTCTTCATTTCACATCTAGTGATGTAATTCTATTTTTGTATCTGCAAGCACAAGATGTAATACTGAGAGCGCACAGTTCTCTTTTTATAGTACACTTATATAATTTTAGTTGTGATTGTTTAATATGTATTGCAGTCATATTAATTGTTATATTTTGAGTTTTGCTTAGTACATTTATAACAAACTTCCTCCAGATACGCAGTAAAAATAGCATGATGTAGATAAGCCAGAGGCTTTTTTTCAAACTACTTGGATAAACAGAAGTATTTTAAACCCAACCCTATCTTATTTGTTTAGAAATATTGGGCGGACATTTTTTTTTCATGATTACTTATCAGTTTTGCTTAAGACATGATCCAACAAGTTTACTTTATTTATATCCAGCATGCATTATTGTGAATATAAAAACTATATTTTAATTTTTATTCATGAAATTTTTATTATAAATATTTTAAGATCATGGGTGCATAGAAGGCAGGAGCCCTCAAACTTCAAGAAAATGCAAATTCTATGGGGAAGGGAAAAGGGGTGACTTGGAAATTTTAATGTATATTTCCAAGGACTGTTTCGTGTATAAACTTTCAACTTGTGTATCTTTTATTTTGTTTTTTAAGTTATTTTGCTTATGCATTATATTTCTCTTCTCTGCATGCTTTATTTTGTATTTAAAGAAGGAAATCTAAGGATGAAATTGGAAAATTTCTGAAAAATTGTTTTAAATGCCAAAAGACATACTTATATCTGTAGAAGCCCTTCATGAAATCTTGGGCAATTAATAGTCCTTCTAAACAGCATTTTGAAGCATATTCAGCGGTATATTTCACCACAGGAATGGCAATTTCACTATTTTCTTGGATTTATTAATTTATATTTTATTATGCATATGTTATAAGCATTTCCCCCCTAAATATTATTGATTATATTTTTAATAAAATATGTAGGGATAACTCTGTAATTTTTATTTTAAGTAGGTGTAGTAATTTAAATGTGTTTTGGCATGACTGCTTTAAAATACATATTAAAATCGCTTTGGTCATTTTAAACATAAGAAAAAGCAACATACTATAATAGTAACTTACAGTTGTTATTATTAGTCTAGCGTGTTTTATCTCTTGTGAAATTATTTATAAATATAAATTTTTATTTGACTATTTTATTATGTAACATATATGTACTATTTATATATACATTTAAGTGTTAAATAATATATACCTTAAGCTTTTGAGTAAAATGCCAGATTTGAAGTTAAGAATAAATACTTATATATTTTTTTTATTTTATTATTAAATCTTAATGTCAGTGGAACAATTGATAGTTGAATTAAACATGAACTTATATAACACACGAGCAGATTCGTTCGTGCTCTGGAAAATAAAAAAAAACGAAAGAAAAAGAAAATCTTTTCTCTTTAAAAATATCATTTTTCTTCTATCAATACTACTATTTAGTGATTGGAATTTAAATATTAACTTTTTTAAATTAAAATAATTTGTGGATTCAAAGTCTGCAAGGAAAATATATTTAATTTTCTACTTAATCTTAAAGGAATAGCAATATAAAGGAAAAGAACGTCTGTTTAAGTTTTGAAACTACGTTGTTTTAACTCTTCCATTATTCTTCGGATATATATAAATTTAAGATAATTATATATATTAAGGATAAAACAATGTGCACTGAGTAGTACACTCATTATATCGTAAAAGGTTTCGAAACCAACCTTGCATGCTATTTTAAAATATTTTGAAATATTGAATATATAGAACGTCTAGTGATAATAGAGAAATGAAGATTAAGAACATCTACATTCGAAGAATATTTATTTTATTTCACATTGATCCGGTCATTGGATGTTATTAACAGTTTATCGTTTAAGGATAAATGGAATCATCATTGTACAAATGGATTGGTGATATGCTTCGTAAGAGATCTTCATTGGGATGATGAACTATAGACTTCAATATCTACTCTCAACTCTCTTATAATTAAGTTTCCTTATTATTTATTTACATATATTATAATAATGCTTATATTATTTTAATATGTTTATTATTATTATTATTATTATCTTTATTTCAAATTTGGCATCGCATCATATATATCTTAAAAGGAAAATTATATTATTATTAAATATAATTAATTGAAAGCTTAACATAATTCATTAAATTAGATGAGGGATATAAAAAATAGTTATTATTTGACAGATATCTTAAACAGGATTGTATTGTGTTTACTACGTAATATTGTAAACGTTTAATGTATTTTTATTTATTAAAAATACATATAATATATAAGTTATACAATGGCAAATAATACTTATATATGGGTAATTGTGAAGCATATAAATAAGAACGGTAAATAAATTAATAAGTTACATAAATTATTAATTTTTGAACCCAGATATTGTTTTTATATATCTGTTAATTTAAGCTATTTTCTTTAATTTTTGAAAGTTTATTATAGTATTGAGTTTTATCATAGGGTATTAAATAAAAAAATATCATTTATTAATATTCTTTTAAAATGATAAAATTCATCCGTATTTATTTATTAATATTTTATTATCTATTCTATTATATTTTTTATTGTTTATTAAATATTGATTTGTTAACGTGATCTCTTTGTCTAATCATTATTGAATTATATTATATATATGCTAGTATTATAAATGTCATATGAATAATAGTTATAATTAATGCTTATATAGAGGCATATGAAATAACTTGTTTTTGAAATTATTCCTGAAAAGAGCTGATTGCAAATTCTCCGTGAGTTTAAATATTGTGGCATAATGGTGACTGAAAGAGGGATGAAAGATGGATGTCCTGGTCTAAATTGTATTTAAACTTATTTAAAGATTAATGAGCTAGCATAATAGAGGTATATATAATCATGGACTTGGTATTTCATCGATTCATTTCTAGCATTCTACTTGAAGACCCAAAGTCCGATTGTAGTGAAATGCGTATCCTCTTTCTAAGGAATTTAATCATCTCTTTATATTTAACAAGACCAACTTAGATTTTAAATATAATCCATTCTGTTATATTTGGCGAACCTAACTATGAAGCATTAAGTTAATGATTTCTAAACATTAAATATAATTGATTATATTACAATTAATACATCAACTGGGATGATTAAATGCCGTTCCGTTATATCTGGCGCAACAACTAGGGCTCGAAATAAGCTAATTAGAGCTTGAAATACCCCACATACCTGAGAGATGTGTAGTATATTTATTGATATGAGATGTATAGTTTAAAGAAAATTTTCATTTGAGATCATATAAAGATACATTCCGTTATATCTTTATATGATCTCAAATGAAAATTTTCTTTAAACTATACATCTCATATCAGTAAATATACTACACATCTCTCAGGTATGTGGGGTATTTCAAGCTCTAATTAGCTTATTTCGAGCCCCACGTTGGGCGCCAGATATAACGGGACAGCCTATTTGATAGCCTTAGTTGAGGCATCAAATATAACGGAACGGCATTTAATCATCCCAGTTGATGTATTAATTGTAATATAATCAATTATATTTAATGTTTAGAAATCATTAACTTAATGCTTCATAGTTAGGTTCGCCAAATATAACAGAATGGATTATATTTAAAATCTAAGTTGGTCTTGTTAAATATAAAGAGATGATTAAATTCCTTAGAAAGAGGATACGCATTTCACTACAATCGGACTTTGGGTCTTCAAGTAGAATGCTAGAAATGAATCGATGAAATACCAAGTCCATGATTATATATACCTCTATTATGCTAGCTCATTAATCTTTAAATAAGTTTAAATACAATTTAGACCAGGACATCCATCTTTCATCCCTCTTTCAGTCACCATTATGCCACGATATTTAAACTCACGGAGAATTTGCAATCAGCTCTTTTCAGGAATAATTTCAAAAACAAGTTATTTCATATGCCTCTATATAAGCATTAATTATAACTATTATTCATATGACATTTATAATACTAGCATATATATAATATAATTCAATAATGATTAGACAAAGAGATCACGTTAACAAATCAATATTTAATAAACAATAAAAAATATAATAGAATAGATAATAAAATATTAATAAATAAATACGGATGAATTTTATCATTTTAAAAGAATATTAATAAATGATATTTTTTTATTTAATACCCTACGATAAAACTCAATACTATAATAAACTTTCAAAAATTAAAGAAAATAGCTTAAATTAACAGATATATAAAAACAATATCTGGGTTCAAAAATTAATAATTTATGTAACTTATTAATTTATTTACCGTTCTTATTTATATGCTTCACAATTACCCATATATAAGTATTATTTGCCATTGTATAACTTATATATTATATGTATTTTTAATAAATAAAAATACATTAAACGTTTACAATATTACGTAGTAAACACAATACAATCCTGTTTAAGATATCTGTCAAATAATAACTATTTTTTATATCCCTCATCTAATTTAATGAATTATGTTAAGCTTTAAAACATACAAACCATCTTATTGTTTACAAAGTGCTTTTATTTGTGTTTTCTGTAGGAAAAAAAATAAGATTGCATGTTACCTACTAACATTTTTGTATAATATATTCATTTCAATATTAAGTTATCAAAAATTTTGTGTAATGACAAAATAATTTAATTATTGCCAATTAATTAGATGTGATTCTGCAAAACAGTGCATTTTTGAATTTAGTAAAACCCACCTATTTCAGTTTTTATCCCAGAAAAAAATGTTTTAATTTGCAGGCTAGTGTAATCAGAATTTACATTTTCTTGATACTATTTGAAGCATGGTAATGAAATTAATTTTTTTTGGTTAGTTTTATAGTGATACTTTTGCCTTTAAGACTATATTTTTTAAAGACAGGGAAGGCACCTAATCTTTGTTTTAATCAGAAATTTATTTCATTTTATGATATTTACATTTTTTCTTTTTTAGATTTGTCTTTATGCTATTTATTATTTAAAATGAAATTCCTGTTCGTTTTTTCTGTGAATTTTAATATAATGTTCTCCACAAATATGTCAGTCTTTGGAAATATATTGAATTCAGCTTTATAATGCCACACTTATGCAAATGTTGAAATTTAATGAAGTTTAAATACACTCAATTAAAAGCATGGAGAATATTTAAGCAAAGTGTTTTATATTACAGAGATGGCAAAACCATTAATGTAGCACATTTCTTTTCCAAGTTTTCCTTGTTTAGTGATTTTACCAAATTAAGAATAAATAGTAATATAATTCATGCCACCCCCTCCCCCATTTCAAAGTACCATGTATTGCTGATTTTTAAAACAATAAATATAAATTATTTATTAATTTTATTAAAATATATATGCATACATTCTGTAAATTTATCAAAAAATAATAAAGTTTGCATTTAGTTTCCATTTGGTATTGTAAATGTCATATCATCTGATTTAGAGCTTAATCCCCTCTTTTTCCTCCAGTTTTTTCTGTGCTTAAAATTTTTTAATTTTAAATTGTATATATATTTCTTTTCTTAATAGTATTAAATAAAACTTAATTCATACAAAAAAAAATAGTCTGCTAATCATGAAAATTTAAAGGGCCACAGTACAATTTTGTTTGGATAATAGAAGTTGCTGAATTATAGTTTGCTGGATTAATTAATGAGTTGTAGTGTTTTAGTTAGATTATTCACATTTTTGCATTGTAAATGCATAAATTAATTTAGACATTAATTATTGAAGTTAAACATCAGGAAACTATATAGTATTTGATTTTAGTTTTAATAGAATTAGTTAAATTGTTTAAGTCTGATTATTAAATTGTTTTCTATAAATTAGATATATCATAAGATATGCTTCTAGCGTCATGAATTATAATTATAATCAAAATATATTATGATTAAAAGTCTTTTATATTTAAAATTTAATTCATATTTCTGTTATGTGATGTCCATATTATTCTAATTTTTTGAAAAGGCAAATATCTTATTCTTTTTTTTAATATATTGACTCCTCTCTTGATGCATTTTGTAAACAGTTTAAATTTAACATGTGCTTTTTTAATGCCATATCTGATGAAATACAAATTATGCATCAAATTAAAGTCTTTATAAATACTTTTAAAAAATTACTGTACTAATTTTGATGTTTAAATTAAAAAGACTAACTTATCTGGTCTAATAGATAGAATCAGTAAATCCAATTATATACATCATTTTTTATTTTTCTAAATATAATTCTAACAAATAATAGATATTTGAAATTAGCTAATTTTCTTATCATTTTTTGATAATGTTTTGTTATTCTCATAGTTATTATTTTTTTTTGCTTTATCCAATTTGTAGAATTTTTTGATGGCAGCTTTGTGCTTTATAATGTTAAACTTTCACTCAATGAATCACTCATTACACTAGATTCATAGTGGTTGAAAGCAATATTAAGTTTTCAATGGTGTATCAAATTACAGATGCCATTTAATAATATTCTAATAAATTAAGAGGATTTTTTTTTAAATTGATGCACACTCATTACTTTTACAACTTATGATTTTTTTTGTTTTGTTTTAGATCAAATTTTGCAAATGCACATATAATCATTGTAAGCTTTTGATTTTCTCAACATTCATACCTAATTGTTTCCTGAAATATATACAAAAGTTGAAATGTACATGCAACAATGTAAAAAAAAAAAGTGACTTTAAAATATTTATATTTTAATGAGGGATATTAACAGGTAGTCCTCTACTTTTTTAAAATTATGACTTAAATTTTATTACATTGTTAATGAAATAATTAAAGTGATAGAAATACATTATTTAAAAGTTTAAAAGTTATACAAATATAGAGTAACACACACACACAGACATTAAAAATATAAAACAATATATGCAAATGAAATCAGTCAAAAATATAAATAAGATAAAAGATTAATATTTATTAAATTATTAAAAATGTATAAGAATATATAGTTATTGGGCTCATTACAAAATTTGTATGGTAAAAATATTTATAAGTAAATTGCTTCCTTTATTTTTCAGAAAGTTTACAATTCAATACTCTTTTCATTGGGTTTATTAGCCTTATTACAATTATATAAATAAAAATTGTGTTAATTATTTGAAAATATTTTTAAATTTGCATAGACTATTACCCCTATTCATAATTACATTTTAGATTTTATGTTTTCTGAAGCAGGATTTACTGTAGTAGAAATTAATCTCTGCAATCACAGATGATAGACAACCAAAATCCTGTTAAGTTCTTTTGATTGACTTCTCTAAGAATAAAAGCAACCAAAAAACATATCAAATTAATAAAAATAAATTTATTACGATTTTAAAAATAAAATTAATAATAAAAAAAGTTACAATTTAATATTATAAAAATGTAAATCAGTATTTTGTATACATAAACAAGTAGTGATTGATAATTGTAATATAATAGACGTGCAGATAAAACAAAAATTTGAATATACTATTCATAAATAGTAACTGGTGTTTTCTTTGTAATTTTATCAAGAGATATTTGAATTGTACTCTTTTTTTTCTTGATAAAAATTCCACATCATGCTGTCTTTTTCTATTGCACTTTGAACAAAATAGCAAATTAAATATAGATGATGGCATGTACATAACTTTTCAAATAATAGTCATTTTTTTATTATTGTTATGAATTATGTATAGCCAATTGGAATAAAATGTTTTTATTTAAAAAAAAAAATTGAATGGTAAATTGCTTGGGATGTTATATGACATTCATATACTTTAGGGCTAAAGTAAGCATTTTCTATTTCATTTGCAATACTCAGCTAGGAATTAATTCATGACTTTAGTCTATCTTTTTCCCAATGTGCTAAACCACATGGAGACAATGATTCATTTGTAGAACTTTTGTATATATAGAAAATTCAATCATTCTTTGGCTACTGAATTTTATTCAATATATTCTATACAATAATTATCAGCAAATATGGTGTGATCTAATAACCTTTTTCTCATTTGTATAAATTGAGTATATTAAATTAAAACATCTATCAGCTTAAAATCTGTAGATAGCAAGAAGCTGAGATTTTTAACACACTTTTTGAATAGTTTAATTTGTTTTTTATTGTAAATTATTTATATATTAATAATATCCACAAATTTTTATATAATATTTATTTGCAACAATTTTCATTTAACTCCTACATCATTCCAATGAACAATCAAAGCTGTTTGATAAAAAGATGAAAAAGTTCAGAATTCTTTAATCATCCTTTTTTATTATTATAGGCATATCTCAGTTTTGGATACATATTCTTTCAACTGTTTTAAATTTTGTCCCATGTTTAAAAATTTTATTTGCATACTTTTGTTTTTTATAAGATCCCATTAACATACTTTCTGAAATTGTTTATATTTATTCATTATCCATACAATTATACAATAGTATGGCAGATTTTTAAAATTTTCTTTTTCAAAGAGCAATTACCACAAATACTGCCAATCATTCCTACTCTTTTCTTCAGATTGTAAGCTTTTAATTATAGCCCCACTACTTGTTAGATCTTCATCCACAAAGAAAGGGACTTTTATTTCTGATGATGACCTCCCTCCTCCAAGTTTATGAGTGTAGAATAAAATACAAATTATGATTTTTCATTTTAGTTGTGTTATTATGTTTATTCTTTTTTTTTCCTTCTGTTTACTATATTTAGATTTCACTTTTATTCATATATTATATAGTTAATCATTTTTTTTACTGATTAAAATAAATTGTAAGTTAAGTCTATGGTTAGACATCTTTTATTTTGAACTTTCAACAGTATTCTGATGTTTCTAATTTGTTGAAAGAATAAGACGTGCATGTGTTCTGATATCTATAGTAAATCAGATTTTTTTAATAATATTGGAAATAGTTGTAGGTTTTTAAAAAAAATCTTGGCCATTTCTAATATTTTGTCTATTTACTTGATTTTTTAAAAATTAAATATTTAAGGCATAAATTGCTTTTAGAAATTTAAATAAAATGATATACAATGAACTCTCATTTCATTATTTTTCAAAGAACTAAAGAAAATAAATGCTAGATATGAAAAATGATAGTTCAGGAAATCTTAGAAATTATAGATAACAATTTAATGATTATACACAGAAGAGTATGTATAATACAACTCTAACTTTATAAAGTATAAAGCATATGCATATATTGTAATAGTCTGTAAGGTCAAAGCAATCAATCACCATGTGGTGATAATAAAATCAATAAATAAAAAAAAATACCTGTCACATGAATAATATCTGTTACTATACCACTACATATGAGTATCAATAATAAATCCCAGGTTTATCCAGCATTTAAATATTGTATATGATAATAAATCTATATTCAATACCAATAAAACAGGATACATGTTGGCTAGCATGACATCATGAATGTGAAAGTAATATTTTCACTTACATATTATTTTTCCTACTCTTCTAATACTATAAAGACTCTTAGATAACTTTATGTTGCAGTTTCTCAAGTTATGACAGGATACAAACGAGTATTTTGAGATTGTATCTAGCACATACCTTTTATCATATAAACAGAGCTGTGAAAGTAGGGCAAATGAGTTCTAAAGCAATTATAACATAAATAATATTCACTTGATGAGCTGTTATAAAATATAATGAAAATTTTAATACTACAATTATACTAATATAAATATATTAATATGATTATATTAATATAACCACTTGAATAGATTAAAAGTGAGATTGATGATGATAAGTAAATATAAAGCCTTTATTAAAAAAAAAAATCAAATAATTTATTAAATAGAATAAAATGCATTAGATAGAATAAATAAAAAATATAAAA
Organism: Epiperipatus broadwayi; assembly: GCA_028023455.1. NCBI lineage: Eukaryota > Metazoa > Onychophora > Udeonychophora > Euonychophora > Peripatidae > Epiperipatus > Epiperipatus broadwayi. Next base: position 6,327,321 of record JAQFVV010006214.1, on the reverse strand, counting down.
TAATTATGTTAATATTACCACAACGTTCTTACATAACAAATATTTTATATATGAGCTATTTTAAAGAAAAGATTGCAGGTAGGATTTATTAAATTAAATAAAAGCTTTCTTTGTTTTTTAGATCCTCAATATTTCCTACATTTGAAACACACTGCTAATGGTATGATCTTGTTAATTTTATTAAGGGAATGTTTATTTTTCACTAAACAAGCTCAATTTCTATATGGCCTATTTATACAACATTAAGAGCTCAAACAAGATATGATCTGTAGCCGTGGAATAATTAGTATTTATTAAGTTTAGCATTATTATTATAAGTACATTTCAACTATATATAAACATTATTCATTCTTTAAAAGACTGAAATCCTCAGTTATAAATTTAAATAATTTCCAGATTAAAAATAAATTTCAGATGACAAAATTTTTTGAATTTTATCAGCTCCAGCTATTAAATACTTAATTATAATTTCTAGTAGTAAATCATTTTAATGATGATGATGATCATCATCATCAAGAGGTCAATATCTATCGTGGAGGTGAACATCTGATGATTTTCTTTCTTAGCCAGCCATTGTGGCTTTAAACTGTGTAATAAATTTAAAATGAAAAAAATAAGTAGAATCTTTCAAGCAAAAGAATAATAGGAAAAAGAACACTACATTTCACCACACTTGTTTATATAGTATGTGGTGGAAAAATGATGTAAATTCAAACTCATTTTCCACTCAATTGTACTTTGTACATGAAATTTCCATTAGGTAGGCCTGGAAACGGGTTCCGTCTAGATGAGGCTGTTTTCTTGGTTGTCTTCTGCACAGTAAAATCAACCGTATTTCTAATATAATTTACATAGAAAAATTATTTCAAATAAAATTATTATCAGGACAAATATACAATTATTTATGTTTATTTTTATATTAAATGATGGATTATTACCTGATTTTTTAAAAATCAACAAGATTAACATTTCTCAATTGGCCATTGTCATATTCTTATATGCGTATGTGCTATCCCTATGATTTTATATTGAATATATTTTGAATTTCTAGAAAACATTTTTATATTATAGCTATGCACACATACAAATATATACATGCACATTAAATGTTTTGTGGAAGTAAAATTTGTTTGCATGTATATTTAAATGGTACTTACATATTATATCTGCAATGCAGAGAGATGGTAGGCCTTTTCACATCTGCAATAAATATGTAATCTTGTGATCACGTCAAAGAAACCCTGTGATGTTATCCGATATCTTATCGAAATGTGTAACAGTAAAATTGGCATTCGTAAGGGAACATGGTTGGAGGATTTGAAAATTCTATTCCTGAATGGTGATCTGCTTTATTTATATTTGGGCTCGCAAATTAAGTTATATAGAATGGAGCAAACTAGAGTTTGGCTTACCAGATAAAACCGTATTTGATTGGAGTAATGTGGGAAGTTTGTACCACTGCCGTGTTTCTTTTTTGTGTGTGATAATTTTACACTCATTTATTGTCCAGATTTCATTCTGACAACATCCTTAGTGCTGTCAATTACAATTTTAAACTTTTTTACTTCATTTGTATTTATAGTTTTGATTCAATGATATTCAGACTGTTGGAAGGCCTATAAAAGTGCTGAATTATGAAGTGCCAATTATGATCATTTTCGGGTGAACCATAACTACAATCACGTGTTAAGTAAGTGTGCATTTTGGGAAAAAATAAAAATTTATTTTTAGTCTCCATTTTGGAAAAAAAATTATCCACTTAAAATAAACTAGAACCAGCAAATTGTTTGTTTCATCGCAACAATTCCTGTTTTATATCACACGGCAAGTTACCATATGTGTATATTTTATAGTTTGTTGTAATATTTTACAATATATTTTGACTGTTAGAAGGCCTATAAAAGTGCTGGATTACTAATTACTGATTATGATCATTCTCAGGTGAACCACAAATACAGTCACATGTTAAGTGAGTGTGCATTTTGGGAAAAATAAAAATTTTACTTTTAGTCTCCATTTTGGGAAAAAAGTTTATCCACTTAAAATAAAGTAGAATCAGAAAATTTGATCATTTCATCGTGACAATTCCTGTTATATATTACACAATTAGTAACGTATGCGTATATTTTATGGTTTTTTGATAATATTTTAGACTATTTTTGTAATTTAGTCATTGTTTTGTCTGTATTTAAAGTAACATTTGGGCATTGCATAATTGGCTTGTCATATTTTACATATTTTTGTATGGCAAATCAATATTTTTACTGTTGTCAAAAATGTACTTTTTAAGATCGAATATTTTGGTGAAATTCTTATTTTTAGTATTGTTAGAAATTAGTATTCTGCATCATAATTTTATATTTTTTGTGTCAAAAGTTGTATTTTTCGTATTGTTAAAAATGAACAATCACATTTTTATATATTACATGGTAAGTACTGTATGTGTATATTTTAGAGTTTTTTGGTAATATTTTAGAGTATTTTTATAATTTAGTAACTGTTTTAATATTAGATCAGCAACATATGTTAGACCTGCAGCGCCTTTTCAGATATGTATTCAGGCTGTCGATAACTTTATAAATCTTGCGAAGATATTGAAGCGGTATATTCCTACAGACTATACTTTTCATCTGTTTTAACCCCATTACTATATCTGTGCTAACTTTAAACCCTCGAGTATACGTATATCAACATAAACATTGTTATGTATGTATCAGTTATCAGTCTATGTATAGTACAGCGGATCTATATTTAAAAATTAGATTTTTTAAAATTATAAATTTATTTATTTTACAAAAAGGTCAGTTCATTAGTTTCCATTGAGAATCACATACATGTATAAACTTCACCTAGTACCAGCATACATATATAACAAAATGTTCACTAAAAGATTCACTAAATTTGCTAAAGCTAAATTAAAATATTGTCAATAAAAATCATGCCCCGTACCTGGTTATAAAATAGTGTATAGACTAAGTTTTTAAATTTATAGTTTTGCAATAATATTTTCAAAACTGAAACTTAGTAACAAAATGCAATGAAGCAGCACTATTTAAGGTCCCTTTTTGAATTGAATGGCTCAACTCAGCTAAATTTATTTGATTTAAAATATTAAACAATAGTTGAGTCAATTTTACATATTTAAAATTGAGGAAAATAATATAGGATTTGAAATTGGTGTAAATAGCCTATATTTTGACACTTTAAAAATATACTCTGTAAATTTATGTGTGTGTTGCTACCCGAATCTATGCCCGTTTTAATTTTATAATGCATGAGTAGGAGGGTTGCGGATTTGCTGTTTCATCGTATGGGAAATGGTCACCTCCAACCCCATCCTACATGCTGCTATGGCATGTGATCATCATCATCAGAATGGAAAGTTCCAGCCTTGCCTGCTGTGGAGAGAAGGCTTTACTACCAAGCAACCTGTCTGGAGAAGTGTCAGAATGCCTACTTCCAAATGCTGATGTCCAAGCTGCAGAAGAAAATTAGTAATATTTCTTCAGAATCACAGAGCTCTTAAATTAATCTTTAAACTATAAATTAAATATTAAGCTAGCTACTGTAATCTAATGAACGGTTCATTCTTAATTATAAATTCTTTTTAAATTAAATCTTTTCTAAAGTTAAAACTGTAAAACTTGCCTGTATTTTAAAAAATGTAATTCATTTCTTTAATTTAAAATAACTATATTTAGTTATTATTTTAAATTCTCCAAAACTGCAGTCATGCCTAAGTTATTTCATTTTCATTTATTTAATGTATATGTTTTGTATGCTAATATTTCGAAGTAGTGAATAATTATTTTAATAAACTTTTAAGTAGAGATCATTAAAAGCTCTCCAGCATAATTTAGCAATGCTGCTTAACATAAACAAATTGCTGCTTCAAAATCCTATTCTAATAGATAACCGATTGCTATGTGCTCGTTATTATGTTATTGATATTATCGTTTATTAAGGTTTGCGTAACAAATTATTAAACTTAGGATTATATCTACTAGTTAGAAGTAAGATGCTAGCTAAGGATGATATTAAACGCATATTTTAAATGTTAAGGCTGTAAAATATATTTTCTCCTCCCTAACTTAATTGCATATATATATGAATACAGATTCAGTACTTTAACTAGATTAATAATTTAGTTTACCCTTTTTCTTAGCATGATTACTATATACTAATCTAAGAACAGGATTAAGTTTTAGCAGATAGAAACTATCTGTTTAAGCACATTAATGAATTAATTCTATATAATATTGTATTAATGTATGCATTGCGAGGGTATCTTTATTAAGCACCAAGCGTGCACTAACATTTTGCTATGCCTTTTTGAGATGGGTCCACAGTGTTGGGCTGCCCCAATCTTCAATTCGGATGGTTATCTTTTAGAACTGGAACATGAGCTTCCAGAACCATATTCAAAGCCTATTCGACTTCCCGAACTCATATGTTCTTTATTATACTAGTAAGCCGTTTGGTCTTAGGGCACCGAGTATTTGATATTTAATTTATTTTAGTATTTTATTAGTGCCATAATCTCCAGATGCAATTCTATAGGTAACCAGTTCTCTTCTCTGTTATTAATGCTTCAGCATTAGTCTGAACCTGTAATCTAGGTTACCATGATGAATCTGTATTTTGAGCTTATTTAATTCCTCCTTTGTAATATTTAGATGATCAGCTTAATCCTGGCTAATATTTTAGCTCATAACATTGGCAAACCAAAGAATGGCTTGGCATATCAAAATATAATAGGCATGAGTTATTAACCGCAAATGCTTGTATAAATTAAGTTACATAATAAAGATGAGACCACTGTATTGATATTCATCTCATTTCTATAACGCCTGTGTGCAGTAATTATATATGTATCCTAACCTAAGTAGTTACTATTCTTTTGTTGAGTGAATTATTTAATCATTTATTTTAATAAACTTATTTAAAATTATAACTTGTTTCATGTCATTGCTTGCAACTCAACTCCAAATCATCCAAATTTCTTATTATTAGTATGTATAATATGCATATCTTAGTTAAGTCACATGTTGAGTAATCTTTAATTATATATAAATTACTAATTTCCTCCTGAATGTCATGTTTCTCCCTTTGCTCAGTCAGCTCGCTGAAGAATTGAGACCGAGTGTAACATAATAAATGTCATTCATAGGGTGTTAAAACATGGAATACTGGTAAATGAGTTGAAATTTGGTCAAATTTGAGATCTCACCATCATCTGGATCAGCTTCAGTGTAATTTGCCTGGGCTCTGGATTTTGTTATGTGAATGTACAAATATGACCATTACAATATCATGTACACATGATCTGTTTTGACAAATTTATTTGAAATTTGTAGAAGATCCAAGTGTATACATTATTTTGGTAAGATCAAAAGATTAAAAAGTTGTCAGTGGATTGATACAAATATGAAAAGGCACTGCAGGTCTAATACGTAAATACCATTTAAACTTGTGTTGGGATTTATTTATTTATTTTATGGGAGTATTCAACAATAAATTTTATTTTTGTATAATATGGGATTGGTGACCTTAATTTTTTAATGAATGTTTTTATCCAAATTTAACTTTAGCTGCAATTTTTAAAATTTAGCAATACATTTTATCCTTGTCTTAAATTATGGTAACCATTTTGGTATTCCTTGCAATGCTATATTCATACGTATAATATAAATTGCAAATTTCTATTCTCATGAAAAAAATAATTTAAGTTGGTTATTTTTAACACTATTGAACCAGTGGGATTACTATCACAATATATATAATTGTAATATCACAATGATTACATTTGTTTTTAAAAAAATCAAGATTAATATTAATAGACAAAAAATATAGCACTTGTGATTTATTTTTTAAACTTGTTTATTATTGAATTAATGTAATTAATATAAACAATATCTTTACAACATTTTGATTATTTAATATAATCTTTATTTTTTGGATTATTGACATTTGCTTCAAAAACAGCTGCATGCTAATTGAGAAGTACCATTAAAAAGCAAAGGGAATTATTGTAGGTAAAGCAGCTTTTATTTTGACTATTAATGACTTCAATATAATTTTTTTTTTTAACCATTTCCAACATTTACAGAGAATTCTCAATTTGACACGTTTATCCAGTTTTTTTGATATCATACTTATTCAAACTAAATAAAATGTAGTGCATGGACTTTAAAGAATATCACCATTGCACCAATTGAGGATCATCAACTGGTTGTCCATAAATACTAAATATAAATCCCTTTTATATAACAGACTGTTATGCATGAAAGTAGCTTAAGAACAAAAGCTCTATAACTGTTACTGTGATTAAGAGATATAATCCTAATATATTTTTTATTTTTTTTTATTACTCTTTTTATTATTTTTTATAATTTTTTTATTATTTTTTTAATAAAAAAAATTTAATTAAAAAATTTTTTTAAAAAAAATTTTTTTATTTTGATAAACATAAATTTTAAAAAAAAAAATTATTTAATTAAAAGAAAATGAAGTAAAAAAATGTAAATATACCTATTTTAAACTTTCCAATAAATATTTTAATTATATTCAATTAAAAAAAAGATAAAAGGAATAGATCTTTAGAGAGACAGTACTACTTTAAACACAAACAATAAATTTTTTAAAATAAATAAATTAAATTTAATTTTACTTCAAAATACATCAACCTCCCCTTTAACCCCTCCATCTGAATGACTATCCAAGAGTTAGAATGAAAAAATATTTGAAATCAAAGACCCATCCCGGCCAATGTTTTAAAATTATTTAGGATTGAGTAAATTCACCGGAATAATTTTAGCAGTGAAATAAATGTCTGCTGAATACGGCTATACATTTAAATTAAGCTCTGATTTTGGTTAATACCAACAAGAAATTCACTATTGCAATGTAATTTACATATATATTCCAATAGTTTATATAAAACACATATATCAGCACACAGATATGCAGTATAATAATTTATGAACATATTTGAATTATCATAAATGTATAAATGAAATTCATTTTTATAATTATAATGACTAATTCAGCATATGTGTTTACATGACACTTATTTATGTAAGCACACAGATGTGCTGTAACTAATGGGAATTGGCATATAATGAAGCTATCACATTTTAATGATACATAAATAGTGACTGATTTAACATATATGTGCACATGGAAAGATGTGCAAAGACTGGCACTTATAAAAAATAAAGCTAAAACCATATATTTTCTTAATACGCAATGAATTCAATGTGAAAAAATAAAACGCACACATAAGCACTCAGACATGCAGTGTAATAATTTATGAACATATTTGAATTGTCATATAATAAAAAAATAAGTTATCACATTTTAATGATACATAAATAATGACTGATTTAACATATGTGTGTGTACATGGGAATGTGTCCACAATGGTGTTATAAAAAAAAAAAATCTAATAAACCATATTATATTTTCTCAATACACAATTAATTCAATGTCAAAAAATATAAAATGCACATATATGTATATGCACTTAGATATGCTATATAATAATTTAAAAATTAACACATTAAAAAAATTAATTCATTTTTAATAATACATAAATGCTCATGTATGATGTGCATATATATATATAAATGGATGATATGAATTAAAGCTATTAATTAGCCTTTTATTTTTTTATGGTATAAGTAAATTTTTTTAAAAAAATATTTACTCTTTTGACAGTCCTTCATAAAAGTTTCCCTTTTTAACAGGTTACTCTTTATTAATTATAAACATTTTTTTTAAAAAAAAAATACTCCACAATTTTTTTTATCTAATGTAGAAAGATTTTTGGAGTTCATTTTCCTTTTTCAAAATAAAATTGTCTGTGAAAATCATATTTTTTTTTTTTTAGACTTTTATTTCAAGCAAAAAATATTTACTTGCTTTACTTTTAATTGACAAGTCATTTTAAGAAATTATGTAAAATACTATTGTTCTTAATATATATAATTCTACTCACCAGCAGTACTTTATATATATATCATGCAGTACCTTTATCTTCATATATATGTATATAATAATTTTTCAGCAAGCTGATGGACTTACGAGTGAGCTGATCCCTTTTAAACAAATAGGCTGGCTTATTATCATCTTTGGAAAAAATATAATTTAGTAACTGTTGGCTTACATAGTCAGCTCCATTTAGTCTAGAATTTGATAGACTTCAAGCGTACTATTTGTGCACAATATATGGGCTATAGAGAAGAGAAAGCAGACCCATGTGAATCCAAATTCTACCATAGTAAATTAGTAGTAGCAGCTGGACTTGCACTCTCTTGCCTTCAGTTATAATTTCATGATAACTATCATAATCTATAAAAACAAAAAACTCCTAATCTTTTTTCTAACCTTTTATAGTCAGAATGGGGAAAAATACAGTAATTAAAAGTTAATGACTATTTTTCAATTTACATTAATCATTTGAAAAACAACTTTGTGGAATTTTATCAAATTATGTTATACTAGCATTAATTAAAAAAATTTGCTAATCAAAATAGTGGAATTTTATAATTACAAGTATATATATTGTAACATAGAAATATGTTTGTTTTAATTTCAAAATCAGAATTCATAAAATATTAATTAGACCTTTTTAAATGTTTAATTTATAATAAAAAAAATTTAAATTCAAAATTATTTAATCCTTAACTATTATTCCAGTGTAATATAGAAAATATCTAAAAACATTATGTTTCTACTTTTCCTTTCAACTTTGTTTATATATATGCATACACACTGCTATGTTGTATGCTATCAGACATCTGTCTCATAACCTACCTCTTTAGGGAAAAGGAAAATGGAAATGAAACACCCATCTAATAATATTTTACATAATATACATGTATAATCAAAACAAAGTTCATGCCTCAAACTATTTACTCATCAATTTTTTTTTTGAGATTTGATAGTTATTTGACAGCATAGTGACCTGCAATTCTGAGATAAAGAATTTAACCACTGGACTATAAATACAAAATGCACCATCAACAACAACTTTGGATGCTGATTGCAATGGTACGGATGTGTGGGTGAATTATGAGATGGAAACTATCATCAACCCCAAGTCTACAAAATTTAAATATAAAATTAAATGACTATGAGTATGAGGAGCATGAGAGATCAATACACTCCTAAGTAACTATACATTCACCAGTATTACATAAAAGTAATAATCATTCATCATTATGAATGATCAAAAAAATAAATCAACAGTCAATATTGTGAGTGAATTTGAACTTTGTCTATTGTAGACCAGGCTAATTATTTAATCCTTGACAGCTTGGGGCAGATTATTTAGATATTAATTTGGATGCACAAACTTAAATGCTAATTCATCATAAAACAATGCTGGGATGCTAAAACATGCTGATCATCACCAATACTCTGGCCACTTAGTACTTTAATGTACTGACCAACTATAAACTCAATTTCTAATAAATATTAAACTACTTGATATGTACTTATCAGGGTGAATTTTATGTATACTTTCAACATTTAATGTTTGTCATTTCAAACTTATACATCTGGAAGAACATTATGATGTGATTGTGATTTATCCACAATACATCCAAAAAAATAAAAATAAGTTTGAAAAATATTGCAGCTTCACCAAAGAAAGTGGACAATGAATGAAAAAATAACATAAGCCTAAATGATAAATCACTTCATACAGTGACACCACATGGAGAAGAGATACTTTTGTGCAAGTTATAAATTAAAAGGTATTTTTTTCCCAGCGCTTTTGCAAGAAAACCTTGAAAAAAAAGGTTTGGTCATTTAATGTGTTCTGTAAATAAATACCTTACTTGTTTTATTCATTTATTTTTATAAAATAAACCTGGAGATTAAAACACATCCTAAAATAAAACAAATTGTTTCAAAAAATTAATTTTTGAAACAATAATTAATACCTTAAAACAAAAATATTTATTTAGTAAATTTGAAATTTTTAATTTTTTTCTTTTAAAAGTTTTCATATTATTTTTTGAACAATCCTGCAAAATTATTAGTTGAGATATGAAATTTCTGCAAATAAGATCATTTTTTAAATATCTAAATGTTTTTACCATATTTAAAAGCACCACGACCACATACATCCACAAAAGCTTTGCACTGCTTCTCTCTTCTTGTACTGTCTGATATTTATTATATAAGTAATTCTAGTTTACTTACTTGGTTATTAAAAATATCTACAGCCAGAATATGATTCTGTGCAATGCTTCACCTCAGCTCCATCTCTCATAGTGAGGAGAAAAGAGTCTGGTTTGTCTCCATTATTTTTTCTGGACCAATATTTAGATTCACTTTAACTGGCAGTCAATAATTCATTAAAAATAGTTCTTGTTTGAAATCCATTCAAAATCTCTCATGCATAAACTTATTTATGTTTTCTATTAACAAATTTATATTCCTTCAATAATAAAATATTTACTCTATTATACACATGGGTCTTGTTTTATGCAGTAGATAGGTTCCACAGAAAACCCACATTAAAAAAAAATCTCACAAAAATAGACTTAACTTATCTTGAAAAATGGGGAAACGTTCTGTAATTTTTAGAAATCGCATAAAAGCAAAGCAACAAGGAAAAATTACTTTAAAATTCGCATAAAAAAAATACGGGAATAAAGTATGACTAATAAAAAATTTCAAATATTTAAAAAAAATTGATACAAGACATAATTTTTTTATTAACTACAATATGTTTTTATGTGTAATTTATTTTACATTTTTTCATACATATTTTAAACATTATTGCTATTTGACTATATGCAGTTCATTTATTAACTGGTAAGAAATTAGATTCGTCACAAGAGGTAGTACAACTAGCACCACCTTCAGTCTTGGGCTGTGTTAATGGTTTTCTATTGACAATGTAATCGGTGATTAAACTTTGAGATGATGATTTTACTGATTGTTTATGAAGCTCATGATATCCAGACTGCTATGTCTAGCTGTTAGATAATACAATTCCATTAGTGTGACTCCCTATATATAACATGCTTCTACGACTGTGTTAATAATGACTAACGGTTCAATTTTCTTTTATACACATATATACATGGAGAAACTTTTAGACAGGAAAAAGTTACAAGTAAAAATATTTAAAAACTTTTAAAGATATGTTTTTTTTAAGAAGAAATTAAAAGTTCTTAAATATTTTTACTTATAACTTTTTTCTATCTGAAAGTTTCTCCATGTATATATGTGTATAAAAGAAAATATAAACATACACATACATAACACAGACATACAACTACTATTTAGCTGTCATTGGAATTTAAGAGCTTGTTCATTATAGCAAACTCTGATTTAAGCATTTTTTGACATTTTTCTTTGTCTCACACATCAACATAAAATATATGATTAAATGATTATTACTTATCAGAAAATAATTTTTAAATGCTCACGTTTTGTTTCTATAAATATTAAAAAAATGAGATCGCAATCCAAACAAAAAGATTATACGTAACATTTCTAGAAAGATTATTTTCAGTTTACAAAATCAACAAAATCTTTGTTATTTCTGATTATTTTTAAAAATCTAAAAGAATATTCATTTATTTCTGTTATATCTAATGAAATATGTTTTAAAAGTTAAAAATTTTTGAATATTGATTGCGATATTTTTATAAGTATAAGTAAATTGTTTACGTAAAACCTAAGTTTCTAGATACTTTAGGCCATATTCACATTAGCTGCTAATATAACATATTTTTGGGAAAAAATTATTTCAAGTCAAAATAAGTTATTAATAATTTATATTTTTTGGTATCTAATAAATATAGTGAAATATGAACTTCTTTATCACATAAAAGAAAACTGCATAAAAAGATATTAAGAAGAAACATGAATCGCATAACTTCAAAATTGCATTAAAAAAATTTGCATAAAATGAGACCCATGTGTATAATTTTTTACGTTATTCTACTATTAATAGCTATGATTTATTATATATATTGTAACACTACAAAAATTGGAGTTTTACTTTAGGCAGTGTTTATTTCCAGTACATGATCATCAATAGCCCAAAATTGGATAGCCATGTTTAACTTTACAGAAAATTGAAGCTTAAACCACCAGGGATCTGAAGAATTGTTTGTTTATCATCAAGAAAAAAAAATTATTATCAAAGGGATGAGCATGAAAGATCACTGAGAGATCAGCAGCTAACTATCTTAAACATAAGCATAATTAACTAAGTTCACCAGCATTAAAATAGTATAAGTCATTCATCATCATGAATGATCAACAATAAAATTAAATCAACAGTCAATCTGGTGATTGGATTTAACATTGGTATACTATATACCAGGCTGATTATTTAACCTTTGCCAGCTTGGGGCAGATCATTGAAACCATTAGTTAGATGCACAAACTTAAGTGCTAATCCATAAGAATACAACCAAAAAAATAATGCTGAGATATTAAAATATGCTGATCATCATCAATGCTTTGGCCACTTAGTATCCTTGATGTACTGGCTATTATAAACTTAATCTCTAGTAGAGCCTAAACTAAAATAAAATTTAGTGCATGGGCTTTAAAGAATATATTCTTCATGCCAATCCAGAATAACAATCATCATCAACTGGATACTCATACATTAAATATATATGCCTCTTATTCTATATAGCTATTATGCATGAGCTCAGGAAGCAAATACTCTAATTTATTGCTGTGAGCAAGAGGGAAATAAACAAAATTAGCTTATTATAAACAACCTTAAGCAAATCATGTACTTCCCCTACTTATAAATAACTAGTTTTATTGGAATCATAAAAAAAAACCCAACTAAATCCTAGAATATAAACTCTCATGATGTAAAGTCACACACACACACTGCACTTCATGAAACAGGAATTGGATTGAATAAAGAAATTAAGTCTAAAAAGATTATTTTTTTAAAAAAAATATTTAATATCTAATTAATAACAACAAAAATGACATGATAGTATGACATTTCAATCACCCATTTCATCAAAAAAATACATTTTTACAAAAATTACATTAACCAATCAATTAATTTTTATTCATGGATTAACTTGAAATTCATTAAGTTGTTTCTTTAAAATTTTGAAGAATAAATTAACAAACATGTTCAGAATCAAAGATAACAATCCTTGATTCAGCTTAGGAAGATAAAAAAAAAGTTTACAACAGATTTTTTTTTTAAAAAAAAAACAACAAACTATTTCACCATTTGTAGTAGAAATTTGAATGGGTTTTAGAAGAAAAAAAAAGTCAACAATTTGGTATATTTTAACTTAGTGAAGTATTTACTATTATCAATTCTTATACAACACAAAAGGATGACCTATGATATACTCATGCATATACACATACACACGACAAGAATTCAGTTTATTTAAACTAAAAATATTATAATTAAGTAGTTTGTTAATTATAAAAAAATGAAAAATGTTTGTTGAAATATTGTATATGTATATTGAAGCTACACATATATACAAATTTAAAGTAAGTAGAAACTTTAAAAACATTCCATAAATTTTGTGAAATAAAATTATATTTTATTTTAAATAACAAAATAAAATTCCTAGAATTACAGAACTCATTAGAGAAAAAGATTAGTTAGATGGGAATAATTAATTAAAAACACTGTAATTAAAAATAAGATAGCAGAACAATGGCATTGGAATGTAAGATGGCCAACAGGTTAGGTATAAATTGAGAACTTGTCTATTGTTCTCTCTCTTTTACCTGGCTCAGCTCTACCGCTTGGACCGAAAAGCAGCCACAAAGATATTTTTATTAGAGAAGAAATATAGTTAACTTTTTTGAAAGAAACCAAGATTATACCATCTCCCTGCGGTAGATTTTTGAACCACCAACATTCAAAGAAAACTTAAAGAATTTTTGGGTGTTATAATGGAAATGGCTGAGTAGATTTTTCCCTCTCTCTCTTGACAGTTTCCTGTTTTTGCTGGAGCTGGAATCGTATAACATCATAATGTAGAGTGGTGCTAGAACAATTCTTGCCTGACCAATGCCTACTGCCGGTCATGGATAATGAAGGACCGAAATCAAAATACGCCTTCACTTGTGTAGTGGACTGGAATATCCATAGGACTATCTAAGTAAAGACATATGCTATATATATAAGGTTACCGGTAACTTCCACTTTTATTTTATTTTTCATTGTTTATGTGATATAAATATGTGCGTTAAATTGCATAACCTGGTATATTAATATTTTATCATGTGATTTTTTTATTATCAATCGCTTATTCTTACTTTAATTGTATATTTATTTAGTTTTTTTTTTTTGATCAAGAGAGAAACGAAATGATTCTCTTGTATATATATTTTTTTGAAGCATATATGTATAACCTATGAAGGAGGGGCTGGGGTGGAGAAATTGTTAAATTTAGTTTAGATATTCTATAATCAACCCACCATATTGAAGACGGATCGTTAAAATTTCTTTTAAAGTTTCTTGAAATAAAAATATTTCCCCCCCTCTCATCCACTTACCTCCTATTGTATTTATTAATGCTTAGAGAGATAAGCCGAAAGCTTAATCAGTCTTTTGTCTTTTTAGATATTTGCATGTTTTTTGATTTATCATGACATAAAATAAATACGACTATACTTATTAAATCTACAATTTATAATTTAAGGCAAAGATCCAATCATGTTTTATATTTTACCATTCATTAAGTCAATCTGGGTTTTATTAATATATGTATTTGCATAGAACATATATAGCTTAAACATTCAAAGTCTTTTTTTTATTATTAAAAGTAAGAAGAGGGTACAGTAAAGCAATATATATAAAGTAAAATCAAAAATCTTCATTAATTCTGTGGGTGAACTGTCTAAATAGTAATTAATTATTAATTAGTAGGCCCATCTTTCTGGTATTTTAATATTAGTTTAAATATGGGGAAAATTAACAAATATTTTATAGCGAATATTTTCTCATTCTCATAACATTTTGAAGTTATATGTATATTTACTTAAGGTTTTTTAAAGTTTAATGGTCGTTTGACCACATTTTTTATATTGTGCTACTTGATTATTCATGAGTATCTCGGCACTTCTTCACTCCTGTCATTGTTGCTTCATATGCTAACACCATTCCTGGATTTCTATCGATGAAAAATGGATCTCTAAATTTGTCAAATAGTTTTTTCTTTTGGACACAAGCATTTATACTCCGTCCTGAGTTCGGATCACGCTGAGGCGGAGCTCCTTTTCTCTATGTGTTTAGACTCGGAGTGCTATCCAGACCCAGTTAGCTTTGTATGAAGCCTTTGTGCCCTGAGACTTGCTTTCTAAACCCACAAATTGAATCTCCAAGGACCACGATAGTTTTATGTTATGATAAATTCAAGCCTTGATGTTCATATGTTCAAAATATTATCGTGTAAAACTGAAATATATCTGCTGGGGGAAGGTATCTTTTATTTGTCTATGAAATCAGGTTAGATTTGAATATTAGCCTCATTTCTATTTAGCTAGTCCAAATAAATTATCCATTTTTGTAATTTCACTCTAGAATTATGTTTTTCTGTCTCTCTTCTTTAAAGTAAAACACCCAGTTGTTGGCTGAGTATGGTATTATGTAATAACCATACAATTGTTTAAAATACAATAAATGGATCTTACTAATGTATATCTATACTTATCTATGTTTGTAGATGCAAAAAAATAACTTGCAGCATTAAAAAAAATTTTTTTTGAGTCTTCAAATTGTCGTTTCTATTGTTATTTCAACTAATAAAAATGTCATTCACTAATCCAATTATATATTAATTGTCTGTGTTTCATTATATAGTCTAAACCTGATTTTTCTTTGTTAAAATTTTTCTTTGGGATCTCATCTCTCCCTGACCACCGAGCATACATAAAGAAATTTTAGTGAGGTTTGGGGAGTAAGTTGCTTAGTGGCAATCTGGAGGAGTAGGTGAGGTTCCAACCCTTTCTACCTGCATCTCTTGGTTAGGTTAAAGCAGCTCTACTTTTTATATCATTACAATATGTAGACTTAATAACAGAGATTTTACCAATATATTAATGTCATGACTTATGGTTATAATTCGGTAAACATAGCAATGACCTGATGTCAAATCATACACAAATAATTGAATGTTAAAGAGAAATAATGAAGGAAATGAATGAATGAAGTTTTACTGTGTAATTTTACTATAAAATTTGATTACGAAATCTTAATTATGTATACAACTAGGATATATATGTAACAATTGATATACACTGCATTCTAGAAAAGGAAATCAAAGAAATTGTACGCTAGGTGACAGAAATCCATCGTAGTACAAAAGACACCATTCTTTGCCATTCTCTTCCGTTATTTCATCAAAGGCTGTGATAACTATGTTTTGTTAAGATAATAAGATCGAACACAAAAGATGAAGGATTCATTCCAAAATCTAAGCTGAATTATATAGTTTTCACTTTGTAAAAATTAAAGTGAACTTATACCCTGAAATAGAAAGGATTATTTATTTCCAGCAGTTACGGAAGAATCAAATTGATTTATTTGGAATTAATAATTTAAAAATAAAAGACTGTGTTGTTATTTAAAAAAAAAAAGAATTATACATCATTGACATATAAACACAAATTACTGAATAAGAGACTTCTTTATTTTATTTGCCAAATCTCAACAAGTTGAAGAAGTTGATTTTTTGTATATATATAAAATATCAAATAATGCATTTTTGCTAAACGAAGTCACCATAGAATGAAAGTACTATTCTCCCAGCCAGTGAAGTGTGATGTGTATTTAAGTTGCTGATATTCTCGATGCTTGTAGAAATATCAAACATCTCACCTTATATGTCTAAATGGATTAAGCAGCTGCCAGACCGGAGACAACACTATTCTGACCACATTTGCAGAAAGGGTCAAGTATCAAAGAAGGATTGATCAGTGTATAATGAAGAAAAATTACTGACTTTATCCATAAGAAACATTATTGCCACACTCACCAATTTTGACCAGGATTATTTAAGGAAGTTATGATTTTTTAAAAAATTTTGTTAGAATTTTTTTTTTTTTTTAAATATGCATTTGTAAAACTTCATTCTTTTTTTCTTTTTATACTTGGAAATCTTTAATGTGTCAAGATTAGGAACAGTCCAATGTGTTTAAAGTAGCATTGTATAGACAGGGAGGGAAGGTTGTTAAGTTAGCCAAAGTTATTATTTTTTTATTATGTAAATAAAATCTAGGTTAGCTTCCCTTGTAGTGACTTTGACATTGGACCATTACCATCATGTTATATGGAAGATAAGAGTTTTATATGTACTTTTCCATATTAATTTGCAGACACTTATTAAAAGACAGAATTATTTGTTTACTTACTTTTGATCAACAATTGTTATACTCATTATTCTCTGTGAATGACTAACCTTATGAATGATTCTTTACTATGAATTATTTAGGTAGGGGGACCCAAGATGATGGAATATTAATCATATACATTTGAAATATGAAAGATTATTATATATTGTACCGCTAATTAAGCATTTCATATGTATAATAAAATTTTAAGTTAAAAATTTTATACAAATATATAAAAGAGAAAAAAATAATAAGTATTAGAAAGTCTGAAGTCAATATTAAAAAGTTTAAAAGAAGTTTTGTTTTAATTTTGTTGTAAATATATATATAGTGCAGATCGTCGCAAGGAGAAATGTAAAAAAGAAATCTGTATCATTATTCACAAAAGTTTGCTAAGTTTAGAAAAAAGAAAAATAGGAAAGCAATTAAAAGGGGGAGGAAAAGATATAACTAGGTAAAGTTTAAAATTAGAAATCTTTTATACGAAAATTAAAAATGCTCTTTTTTCATTTATTGAAAAGAAATGAAAATGTATGTGTCAATGTTAATTTAATTACATACAGAGAACTGAGTGTGCAAAAATGAAAGAGTTAGGTTTAAATACATTAAAAAAGAAGAAAATATGTGTGTGTGTATAAAGAATAACATTGAATTAAAAATGGAAAATAAAGTTTGCAATATAAAAAAATAAATCAAACTCAAAGATTGCATGACTGATTAGCAAAGATGGAATGGGAATAATTAATTAGCAATGGCTACAAATAACAATGGGAATAATTAAAAGGTTATATCTTATCCAAAGTTAGATTAATCTAAGAAACAATGTAAATTAAGAGAATGGGAAATTAATTAATAAATTTAATTAATTTAAAATTTAATCAAACTGATTTGGAAGGATAAGAACATAGGCCTGAAAAAAAATTTTTTTTTTAGCTGTGTTATTTGTCATATATATATACTATAACTTTCAGTCTGTGCAAATGAAACTTACTTTTGTGAATATCAAGAAAACCATGCATTGATAGTCAGAAGTCGAAGTACCATCCTAGCACATCTGAAGGTCTCTAATTAGCTTTAATGAACATCTAATAAACTGACCCGCTCAAATATCTGTCTGCCTACTGAAATGCAGCAAGGAATCACATTTGTCTGTAAATCTAAATTCTACCCCATTGGTAATGCGATTTTCACGGAAGAAAGAAAGCAGCCATCTATCCAGAGGAATGAATACCTGAAAAACCTATAGGTAATATTAATTTTTTTCTTATTCCCATTCCTAGTATGTCATTAAGTTATTGCTGTAGCCATTGCAATCTTTGAGATATCCAGGGGCACTAGCATAAAAGAACTATGTGCAGAGTTTGTGTAATCAGCAAATATTTGTAGAACTATCTGAATCATACAAACAAATAGTTCATGGCAGAATGTGTGGGTGTCATATATAATATTTTTTAATGCTTTATGTTTATTTATAATATGTGTGCCTAATATAGGATATGTAATCATTATTTTATTCAGGGAAGTGATGATAAATTGGGTCATAAGTTTATTTAAAGTTTTTAAATAAATTATTTTGGAAATTTAGTATTTGTCAGTCAATTCTTTTACTCCTACTACTAATTATCACTTGGTAAAGAATCTATTAAAGCAGTTTATTGTATTATGTTTCTGTTAAGTTAGTTTGGGATAAATCAGGCACCGAATTAGTAGCCATCATTCAATTATTTCATGTAATTAGCTGGCACCTGAATTTTACTTCAAAACAAATGTGTCTTGAATGACAGGGGTTGAATTTAGCAGACGAGAAGTTCTGTAGCCTGGAAAGGTGACCGTAAGTTATGCCTTGTATAACTTCGGCCTGGCAACAGGTCTCTTAGATGTTGTACTTCTCTGCCTGAGGGACCGGTGTGATGCAATACTAAAAGTGCATCTGGAGTAGATCAAGGTATGATAAATAATTTTATAATATTTATTTTTTATTAAAGAAACAAAACAATTTGTTTTTTTTGATGCAATACTAAAAGTGCATCTGGAGTAGATGGAGGTATGATAAATAATTTTATAATATTTATTTTTTATTAAAGAAACAAAACAATTTGTTTTTTTTTTCACAATACTTTATTAAAATTATTTTGTTTTTCTTTTTTTTTACCTATTCCTACCCGGTTCAATATATAAGTACATATATTCACATAAAACCATAAATTAGTTAGCCAGCTTCATCATTAATTTAATGATTTTTGTTTTATCATATTTAAGTATAAATAGTAAACATTGAGGTATGTAACTCTACCATAGGAAGGGATGGAATAGTAAATACATTTGAATAAGATATGGTATATTTTGCATGCTCAACACAGTTATATATTTTGATTACTATTAAAAAATTTTAAATTTCACTTGTTATCAATAAAAGCTGTTATTTTGATTTAAATATTCATTTGGTCTCTATTTTATCAAAAATCATTCATACATCCATACATCTATTTGATTACACACATGTATTCTCATACACATTTTCTACATTGTGAATATATAAGAATTCAATACACCCCCAAAAGAAACCTATATAGAGGTTATATAATTGTCATCCTGAGTGAAATTCTTCCTTGAAAAGAGTCAAAGACAAATTTCTGCCTGGATTTGAACTCTGAAGCATATTGGGATTTGAAAGAGGGGTGAGATATGGATGAACTAACCTAAATTGTTTGATAGGTAAATTAGAGCTAGCCCTTTGAATCAGATACAATCTTTGGTTAGATACTTTATCATGTCATTTCCTGCATCCTACCAAGATCCTAGGTCTGACTGTAGTAAGATGCACCCACCCTCCTCAATGATGTGGGATCCGGTTCATCACATTTCTGTAGCTTCATCATGTACGTGTATAGATGGCCTGTTACACTACATTTATGAAACAAAAAAAAAACAAATTTTCTATTAATAAAAATGTAATAAAAAAAGAATACCTCTAGCCTTAGTGTTTATGGAGTCCCTTCCAGTTACAATTTCCAGTTTTCTTTTCAATTGAGCTCCTTGAAGACTTCTTAGATCTGTACCTAATTAAGGTGTCCTTTCATTGGTTTGTAGCAATTTCAGGTAAGCAAAAAATAGTAAATCTTGTCCATTGGTTTTTCTTGATTTTCCAGGTGAGACTTATACAGACAGAAACTTATGCTCTTGGTTCCAGATTATTTTAGGGGGTATCTTTTTTATATTTTTATTCCAGTGAAAGTAGCACATAGTTTTCATGGTAAAAAACATATTTAGTGCTAGACTCATAGTATGCTAAAGTCTTGATAAAAAACTGCTATTTTATTCAATAACTTGGTAAAGGCTTCTGCTTTTTTTTCTTTAGCAGCTGGATTAAAACTTCACTGCTTTCTCTTCAATAGTTAAGTTAGCAATATTCTTTTGCCCTTTCCAATACCAGGATCAAGATTTGACTGCTCTCACTTTAACAGTTAACTTAGGAAGAATTTCTTCTATATTTTACAGCAGCTGGATTGAGATTGGGCTGCCCTCTCTTTATCAATTAAGTTAGGAATACTCTATCCACATACTTGTGTATAGTCTCTAATTGGCACCCCCATATATTTTTTTCTAGAACAATTTTGCACACAAGCCAATTACAATCTCTTACATGATAATTTTCATGACAACCAATTAGATAAAATTTCATAAATACAATTGTTCATCCAATTGCCTTCTTTTTTTTTCATATGTCATAGCATCTGCCAGGAAGCGAACCCACAACCGTGCAACCAACTACTTGCTTGCAAGGCGGCTGCGCTGATGTCTCAGCTAACAACACTTGACTCCAATTGCCTTTTTAATCATAGATATTGAAAACAGATCAAGAATTTAAATCTAACAACATAAAATTTTTGATATTCTTTATAATTAAAAACCAAATCTTGCAAAAAACAAGATAATCAGTTAATTGCACTGATTTGATTTTTCTTTTTTATTAAATAGAGATAATTATTTTAAACAGCATTAATCTGTTGCACATGCGCTTTGAATTTTAACTATAAAATGAATGAATACAAACACTTCAAACACATGATAAAGTCTTTGGAAAAGATAGAATTTCCAAAGACTTTATCATGTATTTGAAGTGTTTGTATTCATTCATTTTATAGTTAAAATCCAAAGCGCATTGTGCAACAGTTTAATATTTAAAATATTACGGTTTGTAGAAACATCGCGCTATATAAAATAAGTGACTTAAATAGAGATAAAGAAAAAAAAAACAATTGTGATTAATTAAAAAAAATTTACAAGGGCATTAAAATCTTATTTTGTTCTTTACTCACTTTTTTTTTTTTTTAAAAAAAAAAACTTAATGTTTGAGGATTCTTTTACTATCATATTGAGAACTTAAAAATATTGAGTTAAATAAAGACCTATTAACCTTTGCCATCAAAAATTTTGTTTGGCCGAATGAGTTAAAACTTTAAACTTTTGATTGGTCAATTACAGAATCAGCAGTAAAAATATATTCAGCTTTTAATATTATATTCATTTTAGTTTTGTTTGTAAAAAGAAAATTAATTTATCAGAATATGAAAGTGAACAAAAGTTTTTTCAAAAATAAATTTTATTTATAATTATGAAGAACCTAAAAAAAACATTCGTAACCTATTAGAAAATGTTGCAACATCATTGATTTTCTTTCTCAATTTACGTTCGTGTAAAAGTAAATAATTTTTACTAAAATCTTAACTATTTTTTTAAAATAATTTTATTTTCAGCATATTTTATCAAAATAATTTATAATATGTAAAATATACTAAAAAAACACTCTAAAATATTTTCATTTTCAAAGTCAAAACAAAGAAGTTGGAGCGGTGAAAATTATTGACAGGTGCTCTTCTTTTGTTCGAAATGAGAACCAACCAATCAGCATCTAGGAAAACCTGCCTTCTCCCTTTGTTGTAGCTTTGAATGTCAATATTATTGATTTTTTTACTTGTAAAATAATTTGAGAGGGTAGCATCTTACAGTACTTTTTAAGCTTTAAAATGAGCATGAATTTGCTACGATAACATAAAAATTGCTGGTTTTAGGGCAAGTTAAAGCTGTGTTTGAGTTTACTCGAAGTTAACTGGAAATGAGTTAAAAAATATGTATAGGAAAATTAAATATTATTTCCACCATTAATTGATTGATTTCTTTTATATATATACTGAAACCAGAGGAACATGCTGTCAGTTATCTAATTATTTATTTATAGCCAACTAGTTACAATATATAATGTGATATTTTAAATTTTGATACATTGTTTATTATATAACATTTATATTTTATTAGAACTATCAAATCAAATCAATTTTAAATAACATGGTTGATATAATTATTTTATTTTATAAGCACCAACCTTTTAAAATAGTTCTTTATTTTAAAAATCCATTAATTTTAATTCAGATCCTTTCACACACATTACTTGTTTACATTTTTTATTAACAAAAATAGTTTTACTTGTTTTCTTTTAATAGTAAAATATTTACACTACTATATTGTTTTATTTTTTAATGATTATTAATAACTAAGTTCTATTATATATATTATTATACTTTATTATATAGTTCGACAATTAAGGATTTAGACAGGATATATTTATGGGAAGAAGTTTTAAAATTTCATATTTAGATTTTTTATTCAATATATTTTTAAAAGTCATTAAAACACCCTGCACTTTATTTTATTAATTCGTAGCTTATGTTGGATAATTGTAAAAAAAAAAAAATTAACCACTTGGTTTGCTCCAATAGATACATTTTTTAAATGTCGATAGTACAATCATATAGTTGTTTTATTGTAATCAAGAGAATTGCATTAAATAATATCATTATTGTGAAATTTGTTAAGAATTAAATAGTTTAGCATACAATAATATTTTTTTAAAAATTGTGGTTTGTTCATTCTGTTTTTCCTAGATTTGGATTGTAATGTGAATTATGGATCAATTACAAGGTTTTAGCTAGAAAACAAATCTGAGCCCACATTTAGAGAAAAATTGTATAACAAAACATGTTAAAAGAGAGAATGACATATAAAAAAAGAGAATATTATTAAAAATAGGAAAAGCTATTTAGTAAAACATGTAAAAAGATAATCCAGCATAGTAAAAAAACAGGGAAAGATAACATTGATATTAAAAAAGTTTTGTACAAGTCAGCAGTGGAATCAATCATACAACTTCATATTCAAGAGTTGCCCACTCTATCAGTATTCTAAGCTGAATAAGACATTTAAAGTTTGTAAAATATCATTGATAGAAATAATTTAATCAAATGCAGAATTATTGCAATTATGAGGCAATATTTGTAAAAATAAGTTTTATTTTTAATTAAATATTAATAGTAATGGTTAGGATAGCTAAATAAAAGTGATTGAGAAATCTAAACATCTTCATTTACATATACATTTTATTAATTATAACAACAAAAGGGCATCGGCCTGCTTGATTTAGTGCACTGGTAGAGTTTATATGTAGTATATTTTGAGACTCGGGTAATTATCATAGTAAGTTTAAGTAAAGAAGTATTATATTTAAATAAAAAATATTAACAATCATATATTTTTAACAATAAAATGATTCAGAAATCTAAACATTTATGTGTTAAGTTTTATTAATTATCAAGACAAAATGGCATCATCCTGTTTAGTTTTAACACAATAAAAAGTATATATGTAATATATTTCAAGCTCAAGCCTAGAAATTTGAGGTTGAGCAATTGTCACAATAAATAAAGAAATATTTTTCACATATTTAAATAAAAAATATTTACACTCTGAATGTATTTCTAACAGTGAATTGATATGAAAATGTGAACATTGTAAATTACATATAAATTTTATTAATTATCTTGGTGTCTTGGCGCCTCCCTGATGAAGTGCCTTTGTGACCAACATAACCTACCCAGGGCGGCCCTGACTTGATATTATGGATTATTAACTGCTAGAAAATAATTTTTTTTTATGCAAAAACATTATTGATACAAAGTAATTTATTCAGAAAATATTTTTTAAAAGTGAATGTGTTTTTGGTAGTGTTATTAGATTATCAGATGCATCCTGCTTTCAATTATTCTTATTAATAAATTAAAAATTATTATGCATTTGAATAACTATTCACAATTGATCTTATGAAAACTATTACTTTTTATATATATCCTTTTTCTAGTAGCTCTCTTAGTATGAAATTTGTTTTTTATAATATTGTTCTTAATAAATTGAATTACTGAAATGTTATTATCTCTAGAAAGAAATAATGATGTCAGTTTATGCATGCATGCATGTCTGATTCTTTTGCCTGGATACAAGTAAATTTAGCTAGACAATTGAATATTGCAATCATAGCATTTAGTTATCATTTGTTTATTTTGCCCTTGTCTTAAAACAATTTATTCTCACATCTTAATTATAGAGCTAGCATCATTAGCATTAATCAGTCCTTACTTATATCCCTAAGATTTATTAATTTATATTTTTCTAAGAATATTATTTGAAATGTGCATCATTGAAAAGTTTCTAACCATTATCAGTTTACAATTTGAGGATCCAGTAAACTATAATATAATTTTTCGGTTATAATTTATATGATTCACTTAGTTTAAATATAATTTTTTTAATTATAAGTTTTCATAATTGTAGTTTGCAATAATTATATCTTTTAGCATTTGATTAATTTGTCAAGCATTTCTTTAAACATGACTGTTTGTATTAAGGTCATGCCTTTTGATAAGCAATATCTTGAAGGTTGTATACCATGACTCTTGAGCTTTAAAGAGTAGATACAATTTTTCTTTCTGATTTCATAAAATGTGTTTCTTCTCATAATTTGCTTTTTCTATATATATATTCAAATTCATTATTTTTCTTATCTGCTCTCCATTTTTTAAAATCTTTTTATTAAATCTTTATTCTTCTGCCTATTTTTCATTATTATAACAATTAAGAATTCTTTTGAACACATTTATCCTAATTTTTTTTTACAGAGAAATAGACATAAAGTTTTTCCTAAAAATAAAATCTTTTCTAATTTTTTTAATATACTTTACTATCTTTTTTATCGATCTTACTATATGTAATTTTTATAAGTTATTTTAGCTATTTCGTTACTATCCATAAATTATAATTCATTATTTCAACTTGATTTTGCTTCTTTTGTAAAAACTTGATTGTTCCTTTCTCCCCTATTCCTGCATTCAAAGCATTTTAAAAATTTCTCTTTGAATTATCTTTTGAGTATGTAACATTTGTTTATAAATACAAAGTGTTATATTTTTGATGGTAAAGTGTTATATTTTTGATGGTAAACATTATACAATTCTATACCATTGTTCTTGTTAAATAACATTTATTATGTGAAAATAGTATTAATTTGTTCATTAGTCTTTTTTGCATCATTCATCAACTTAAATAATCTTATTGGCACTGGACCATAATTTTTAAATAATTATACTTATTTATCTCCTTTTTATTTATCTCAGCTAAAAAACATTTTTCTTTCAAATTTTCTGATACAAAAACAGCCTCAGCAAAGCAAAAAAAAAAAAAAAAACAGGCCAAAACAATCTTTTATATCTTTATCATCTAATAAAAGTATTTTAACACTCCATACTAATTCTTCTACTGGCATATCAATTTTTTTTTTAACTGACTATATTTTTTTATTGATAAGAATAAATTATTTCATACAATTTTTGAAGATCTGTCAATTCTCCATTCATTCTTATATTCAATTAAATTTTTTTCTTTCTGCTTTTATTCATTATCATAGGTTGTTACTATATCTTCTAAAACAATAATTAAATGTTTAACTATTTACTCATTTCATTTTTATCAATTTTATAATTATAAACTAACACATCATTCAAGATTAAATCCATTCTCTTCTCTCCATTTAATTATATTTTTCATTTATATCAATATTTTATAGACTAACAACTTGAATTTACCATCATTGGTCTTCATTATTGTAGTTTTCCAACTGTCTAGAATTTATACTAAAAAAAACACTTTCAAATAGAACCATTTTAATTCTAGCTCCTTCATTTGTCTTTTGAGTACTTAGTTTATTCTCTGTAAATTTATTTTCTTTAGTGTATATCTGATTTTTTTCTATACTGATCTATTTTTATATTTTCTTTCCATATTGTCAAATGTACAATTTTTATTATTATTATATTTCTATTTTTTATATAGTCATCTTTCTTAGACTCAATAATATTCCCAATACTTTATTTAATCTCATTTTTCCATATAATGATCCAATTTAGCTTACCATCTTTTATTTAAATAATTTTTTCCATTTAATTTTATTGACATTTGCACTATTTTTGTGTATTACAGCATGATGGTATACATTTATGCTTTCTTTCTATTTTTTAATAATTATATATTTTATATTAGTTATCAAATCTTATAGGCACTTTTATCTGAAATGATATTTTCTCACTTTTTCTATTTCATTACACCTAATGTTATAATTATATCCATCAAATTCTTGCACAATTCCCCTCAAATCCATACAATATTGATAAAATTTATTTTTATCATTTATATTCCATCTTATTCTACTCTTATTATATTCAACACTACTCCCCATCACATTCTCAGCCATTTTTTCTTATACAAAAAAGAGATCATTTTACATGTTTTATCTTTTTTCAAGAACTAAGTTTTTTTTATTTTATTTTTTCTCCTTAATGTTATTTTTAAACCGGGAATATTATTTATCATTTACATTTACTAATTCCAAATACTTAAATTTATCCTCTAATAAAAGAATTTTAATAACTGACCATTTTTATTATAATGTTTATTAATTTTCATAATATATTGATTTATTTTCTAAATTCAGATTAAAAATTCTGCAGTTAAATTTTATTACAACTTAATTATTTCTTATAGCCATTAGTACAGTGTCATCTACTATTGACTTAATTTTATCTTAACCCACATATTCTTTTTTCATATAAAAAAATATTTTTTGGTATACATTCAATATTCTCATCAAATTTTTCAGTGTCTCTCCTGTTAACTCTTTGCCTATATATTATACCAGATAGCCACCATCAAATATCTATCACTTGAGAGTGCCACCAGGCTTTAGCCTAGAATATTTATTTTAAGTTAGTAGATATTAACCAATGATACCTAGATCGCTATTCCTTAATATAAGATCAAATTACTGCCGCTAAGTCAGGGAGAGAAAGAGACTCTTATCCAAATAAACAATTGATAGATAGACAACAGTAAGCAAATGTCAGAGAAATCTAAACCTTAATAACAATATTTATTGACAAACTAAAATGTCAGAAAATAAAAAATAAATAAATATTAAGAATAAACAAACTCTATTTATGGATGGTTTGAATCGAGTACAATACAACTTAAATAAAAAGCCTTGTCTGTTAATTTATTATCCTTTTCTTTTTTGACTTACTCTTACTAAGTACACTATTGAAATAGTCTTTAAGAAACTGTTCTCATATTATAGATGTGTGTATAAACTTTGACAGAACATTTTATATTATCATTAAAATCTTGGTCGATTTTATTAATTATCGACTCATAGGTATATGCTTTCTACTCAGGCTCATGTGTGTGACCAAACTTATACCACAAGAAAATGGTCACTAAAAATAGTAAAGGTCATTATTGATCAAAATTAAACCTATAATAATTATATAAAAGACATGGTAAGCTGTTCCTAAGCTTTCCATGCCGATATAATAAAAGACTGCAATTCAAATGATTATTAACCTGGATTAAAAGGAAAAAATATATGAAAACCTGGCAGAAATGATGCTGACCAAAGGCTAAGTAGGCTTTTTCAGAATATAGCAATGAATGATATATAAAAGTGGCACTCTATTTCCAAGCTTGACCCATGTAAACATAATAAAGACTGCAATTCTAGCAATAGAAAACCTGGATTACATGAGAATATATGAACTTGAGCCTATCAGAAATGTTGCTGATGAAAAAAACTGTTTAACTGTTTTAAACATTATTCAATAACAAAATCTAATTTATATTTGGTGTTAATAACTCGAGACCTATTTCATTTATTACAAACATTTAAATTTTTCACTATTGCAACAGGGAAGGAAAAAAAATCTAATAATCTATGTAAGTAATTTAATCATTCTAAATTAGGTTTTATTTTTAATTGTCAAAACTTTAAAAGACAACAGAATTTATTCAATATGCACTTTTAAACATAATAAATATCAAAATTCAATAAGTACTCATAAAACACAATAATTAACAAAATTAATACAACCATACAAGAATAAGTAAGACTACCAATACAAAAATCATGTATCAATAAAATTAAATAACATGTATATTAACACTACATATAGATATACAAATAAAATCACCCATGACTTAATGAAATATACAGTTCATATTTTGTTACCATAAGTCTGTAGGTGGTATAAACTTTTGCTCTCTGTGGATTATTTGGCGGAAGTACATGCTTTTTATGTCCATGTCTTTTATGGTTTTGTTTCTGGATAGGGATTAGTTGAGAGATGCTTTAGTGTTGAGGTTGATAGTCGGCCATTTCAGAAGGCTAGCTTTGCTAGTAAATTTAGATCATGATAGAAAATGTGTTACTATTTGGAATGAGAAGTTCATTTTTTGGAAATCTAGTTGCATATGTTAACAGGTTGCAAATGAAGAGATTAGTATGTTCATTTTTAGCTGTGGTTCCTTATAACAGCAAGTAGCACTCACAAAATGCCACTTATTAATAAATAATTGCCGAATTCTCTTGAAGATTTTTAATAGCAAAGAGTTACCAGATCATGAGCCAATAGAGTAGAGAGTAGGGTAGCGTAGAGTAACTAGATATAATTTTTTGGGTTTTTATGAGCCTTAGTAACCATTGTTATCCTTCCACTGGAATTTTCTAGCATCTTCCCCAGTACTGTGACTCAAGTATTTCAGATAAGCCAGTATTTTTTAAATTCTAATTAATAACTTCCAAGTTAATTGCCTCACTTAAGGAATTTACCAAGAGAATGCCTAATATAAAGAAACTACATACTTTTGTTAGATTCTTTACATTTCCTAGATTAAACATTGTCTTTAAATATTTTAAAATAAATTTTATATAAAAGATAATAAAATTTACTACAAAGTTTTTTTTTATATATAAAATTATTACATCTATTATCAATCAAATAACTATAAAATGCTCTACATATTCATATGTGAGTAATATATATATTATATCACACAACTTAGCACAACTTTAATAAAATAAATAAAAAAACACAACTTGATTAAATTTAGCTGGACCAATTGACAAAATTAATTTTGAGATTGACAAAGCATCTCAATACATTTTCAATAAAATATTTATTTTGTTTTAAATGTGTCATTCTTAAGCCTCTCATAATTTATTATCCTTATAGTTCAAATAACCTATCTGGATTTCTATCTTCTGGCATATTTTTTGTATTCTATTCTGACAATTTCTAATTTTTCATTTTTTTAGACATTCTTATAACTTTTTTCTTTATCTTATATTTTTTTATTTGATTATTAAATTCTCACTTTTGCATTTAACATTTATCTAAAGCAGTATTTTTTCATCATTTCTTTTCTCTGCAATATTGTAGTTATTTTAAAAAAATAAATTACTTTTTGTTATTGTTTTTTTATAAAAGCATTATTAGTATTTTTTTCTCTAAAAGTCTGTGATTTAAAACTACACTCATATAATTTCTTGATAAATAAAATTTATTGTAAATCCTATTTGTTTAAATGTTACCCCTCTTTCCTATTTTGATTACGGAATACCATCCTTTTTCTTTTTTAAAGGCGTCCTGTTTTTAGTAAAAGCTTCCCACACAACTTAAAAGTAAAATCTTGTATAATTTGTTTAGCCTATCATTAATAGATCAAGCCTTACTTAAATTATATTTTTTATTAAACTTTTGTAACAAACTTAACTCTGTTTAATTTTTCTTAGTCTTTTTCAAACTTTTATTTAATTCCTTTTACTCTTCCATTATTAGCAGTATTTCTATTTTCAACTTGCTTTACTGCCATATTCTTAAAATGAATTTTTATTCAAGCAAACCTATTTGTACATACCTCTTCTTATTTTTGTAGAAATAATTTTCCCAGCATATTATCAGCATCTCTTTTGTTATTAAATTTCTGCATGCACCCCCCCTCCCAGCATTTGTAAAAACATTCTCAATTAAATTTTTGTATATAGTATAAATTTATAATTATATTGCTCTACAAGTTTATTTTGCATCTAGATATTTTAATTATATTTCAACTACTATCATGTCTTTGTAAAATTTACTTATTCTTTATCTAAATCCATAATATTATACTTATTTGCAATGTTATCTAACATAAGTATTGTCTTTCCACAGCTTTCCACATTTTTTCTTTTAATCATCAGTTTTCAGTTTTTATCTTATCCAAATCAGTAAATTTTTTTTTATTTTTATCTAACCAATACATTTTTTAAACACTCAAAATCTTTTGAATCAGTCTGAGGCATAAACATGTACTTCAGATATTAATCTTTCTTTCACACACTACAATCATTAATTTCCCTTGTTCTCATAAAATTATTCTTAAATGAAAATTTTATTTCTCAAATCAGTGCTAAAATTATTTAAAAAAACAATCCACTTTTAGATTAGCACAAGTATTTAAAATAATTTCAAGCAAAGTCAATGAAGACATTTAATGAATAATATTTCTGTAATGTTATTTTCACTATATCAATCTCACGCAAGGTAGGACTGGTTTCTATCCACTTTTAACATTTTGTGGAGGGATGTAATCATAAACATATGACCAAAGACATTAGAAAAAGATGTATGATCCCAAAGATGCACATTTTATACTGAACTAGAATTCATTAGTTGGCCCAGATCACATTCTCTTACACATATCTTTATCATTACTACAGTTTAATTGTTAAGTATTAAAACTACTACCCTCATAACTTTGACACAAACCACTTGATGGAAATATATTATTAATTTTTATTAATCATTCATTAGATTGGAGTAATTCCCCATCTATATATAGTGAACAATGATAAATATATGTGTAAGACAATGTGACCTGGGCCAACTGATGAGTTCTGGTTCAGCATGAAATGTGCATCTTGGGATTATACATCTTTTTCTCATGTCTTTGGTCATATGTTTATTATTACATCCTTCCACAATGTATTAAAAATGGATAGAAACCAGTCCCTACTTTGTATGTGAGTGGTGTCGTGAAAATAACATTTCAGAAATGTTATTCATTCTAATGAATGACTAATAAAAATTAATAATCAATGAAGATATGTTTGCTTTAGTTATATATTCTCCAAATTTAGTAAAACACTACATTAAAAATTTATTTTGAATTAAAAATATTCTCATTCAATTTTATATATAAAAATAAATTAATGAAGATGCCAATTTCTCTCACATTATATGTTTGATTTTATTATATGTATTCAAATTTATTATCTTTAATTAATTCTCAAAAACAAATAAATTATATAATAAAATATAAAAACCTTTTGATAATTAAATTACAAATAGACAAATATATAGTTTAACAGACTATCAATATTATATATCAATATTCAAATAGCTTTATTGCTCGAAAATTCATAAGTTTGAGAGTCAGAAGTACTACCATTGGAATTGATCTTAGAATCTCATATCCCAGAGTCTGGCATTCTCTCACTATGCTAAATTTCAACACAGACTATCAATATGTAGAATTTTATACTTAGGTATGGGAGACCTACCAAATTTAGATATGAGTATTTGTAAAGTCATCATATTTTACGAAGATCCTTACAAAATCACTTAAGGAGAATTTTAGATCTAAACAACTAAATGAACAAACTGGATTTAAAATAATTGTATCATAGTAAATCACATATAAGTAGTAAGAGGGTATGAATTGCTATTTTGCATTGGATTTTTAGATTATGAAAAGGCATTTGATTCTATAAGTATTTTTGCAGCATTTAAAGTTTTGAAATTACAACTCGGATTCAGGATATCAAAATCTGAAAAATATATTGTAGCAGTGATTAAATTACATGGACACATCAAGGATGGATATTAATGGGATTCCATTTTTCCAAAACTTTTTACAGTACTTTTATAGAGAATATTTTGTTGATTAAAATGAGGAGTAAAACTGTGTGAAGTCATCTAATAATGAATTGAAGTTAATAATTACAACACATTGGGTAAGTTAGTGCTTTAGATGGTAACATATCAGATGTAATTAATAATAGAAATAAATTGAATGGACTGTTTTTGGTATAAATTATCATTGACAGCCATTTGTTAATGAATATAATTAGTCCAATTGTAAAATAATAAGATAAAAAAAAAACCTACTTTAGAAATGAATCTTTGCATTGATTATACAAATCAATCTATGAGCATATAGTCCATTTTTATATTTATTTGGTATTTTGCAATACTGTCTTTTAACTTCTAATGCAGAATTTTTTTTTAATACTTCAATAATCATGATTAATTATATTTCTCCAATATATTCTATTCTCTGCATAAATCTTCCCACTATCTTTGACATAATTCTTATAATGAAAATGGGATCTGTCTTTTCCATAAAAATTATGCTCACATTCACCATAAAATATCCATTTAGGAAGTATTGTGTTGTTGATTTATTTCATCTGTCCAATCTAAAGAATAGTAATAGACTTTATAGTATCATATCCAAGTTAATAAACATAATGATCTGTCTTATAGTCTTGCCATACTATTTTTAAAATTTTATGAAGCATTCTTAAATGAAACTTTTTTTATAAGCCTTTATTATGTTGTATCAATAAGGGTGTCCAAGTCTCATTTTCATAAATTAATTTAGGTAAAACAATTCTATATACAGCTAATCTAGTTTGCAGAAGCCATTTCCTTATAATGAAATATCCTTTTTGTTAAAAGTATCAACAGCCCATTAGAATCTATACTGACTTAATATATAACTCAGTCTTTCTAATTATAAAATTGCCAAGATATTTAAATGGTTTATAATCAAGATGATAAATATTCAAGTTAATATTTGCTGAAGATTTTTCTTCCATTACTTATAGATGAAGAACTTGAGTTTTTTTGAATATTAATTATTAAACCATTGCCTTTATATGTTGCATTCAAAACATTAAGTGCATTCTTTTGAACTAGCAAAAATAGCTTAATCATTAGTGTATTTTAAATCTAGAACCTTGTTTTCATTTTTAAATGATTTAAATTAAAAATTTCATTATTCAAACTTGTATCTTGATCTGTTTTATATCATAATTATTAGTGTACTGTAAATCTAGAACCTTCTTGTTTTTATTTTTAATCGGATTTAAATTAAAAATTCCACCATTTAACTTGTATCTTGATCTATGTTTCATTAAGCACTTCTTAAAGACTACTGTCATCAAAAATATTATTGTAGCTAGTATAAATCCTTATTTAATATCAGTTTTCATTTCAAATGCTTCAGATTTTCCATTTGTAATAATGATCCTTTCTCTGATTTCATAATGTAAAAGCTGTATAATGGGAACAAACTTCTATGGGCAATCAACTACTTTTAAACAATGCAAAGACCTAGTCAGTAAAATTATTAAAGCCTTGACAAAATCAGTAAATGCAACATATAAATCATTCTTGTTCCCAAAACACATTGAGTCTCTGGCAATGATTGTTAAACAATATGCACAAATTGGTACCATAAATTCTATTATTTTAATTTTATTTAATGGAATCAGGTATTAAAATGATGTAGCACAATATTTGAAAACAAATATTAAAATATTATTAAATGAAAATGTAAAGTGCTCTTATGTGTGTAAATATCTGTTTGCTATATAACAAATCCAATACAATATAATTCTGAAATCAGTTTTGTTATTTTTTTCAGAATTCTTAAAATTTTTACAAATTAATTTTCACATGCTAATGTTAAGTTTGTTTTGATTATTTAAAAAAAAATTTTTTTTATTAACAAATCAAAATTTATTGGTAGAAAGAGTTTCTTTTTTTATTATTATTGGAAAATACACATTATGAATGAAAATATTTAAAATTGGAAATAATAATTTACATTTTTACTTATTGTTTTATTACTCATATTGTTTCTGAAATAGATTCTTGATTGAACATCTTATCATTAAATTATTTTTAAAGGTTTACTGTACCAAAACTTTTTGATTATGTGAGTTATCCTCCCCCCCCCCCTTCATACTACTAAACACATTTTCTTTCTGATAAGATGCACTTTGAATAGTTAATTATATTGTTTCTCTAAAAATAATATCCATCTATATTCATTATTGCAACAAAACAAAAATAGTTATTTTAAACTAAACATGTTTAAGTTATCCAGATGTAGTGCATCTAATTTTTTTTTCTTCAAAAATAAAACTGATGAATGATTCACCACTGTTAATTTTCAGCATGATACTTGTTTAAATTAGATCAGATTTTATCCTATATCTAATTTAAAGATATATTAATTGAAAGTATATTAATAATTTTTATTAATCATTTATTAGACTAGAGATTATTCATGTAATGAATAATATTTCTATAGTGTAATTTTCATTACATCATTCACCCAAGGTAGGGACTGGTTCCTATCTGCTTTTAGCATCTCGTGGAAGGGTGTAATCATAAACATATAACCAAAGATATATGAAAAAGATATATGATCCCCAAGATGCATATTTCATGCTGAATCAGCATTCATCAGTTGACCCAGATCACATTTTCTTGGACATTTCTTTGTCATTGTTCAGCACAGTATAGAGAAGATGTCAAACTTACTGCCTTACAACTGATGCAAATCACTTGAAAATATATTAATAATTTTTAATAGCCATTCATTAACCTAAAGATTATCCATTTAATAAATAATATTTTGATAGTGTAATTTTTACTACATTACTCTCATGCAAAGTGGAAACTGGTTTCTATCCACTTCTAACCAAAGAAAAGAAAATACAAATAAAATGATAAAATTATATTTGTGTACCATTTATATAATTTCTTTACATTCTTTTACTTTTATAATTAAAATACACATTGCTCTGAAATAATAGGATTCTATATAGATACTAGATCACCATCTTTAATTAGAGCGAAAACATTCACATTCTTTCTATATTTGAAGGCAATTAGATCGAATGTCTGCTTTAAATTAGATAAATACATTTTCTAAACATAATTCTGTTTGGTTTCATACATATATGTATATTTTATGATTAATCACTACAAAAATAATCTATTATATAATTACTCTTTTACTTAAGCAATCTTCTTTTTTCTCCTGAACACCAATAAACATATGTACTTTAAAATGGTATAATACTTTCCATAGAGAGAAAGAATCAAAATCGATCATTTTAGCTGATTTTATTCTTAACTACGAAACAAAGACAAATATATATAAAAGATTTTTCTTCTTTCTCTTTATATCTAATATATCCTACTGTTACTGAGTTATAAGCAGGGACATTTTAAATTTTTTGGGCAATTTATTAACAATATGAAACTGGCTTCACACAAATAATAAATACTGTATAAAAGTTATTGTAAGTCATACATATTTTCTGCAATCTAATCAATGAGAAAGTGATTTCACTTTGCACACAATAATGCACCTGACACACAGCAGGAATTAAGGAAAACCAGGTTTACTACTTCACATTGTTTGCTCAATCGATTCCCGAGATTCTTATAAGCTTGTGATTTCTAGTCCTTTTATTTTTGCCTTCAGCACTTTCTGAAACTGCTATTCTGACATTTAGGGGCCATTATGGATGTATTTCCTACAACTATGAGTATGTGTAATGCAGAGATAAACTTCCCAATTGACATGACTATGATGCTTTGCTAACACTAACGATGACACACCATTATCACTATTATTGAGATCCAACCCAATAAATAAACCCATAAGAACTAAATTATTTGTCCATTATCCTTTTTCTGTTCATTACTTTTCTTTAGACAGATACTTGGTGTTCAAGGTACAGGCCATCCAAACTTATATAGAATGCTATCTGATCTTATAACTCAAAGATGGCTGAAGTGAAGGAGACTTTGAACACTTTCACTGCTTGTTACACCAGTCATTCCATTTAGCATCAAGTCTTTTCTGAGGATCTGTCCTGAACTCTAAATTTCTCCCTTGGGGACAGAGACCATGAATGGGTTTCTTTATTTACATCATGTCTGCATATTGTTTCTTATCTTTTTATCTTTCCCAGAAGCTTATTACCATTTTTAATATACTATGAGTTATGTAGATCTTTTAAATTTACTCTTAGAGTATTAACTTGGCGATCATTCTAGTTTGAAGCTTGTTCCAAGATTTTGATACTGGCTTTGTTGCCAGACTTATTGTTGTCAAAGACAGTGAGTATTTCAGCGATCTATTTGACTGTTTCACACCCAATGCCTACTAACAAATGTTCTACTGAGTTGAAAAAATTTCTCCTCACTATTTTAATAATTAGTTTTTCCATCCGCGGGTATGCCATTAATGACCATAGCTTGCCAATTTGTTTTCTGAAAAATGACACGTGGTTTCTCTGGCTGGCATTTTTTTCGATTCATTTTATGCTTTATACTTTCTTGGTGCTTCATTAGAGCCTGTTCATATTGTGTGAAGTTGACTGGTTTCTCAAACAAGGATTCCCACCAAGCTTGTGCTGATCCCTGTATCTAATTGTTACTGTCAACTTGATTCCTTTGGCTGTCGAATTTCTCTCAAAATGCCTCTCCAAGCTAATTATATGTTCTATGGGTGACTCATCCTTGTGGCCATAGATCTTCATTTTTAAAAATTGATTAACCAAACTGGGTCCTTTTTCTTGCTTTTTTTCAGTTATTCACATACTTTGGCCTTCTTGTTGACTCTTCATTTTTTTAACTTGTTCACAATGCACTTCATCTATTTCTTTTTCTGTCTTTCTATATCTTGAACATTTTCCTCCTCCTCTTTCTTTTGATTATTCATCTCCATCTCCACATTTGATTTTTGTACTCTCTAATATCCTCTCTTTGAAGACCTGTTGACTCATTTCTTTCAATTCAGCCTTGATTTTTATCATTTTATTCTTAAATTCCTTCATTTCATTTTTAAATTCCTTCATTTCACTCTTGAACTCCTTTATTAGTTTTTTAAACATTTTAGTTTTACTGACACATTACCCTTTTTTGTCTCTATCACTGTCTTCTGACATCTTGTTACTACTTGTTTTTCCACTCCTTAGTTTCATATATCATCTTGATACTATACTTTTTTATAACATATATATAAATCTATTCACTTTATTTTCTTGGTAAAAGTCACAAACAATTGTTTTTTAAAATTAATTCTCTAACTCTATCTACACTTTTAAATATCCAATTTCTCTACCCTCTGCTGCCACAATTACTTCTTGATTTCTAATTTCACCAGCTATTTGCCTCTATCTACACTTTTAAGTATATTTTCACCGATTTCTCTACTCTCTGCTGCCATGATTACTTCTTGATTTCTAACTTCACCAACTATTTACCTAATCATCCCCTTCTAAGATACATCCATTGAATAAACATTCTTAAAACTAATATATGAAAAAAAAAAATTGTATACGTTTTTTTTTTTAAATTTACAAAATGATCCCAACTCATCACAGGTTATGGGTTTTTTCATAGCCTCACTTTGAGCTGTCACCGGACTATGTCATTTGTTTCTTATCTTTTAAATAGATAGGTTAATATTAATCATGCCATTGTGGACTAAGTAATCATTTTGGCCAACTGATGAGTCAGAGATTTCATGAATATATTCAATAGTAAATACTGGTATGGGTCAGGGATTTCATGAATATATTCAATAGTAAATACTGGTATGGCCAAATCATATCCTCTAATAATCAACACTATTTTTTACCAATAAAAGCATGATTATGTTTCCTAGTCATACAAATTCCTCGACTAATAAAAGGGTACTGTTATTAGTGATATTTGTTTGAGAAACTCTTGATGATTTTTATTGTTTTCTATGGGTGCCAGTGTCTATTATGGTTCACTGAATACCCATCTTGAGTTTATAATTACTTGTACTGAGATAGGAATTTCATATTTATATTTTAAGATTTAATACGCTTGACGTATATAATGAAATTAAATTCTTAAAAAATTGCAATAATATTTCTAAAGGCTAAGCGCTTTCAGAGCTTTCATAGTTGTTAATGGTGAAGAAAAATCTGCAATTACAATATTTATATTTAGAAAGTAAGTAAATTAAAATTCAAGAGATTGCTGATTCTAACTTTCAAAATTATTTTTAATCAAAATAAAATGATGAATAATAAAAAAATATATACAATCTTAACTAATCATTAATTTCCACCACCTTTAAAGTTCTAATAATATATATATATGATATCTACAGATTAATTAACATGTTCTTATTATTAATTTAGTAAATGTAACATATCTTTAATATGAAACAAAGATAATTTATAGAGATTATGTCTAAATCTTGTGGATAAATAGTAAGTATAACATTTACAGTTATTATTACGAAAGCTCTTAAAATCAAAGTCTTTATTCTTTTAGCAATGTTTTACTAAGAATTTCATAAATGCATTAATAAGCAAGGAATTACTAAGTTTTTATTCACTTAGCAAAATAATTCTTTAGTTTCTGGCATCAAAATATAGTTTTAAAATATTTACCAAGATCATGAATTTTGCATTTCAAAATCTAGTGTATGGGATCCATGGTCTGGTATTCCTACAGGTGCACGTGTATGTGGAGATCTTTGGTATCACACTTATAGAGTGGCAAACATCAAGGTAGTACTATGGCTGCATGGCTAGCAGGTATAATCAATGAATGTGTAGGGAATCTAGCCACACGTTTTTTCTTTAACTTTGCCAAGGCGAAAGTTTTTCCTTGGTTAAACAAATTGCTAACATTCCAGTATATGTATATATATATTTTTAGACTTTGTGCTTCTCAAAAATGTTCTAGCATTCGACGATACTAACCATAATTGTCATAATAATAATCATAATCTGTACTCCGGGGTTTCTCTTTTTATATCTTCCCCATTACTTCCTGTTCATGTTCAAGTCCACAATTTTTTTTTTAAGAATTTCATTTCACATCTATTTTTTTTTTTTTTACTAATTCTCTTAAAACTGTTTACAAAGTTTATACAACATTTTCCATTCCAACTTTAGCATGCAATAACAATGTTTCATCACTGAATGAATGGTGTACTCTACAAAAAACAAAAACAAATAAAAAGATAAAGTTATCTCTATGTACCATTTATATAATTTCTTTACATTCTTTTACATCTTCTATGATTAAAGTATACATTTCTATGAAATAATGGTATTGTATATAGATACTCAATCACCATCTTTACTTAGCGAAAACATTCATATTCTTTCTGTAAAGACAGTTAGATCAAATGTCTATTTTAAATTAGATAAATACATTTTCTAAATATAATTCTAGATGGTCTTATACGTATATGTATATTTTATGATTAATTGCTACAAAAATAATAAATCTATTTATTGTTTTATTTTAAGCAATCTCCCTTTTCCTT
Source organism: Epiperipatus broadwayi (assembly GCA_028023455.1). Taxonomy (NCBI): domain Eukaryota; kingdom Metazoa; phylum Onychophora; class Udeonychophora; order Euonychophora; family Peripatidae; genus Epiperipatus; species Epiperipatus broadwayi. The sequence goes on along the minus strand of JAQFVV010006214.1, from coordinate 6,287,289 downwards.
ACATTGTACCTTAAAATGTTACAATAGAGTGAACTTTTTAAAAATCAATCTTCAATTTTTTGAAATACTATAATAAATTTTTCTCAGGAATTTGAAATTTTTTCTTTACTTGTGACATTGCTTTCAACATTTCTACACTTAGCTGCTTTTGCTGGAGGTCCAAAACTTCTCCTTTGAAAAATCTTAAAAAGGTTACAAATCCAATCTGAGATAGTTTTTAATACAGGATAAAATCTGGGAGATTTGATCACTTTATGTATACTATATTAGAAGATGAAAAAGAAACAATATATAAATGCTATATGTATAATTCTAATATCTGTATTTCTCAAATGAATGGTTGATATTCTCTGGAGAAATTTGAATTGTATATGATTATTATATTTTAATATCTGATATTATGATTTCTTTTGTTATATTTTAACTTGTAATGAAGATTTTTTTAAATTTATAATTTATTAATCTAAATATATAAAATTTATGTGAATGTATGTTTGTCAGAAGGCTAACACATGTCAAATTCACAACAATAAAAAAAAAATAAATATTACATTTGTCCATAAAAGCAGTCAATTTCACAATTTGAAAAAAAACAACAAGCTTTAAATTTGTTTTTAAAATAAATAACTATATCTAACTAAACCGTAATTTATATTTTTTATGCAAAAGAAGTAATTCCACTCTTTATATGAAATAATCTGTAATTTTTATTACAAAGCATATTTTTTACAAAGGAGGTAATTCCCTCCTTATATTTAATAGGCTTAATTTGATTATGAGCATTTTATTAAAAAAAAAAAAAAAATTGGTAAAGCAATCAGTTTAAAAAAAAAGTATTAAAAAAATGACTACCTTTCATGCAAGATACCTTTCTCACATTTATTTATATAATATTAAAATCTTTTGTTTAATTTATATTAAATCTTATAAAAATTTTGTTAAAATAATCAATTAAAAAGAACAATAGTCTTTCCATAGGCTGAGTACATCAGTTAATTTATATTGTTAAATTTTTCTCATTTGGTTAAGTTAGGAAAAAAATAATTTTTAAAATTATAAATAAAATATTTCAGTTAATTATAGTGTTTTTACTCTACAGTTTAAGTTCAGATATTGTAATACACAATTATAGTTAAGAATTTATGTTTAAAATAATTACATTGTCAGTGCTCTTATATTAAATCTAATTTAATTGAAATATATATTTATGAATTTTTCTGTTGTTTTGAGCAGAAGATTTAAATAGAGGTCAGTATAAGGTAACTCGTGTCGAACATGTAAATGAAATCTTATGTGAAATAGTCCTAGAATTTAACTGTCTGTGTGTATATAAGCAGAAAAAATATATGAAGGACTAATGACATAATAATTAGCATATCTATTTGATATACTCAATTCTGAGATTTGAATCTCATGAAATTTGGGCAAATTTTTATATTCCAAACAATTTAGTATATTTTTTTTTTTTTGCATGGTTAGCCCATAGCAATCCTCATTACACAACTAATTATTGATCAGTAAAATGAATATATAATTAAAAAACCAAAATGAATGATTTGTTATTTAGGTAATTCAAATGAAATTCAAATATCTAGTTATTTTTAGTTAAGGAATTAAATTGAAATGCTGCAAACCTCTTGTGCTTATTATAATTATAATACTTATCTGACAGCCAGTCAGATGTTGTGATGGCTGTCTGAATAGCAATCAAACCATAAACACAAGACAAAGAATTTTACAAGAAAAGGGCGGTCCACCCTCTTCTCTACTTGTCTTTCTATATATCTAAGCCAGTCTGAAGCATTTAGGTTTGAAAGTGTGAAGCTTTAAATATTTTCACATTTAACTCACTGAGTCTAAATTACAAACATACAGCACGAAATATAAACCATTACCTCTTATTTAATTAACATCATAGGTAGTGTAACGGGCACAGACAACGTTACATTGTGTTTTATTATTAAACATGAAAAAAATAAAAATTCGCAAATAAAAATTTCTTTTTTAAGAATTAAATATTGAAAATTAAAAAATCATCTTAAACTCGTATATATATAAAATCGCACAGATAAAAAAAAAATTATTAAAATAAAACTTTATTAAAAATAGAAAAACTAAATCTTTCAACAAAAAGATTTAGAGATAAAAATATCTTTAAGTTTGGAAAACACATTAATTAATCAGAAATGGAAATGATTATTTTAATTAGTCAAAGTGAACTAGCCTTTGGGCATTTGAATGTATAAGCAATGGTCAGATAGGAAAACAATAGAAACTAATAGCAAATGAGAGAAATCCATTGGGAAATCGGACCTCAATGGAAGGATCATCATCAACGATGACGTAATGTCCATTGGATCCTAAAGGTAATATAAAAGGAAAAGTTTGGAAATTATTAGTTAGTTATTATTAAGAGTGGTGTTATGTATTAGTGCGGAGTTGAAGGAGAAGGGATTGAAAAGACGCACTCTTCAATCCCTTCAGTTTTGTTAAAAAAAAAGAAATGACATCGTTTTCTACATTGAGGACCAGCCAAAGCAAAAGACCTCCGGATGAATAAATAAATCGGCCAACAGAATACCAATCTCTTTAGGACGGCATGGGAATTCACGTTCAAACGGCAAGCAACGGATAAAAGGAACGTTTTGAAATCGTAAGAACTTTTTGAACTCTCAGCTTTAAATATATATAATTAATGAACATTTCTAAACAATAAGAACTTTACTTCTAAACTTGTTCCATATTTAAAAAAAAAAAATAGAAATAGATTCCTATCTGACCAAACTAAATTATTTATTAATTAGGTATAATTTTATTTGATGTATTTCTTTTGTAAAATCATTTCCATTTATTTTTTTTTTTTGTTCTTTTAAGTTTTTATTATGATTTCTGTTTTTCGATAAATTAAACTATATAAATATTAAACTTAAGTCGGGTGTGAATGGCTATATAGATTTGTAAAGTTATATTAGGGGAGGGTAATCTTAGGTTATTCGTTTCATAGTTGAATTAGGTCAATGGATTGGATATATTGGTGTAATTAGTAGATGTAGTATGAGATTCGCTATGGGCAGAATCGCTATTATACGCCGCACACACTCGTTTTGCCTATGGGAGGAATTATAAGACGGAGACCGCAGTTCCTTCCTATGGAGTTTTTTTTTATTGCTCTCATCGTCAGATAGATGTAATATTCCTATCTGACGAGAAGCAGTTTCTTCTCTTAACCTAATTGTGCTGCCGTATTCGTATTACATTGAACACATCGATATATCAGATGGATTGAAGTTTGGTTTGACTGCGAACCTTTGGCCTAAGGTTAAACAAGGATTGAATATTTTCTTTTCAAATGCAAATCTATGTAGTCTATTCATACTCGACACTCTAAATAAAGATGCATTAAATTTAAGTTGGGTATAGACGCTTGCATGGGTTCGTTACCGGTTGATTATGTTTTTGGTTTTCATATTTGATCAAAATATATAGACATTCGGTAAATACTGATACCTTACGGTGAGTATCTAAGATGTATTTATGTCGGATGTCTTTTAAGTTATTGGTGTCAATGCGGTGTCTTATGATGAACACCATTGGGTTTCTTGTATTCCCTATGCAATTGACGGTATCAATGACTTTGTATTTTGATCGTTTATGTTTATTTTGAAATGTTTTTTGACCGTGTAATCTATGTAACCGATCTATACTCAACATTAAAAACACATTTTATAAACCCATCTGTGCGAACTTATAAAAAATTAAAATGTAAACTTATAATATTATAAAAATTAAAATGTAAATTTAAATTCTAAAATCAAGTTAAAATCCAAAGTAAAAGTTATTCTAAAATAATGCTAAATTTTATATATGTGCGTAAATAAATGTTTGTGTGTTAATTACTGGCAGTGGCTTATTTTATTCTTTTTTATATATTCTTAAATAAGAATTTATTATAAATATAAATCTCTGCTACTCCCTGAGCTAGTGACAATGGGCTAACGACCGGAATCAAAATATATTAAATCAAAATATATAAAAAAAAAATAATTTTTTTTTTTAACTTACGTATCTGCCTACTTTATAAATTTTCTAGGTTCAAATGCCTAGTGGCGCCCTGTAGTGCAGATTACGTTAAGTAGCTCTTTCTCAGGATCATTACAGTAGGTTACTTTTTCACCATTATTAGATACCACATAACTAAAATTATTTTTAATGTTTTTCTACTACTTTTTGTATAAATCCATGTTTTTTAAATGAAATCTTTATTTATCATTACATGAGAATGAATGCACTTTGATATCAGTAATAGCTGCGTTTGATCGACAGTATAACTGAATTGAATATTTTTTATAAACCAAACTATAAGCATTTTGTAAAATCAGTTGATTTTCTGCTTAAAGCACTGATACTCGTCAAGCATGGGTGGTCAAGAGGTCAGCGACCGCTGCTTTACAAGCAGTTGTCCCGGGTTAGCGGGTTCGCTTCCCAGCTGATGCTATGACCCATGAGAAAAAAAAAGTACTGATACTGATTTGCACCATACCTATTCACTAACTCCTGTTTATTTTTATTCTGCCATTTATATGTTGCTTAGTATTTTTGCATAATATCTCAACAAAGGAAGATGCAAGCAGTCCTCGTTCCATGTCTTTTTTGCGCATTAAATTTTATGTAAATCAGATTATTTTTTCAGATACTTGTTTACCATTAGCCATGGTGCAGAAAATAAAAAAGTTGTTTTTTAATAAATGAAAAATATAACACATAGCATAAGACACCTAAGAATTGATGGATATGTTGATTTAGACATTGTATTTTTTAATTTTTTTTGCATTGAATGTATGGGTTTGTTTTAAGCCAGAGATTGGGAACTGTTGTCTCTGGAGCCACATGTAGCTCTTTAATGGAAAAAGTGTGGCTCTTATTTTGGATAAAAAAATTTATATGTTTTATTAAAAATGTTAATATATATTTTTTGTTTTACCCATCAAAGTATTATATGCCAGCTTAGTAGTTGTTTCAATATTGTCTATGCATAATCAATATTATTAAATGTATAAATAATGAAAGAAATTGATAGGAAGTTGAGCTCCCAAAATTTTAATTTTTCTGTTTTTTGTCAAAATGGCACTCTGTCTGAAAAATGTTCCCAAGCCCTGACTTAAGCTGAGGCAATATATGAATTCACTGTGTGTTTACAACTTAAAATGAGGCTCTAAACTATCAATATTAAATTGAGAACATCTTTGAAATTAAAATTAATAAAAAATTATTTATAAAGCTTCATGGCCAAAAAATATCTCTCCAATTTATCATTTATAACAATAGTCAGAGAGAACCAAAAATTCAATATAAGATCTATATACAAAAATTTACTACAATAAAATCAAAAACTAAATTATAAGTTGATATTTGTATTCACATTGAAGTTAATTATTTGAATTGTTTTTGTTTTATATGCATTGTTTTATTTTTATTTTTTGAATAAACATAAAATTTAATTCTTTTCAATTTTTTTAATCTCATATAATAAATAGTTTAATAACACCTCTGAATAGAGGACTGTTTACATTTGATAGACAAGGGATAATCTGGAAAGTTCTTATTTTAATGAAATTCATGTTGGTAAGATTTTTTTATATAAATTCTACAGAATTAAAACATATTAAACTGGTTAATATATATAAAAATATAAATTTAAATAAGTTTTATGAATGCTTAATAAATAACTTGTTTACAAAAGTGAGAAAATGTGACCATATTGCTTACAAACTTCATATATTTGATTAATGAATAGGCAGTGAAACTTAGATTTTTCCTAATATGAATGAATGTTAATATAATGAATGATGTGGAATTTTAGCCCCCTTTCTTCCCTTTTTTTGCACATGTGAATATTTAAAATATTTTGCAAATATCAAACAATATCACATTTTGACAATTAATTTTAATAACCTTTTAGTATTAAAATTATGATAGTAAATTTTAATGTATTCTTACATAATCATTAGTATTATATTTTAGTTAAGAAAAATTCTTGATTCATTTTAGCTATTTATTAATTTCAAAAAATAAATTATATTTATTATTTATTTTTTAAAAATTACTTTTGCATATTTTAATTCTCAAAATTCCTCTATTGAAATATTAAATTGTTGACTGGTAAGAATTTTTTTTTTTATAAATCTAAAGGTACTTATGTAAGTATTTATATATAGTAGTTATATTTGCTCATAAAATATCTTTTTAAAATAAAAATAATTTTCAGATACTCAAATAAAGGCATTCTGTAAATGGTCTTGAGTTAAATCGTGTAGTTTGTAGTCAATGCATCTTTAAAGAATAGTAGTAAAATAAGATAGCATATGCAATATTTTTATATATTTGTGAAGAGAATAATAATAATATTTTTTTTTTTTTGAGGTAGATTTTGTTAAAAGAAAAGTTTGTTTCAATTGACCAGTAAATTTTCAATAATGACAAAGCAATGTATGGAAAAAAAGAGAAAGAATTGGAAAATAGTCAAAAATGAACTATTTAAGAATTGAATATCTGGAATTCTGTGAAATGATATGCAAAAGTAATGATGATATAAAAAGTGACACAACTATAGAAGAGAATAAAGTCTTAAAAGTTCAAAATAACCTCTTGGTATTAAAAGGAAAATTGTTTCAGCAATAAGAAGAATAAATGGTCCTATTCCTAAAAAGAAAGATGGTATCATGAAATGTATTGAAGAGTTCTACAAAGAATTAATTATTAATAAAGAATAAGAAAACAGTAATCCTTACAATTTCAACATCTGAATTGCCATACATCTTAATTGAAGATTAAATTTAAAAGGAAGATAAAAGCTCTAGGGAATGATAGAATTATTATTATTTTAAAAGAAACTAGGAAGAAAAAGAGAAATTGTTGGCATAGCTATATATCAAATATTTAAATGGTAAAGATGTACTAAATGATTGGAACAATTGTGATGATATTTGAGAAAGATGAAAAAGAAATTGAAGAAATAGATCTATTAGTTCTATACAAAGGTTTATTTTTAAATCATTATAGCCAAAAGAACAAAGCTGGATTTCAAGTGGAATAGCACAAAAACTGCATCCACAAAAATATAGAAAGAACCAATAAATATAAATTGTCATTTATGAAAAGACACTTCACTTTCTAAACATTTTTATTGTGATTCAGAATTTGGATCACCAAAATATAGATCTAGAATATTGTCATATTCTTTAAAATATTTACCAAAATATAACAACAGTTATTAGATTATATGATACATAATACTAAGAAGATTAACATTGATAAGGGGGTAGAATATTTTTTACAACAGTTTTATAGTATTTTGTGGATTAAAATGGGAAGTTAAAAAAAAAATTTAAATTTTAGCAGATAAATAACGTAATTTTTGCAAATAATACTTTAGAACTTACAGTAGTTATTTGTTGAAATCAAAAAAGTGTAACTAAAGATAAATACTAAAAAGATTAAAATAATTAATAATAATGACTTAAAAGGAGCTAACAATCTCAAATATTTGGATCAGAATATTAATATAGATAAAAAACAGATGAAATTAACTTGATGGTGCAGTTTTGATAGAAGTAATCTATATATTACCAATTTTGTATAGTGATCTGACTTAAAAGAAACAAAGAGTCCAGACCACCCAGTGAGGTAAGAGGAGCCACTAAACATCACATGATCACTATCTCATACTAGCACAATAATTGTTATTAAACAATTCAAAATACAGCAAAACTCTCCACATAGTAGTGCCATCTTGTGCTAACAAGAGCAATCAATGGATGCCAGAAGGCTTGTGCATAAAATCCCTATCTAGTGCCTACTCATCCAATATCCCCAGACTAGTTTCTGGCTTGTGGCCTTCATCAGTGAGGAGCCTTGGATCTGAGAGCACTGCACCTAGATCTTAGGATCTAATGCAACCCTCCAGCACCCACCTTTTAACTCTATTTAACTACAAAACTATGAGAATGAAATTGAAAACACTATTAATATGCTGGAGGGTTGCATTAGATACTAAGATCTGGGTGCAGTGCTCTCAGATCCAAGGCTCCTCACTGATGAAGGCCACAAGCCAGAAACTAGTCTGGGGATATTGGATGAGTAGGCACTAGATAGGGATTTTATGCACAAGCCTTCTGGCATCCATTGATTGCTCTTGTTAGCACAAGATGGCACTACTATGTGGAGAGTTTTGAGGTAAGAGGAGGTAAATGTTAGGAATATTTAGGATGTACCAAAATCAAAATATGTGAATGAGAGAATAAACAAATCATTGAAAGAATTAGAAGCTGAAATGGAATTGGTCTGGATATAATCATTAATTGAAACACCACTTCTCATTTCTTTATTAAAATTAAACAGTGTTCGGCTCAAAATTTGCATGGCTGTTCAAATGGGAACTTTGAATACTGTAAGCTTATTTATTTTGCTGTGCATGGTTTTGGTGCAGTGGTAGAATGGCAATCTCTGGAGCACTAGTTCACGGATTGTGACTTAGTTCTGTCATTTTTGGCAATTAAATTTTTTTATGAATCCTTAAGCAATAAAACCATTTGATTATTAATTTTTACTAGAAAAGATGATAATAGATGTGCAGTTGAAGTTGTAAAAGTCCTAGAAAGATAGAACACATGAGAGGGATAGATGAGGTAAAGGAGTTTGAAGTAATATGGAAAAGAAAAGTTAGGGATCTGAGTAACTGGATTAAATTTTGAGAGACCTTCTTGCAATGCATCAATAATAGTTAAAAATAATTAATGATTATATCAATACTTTTTCTCTTGATAATGTAAAGGTTCATTAAATTGTACAATGCAACTCTAAAATCAAGATGCTAGAATAATGTTAAGAAGATGGCAATCACAATCATTTTTTTCATTAATGCAAAATATTTTTTATATGTGAATGTTTTATCTGCTTCATTTACTTGCATTTTATGGAGTTTTTTTCCTTTGTTAAAATCAAACCAGCTCATTATCATAACTATGTGAAAAAAAAAAAGTTTATTTTTAAATAAAGTGATGGCATTTTATCAAAAACAAATTGACATTACTTTTTTGATTTTTCCTTTTTCAGTTATTAAATTTGAGTGCATAACTATTTAAGAATAGATATAGTAGTTATAACTGTTTGAATGTTTAATTATTTAAGTAGATATATAGTATTAATTATCAAGCCTCTGTGATTTAATATAGTGATAGAATATAGTAGGTTCATGATATAGTGATAGAATATAGTAGGTTCATGGATTGTGGCTCTGCTTTATTATTTCTGATACCAGTAATTGATTTTTTTTTTTAGATTGTCATTATAAAATGAAATATATTACCTTTTTTTTTTTTTATCAATACTTCGATCTCACTTTTCAGATTATTTGCCATTCTCATCATGCTTTTGGTAAGAAGTTCTAAAATCTGGTCTTTTAGTGGATTACTTTATAATTATCAGGCATTCATCTGCCATACCTACTAGTGAGTGAACCATATAAGCTTAAGCTTTTTTTTTTTTTTAAGGAATCCACTCCATTTATCTACAAATATGGCTATTATTAACTAGAAGCCAAATGTCCCATTTTAATTTTAATCAATTGAGTGTCAATCATTGACTTATAAAAACAAAATATGGTTTGTAATATATGTTTGTTTTTACCATTAATGGAAGAGGAAATAAATATAATTGTGTAAGTATTTAGCTCATGGTTTCCTTTATCCTTTTTTAAATTTGGCCATGTATTATATAAAATATTTTATAATTGAAGAATATAGCATTTTCTCTTGAAAGATTTTTTTTTTTTTTTTGCAGAAGTTTCTGTAAGACAAACTTGTAATACTAATTAGCATTTTAAATATATATATAATCAAATAGCCAGTTTTTGTCATTCAAATAATTGTAGATTGATATCTTACAACTAATTGTTTTTCTTATTTTTTTATATATAGATTTTAGAGATAAGAATGTTATAATTTATAATTTCAAATTTTATATTCAACTTTTAATGACTAACTAATTCTGAAATTCTGGCATGCTTATTGTCTGCAAAGGTCTGCCATATCAAAGTCAAATATTGATATTATTTTGTATCTGAATAAATTGTGCCATATGATATATATTGATAATTATTTTAATATATTATCATAATATGAATTCTTCATCTTGTTTTCTTTTAATCAGTGATTTTAGTTGTAAAATCCACTAATCTATTTGAATACAAAATACCCTGATTTTTTAATTTTATGTAATTTGAGATTAAATACAGTATAAAGATTGTATTTTTATATTAGTCTTTGTTAATCAAATGGTTTTCAATGTTATATTCTTTGAGGTTTTTCTTAGAGGAATCCAGAATAAATTACTGAAGTCCTCTTAAACTTAATAATTTCATCATTGCATATGTTTAGACCTACCAGGTTAATTGTTAACTTATTTTTTGCTAGGCTGTTAGTGTGTATTACTTTGATATTGTGAGTTGATCTTTTGTCATAAATAATATTACAACCAGATATTGAAAAACTTGCAAGCTTGCATCACACACAGTGATATTCTTGTATGAAAGTTCTAATGATGTTTTTTAGTTTTAAAGATGGTTTTTAGTTTTAAGAGCATTTATTACTTTTTAGATGCTTTTAAATGGTTATTATGGTATTATTATATATTTTTGTATAATGGTTTTTGCTAATATACATTTTATATTACATTAAAAAAAACATTTTACTTTATGTAAATTTCATAATGTAAATATCTTTTTCTTCTTCTTTTTCCTTTTCCTATGTATTGATTTCTACTTTAACATATACCATTTACACCTTTGTAAATGGTATGTTATGATAAATAATATTTTTACAGATATGTGTATCAAATAAATCATGATAAGCTTTTAATTTAAAAAATTATGATTTATTTATTTATTATCTAAACTATGATTTATTTATTATCTAAATTGTATTTTTATTATTTTTATATTGTGTTCCAAAAATTATCTGCACTCTGGCTATAGAATTTATTTTAATCAACTTTCAGAAAAAAAAATTATACACCTGGGTCTCTTTTTACTCGGACTTATTTAACACGATTCGTGTTTCACCGGAAGTCACCGGAAGTTGATTTCCGATAATGCGCTATTACTTTAAATAATAAATTTCGCGCACTTACGTTATATTGAAAGTAATAGCACATTATGGAATTCGACTTTCATCTTAGTAATTTCAATATTTTCAATGCTTTATAATAGTAATATTTTATGCAATAATGAAATTAAAATTATGATTTCCACATTTTATGTATAAACACATATTAAATTTTACAAGATTGTAATGTAAATTTGTTCAAACATTGTGCGTGTTAATTTTACATTTTAAATCACATTCTGTTTTTGCTTTTTAAAAAAGAATGTAAGCATTTTAAATCACATTCTGTTTTTGCTTTTTAAAAAAGAACGTAAATCAATTATTATTTTCTTATTAATGACACTAATCATTAACGTGCTCTTAAATTCCAACAAGAGCTAAATGATTGTATGTCTGGATATCGCGAGCTTTGTAAACAATTAATAAAATCATCGTCTCAAAGATTAATTACATTGTCACCAGAAAATTATAATAATTAAAACGTGTATAAAAAATGTAAATTACTGTACCATAAATTATGCATAAACATATATTATTTTGAATAAAATTAAATATTATAGTTAAAAAAAGTTTGTCTTGTATCAATTTTTTTCAAATTTGAAATTTTTTATTAGTCATATTTTATTTCCTTATTTTTTTTTTGCACGAATTTGAACGTAATTTTACGTTGGTGCTTTGCTTTTACGCAGCTTTTGAAAAATCACAGACCGCATCCCCCCTTTTTCAATGTAAGTTACGTCTATTTTTGCGCGATTTCGTTTGCGCGTGTTTTCTGAGGAACCTATCTATCGCGTGAAATGAGACCCAGGTGGTATATATATATTTCAGTGTAACAATGGTTTTCAAAATAGTTTTGTGTAAATGATTATTTCATTAATAATAAAATACCAAAGAGATTGGCTAATTATATTTGATAAAATTTCTACATTAATTGTTGAAGTTTTGAATTTTTTTATTCATTATAAATAAAAATATTTGAAAACTATATATAGAGATGTGGTATATTGTCATTTTTATTAGGTTTAATGTTTCTAAAATTCACTTTTGTCTTTTTTATGTTTGTTTTAGATCAGATTTTTTTTCCTCTGAAGTTGTTTAAAAGACATAAAAATTTATGATTATTTGATGTTAACTTTTTCTGATGCTTATTTTTTCTTTGACATAATTGTATTTTCCTATTGTCTAATTGTTTTTTATCTAGAGTTAAAAATTGTTGCTTTTCTCTATAACTATCTCGGTTTATTAATTAATGTAAGTTTTTTTTATCTGCCAGTGACAAAAAAATCTTTGGATGGTTATCAACTTAAACTACTAAACATCACATGTTCACCATCTCCTATTTGCTCATAACTGTTATTAAAACAGACACTCTCGATACAGTAGTGCCACTCAGTGCAAGCCAGAAGGCTTGTGCATAAAATCACAAGCCAGAGTAATCAATGGATGCCAGAAGGAAGCCTTCTGGCATCCATTGATTACTCTGGCTTGCACTGAGTTGCACTACTGTATGGAGAGTTTTGCCTGGTTATCAACTTAAGAATGTAAATTAGTTTAAATACTTGTGATAGTTTTATAAATAGAAGAGTGGACTTAGATGTTGAGATCCAACACAGAGTCCAATATGCTGCTGCTTTTAACTAGTTAAAGGATAGAGTATTTCCTGATAGGGAAATAATTAACTGCAACTAAATTAGCTAGCTATATATAAGCTGTTATTTTTCCTAATTTATTGTATGAATGTGAAACTTGGACATCTTGTCAGCGAAATATAAAAAGCATCAGAAAAGTTTTATTTACGAAAACTACAGTAGCAATATTGTAAAATCTTCAGCTTGCAGGATGTGCTACTATTGAGTCCATTTGTAAAAACACAACTTTATTGGATTGGACATGTATAAAGTGAATGAACAATGGAAGATTTCCAAAAAGAATGTCTTTTGATAAATTTCAACGTGGGTTTTATAATAGAGGTAGACCTTGTCTGTATTATAAGAATTATCTCAAAGACATTTTAAAAAAGTGCAATACCAGTTGTTTTCATTGGGAAGATATGGCAGAGAATAGAATATGTTGGAGAGCTACAATTAGACATGGTACTGAAATATTTCAGAAAGAAAAGTTTTTTACTGAGAAAATTAAGACAACAAGTAAACAGAAAATTGACCAGCATATTCTATATATGGATGTATTTATGGTTCACAGCATTGATTTGTATAGTCATTTTTAGAGTAGTTTATTTTCTCTCTCCTTTTTTTTTTTTTGAAATTGTAATGACCATACTAATATTTGAGTGGTTGTTTATTATTTATTATTATCTTTTTCAAAAGTCTAAGGCCATATCAATAATCTTAAAATTGGGTCATTTACCTCAGTTTATTTTTTACATTTTAAGCTCCATTCAGAATCAAGTAATTTTACTAATTAGGGATTTTTTTTTTTTTTAATGCATTTTTGATTCTTTTTATATTTTCAATGTGTTGTCATTCTTGGCTTTTTTTAAAAAAAAATAGTTCATTATTATTTTTGGTACTTATGTATTAGTTCTGCAATTTAGAAGAGATAGTATGCCTTTTTACATTCATGATAAATGCTAACCTTGCGATCCCATCAAATAAACCCTACGATATCGTCCATTATCATGATAAATTTATACTTTCATTTATTGTCCAGATTTTATTTTGACAAGTTTTTCTCAAAGTGTTTTTTACTTCATTGCTAACTTATTTTTTTCCAATTTTCTGATTAATACTAAAAACAGTTCAAAATGATGAACATTTTACCTGGTATTTAGATCAATACAGTCAAGTTTTACCCTTATTTCAGACAGGCAGTGGTATTGTAACATTCGAGGATGTAATAATAAAATAGGCCTTCATAAGGGAACATGGTTGGAGGGTTCCAGAATTCCATTTTTGATGGCAATCTGATTTATTTACAGCTGGGCTCGCAAATTAATATCCATAGAATGGATGAAAACAGAGCTTGGTTTAGCAGAGAAAAGTGTAAAATTTGAGGCCCTAACAAAATCATTGAAATTGACAAGAGTCTTTTGCACAAAAAGAAAAAAAAAACAGATGAATTCTTCTGGAGCAGCAGGTGTTTGATGGCTTGTGCAGGGAGACCAATGATTGTTTCATCATGAGAGTTCATTGTAGAACAGTGGCAACCCTGATGGTAGCTATTAAAAAAATGTGGAAGAAGAATCGACAATTTATTATGACTGTTGGAAAACCTATAAAACTTCTGAATTATAAACTGCTGGTTACCAACCATTTTCATGGAAATGATACTGGACATCAAAAAAAATTAAAAAATTTTTTTTTTTTGGTTTTCGAAAAAATACATTTACAACTTATTAAAATTTCTGGAGAAGATCCCGTGCAGGTGTTATATTGCATAATCATGTATGAAGTAAGTCTCCATTTTGGGGAAAATATAAAAATTTAATTTTAGCTTCCATTTTGAACTTAAAATAAAATAAATCTAATGAATTGATTGTTTCATTGTGACAATTCCTGTTATATATTATACAATAAAGTAATATGTGTATATTTTAATAATTTTGTAATGTGATTGTTTTGTCCATATTTAAAGTAACATTTAGGAATTGCATAAAACTTTTTCAGTTTTATTTTTCTGTGAAATTCTTATTTTTAGTATTGTTAGAAATTAATATTTTTAGCATTGTTAGATTTAGTCTAGTGCAGTTACTGTCTCATATTAGAACTGCTACACCTTTTCATATATGTATTCAGATTACCTATAACTTTGTAAATATTGCGAAAATATCATATACACATGGTCCATTTAAACAAATTATCATTTTAAGTTTGTACAAGATCCAAGTGTACATGTTGTTTGGTCAAATCATAAGATTAGAAAGTTATCAGTGTGTTGATACAAATGTGATACGCAAGTACCATTTTTTTCTATTTCTAAAAGTAATTGTTTTTTTTTTATTTTTTTTTTTCAACATCTTTTTATTGTTTATTTAAAATATATTTTATGCAATATATTATGATTGTGAAATTTTCTTTAGGGTATTTTATTGACTTTTATAAGGTGCAGTTTTTCAAAGGTAAAACTCCAAATTATTTCTATCTTATAAATAGAATATAGATAATTTTTTGATACTATTATTTAACTTTTGTGAGATACCTTCACAATATAGAATGAAATGTTATTTACATAATATTTCATAGCTTTTTTTTTTTTAACATTATAATATTTACAAAGATTTTGAACATTTGTGAAGTAATTAAAAATGTATAATAATTAAGTTGAGTCAGTTTTAATAAGGCTTTTTTACATCAATTACAAGTAAAATTTCATTCACATAGTTAACATTGTCTATGTTTGTTTCTCATATAAGTTCTTGGTTTTTCAGACAATGTAAGATTTACTTTGTTTAACTGAGTTTCTGTGAGATTTTAGAAATAACACACAAGTTAGTATAGAACACCGTGTTAACATCACTCTTCAGTTTTTTTAGTCTGACTAATGTCAGCTACTTAGAAATTGAATTTAGTATGATGCTTTAACCTATTAGACTATTCTTACTACTCATGAATATAAAGGTCCGACCAGTTACAGGCAGCAATACCTGAAGGGAAAATATCATCTGAAATATTGTCTTTTATACTAACCTGTATGTTATTACTAAGAATTGTATATATTGAGAAAGATATAAATGAAGTTTGAATTTAAAAAAAAACAACATTTTACTATTCTAATAGTCCAAAACACTTTGATGGACTGAAACTCACTTTCAAAAAATGATAATTTTTCAGGATCCACTCACTTGTAACACATATTTTAAAAAGAAGGAAAAAAATTGAATAAAATGTCTCATTTTCAAAGTATAAATTTTATATTGACTACACTTATTTTAAGAGAGTTTGTTTTCTTTTTTTGCTAACATCTTTTATGTTTGCATTGCTATGTATTATTTCCAGATGCAAGGTATTTGATAATTGAAGTTTATTTAAAAAAATATTTGTAATTTCTATTATTATTGAAAATCTACCTTCACTCATGCATGAATATTCATTTTAGGTGATAAAAGTTTTAAATGTCTTGAAACAATTATATTTTTGATCTTTAATATTTTTTCTCCATAAATAAAATTTTTTGTAAAATGTTGAATTTTCGTATATACATTAGTTCCTTGTAGATATAAATTTAATGTGTTTAATTTTAGAAATATATCTGCCAAATAATTGAACTTCAGAACAAACTTCTTTTCATGTGCAAAAATTTAAAGTGTATTTATTTTGTCTATCTAAAAACATTTTGACTTCTTTGTGGAGTTCAAGAAGTCATATTAGCATTTTGTCTTTTGATACCTACTATACTTCAATATGCAAAAGAAGATTATTTATAATGTAAACTTCCTATTATCCTTAATGAAATTTATATTTTCATATCAGTATTTAAAATATTTTTCAAATTGTCTTATATAATTTTAGACACTAATAACTTTATTGTGAAGACTATACTTTTGGATTTAAAAATGTATGTCACAATATTATTATTTTTACCAAATATTACTTCTGCACTGCCTTTACATATCCACCACAATTCATCCAATATAGTTACTTTAATTTGATGCAAATATCAGAATTTTGAAAAATTCTTCACTAGTTTCTCAAATAATTAGTTTATAAAAATAATATATCTTTATGTGGCTCATTATCCTATGTAAAATGGGTAAAAACAGTAATGGGATAAATATTGTATTTCTGTTGCCCCATTTAGTTGCAGTGAAAAAAAAAAATTACTTGCCTTACTTTTATTGATAAGCTGATAAGCCATTTGACATCTTATTGATTGTACATGAAACTGTGTTAATGATTTGGAATTAATTTAACTTTTTTCAAGCTCTTTCCATCAAACAATACCAACAACATTTTTTTTATCATTGGAAGTACTAATGACTCAATAGTGGAATGAGGTTTATCTTATAGTACAATTTGTAAACTAGTTTTTTTCTTATTGGTGAAATGAAAAATTCGATTTTCTGAAATAATAAATTCTTTTAGTTTGCTTTCAAAAAATTGAAGCAGTTTGTTTTTTAAATTTACATGCTTTTTCTCAGTATGTTGAAATAATTTAACCATATATTATTACTTGCAAGAATTTCACTGTGGGTGTGAAACTTATTTGCCACCATTCCATGTAAATCCAAATTTTGAATTATATTTTTGTTCTTTGGATAATTAAAAACTTATTGAAGTATTTTTTTTTTCTTTTTTTTCTTATTTATTCACTTTGTCTGTCACAGATCCTTGTCTCAGTGTTTCATTTTCATTAATTTAAATTTTCATCAGATTCCTTATCAATTACTCAACATTATATATAGTAAATATTAAAAAAATAATAATAAGGGAGAGACATTATTTATATTACACATTAATTATTAAATTAATAAAATATTTGGATTTTATTTGCAATTATAAACAATTAACTTGCATCAATGCTCTGACATTTTAATCTGTGATAAGCTGCAGCTAATTTAAGTGCATTATGACATCACAAATTTGTTCTATTCACTTGATCTCTTTGTCTAGTCATATTTGTTTTTGAACTATGTGCAGTAAAAACATAATTTCTTGTGAAAATTGATTGATAAGCAATTTAAAATTGATTTATTAATTTGTGAACTGAAAAAAACTAGAGAGAAGTAGTAATTTCATGTGTGCTCTTTAGCTGAATTGACTTGGAATTGATTATCTTCTCCTAATAACAAATTAACTATATTTTGAAATTTTATGCGATTGACCCACAGCCAACTTGCAATCCATTAGAGAATCTCAATACCCACTTTGAGGATATGTATGTTTCAACATATAACTACAAATAAAATGCCATTACTGCATGTCTTCAGTTAATCGCATATCTATGTATATTCAAATAAATGGTTTACTTAAATATATATGTATAATTAGTTGCTTTTCAATTTTTAGTATTTGTTATAATATTAATGTATATGGTAATTCGTTATCCATAACTTGAAAAAAAAGATTTTCAGGGATAATTGCTTATTATAGTATAATGATATCTATTTTCTTGTCTTTTTGTACTTAGTGAAATTGTTGCCATTACTACAACACCAGTTTAGTAAATTGGTGCTCTAAAAAGCAAAATTTTAATTTTTAAATTCACAACACAACCTCTAGCACTAAAAAATTGTTTGCTGCTATTTATATATGTTAGCATGTTTGAAATTTGATTCTAACATTGGAATCATTGCATCTTTTGCATTTCTTCATCATCAGTATTTATCACAAAAAGAATGAAGAATTTTTTTTTTGAATGCACATTTGCATACATAAATACTAATGTGTTTATATACATATAAATGTGTTTTGTCAATTTATTTTCATTACATTACTGTATTCTATTTTTTTATATTATTATTACTGTAATTTTATTAATATCTTAATGTGTATAATTTTAAAATAAAAAAACAATACAAAACACACACGCACATATATATATATAGGTCTGTTAAAATATATAAGATTCATTAATATTCTGTAGATTTCAGCATCTATGAGAAGATTTGGAACTAAGTAAAGTGGACATTTGGTTTTATTATATACATAGAGTTGCATTAGCATTTAACATGATCAATCCTATTTTCTTATGTGGTAGTTTTATGTCAATATTAAACATTTCTGGACTAGATTACAGCAGGACATTAATTGAAACACCAATCTAAAACATTTATCTGATATCATTTAAGCTTTAAATAAACACAATGTATTAATTCATAATGTATTTGTTGTTATGCTGAAATATTATTCCTATCCCTTGGTGCATTCCATTATGATTATTTATTTGAAGATATTTATAATATGAGGATTCGATAATAGATTTATTATAAAAAAAATGGCACAACCTTAAAGTTTGAGAAATTATATTTTAATTATTTACAAGCTGAAATTTAAGTATAAACTTTGTTTACAATATATATTTAAAATAAAACTATTTTTATGATTTTTAGATAATTATAGTATCTTACTTTAATTTTATATTTATGAAGTGGGAAATATTAAGAATAACTTATTTTTATAACCAAAATAATGTTACAGAGAATGCTATTTTTTGATAATTTTTAAAAGTTACATGTAATAATTATTATTAAATTGTAATTTTTTTTTTATAAATATAATAGGGCATATTTAAGTTTTTGGTTCTAAGTCTTAAAGACATAGATGCCAATATTCACAGATAGTAACAATGCTTATTCAATATGTACACTCATAGATATAGTTTTACTTCAAAATTACAGATATTTAGATATTAAGAAAAATAATTCACACACACACACAAGATTAATCATGATTACTAATTTCATAATAAATAAAGTTAATACTGTATTTTTTTTTTTAAAAAAAAGATTATAAAAACTTTTCTGTTAATAAATGAAGAATATTCTTCCCTTTTTATCAGCTTTAATTTAATCTGATTTTCTGATTTTTTGATCTGGTTCAAATTTTGTAACTACTTTCATTTGCTTCTCAATTTTTAATCTCATTGATACTTTGCATATATCTCTATTCCTGATATTTTTTTTAGAATTTGCAAACAATTTTAACAAAAAAAAAAATCAGTGAAAAACTTAAATTTTTAATTGTATATGTAATACCCATGCTAGCAATATTTAAAACCATACCTGTAATTTAACCCTTGGTACACATATGTGCCATTAAGTTTTATGTTAGGACTAAACATTTTTAATTGGGCTAAATTTGTTACATGCATACCATTCTAATATGTCAGCAAAGTGTCAGCATTACATTCTTTTCACTTTACTTGAGCACGTTGAGTAAAGCAGTATAATCAATAATCAATAAAGCAAGTCATATATAATGTGACGTTGCTTTTATAAGCTTGTATTTACAAAAAGGTAATACAGAGTGTGTACCAATAGCGCAAACAAGCTTTTAATTGATAAGTGCAGTAAGAGAAAATATTCAAAATCTCTATGCGGAATATTCTTATCCCCAGACTAATTGGTTTCAAGATTATGGCTCATCTCAATGAAGAGCTAGAATATTCAGACTTTAGATGCAGTATATTTAGTCAGTGTTTTCATTGAAATTAGTGTGAAAATATTAGTAATTAGTTTAATAATAAGTAACAGTTGTTTGTATGTTTAGAAGGTACATGCAATTAAACCCTATAATTGTTGTACAGTTGATTGATTATTTTTGCATTTATCTATCTGATACTTATTCATATTGTTAGTCCTAAAAATGGCATATATATGTACCCTTAGTAACATTTGCAGGCATAGATAGAAAAAGATGGCTCACACAAAAAGAGAAGAGATCACAGAAAATATGTTTTTGTGACTCTGATGGCAATGATGATTCTCATGAACATTTTGGTGACAGTGATAATTCTTATGAACTTTCTGATGAAGAATCTGAAACAAACAATCAATCTGAAACTGACAACAAATCTTATAATGAAGAATCAGAATCAAATATCCAACCCAAAATTGTGACCAAGTTGAAAAAGAAAATAAAACTTCAAAAGATAATGTGGGTCCCTCTGCTTCTTTTATTTTATGGTTAAAACCAAACAAAACTTTTGTCCTTAAAAGGCAAGTTTTTAGTAAACGCACTTGTACACTGGACTCCACCATAGAAGCTAATTTGACACTGTAACAATGTTTCAAAAAACTATTTCCATCTTGATATTTATACATTTCTCAATGTACAAATGAAAGAATTCAAATATACAAACAATCAAGATGCTTGTTTGAAAGAAACTGATAAAGTGAACTTCAAGTTGTGCTTGGGTGCATGTTGGTTATATGCTACAATCACGTTCTGCAAATTAGTGACGACTGGTCAACCCATTCTTCATTGGGCAATGCATCTGTAAAAAATGCAATATCTACAGATAGATTCAAAATTATTTCTTCAAAAATCACCAATGAAAGCAGCAGAATGCTCCAAAACTTATTATATTGATGAAGTCCAATGTTTGTAAAGTACATTCCAGAAATGCTGTCAGGATAGTAGCTTTCAAAGTATAGATGAATCAATGACAAAGTTCAAAGAGCATTTGTTTTTGATGCAGTATATACCACTAAAGCCTTTAAAGAGAAGAATTAAATTGTGGCTCAAATCAGATTCCTTTACTGGATATACATATGATTTTAATATCTACATGGGCCGTGAAAGTGAACATGTAGATGAAACTCTTGGCAAACATGTAGTGAATAAACTAACCTACAGTTAGAGAGAAAAATATTTTTTGTTTTCATTGCTTTTTTATTTTGACCACTCTACTAGAATATAGATTATGCAGCAGTAGGAACTTGTAACCAAAATAGAAAAAAATTACTTAAAATCAAGGATAAACTGAAAAGAGGTGAATATGTGTTTCAGTGCAGCAAAGATGGACTGTTGTTTGTGAAATGGCGACACAAAAGAAGTTCTTATGCTGAGCAATTGCCATAAAGCTAATGTTGTGAATGTCAATAAAACTTTGAAAGATGGCTCTAAAAGCAGTGTTCCTTGTATTTAGAAATGATTGCATCATATAGAGAGATTATGGAGGAGTTGATTTGGCAGACCAGATGATGATAGGATTATATGAACTAGATCACAAACCAAACAAATGGTGAAAGATTTTCTATCGTCTGCTTATGATGGCTGTCATAAATGCATGGATTATATATAAAGAGAAGATGAAGAAAAAAAATTCATTTCTTGCAATTTCTAGGGCCCCTGGTGGAAGAAATGATAATCAAAGGAAGAAAAACAGCAACTGTGCACCATTTATCTAAGAAAGAAAGACGATCTAGGAAAAGACAGCAACTTGAAAATGTATCTTTACATCTTCCAGTGGAAGATACAATGAGAAGAAGATGCAAAAGGTGTGTGGAAAACAAAATCCAAAAACAAACAAAGACAATTTGTCAAGAGTGTGACATTCCACTGTGTTCTAAATGTTTTGCAATTTATCATTCTTGAAATATTTTGTATTCATCTAACATTTTTTGAAGAAAGTTTTTGTATTATATACAATAAAAATATTTTACAGTTTTTGAAGAAAGTTTTTGTATAGTACTGATGGTACATAAAAGTATCACAACAAAAGACTAATGGTACTTATATGTATCACTACCCCCATCAACGCTTTGATGTTTTTTTTTGACATTTTCTAATATAAAATATAATTTTGACTTATAAAAATATTAAAAAAACAAAAGTATTCTCATGTCTTCTAGAAAAAAAATCATCATGAAAGTGTTAAAACTGAATGATTTGTTGAAAACTAATTTCAATAATTTAGTGATGCATATATAAAACTAGACTAGACAAAAAATATATATAAAGAAATGCTTTTATTCATATAAATGCATTGAAGAGTAAAAAAAAATATTTTTTTTTCAGCTTTAACAAATAAAAGCTTGGAAGCTTTTGTTTAAAAATGGGGTTTTTATCAAGCAAGAATTAGAATTTAACATTTTAAATTTTGCCGGGGGGGAGGGGGATTTCAAAAGACTTATTCATCCAACAGTTAAATCTGGAAATATTATTATGTTTCATAAGTCAGATTCCCAAAGAATCTTTTCATGAATATACAACTAATACAATTTTTTTTTATCTGATAAATAGATCGACAGGGATAGAAAAAATGAACATTATTTATGAGTTTATTTAAATGATTCTTTGGGAATCTGATTTGTGAATTATATTTTATTTACAGATTTATTAAAAGCATTAAAATATAATTATCATACTTTATTTACAGGTTTATTAAAAGCATTAAAGTATAATTTCTATTTATGTAAAGCATAACTAAGAATATTTGTAAAGATGAATACCCCACATTTTTATTTGTGAAAGCTGAAGAAAATTTATTTATAAATTTTAATGCATTTATGTGAATAAAAGGCATTTAAAAATTTTTTTAAACTTTTTATTTAATATTTTTCAAAGTGTGAATTAATGAAAATGCAGTTATTAAAATGTCATGGGGGAGAGAGGATAAAAAAATTACATATTTTTTAATTCAGTACAGAATGTAGTTCGCTACAAAGAAAAGATTAAAAATACTACAAATTAACTACAGCTTAGCATTACTTTCGACTGGGCCAATCTATGAGGGAAAGAAAGCAGAGAATGAATATATGATGATTGATATTTTAAATTGAAAGATTTACATATCCCACTTGCATACTAAAGCAACACATTAATCTTTTATTTATCACTTAGTGTTGTTGAAGATAAACCATGTCTCCTTAAATGTTTCTTTTTTGATCATTGCACTCACTGCAAACAACTTTGATGTTAAATGGACTGAAGTTGTGACCAGAGTCGATTTCATGCTCCAGGAACAGTTATTTAATAAAACTTTATTTTTCCATAGAAAATTTTATATATTAATTTTTTTATTTAGCATTCCAGTTTTCAGAATGTATGCAAGAACTAGTTGAGGCATGAACACACTTTTTTTTAAATCTTTTTAATATTTTAGTTATTAAATTATTTTTTAAATCAATTTTTAAAAAATATACTTCATATTTCAAAATATATTTTAGTGATGATCTTTTGTAATCACTTAATTTTGTATAAACTAGGTATTTTCTCATGTATGCTTGACACTCCACACTTTTGTTTCTTTGAATGATTTTTGATTCCAATTAGAATGGATAATTAAGATCTTTTATATTAAATTTGCAATTGTCTTTTTAAAAATGTGATAAATGAATTGATATTTATTAAAAATGGAAAAAAAAAACCTCTTTGATAATCATGAATTTATTCTCCTATTCAGTCCAAGTAATTTCCAAACTGAATTTCAATTAGTATTTGAGAATCTGTATATGCTTTATAATTATTTGCTAATGATGAATGAAATATTAATTAATTAAATTGAAATATAATTTTTTAAAAATATTGTGTAGTTAATATGTTCAATTTATTTTTTTGGTAGATAAATTTAATAGAACTAATGATTCTAGAAATTTTTAAAAATCTTTTAAAAATGAGTTTGTGTAAGATGTTAAAGAACTGTTCATATCATTATACTATGCATTGACATAGTTATTCTAAATCATTTTTATTTAAAAAAAAATACAATAAATAATAGAGAATAATTCATCATTAGAGATGTTAAGTTTTATAATAAAAAATTGTTATTGATTTAGTAATATCTATAAAATGTCTATCTCAATTTAATAATAATCAACTCACAATCCAGATAAACTACATATATAACACAGTACCACCTATTCATCATATAGTCTTATCTGCTATTTTATGAATAATTTAAACTAGAAAAATGAGTTAAATATAAATGATGTGTTTTGAACTGTAATGAATATTATGCTACTTTTTCAGTCATCACAATCTCTGTTGTTCAGACATATGACAAAAACATTTAAGATTGTATGAGCTATAAATCTCTTTATATTTATTATTAATAATTATATTAATAAATCTATATTGTTAAATAAATGCAATATAAATGTAATCATTCATTGGTAACATTATATACATATAATCCTATAAGTTAATTTAAATAATAGTTTACTTAAAAGCATAATAAAAATACTAGTTAAGACCAGGTTGGCATTTATTAGTTTCTATGTTCTTCTGTAGAGTTGCATTAGCTAAACATATGATCTCTTTATTTCTTTATAGATCCTTTTTGTCTTGTGAGAAAATTCATTGTATTAATCAGAGACTTCTGTTGTTTTCTGGAATTGACTCATGATTAATTTCTTACCTTATTAATAGTGATATAAGATTACTTTAATCAGCTTATAAACAATTAGTCTTTTGTAATGGGATTAGTTTTTATTAAAAAATTTCTCTTCATTAGTTTTCTATTAATTTAATTGTTTATTAATTAATCTTTATTAATATCCTTTATAATGTATATCAGTTCTGTATATTTTATTTATAATAAACATGTACAAGACATGTAACAACAATAAACTCATTTTGAATATTGTTGCAATGAAAAAAGTATTTCAATGAATGGATTTTTCTTAGATCTTGTATTGCCACATTTAAATTTATAAACTAAGGAAATGATATTATTATCTTATGCAGCTGAAGTTATTATATAGAAATCAAATTACTATAGTGATAAATGTGAAAATGAAATTTCATTCAATATCTTTATATTAAACCCCTACTTTAATTTGATTCACTAATATTCTTAAAGCAAACTCATTAAGTACTCATTTTTAATTAACTTGTGAAAGATCTACAATGTAATTTTCAGTAATCATTATTACAAATTTGTTGCTTTAAATAATATAGAATATTATTAATATAAATTGTCATAAGAGATGAGCATTCTGAATACAAAAATATTTAATGCAATAAATTTGTAATATTGATATTGGAGATGATGTTGATCTTGTACAAGATAATTAAAAGTGATTATTTGGTAACTCTGCCTTGAGAATATTAACTGAAATAATTTAAAGGAGGAATCAAATATATAAATGTGCAAAATTATTGTTTAATCTTTCATTCATTTTTGTTTTACTCTCATATATGTTCATGTTGCTTTTTCTGAAGTACTTAGAAAGGCATATAATATTTCCAAAGATTAAATTTTTATTTTGTATTTTAAAATTATCATTCTTTTTCAGTTATCAATTTTATTAAACTAGTGTATATTTCCACACATAATGTTAAGCCATATTATCTGATAAATATATTTTAACATATTTTGCCATTCTATTATAAAAAAAAAAAAAAAAATAGATGAATTATTTAATAACGAATTTTTTACTTTTTGCAATTCTAATTAAAATTTTACTCTAATGGCCAAATATTTATATAACATTTAAAAAATTCTATTATTATTTTTTAATACATATTTTAAAAAAAATCTTCTACTTATTAATTAGCTCAGTGACATTTTTTTCAAAAATAATTTTAATCCTAATTAAAATTTTTCTTTTTAAGCTTAATTAAAAAAAAGTATATATATATGTGCCTGTTTTTAATCAGATGTTTATATATTAGTGATATATTTTTCCTTTCACTTTATATTATTTTTTATGCATTGATAAAGTTATAAATAATTAAACAAATCTATCTTTTATCACTATAACAATGCTTGTTTTATTTAACTTCACCAATTTAACAGTTTGAACTTGCAGAGCAGTCTTCTTATATATTGTAATGGTCAGACTAAGCATTATAATGATATTACTTTTTTATTTATTTATATAATTTATATGGGCACCACCTGACTTTAAACATTAGGAAATAGACCGGCATATATATTTTTAACAATTTTTTTATTTAATAGAATGATGACTAATATACAGCATTTATTTGCAATACCTGGCTAAATCATGAAGAACATAAGTTACTCCCTATAACAATATCATAACAACAATTGTTTGATTATGAATAATTGTCAGTCAACATGTAACTTATTTTTCTTTTAACAAAGCCATTTCTCCAATCTCTTATATATTATTGTTTTGTTTCATATGCATGCAGGAAAACAATAATTACCTATAAAATGTCCAAGCTTTTTTTTCCTAAATTTATTTTTAATCTTCAATTATTCTATAATAATAATAATAATAATAATAATAATAATAATAATAATAATAATAATAATAATAATAATAATAACAATAATAATAATAATAATAATAATAATTTTTTTTTTAATATTACTCCAAACAAGAAAAATTTGTTGGAATTTACATTAAAAATAAATTAAATAAAAATACAATCAAAAACTCAAAAGAACAGTTTAGGAAATAAATAAAATTAATTAAATAAATAAAATAAATGCCAAAATTAATACATACTACACAACCATTGACACAAATATTTTTTGAATGATATATAAGAAATATTATTCAGATCAATTGAACATTCATATACAAATTTATTAAACAACTTTGACCCAGAATAAACATATTGTCTTCTATCTAGATTCCTTAAAAAATTTTGGTAAAGGTAATTGAAATTTATTAGAAAGACGAGTATTTAGAACATAAACTCTAGAATTCAGAAAAGGTTTAGCACAAAAAATATCAAAAATAACTCTATATTGATATAAGTGATTTACATCAAATAAACCAAATGCAATATAAATATCTCGAACAGAAGAGGAACGAGATCTACCAAAAATAATGCGCAAAGTATAATTTTGCAAAACACGCAAAGAAGATAAAATATGTGGAGAAGCATTACCCCAAATAATGATATTGTAAGATAAAATACTCTGATAACAGGCAATTAAATAAAAATGAGAGCAGACCTAGAAGAATTTAACTAAATAATAAAACATATAGTTTAAATTACGTAACCGTTGACAAAGATAGGTAATGTGATTTGTCCAGGACAATCTGGAGTCAATATATATTCCCAAATAACAATAATTATCTACCAAAGGAATATTCTCACAAGTACATATACTATTATAATGCAAAATATACTTACAGCAAATTTTAATCTTAAGAGAAAAAGTACGCTTGTAAGAAAAAAGAATAGCTTTTGTTTTATCTAAATTGACCAACAATGAATTATATGCCAACCATTTACCAATTGAGTCCAAATCCTCATTCACTAATTTTTCAAGAAGATTATAAGAAACAGCATTGCAAGATAAAGCAATATCATCAGCAAAACCAAAAATCTTAGAATGTAACTTCAATGAAAATAAATCATTAATATAAATTAAAAACAATAGAGGACCAAGTACTGAACCTTATGGAACTCCAGAATTAATCAAGACAACATCACTGATAGTACCATAAATATTAGTAAACTGTTTCCTATCATTTAAATAACTCTCCAACCAACTACCAATAGATCCACGAAAACCATACAAGTAGCAACGCTTAATCAAAATATTATGATTAACAGAATCAAATGCTTTAGATAAATCAAGATAAATAGCCAATGTTTTAAGTTCCTGATCCAATGAAGATGTTAAATACTGAACATGATGTTTTAAAGCATCTAATGTACTTCTGCCAGGAAGAAAACCATATTGATAGTCAGATAAAATTTTATTTTTAAACAGAAATGACAACATTTGATCCCTAACAATCATTTCCAATAATTTAGAAAAAACAGAAATAATAGCAATTGGCCTATAATTGACCATAAGAGTAGAATCACCTCTTTTATAAACAGGAGTAATAACATTAACTTTCAGACATTCTGGAAATGATCCAGACTGCAAAGATAAATTAAATAAATGAACTAAAATAGGCAAAAATGCAACCTTATTTTCTTTAAGCATCTTAGGTGTTATACCATCTAGTCCAAAAGAAGTGACATTTTTTAAACTATCAATTGCTACAGACAACTGAGATTCAGAAACATCAGAATATAAAAAAGAATTCAAACTTGAATAAGAAGACAAAATCTGCTCAGGCACATCACGCATCGATAAATTTACAAAATACTCATTAAACCGATCAGCTAAATATTTTTCATTATTCTGTAACTCAATTAAACTTTCATTATATTTAATACATTTAATACGATCAGGAGAAGATTTTTTAATCAAAGAATTTATTGTTCTCCATTTCAAAGAAACATTTTTATCACTAAGAAATTCTTGATAATATCTAAACTTCAACTTTCTAATATCAGACTTAATTTCAACATTAAGTTTTTTAAAACATCTGATGAGCCATCCAAAGATTTTAATACATTTCTCTGATTAATTTTACATACCAGCGCATCTGTCACCCAAAGAGATCTTCTTCTATTCTTACTTGTCAATTTTAAATGAAACTTTGCTTTAGCAATTAAATCTAAACAAATAGCTTGGAACCCCAAAAATGCATCATTTACATTATCTATCATAAAAATCTCATCCCAATTCTGAACAGATAATAAATAATTCAATTTAGAAAAAGATAATTTCTCAACATATGCACAAACATTAATATTATCCATACAATTCAATATTTTTAATTCAGTAGCAAAATGATCTGTAAGAAATAATTTAGAAAGAGACGAATCAGAAAATAAACTGCGGCTTAATCTAACAAAAATATGATCTAAAAGAGATTGAGATATAGGAGTAATACGCGTAGGTGAAAAAAGCGTTTGACTAAATCCATAGCTATAAAGTAAATTTAAATAATCTATAGTAGACTTACAAGCATTATTTAACAAATCAATATTTAGATCACCCATTAAAACAGCAGATTCTGAACCCAAATCTAATAACAAAGAATCAAGTTCAGTAACAAAATCCAAAACTTTACTTGTACATGATCTATATATAGCCAAAATAGAAAGCACACATTTAGGGAGTCTCAAAGTTAATAAAATACATTCTGCAGTATTAAATGTTGGAATATTGAAAGAAAAGTCTAAACCGGTTTTTATAAAAACCATAACACCACCAGATCGTAAATGCATACGAGGAGAAAGTATACTCGTATAGCCATTCAAACTATATAAATTTTGTTCTTGTAAAGAAATCCAAGTTTCCGTTAAAATAATTATATCAAAATGAAATAAAGGAAAATTATTTAAATAAACTACAAGTTCATCAAAATGACATCTAATGCTACGTATGTTTAAATGAAATAATTTAAGTGAAGCAAAATCTTTTTCCTGAGAAATCAAATCAGAATTTATCATAATAAATAAATTTCAGAATGACTCCAAATCACTTTCATTTCTAATTAAAACACGAGGAGAATTATAATCTTTTCTCACATATACTGATCCATTATGAATGAAAGCAAAACCTTGACCAGAACGTAACTTCTGTTTCGCCAACCATAAAAGCCTTCTATTGAATGGAGTCAAACGCTGATTAATATAAATACATTTGTTATTATTAACCCCAGGCAAAATTTGAGAAACTGTTAAAACAGATTTTTTATTTATTAAAAACTGTATGGCAGAATTTCGTGATTTAAAACGAGCTACAACAAAACCTGGAGCTCCTGATTTATTTTTTGTACGAAAAACGTTTTCCAAATCTACAGCGACATCTGTAACACCGAGCTTGTCCGCCACGTTAGTTAAAATTAACGGCAAATTTTCATTTTCTTGACAAGGCAAACCCTGTATTTCAATTTCATGATCCAGATTAAATCGTTCCATAGAATGTAATTTATCTTTCAATAACAAAATCTCATTCTCATTTGAAGTACAAGAATTAGAAAGACGAATTATTTCTTGATTATTCCGATCCACATTTTCACGCAAAGAAATAACTTCTGTCCGCAAATTAGCAACTGCTTGAGATAACTCTGAAATTGTGTTGTGAATCACCGGCAATAATTTTAATTTATCCAAAATTTCCTCCAAAATTAAATCAGGTGAATTTTTAGCAGTCATAGATGAATCCAAAACATCACTAGCCTTAGAAAAACTAACTCTACAAGCAGCACACCTCCATTCTTGCTTCTTTTTTATAGACATTCTTCGGTAAGTAGTATCACTCAACGATGCACATGCAAAGTGCATACCGGACGTACAACCAAAGCAGGATACGAAATTACCATTTTTTGGTAAAAGTTCTTTACAAATAGAACATGAATCCATCATTAAAAATTTAAAAAATCAAGAGAACAAGTAAACACGTCTTTACACTAGAAAACCGGAAGTAGTAGTAGTAATAATAATAATAATAATAATAATAATAATAATAATAATAATAATAATAATAATAATAATAATAATAATAATAATAATAATAATAATAATAATAATAATAATAATAATAATAATAATAATAATAATAATAATAATAATAATAATAATAATAATAATAATAATAATAATAATAATAATAATAATAATAATAATAATAATAATAATAATAATAATAATAATAATAATAATAATAATAATAATAATAATAATAATAATAATAATAATAATAATAATAATAATAATAATAATAATAATAATAATAATAATAATAATAATAATAATAATAATAATAATAATAATAATAATAATAATAATAATAATAATAATAATAATAATAATAATAATAATAATAATAATAATAATAATAATAATAATAATAATAATAATAATAATAATAATAATAATAATAATAATAATAATAATAATAATAATAATAATAATAATAATAATAATAATAATAATAATAATAATAATAATAATAATAATAATAATAATAATAATAATAATAATAATAATAATAATAATAATAATAATAATAATAATAATAATAATAATAATAATAATAATAATAATACAGTTATATAATCTGAGTGCATTTGCTGTACAGCAAATCCCAGATTTTAATAAATTTAAAATATAACACTATGTAAGGATAAACTTATGAATATAAGACATTTATTTGACTCATGCGTTTCCTAATATAGACACATGCATATACTTAATATGGGATAAATGTTACTGATACACTTTTCTGCAACTGTAACTATAAGGAATACATTTTTAGATCAGAATCCCACTTTAATAAAACTACAACTTCTATAGGGATGTCTCGTTTTGAAAACAAATAAGAAAGAATCTCTCCATATGGATGTAAATGTATTTAAACTATTTGACAGTGAACGAACAACTGCATATGTACATCAAAAATGCATAGCTCACATAAAAATCACCCAACAGTAATTTGCATGCAGCTCCAGATTCTGATGTCACATTATTAAATATTTATATCTTTTTATAGACCTCTAAGATCAGTTAGATGCAAGAGACTCTATGATATTTTAATTAACTTTATTGTTTGCAATAAATAAGAAATGCTAAAAATGATGAGAAATTGCAATTTATTTACATATATACATCATCTCAACACAACAATAATCTAATTGACATCAATCCATGGGAACATCAGTATATTAGTTCTTTCACCCTGAATTCAAATTAGAATAATTACATATTATTTTATTTAACTACCCTATCTAATTTGAAGGTAAATTAATGCGATTAGAGATTAATTGATTGTATTATTATTACTATGCACAGACAATATATGGCACTATGCATCTTAACTGTCTTGGACATACACAGATTCATTGCACAGACAAATGACTACTATTTATTAATATATTAGATCATAACACAGTTTTACACACATTTACAGCTTTAGGATATGCTAAATCATTTGTATATTATACCATTAGAAAAACTAGACTAATATCAATCATTTCAGACTGTAGTGCAGATAAATAATGAAAGCAGTAATTAAATGTATGAGGCAGGAAACAGCATCTGCTTTACAGTCATGTATGAATAATGAATATATATAAACGAAGACATTTTATACCATAAGAATGTTTGTCTATTGCATACTATTGTTCAATGTAAATGGCTGGGTGCAAGTGACTCGACAATGCAACAATATCACACTCATTTATGAACAAAGAAAATATATAAACGAATTATAATGAAACATGATATATAGTAGTAATATGCATCTCCCACATACTACTGCTTAAAGTAAGTTACTGGATGCAAGTATTTAAACAATGCAACAGTATCACATTTATTTATGAACAAAGAAAATATATCTACAAAACAGCTGGAAATAAAAGCTTACCAGCTTAAGTAAATTTAATACACCCAGTTATTCTTTCCCATGCCTAATTATTCCCAAACCTGTAGGGTATTTTGCTTAAAACTGTAAACCTTATTAAAAATACAATCCTACTTAATTTATTTAATGTGCCTATGCAGCCTTTTTATTATATCCAGAGACCATAAATTTGCATCATTCATGTTAATTATTAAATTATTATTTTTACACTGTCTATACTTAAGGTTAGTGTAAATGACTATTATTAATTCTGGTTTTAAATTACTAAATAAGTTTTTAAAAAAATGGTAAGGGTTTGCAATAACAAGCTAATTGTTTTACGTAAAATTATTTTTCTTTTTAGGTTTTCACTGAACTGTGGCATAACTAATAAAAGTAACTATCCAGTGCCTTTATAATTTCTAAACAGATATATTTTACGCAAAATCAATCATAATAATTCATAAATTAAATGGAGATTAAATATCTAATATTAGTATTATACAGTCATAATAATATATAATCAGAGTTCATACACATTATTCTTTTCATCAATAGTTTGGGTTCTGAATTCAAGTATTGATAATTTTTTTTGCAGAATTAGTCTATACAAACATAGCTAAATCTAGTGGTCTTCTGCAAAGGCTTCTATTATATTATTCTTGATGGCTGCAATAATTTTTCATTAATGCGCAATCATTTTCTTATCCAATATGTAGCATCTGATGGTGTTTTCTTCAAGTGTGATGGAGAGTTATATTCCCAAAGTAATAGACAATAGTTAGGTGGCATACAGTTTGCCATATATACTGGACACCACAATCCTTGAACTGGTTTTATATTATTTGACTGCTTCTTAATGATGGACATTCGACTTGCACTTGGCTGACTTGGCCTGCTTCTCTACTCTTCCATGATATTTTAACCAAAGCACATAAAACAAAGCATAATAATAAATCTTCTGAGAAACTCCTATTTATAGTTCACTGAGTTACCTTATCAGCAAGAGCAGTTTCCATCATGGGTCATTTCTATATATCCATTTATTGGCTGCAGATAGTTCCTAAACTTCATTAAGGTCTATAGTTTATTGTCCAATTGCAGCATTTACAAAATTTTAGCTTTGAAAAAGGATACCGAAATAATAATGTTTTGACTAAATCACATAAGATTTATCTTCTTAATTTGCCAATCTGTTTATCTAGAATTTAATTACTTTTATATAATAGTAATAATGTCATTACCACTCATCAAATTACAAAATACCTTTACAATTGTTAAAACAAAATAAAATATTTTGTTTTAAATTACTTTAAAATAACTTAGAATTAATAATGCCATAAACATTTATCTGTGCACATACTCATATATATAAATTTTGCTTAGTAAAAATGTTGAAAACCTTTAAAATTTCTATCAAATTTTCAAATTCTGTACATGAAGCACAGATATATATTACTTCAATATACTATAAACCCACCTACACAAAATCTATTTTTCAGCAATCAAATGCAGGATTGACTAATGACAAATGTGAACCCATGGATACAATTAAACCATTAACTTAAAGCTATTAATAATTATTTACTCTAATTATTTAACACTTGGTTTATTTATGTATGGTGGATACATTATATTTAAAACGAATATTACATCTTCAATTATTATTATTATTTTTTAACTGACGATTTCTACAAAATAACACTTGATTAACATGTATTAAAAGAAAAGTTCTTTACAAAATGTTGATATAACATACATCTATAATACAGAGCAAATCTTTTGGGTTTTTTTTTTTTTTACTTTAGCAGATGCAACTAACTTTAATTAAACCCTTTCTGTTTTTAAACATTTGCTTTATATTTTAAAATTTATAAGATAAGATTTAGCGTATTGGTATTCAATATAAACTTAAAATAATTAAAATAAAGTCTAACTAGTTTTTTCAAACATAGAACTTAGAAAGTAACATCTTCCTGATGCCAAGTATTAAATAGTTTGTATGTGGCTTTAATATACTTTTAACAATCTCAATTTTGCAAATTTGAAATAAGAGATTGTTTCTTCATTTTTATAAACCTTTTAATTCTTTCTATCTCTTAAAGTTTTTTTTTTCTTGATTGATTAATTTAATTGCCTGATTTTTTTTTTTTTTTAATCTCCTAACTAATTGCATTATTCACAATATATTCTTTGACAAGAGAGTTTTAAATTATTTTTCTTTAATTTTTTTTAAAATCTCCCATCTAGGATATAGAAAAAATTCAATTTATAATGGGTTATAATTTGACTGTATTATGTATATGATAAACTATTATATGTATTCATGTATTTATATATAAGCTCTGAAGAAGACTTGGTCAAGTGATATTGTCTGATCAAGTTAAATAAAACAAGCATTATTATAATGATAAATGAAAAAAGAATTTGTTTAATTATATATATTATACTTAGTACATAATTTAAAAATCATGAAAGTTTATATTTGAAATGTTCCAGATGATAAGAAATAATTATTAGGTTGTTTAAGCCCAATAGGAATAAAGTTAAGAATGCATCTACATATATTACAATTAATTAATTAAAAAAAGAAAGATATATATTACAATTAATATACCTAACATTGCCAAACATTTAGTCAAAACACTATCAAAAGAATTTACTGTTGGATTCTGCACTTCAGCCAACACCAATAGACTCATAAACAACTAAAAAGACAAACTAGATCCCAAATCAACATCTCAAGTGGTATATCAAATACATTGCCCTCAGGCTGGGTGTAGAGCCTCATATTATGGGGAAACAAAAACTACCATTACAAACAGAACATCCCAGCACATATATATGTATAAAAGGACACTGAATAACAAAGAGACTACATCAGCATTCTTGGAGCATGAAAAGACCACTAGTTATAGATTCCAACTCTCCAACCCCTGAATGGTGTGCAGAGAGAGAAATGATCATAGGTGTAAAATAAAGGAAGCATACTTCATAAATAATGACACCCAATCTATCAATAGAAGAGACACCTGTTTTGCCATTTCAAAAAGATGGACAAACTAATATAAACAAAATTTAAACAACAAAATACTAAAACATAGCACCTAACCAATTAGCATAAATTAGAATACTCTCCCTCATTACTATCAACTGCATACAGTTATGAATATGAGGCCTTGGAGCTTTGAAAATGTTAAGCATAAATAAATATTAACAAATACAGCTTCTCTAACAAGTGTAAAAGTGCATAATTTTTGGGATTATAAATTATTAGAAGTAGAATTTAAATCAATAAAAGAAAAGCAAAAAAAAAAAAAAGATAGTAATGAACCACTAATAAATTGTCTTAGAATAGTAAAACACTTAAAATAACAGCACAAAAAGATTAAGTAATGAGATGTTAATGACATGATGGATAGAAAATTATAAAAATATAAACAACAAAAGAGATAACGATATGTTTAAAGAATTAAGAGCAGATTGAGAAGAGAAACAAATGAAGCTAGATAAGATTGGCTGGAATAAGAGAGAGAAGGGGATGGAATTATAAACAAAAATAAATATATGGTGGACTAAAATAGTTTGATCAGAAAAAGCAAGTCAACAGAATTGAAATAATTATTGGAGAATTATAATAGGTTAGTAAAACAAGGTTAAATGTATTGCAAATTAGGAAGAATCTATATATGATTGATGTAATAAAAAGCTTTTGCTAATAGTTGAAGAAGGTGAAATAGATAAGATGAAATAAATTGTCATGGAGCTTTGAAAGCGCCAAGCTTTAAATAAATTATTAATAAATATAACTTCTTTAACGAGCGTTAAAAGTGCATAATTATTGATATTATATATACTGTATTGTAAGAAGTTGTAGATTGTAATATTTCTGGAAAAGTATGATATTTGAATCACATTTCTTAAGACTGTGATTAAAAGGATTTGAAAAAAGAAAAAAAAGATGTTTGCAAGTTTTAATATTTTTATGTTAGTAGTTAATAAACTTTCTTTTAGTTGTTATGTTTCCAATGAATAAATATAGCTTAACGGAGTGAAATATGAAAATTATCAAACAGTTTTAATTTCTTATGCAGGTAAAATATTGCTAAGAGTTTTGAACAAACAATTTGGGTCTAGAGGGAGCCTAGGACTCCAGTTTTTGCTGTTTCAGGCTCCCTGTTCTGTTCACCAAAGTCACAGTCCATTGTTGGATTCATAAAAAAAAAGTTTACCAAAATGTAAGTGAATATCTGTTTTATTGTTTTTTCATCTTTAGAAGAAATTTTGAAACAGTTTTCATTCAATGATAATTGAAATTATTTAATTCGTTCTGTTTTATGCAAATGGATGCCATTAGAAAGAGACAAAAGCTAGCTTAAATAATTCTTGGAATTATTAAAATATTATAAACCTTTTAAAAATAATTTTAAATGAAACCAAATACTTCTAAAAAGAATAGACACTAGAAATCCTAATTTTATCAATAGAATAAACAGGAAATTCATTTGCACATCAAATCTTATAAAAAACGTGGAATATAATATGTTAGCAATAATGGTTTTAGAAATTTTATCTTTGCATCAGATTTTAGCAGGGTTAAACAAGTTTCAGTTATTAATTCGATCTCAATTTTAGAATTGAACATTATAAAAAATAACCTAAGCTATTGCCGCACACAAAAATCAGGTTTCTCCGATGATCAGAACAGAAGTTATCACTCCTCTTCCGGTTGCCCCCCCCCCCCCAAAAAAAAAAAAATCAATAAATAAAAAATTTTCAAATCAACACAGAACTACAATGAAGTGATTCCTGAGCTAAAAAATAATGATCTAAAGACAAAAATGAATATAAATGATGTTTTAGACCTAAACAGAAACTTTGAAGCTACAAATTAATCGTACTTTTTAAGCAATAATTATTGAGAATTTTCCAAAGTTTAACAACAAACTTTCAGTTTATACTTAAATCATTCATTACTAATCAAGATTTAAAATTTTAACAAAAGAAGCAGGATCCAACTAGTATCAAAAAATAAAAATCATTGTGAACCCTGAATGACTTTGGTTGGTGGGCTGAGCAGCTGCTGTAAACATTTGCAGACACAGGAGTCTGATGATGATCAAGGGCGGATATTCAGCTCCATTGACCTCAGCGTGCAAGATGATATGGACAAATGATTTATTTTCATGGTGTGCAAGTAAATCTGGCTTGATTTCAAGACTACATGAATTAAATGTATTGGTGAGTGTGAGTTGGCACTCCTTTCCTCAAGTGTGGTGATAGTGGTTATAAGGGGCTTGGTTCATTTGAGGGGATGGTCGACGATCATTGTCTAGCCTGGGAATACCTGTCAGGAGGGTGAAAGTCACTACCTTCACATTAACTTCTCCATGAAGGGCTACTGCACTCCTTTGTGGATTATTTGATAGGTCAGTGCTGATTTGCACTCACTATCATTAGGTTTCATTTTTATGTAACATTGATGGAGTTCTGTTTTGTGGGCATGGGTCCACACTCCCCTCTTTTTCTTCAGAGGTGGCTAGTTGTAGACATTAGGTGTCTGGTTTATGGTGTGGGCTGTTAACAATTTTGCCACTGCCCAGAACACCTGCTGGGGGGGGCTACATGGTCAAAGTTAGTGCTATTCCTGCTCTGGTTGGCTGCTGTGTCTCCTGATAGGCTGGTTTTGGGTAGTGTCCATCTGGCTCTTTACTTATTACTTCTTAGTTTTTACCCAAGTTGGCTTTCCAATTTTGGGCAGGTAGACTGATTGTGGTCCCTGCTCATTTGGACTGCTAATTGGGAGGCAGAGGTATTCAGAATGGTCTTGACATGGCTCGGCTGTGGTTCGAGAGTTTATTGCTTGGTGAACTTGGGCCTTGGACCTCGCTGCCTGTTGTGGTGGTTGGCACAATGCTGGACTTCACCCATTTGGCTAAAGCATTTGAGTCTTCGCTTCGGGGCTACAGGGGTGGGACCATTGGGTGATGGTTAATTTCTCGACAGCCGGGCCATGTGGATCCACGTACAGATACACATTAATCACATTACAGCAATTTTTATGGATGTAATTATTCTTGAACATATGTACATTTTACCTTGTTACATAGAATCACTATGTAATCCTCAATGGGTAAGTGTACCCAAAATTTTTGTAATCTTTTATTAATAAAGGTTACTTTGAGGGAAAAAACAAAACAATTTGGGTCTAAAGGATAGAGGGAAAAGAGAGAAATTTAGTAATAAGATGGAGGAGGGAGGGTAGTAAGGTATAGATAGATTGAAAAAATATATATGCTTAAATATGAAAATAAATTTAACTGTTTATTATAGAAATAAATGACTACCACAAATTTTATGAATAATTAAAATTTTTTTTCTAAATTTTGATAATTAATGTGGCTTTTGTATTATTTTTTTTAAAATGCTTTACTGTATTTTTTTTTTTTTAGTTTTTATAAAATATGATTTAATGTCATACCTGCCCTGCATATTTTAGTGCAGTGATAGAGTATGTGATTCTGGAATGCAAGATTCACAAATTGTGACTTCACTTGCCATTTCTGATGCTTTGAATTTTTTACGAATTCCCTGAAAAATAATGCATTCTACAATTTAATGTCATCACTTTTTTCTTTGTGTTTTATTAACTTGAGGGAGTCATTGTTAATGGTGTATAAATTAAAATGAATAGTTAAATCAGAAGTTTTAAATTCACATGTTAAATTTACTTATAAAATAGTAAATGGATTCTTAAATTATTATATTTTTTATAATATAATGCGTTTGATTGTAATCTTTGTGAAGGTAAAAATTTTTTGTGCATATTGAATTCTTCTGATTTTTAAATCAGACTGTAATATCTATATTAGAATTGTAGTTCATCAAGATTTACAGCAATATCTTAAAAAGTTGAGTTCAAAGGCTGAGTTTGATATTGGATAAATCACTACATTAGATTTCTAGTTTCAGCAATGGTCTGATAAAGAAGATATTGGTTTCAAGTTTAAAAATCCATAGACTAATAGAGCTTTTGCTGCTTCAAATTTTATAAAGATCTGAACTATTTCTTAATACACTTGCTGTAACCATTAGATCAAGCTATTTTAAGATTCTTCTGGTCAGATTTAAATATTAATATTGTATTTAACATTATTAAAAAAAACAAATAGATCTAACTCCTAAGTGAGATCTGATATGTTATTCTTCAAGATCTTGGATCTTAAAATTTTTCAAAATGCTTAAAGTTATTTAATAAAGATAAAAATATAAAAGCCTCTTATTCAATTGGCTGCCACAAAAAGTGAAACTAACCAGATAAAGCTAAATTGATTATATAGTGACCTAGATTGATTTTTAGATAGTATTTGACTTCTGTTGGTGGAACCATTGCTTTCAACTCTGCTAGTTAATCATGATTATATAATACTGGCAGGAATTATTTAATTAATCATAAGATTCCATTAGAGAACTATATAAGATTCTTGTTTTGTTTTTTACTGCAGAAGTTTCTTTTCAGGGATTACTATTAGCATACCATACCATTTCATTTATTTTGATTAAATTCAGATATTAGATCTGTTGACAACTGTCTTTATCTTCTTTATCCATTGAATGCTAGTTTGAAAGCAATCTTATTTAAATAAATATTTTTGATATTCCAAAGAATATCAAAGGTGATATCTAATCAATTCTGTAAAAAATTGGATTTGTGATATTCTTCACCAAATCATGACTGATATTTTCTATAGGGCTGTAGAAAGGAGTTTGCTATTAACTGAAAGGAGACTCTTTGATTCCTTTTTGAGGCTTTAGAAGAACCATGCAGGATAAATTTCTAATATTCACTCCACACATTCTTGTTATTGTAGCTGTTATTACTATATGATTATTGATATAATATACAAACATGGATGGGCTGCTCACCAACACAGATAAGCAAGTGTGTAAGTTTATTAGCGTTTTACTTCTGGGTTTAAAATCATGAAACACCATTATGTTCCCTGATAACTTTTAACTGAAATATCAATTGAGTTTTCTTGAAGACAGAATGAATGTGTATTTTAATGAATTTTTTAAATTAAATTATAGCTCTATTCCCAAGAGATTACTAAGTCATGAGCCAAGAAGGCAATTGGAGACTGAAAGCAGAAGGTACTAAGAAACTCTTCATTGCGGACCTAGGCTGCCATTTAATGATGACCTTTTATTTAGATGCTTACAGCTGCAGTCACTTTCAAGTGAAAAAAAATTCCCAATTGGAAAAAGTATTGTCAAATGTTAAAAAGGGACAAGGTTGGTCTTTGTGAAGTTAGAAGAAAAGGTGAAGAGACAATTGATTTCAAAAGTGAATATGTATTATACTACAAAGGCATAAATATTGGAATCAAGTGGAGTAAGATTCATTGTAAATAAAAAGTGGAAGAACATATTTGTGGAGATTGATGATGTATCAGACAAATTAGTAAGATTAGTTATTCATCATAATGAAATAGAGTAAATGCAGATAATTCAGGTTTATGCACTAAGTTCTTATTGTGATGAAATAAAGGATTTTTTTTATAGATGTACAAAGGCTTTTGATTTCAGCTCAAACAACATTTTAAAATTATTATGGGAGATTTTAATGCTAAAATTTGTAAGCAATTGAAAGATGAAAATGCTGTAGGTAAATTTGGTTACTATGATAAAAATGAGTGCAGACACAGACTTTATGGAGTTGGCAGAAAAATAAAAACTATTATTTCTTTGAGAAAAATGCTAACTAGAAGTGAATGTGAAAGCATCAAATGAATCTATGACCAAATTGGATTATATTTTAATGGTAGTGTTCTGTTCTATCGTGTCAGCCATTGGTGCTAAGCAAAAATACATAGATATAACATTCTATAGAACTATTGACTTTATTTTTAGAATAGGCCTTTGTGTATGTGTTGATAAAAAATGTGTTACTTTTTAATAGCAAATAATAGTACATTAGAGACTTTTTTTGGATAGGAATTAATCAGACTGACTTTTTTGGGTACGGGTTTGTGGATATAAAACGTTACATTCCTTTTTTAATAGAAAATAAGAGTAAATTTTAGCCTTTTTGGGACAGTAATCTTTACACAGCCTGAAACGTAAAATCACGGTTGTCACCTTTAGATTACTCTAACGCAGCTAATTTTTTAGTTACGGTGATGAAAAAATACCTGTATTAAAGCTTAGAGCAAGGCCTATAAGATGCTGTCCTCTTCTGAATTATTTTACAAGTAAAAAATCAATACTAGGAGGGTTTTAAGTTGAACAAAAGAAGAAGGCCAGTTTTGATTGGTTGGATAATCTATTCTCAATCTATTCTCAATTCTTATTGGCTGATGATTCTATTAAATATTTTTTCACCGCTAAAATGAAAATATATGTTTTGGAGTGTTTTTTTTTTATTATGTTTCGTACATATTATAAATAATTTTCATAAAATCTGATAAAAATATAGTTATTTTACAAAAGTAGTAAGGTTTTATTAAAAAATTGTATACTTTATACGATTGTAAATTGAAAAAGAAACCAGCTGTAGCAACAATTTTGCCATCTTGTTAAGAGTTGAGATTGCTCCAAGCTGTTTATTTGATTTTCAAACAAAGATTAATGTTTTAGAATATTTTTCTGGCATTATAATGTATTTTTGGTGTATTTTTTTAATAATATGCTGAAAGTATAATTATTTTGAGAAAGACGTTAAGATTTTT
Source organism: Epiperipatus broadwayi (assembly GCA_028023455.1). Classification (NCBI taxonomy): domain Eukaryota; kingdom Metazoa; phylum Onychophora; class Udeonychophora; order Euonychophora; family Peripatidae; genus Epiperipatus; species Epiperipatus broadwayi. Next base: position 6,244,874 of record JAQFVV010006214.1, on the reverse strand, counting down.
CCTAAAAAATTCTTAAAAAATTCGTAACGTGAAATCTGGGAGGGATTTAAATGACATTTAGATTGCTTTTAATTTGCTCATAATATTTTCTTTGATTTTTCCGCTTTTGAATATTTCTATAAAATACAAATAAAAATATATTTTTGAAATAACTTTCGTTTACTTTCCTAACATTGCAAATAATTAATATACTTTTTGAAAACGAAACTAAAATTAATATATATTAAAAGATGAAAATATTTGTATCAAAGAGTTTGTCACTTGACCAATTAAAAGTTTCAGAGTTTTACTTCACTTGACCAATAACGAAAGTGATCCATGATTAATTAATATAAAAACTGTGTTTTGAAATCAAAGTCAATTAATTATATTACAACTTCCACAAAATTTAAAAATTCAAATAAAATTTTAAAATGAAAATTGACTTTGACTTTTTGGGGCAGTAATTAATCAGAGACTGGCATTTTTTTTTGTGTGTGTGTTTAGTGGAAAAGTTACATTACTTTTCTAATAAAAAATAAAAGTAAATTTTACCCTTTTTTGGATAGTAATTAATCAGACACTGCATTTTGGGGAAAAAGTAAATTCGATTGCAATTTACTCACTAAAATTAATAATTATAACAAATTATTAAAATGAAAGCTGATTCCGGTGTCAGGCAATTGTAATTTTCACAGTTCGAAGCAGCCATTTTACTTGTCTCAGACGATTTCTCGTGGATACGTTACTTTTATCAAGGATCTTCAAAATAGTGCTGTGCCACACCCTAAAATCCAATTTGTGATGGTTGCACAGTCCTGATGGAACAGTGACAACACTGTTAAAACTGTTAGAAGGTACCAGTAGGTTTGTTCACATGAAAAAAAAGATGGACCTGAAAACTTAAATTATTTTGACATGATGCGGTCAACATATCACATGATACTGTAGTGACAATAGACAACAGAGCATTATGATAAAGTGCATAACACAAGCAACTATGGCAGCCAATGTAAGGCATTTTTCTGTGCTTTTAACACAGAAAGAAGCCACAGCGGAAGCCGGAAGTTAAGTGAGCAGACTTTTTCTGTTTATCGTAGAAAGAAGGCTATCAGCTGCGGCCATGAAAATGGCATATTTCTAGCAATTTAACTAAAAATAGCGCCATTAAGCGGCTGATATGATAGACAAAACACTATCATTTTAACTAACAGAAAATTTTTATTTCAAGATTGTAATGTTCTTAATTAATTCAACACAGGAAGTGATCATCTATTAGTGAGATGTTGAGATATGTGGTAATGCAAAACTAGAGAGACAAAAATAATTAAGGAAAATAAAGTTCATAGATAATATTTCTAACCTTCAGAAACATTCCAAAGAATTTAAATTTGAACTTATTAAATGTTTTAAAATATTAAATTGTTGAGATTTGAACAAAATCAATAGGAAGATAACTGATACACTATCAAGAACTGCAACAAAGATAGGTGGTATGAAGAAACAGCATTTGACCAGCAAAATTTTTACTGAGATAACAATTTATGAAGAAAAGAAAAGAAGGAATATGAAAATATAACAAAATGATCTATTAAGAAGGATTGATTATCTAAAATTTTGTAGATGGTTCAACAAAGAGTTTAATAATGATATAAAAAAATATTTTGAATTAACAAGAAAAGATAGAGAAGAGAATAAAATTGTAAAACAACATCTTCATATTGGTAGGAAGAAAAGATGGAACTATTATTAAAAAGAGAGATATCATGAAATATGTGGAAGTAGAATTATATAGCAATAAGGAACAAGAAAAAGTATTCCCTACAATTACTTCATCTTCTGAATTGCCCAGGATTTTAAATGAAAACATGAGATATGCAATTAAATCTACGAAGAAGGCAAAAGCTTCAATTAATGATGGACTTTCAATTGATATTTTAAAAGAAGCAAGTGAAAAAATATAAAAATATTGGTAAAGTTATATAGCAAATATTTACAAGATGAGGATGCTCCAGATTATTGAAAGAATGCAGTACTAATATTAATATTTAAAAAAGATGCTATTAGAAATTATAAATCTACCAGTCTTTTATTAGTTGTATATAAAATTTTTACCAAGATAAATGCAACCTGTCTTCAGCAAACTTTGTATCTTAACCAATCAAAAGAACAAACTGGATTTAAAAGTGATTTTAGTATAGTAAGTCACATCTAAATATTGAGATAAGTTATAGAAAAGTTCACTGAATATAACTTGCTATTGTGCTTTGGATTTGTTGATTATGAAAGGTATTTGATTCTATAAGCATTTCTTCAGTGATTAAATCCTTGGATCATTAAATTATAGACCCAGGATATTGCTATATTTTTAAGAATAACAAGATGCAATAGTAATGATTAGATTACAATGAAGCTAGGCAGATAAATATTGAAAAGAGTATATGGCAGAGTGACTCCATATTTCCAAAACTTTTTACAAAGTTTTGCAAGAAATATTTTGTGGATTAAATTAGAAGCTAAGGGAGTAAAAGTAAATTATCTAGATTTTGTGGATGATGCAATTGTTTAGGCAAATAATGCTTCAGAGCTTTAGGAAATGTTGCAAGAATTATCAGGTGAAAGTAAGAAAGTAGGTCTAAAGGGAAATGCAAAAAAGATTAAAGTAATTTTCAACAAATTTTCTTGAAAAAATAAAAATTAATAATGATTGAGTAGAAAAAGTTAACAATTATAAGTACCCTGATCAGATTATTTATCTAGATGGAAACGTAATGGATGAAATTAATCACAAAATTAAATTTGGATGGATTACTTGTGGTAGAAATAATTTAGTATTAAAAGGAAGTATGCCTATGTATTTTAAAAAAGTTTTTAATTAATGTTCTTATTTATGGATCTCAGACTTAAACATTTAACAGAAAAATATACAGAGACTTCAGACCATTCAACAATATAGTGTAAAGGATCAAAAATAAAATATATGGGTGAGAGAACAAACAGTTATCACTGACATCATTGAAAGAATTAAGTAAATGAAATAGAGCTGGACTGAACATATTGCTAGAAGAGATAATAGTAGATAAACAGTTGAAATCTTAAACTGGATTGCAAAAGATTGTAATAGACTTAGAAAGTTACCACACATGAGGTGAGTGGTGGATGAAATAAGAAAATGTATAAGAATGATTGTGGAGAATAGAAGCTAGAAATTGGAGAAACTGAATTAAACTTGGAGAGATTTTCATCCAGCAATGAATCAATAATAGTTTGAAAATGATGATGATTGTGATATTCTATAGATGAAAAGATAGCTTATAACTTTCTAATGACTTCTCCACATACCTAACTAATTTTTTTTAAAACTCCAAATATTTAAATAAATTAATAATCAAGAAGTTTCAGTCAAAATTTTTTATTATTATTTTATTAGATAATGTGAATAAGGATTATCAACTGGCAGCCTGCTTGACTTTTTGTCGTGGTATGAAATCTGTTTGAATCTGATACAAATATATTTAATTTAAATAGGATTTTCAATGCCATCTGATATCTACATAGAAAGAGTATATTTTATATACACTTTGAATTATGATTTTTATACAGAAGAAAAATAAATAAATTTAAGAGCATTTTAAAATGCTAATGCTGCAATCCCTTATCAAATAATATGGTTTTGAATGATTGTAGTCTTATATAGTGATCTCAGTAATTAAATAAATGTAATAATGAATATAGTTTGCATCAAGTATGCAAGATAAATAGCTTTCATTTCTGTATTCCAACTATTTTATCTGTTCTGAAAACTGAATATCTTTCACAAAATATGTACTTTTCCAACTTGCTTCAGTTTTTATTTTTTATTATTTTCACTGTGGCATACCAAAAATTTTCTGGTTATAAAATTTAAATTTAACTTGATTTTGTATGACAGCTGTAATAAAACAAAGTGCATTACCTAGCAACTGGTAATAGAGTGATACCTAATCTTTACCCAGTGGCGCTGGTTCCATTTATAAAAAAAAAATCAGGTTATGGATCTCTCAAACCTCAGACCTATTTCCATGACACCCCTTCTAATTAAAATTGTAGAGTCTGTGATCAAAGACCTCATCCAACCAAATGTCTTAAAGCACATATCTAACAACCAATACGCCAAGAAGGGATCCTCTACTGCACATGCAATGGGCAACATAATGTCCATCATTGATTATGTCAGAATCCACCGGAAGTCAGGGCCAATAGCTATTCAACTGGACATTGCTGCAGCCTTCGACTCGGTACGTATAGACATACTCTTAAATATTTTGGCCGAGTATGATGTTCCTGCAGCTGCTGTCCAGATCATAAGCAATTTACAACAGGGAAATCTTTATCACTATGGAAGGTAACATCACCTCTGGATTTAAACCAACACAAGCTCTCCCTCAGGATTCCCCCCTCAGCGCCCTATGCTTCATCGCATATATAAATCCTCTTATGGATTTAGAAAAAAATCTACCAGGTCTCTTTATACCCAATTTAAACAGAGAATTCAACACGTTTGCCTACATGGACGATGTAATGATCATCCTACCATCAAAAAAACATATTCCTTTGCTACAAACAATATTAAGCTGCTATACTGAGAAATACAGGCTGCAATTCAACCCCAGCAAATCTGCCTCCTGGCAAATTGTTTCAGGAAGGAAAATCAACATCCTTTTCTCTGCCAAGCCACAGAGATATCTTGGGTTTTCCATCTTCAAATCTACCACAGCAATGACCAAAGAGATTCAGGATAACATCCTGGAAACAACAAACAAATTCATCACTTCCTTGTCACAAGTCTACCTTTCCCTCCCTGGCAAGGTAGCACTAATTAACATGAATGTGATGCCAAAAATATCATACTTCCTTCCATTTATCAAATGCAACAAAAGCTTCATAAATAAAATAAATAGCTTATGCTCAAGGCTTTTCTGGAGAGGTAAAACAGTCGCGATCAGCCTCAAAGGAACTCGGCGACCAAGAAAGCTAAATGGTCTGGCTCTCCACTCCAATCAAGCATTGATTTACCAAAAAACCTATAATGTCATACACAACTTGGTAGCATCATATGGTTTTAACACAATTCTCCAAAAAGCTTTGCTTCAAAAGGTAACACCTACTGACCAACCCCCACCAGACAGACAAACATGGATCACTAGAAACACAAGTCTTATCAAACAGCACTGCCCAATAACCGACTCCACATTCAATTCTAAAATATCATTATGGCAAGCATACACAATCCTCCATCCAATCTTACATCCTATAATCAACACATTATATTACAATAATCAGAAACTGGTATCCAACTTTAAAAGATGGAGTCTAGAGGCCAAATACCTAGACTTCCTCATTAAATACAACGTTAACAGTCTACCTACTAATCACTTCCTTTTTTACAAACGAGGTCACAACATAGACCCTACTTGCAGCATTTGCATGAACGGCGATGAGACATCGGAACACCTCTTCTCACAATGTACGGGATTCAGAGTGATCCGAGAAATCATACTCTCCAACACCAAGATAGATTTCCAACTGATCTCATCTCTGAAGGATAGTATTAACACTAAAACCTATCCAATAATACGTCTCTCAATATTTCTGAACTATGCCATATGGGTTACACGTTGTAAACTAATCATGGAACACCCACAACCTACTATAAAACAGGTTTTTTCCAAAACAATGATTAAAATCCAGAAGAGAGACCAACTCCTGGCATCGTCAAAAACATTTGAGGATACTTGGACATTATACAATATACCAAACTAACAATCAGATAACAAATATGTGAAAGATCTAATGTTCACACCATATTGCACAACATAGACTCATCAGAACCCAAATGGAAATAACAAGATAGTAAGAACAACAATGTAAACCTCAATTGTATGGTTACACATCACTGTATACATTAGAAATAATAAATTGTTATTGAAACTAAAAAAAAAAAACAAAGTGCAATTTTTGAATTGTCTATTTAAAAACTTGTCATCAAAAGTCATTTTTGTTTGTCTTTTAGAAAACCTATATCATTAAACTGTTGTCTTGTTAAAGCTTTAAATAAATAATTTAGATTCCCATTATGTGATGATAATAATTCACTTGTCAAGAACTATGTGACTGATCTATTGAACTTTTATGTTTGACCAAAAAAATTACAACACTGTGAAGTTAATTTAAAATAAAATAAAAATTAATAAAAAGCAAATGGACACACAATTGTTATTTGAGATCACATTACTTTAAAAATATATTCTAAACAGGGAGAAATTATTTAATAAATTAGTACTTTTAATGATGTAGAAAGTTATTTTACTGTTGATGGAAGCTATGAAAAAAAATTAAAAGTGAGAATTAATAGGCTTATTGGAAATCATTGAAATTAAAATTAAGTAAGAGATTAATTATTTTTTGAAATATAACTTTGTTATATAGTAACAGACTATTAGAAAAGAAATGGATAAATGTTGGAGATTTAAAATATGAACATGAGATGTATGGATAAAGTTATAAAAATAAAAAATTATTGAGATAAAAATAAAATAAAATGAAGAAATTAAAAAAGAAAATGAACTAGGCATATTTTTATAGAATTATAAGAGCATGTTATACTGTTCAGAGTGAAAAACTGTTGTGAAAGATAAGACTGGGAAAAAATGATATTGGAAAGTGATATTTATCCTGATTACTGTCATCTCACAGATGATGAAAAAGAAATATTTCTTTTTGTATTTTTTTATAAATATGTAATATTATATGATTTTTGAATGTTTTTTTCATAAAATAAATTTTTATGGAGACTAGATTTCAGAGTTTAATGATATAAAAATAGCTAGTTTACCCACTAATAAAAGTTGAATTCCAATTGTATAATATTATGTATCTGATAATAATGAATATAAATAATTAGAGGTATGACTTTTGATTTCTCTTGTATATGGTCAAGAGAGAAAATAATCTAGTATGTATGTGCATGTGACAGATGGATTTGTGATATAAAAGAAAATTAGAAATGCCACATGTAGGTCTAGTTGTAGGAATCAATTGAATCCAAAAATTTTTAAATATTAGAATTAGAAAGCAATTAGGTAATATTTGATTTTAAATAAATATTTAAATATATTAATATGAAAATATGATAAATTTAGTCTGATTATGAATATAAAAAAATATTTATAGAAAATATATCTTTTATAAAACAAGAAAACAGTTTGTTTTAAGAACATGACATTAGTGTTTAAAATCAGGTTTAATTAATAATATTTTACAACACCTTTTGTTTATCACCAGGATTATAATAGATTCATTAAAAAAAAAAAAAAAGCCATTGTTTATTACTGAGCTAAAAGAATTACAAAGAAATTTATGAGATTTAAAATTACGTCTTTTCTGAAGTCAAAAAATTATATGTTCAGAAAGGTATCTATTGTTCTAAGATTATTTATGAGAATAATAGAAATGTAAGAAATTTACTTTGATTTCATTTTCCAATTTTTCTGAGATATCACTGATTAATTAAATCCAGTTCTTATAAACATTAGTCACATGTTAATTTTATTAAAAAAAAAGAAGAAAAGAGAATGAATGTTATAAACATTAATCACATGTTAATTTTATTCATAGAAAAAAGAAAATCAATATGAGAGAGCTATTGAGTTTGCTAATCCTTATTGATGATGAATGCTGAAAATACTTCCATGAGAATCATCAAAATTATTATGTATTACTAAGAATCCATAGTTAATCACTACCTTCCTGAAACTCAAACCATATATATGCTCTAAATAAGTCAAAAAGCTGTTCAATCATCACCTAGTCAGCAGTTCATCTATAAAACAAAATCAGTCATTAAGTTATATAAATATGAAATAATTGTGTGTTTGCTCTGAAGAAGTATGTAACTCAACTTTTAAAAAATGAAATCAGACATCGTATCAGTCATATATGTGCACACAAAAAGAAAACTTACTATTAGTTAATAATGCCATAAAACTATTCTGATTGGATTATTCACCAATAATTAGCATATCAGATATGGATACACATAGTGAGAGTTAAAACCAACTTTCATTATAAAGTACAGTATAAGCTATTTTCATATTTGCATATTATTTGATATCATTTATGATGAGATGTTAAACATGCAGTAAGGAGGCACCAGGAAAATCAAATATGAATTTATTGCTGGAGAAATAATTTTGTTTCTGAAATTTCACATATGGAGAAATAATTATTTTAAGAATATAGAATCTACATGAATTAAAGTTTACATCAATACTGATATAAGAAGTGAAGAAACATTCATTTATAGGCAGGAAGAAAATTGTATGTCAGTTATCATCCTAGTGGAAATTCATTCAAAGTAAAAGTTGGTTTTAAATTTTTTGCTGTACATTTTTTTTTTTTTGGTAAAGATTCTTTATTGATAATTTATTTAAATGAACTCATTTGCCTGAAATTTGTCAAAATTGATTGACAAATATGTCATATTAAGTTAAAGGAATTCATAAACTAAATTATCACTGAGTTAAATCTAAAATATCAGTTAATGATTTACTATTTTTAGTATATTACTTATTGTATTGTCTTGCATAGTTGAATATGATGAGATGTAGGTGGACTGTCACTTTTAGTGCTTATTAAATCACTAATCCTCTGAGTACTCCTGTCAAACTAAGGAAATGTTTTTTTAAATTAAAATAAGTTTGCACTTGAACTATAGGACAGCTTCTATTTTGAAATAATATTTAGTGCCTATATTTGTCTGCATATGTATTTTGAATTGACACATGTTAACTAGATAAACATTTCTTGTCATTGTATTGCTTTATTGATTTGTAATTAATATTTATTTAATAATGTTGAATCAATTGATTAGTCTATTGTCTTTCTAATTAGCACATTGACATATTTATAATTATAGATAATTGTTCAATATTTTATTACTTAGAGATTTATTATTTTATCCAATAAACTTTTGTAATATATTTCAATTTTATTATTATTTAATTTATGTATATCTTGTTCATTTTCTTGTACAACTACTTTGTTTATATGTGTTTTAGAATCTTTTACTTTATTTTATTTTTTATGAACTATTCATCCAGGGAATGCTAATGGAAATTGTGTGTTAATCTATATATTTTCCATCTGAAGTATATATAGCATCCATTTACAATCATTTTATTTGATGATAAGAGAAGATGGGACAGCATTCATTGCCAGCAGCAGTTTAGAAGAAGAAAAATAAAAACCAAAGAAAAATAAAAGGAAAAGACAAAAAAAAATTCAAAGAAGAAATCAAGCAAAAAAAAAAGAAAAAGTATGATGAAAAAGATAAAAAAAAATTAAGGCTAAAAAGAAAAAGATCATGAAGATGTTGCCACACATTAAATGACATTAGTCTGAAGTATCATTATAGTGATCAATTATAACTTCATTCACTTATTTTATCATTTAAATAAAATTTAATCTATGTCTATTCTAGTAAATAATTGGGTTGTCCAGCATGAAGACCATTATATATTTAATTAATATCAGTTTATTCCATTATAGTTTATTTTTTAATAAATTTGATGGGGTCTCAGTATACCATTAATTTTTTTTTTCAAAAAATTATCTGATTTTTTTTTTTTTAATTTTGAAAAAGAATGAGAGAAGAGGGAAAGATTGCATGTCTTTACTAATATCAATATACTAAAAAAAAGTATTGTTTATTAAACTAAAAAGGAAATCTTAGAAATAACAATGCTTTGTTTGAAAAAAAACAAAAACAACAAAAAAACAATTGAATTTAAATAATAATTTTAATTTTTAGAATTTTACACTAATTCTTTTAGGTAAAAGAAATAATGCCAGATGCATAAAATATTATTTTCACATGTATTAAATTTTTAAAGCAGTACATAAGACACATAAAGATGCAGTTCTATTATAATAGTTGGTGCAATTTGTGATTAGTTATAATGCACAATGTATGTGGTTATATGTTATATCAAATTTTTTTGATCTCTAATGGCTCACCGAGATCCTCATGAATAGTCTTTATTTATTTCCATAATGCCTATTTATTAATGGATAATTGAGAGGATATTTATAGATATTATCCAACAAAGTCTCATATATACCTAATGTGTAAAGTATCTTGCTCATTATGGTTAAACAAAACATTCTTTTGATACTGTTCACATATGATAGTAATGCAGAAATCTAATAAATATGGGATTTTCATATAATATGTTATAAAAAAGTTTTTTCCTTAGTTTTGAATCATTATTATAACTAATAGCTAATCAACCTTTAACTAATAGTATTCAGTATAAAGATATTTGATAAAAAAAAGTATGATATTCCCTTAATAATAGATGATTCAGTGTGTGAATATATTATTAATAGCCAGAAGCAGATTCAGTTGTACTAGATAATGTGTGGTGTCATTGAATGTATTGATGTCATTTATTTTGTGCCCAATGCAATTTGTGAAAGGATCTTCATTGTAGTTGCTATATTCAGTTTTCAAAAGTAAGTCATAATTTTAGTATTTTTAATAATATACTGATTTAAGCCAGTGACTATCTGACTTTATTGTGTCTTTTAACCTTGTTTTGCACCTACTATTGTCAAAACTGCAACTATTCTTTTGCTGTCTGCTGGCCTGGTATATGATTTGATGCATAATCCTATCATTTGTACCTAGATTTATGAACATGGATAGTGAAACATTTAATTGCTGATAGGATTAAAAAGATTTTGTAGACATTTTAATTTAGTATTTTGCAACCTCCAAAACTTTTGTTTTGCATTGCTCTGTATAATATGTAGAGTGTTCTATTCAATATCATTTTTGAATTTAGCTTGTCTTTATATATATATATATTTTTTTACATATGATTGTTTCCAATTTTAATGATTTCGTATTTTACTACATATATTGTTTGTTTTTCAGTTGTTATTTGCTTAGTGCTGTTTTTTTTTTTTTTTTGGCTGATGCAATTTTTGTGTTGAACTATGCATATTGCTTGTGTTTAAATTTTTCAATAAATTGAAATATAAAATTTGAATGCAAGAAATAGTATAGATTTGAGAAACAAGAAGATAGATCCATTGTTGAAATTGCAGAAATAAGAGTAAACAATTGTTATATATGTCAATTTGTAATATTTTATTTTGCAGTTTCAAAAATATATAGGTTAATATTTGGAATAATTCTATTATTATTATTTTTTTTGAAACAAATATATTTGTGATTTATATAATTTTTTTTTTGGTATTAACTATATGTTTGTGAATCTTTTTGTATGTAAATGAAAATTATTATGTAATAATTTTGTCAAAAATAGTAAAATAATATAATTCTTAATTATGATTTTATTTTAAATATATTTAGATTGTTATTAAATTATAGTTGAAAAAAAAATAGATGCATTAAATTTATATATATATTTACAAAATCATACAATACTAGCAAGTTTCTTTGGTCATTTCTAGAGGAATGAGAACAAAATTATTGTTTAAGAATAATCAATAGCATATTTCACAAAACAAAATTTATAACCAACCTTAAATTCTTAACTCCAGAAATTGCCAACTCATTTCAATTATTTAAATTTTTTGATTTTAGTTTGATCAAACAATGCAATCTATGCATTTGCTTGATATGTCATTTTAAATAACAGTTTAAGAGCCTTCAAATGATGCTATTTTCAACAATTTTTTTTTTTTGTAAATTTTTAAATGCTTTTATTGAAGTTGGAAAATCAATTTCTTTGTTGGTGTGTTGGTTTGTAAACTTTGAATCTTTTTAAGTTAGAATGAAATTTTAAAATTGAGATTTAATATATTTAAATCAATAGAATTGCTTGAAATTTAGTATATACCTAATTAATATCAAGATAATCCATATGGGATACTAACTTTTCAGTAGGGTCACATAATTTCTTAGATAGGGAACAGAGGATGGGAAAATATTAACTATTTTGATATTTCAAAGTTAAAAATTCTTCTTAGAACTTTCATTTGTTGTAAATAAGACTCACAAGAGGGTGGATAGAGATTTTTTTTTTTCATTTTAATATTTTAAAATTGAGATTTAATAAAGTTAAGTTCAGTATACTTGGTTGAAATTTTGTAAATTTTTTAAACTATGAAACTGATAGGGCACATTAATATTTTAAATAGATGATATAGTTTTTTTTAGATATGGAAGGGAGGGTGGGCTTCAGTGTTTTAAATAATACTCATGATTTTATTGGTTGCAATTGTAAGCTTCATTTAAATAATAAAAAAGTGTTTATAATATAATTTGGTAAACTTTTTTTTTTTAAAAAAAAAATGAAAATAAAAGGAAAAAATTTGCAACCAATTTTAAATGAAAAGTCAGTTACTGATTTATTATAAATAAATAATCAAATACACATACTAAATATAATATTTACATAAAAATATATATATATATATTAACTTGCTGAAGAAATATGTAATGATATATATATACACTATAAGTATGAAATTGATTTAAAATAAAATTATATGTATTAAATGAAGTTCATTTGCAATACAGTTTTTGATAAACAATTTTTTAAAATATAAATTTTCAATCAAAAGCAAAAATGTCAAATTTCATACTTAAAAATAATATTTCATATTTTAATCACTTATATACATTTATATTATGTACATATAGTATATATAAGCGCTTTAACATACTGGGTGAAGAAGCTGTTAATGGTAAGAAAACAAAGTAAATTAATGTAGGCCAAGAGCTTTTGAGGTTTTGTTCTTTATAATCATAGCCAAAACAGATTTTAAATCATTATTGTGATATTGATGACTGGTAATGTATGCAAATGCATATGTGAATTAACTTGTTCATTTTCTAGAGGTAGCAAAACGTGTCATGTCTTAATCATATTGTTATCGTTGATGATAAAATATACTTTTATTTTCCTTTTGCTATCATTAGCCTTAGCACACACAATTTTGGGGTTGGAGGATTTGAACATATGACCGGCCTGCTTCTCATGTTCAAAAAATATTGAGATGTTATTGTTTTTTTTTGCTCTTCTGTATGTAAACATGTGCTGAGCAGCTATGTTATAGACAGTAGCCTTGGTCTCTCCATAGTATGTGGCACTGCACCCAGCCTAAGGGCATTTAATGCTATATATGACTTGGGTTTGAGATGGCTCGATTCTGTCCTTTGCATTGTTAATGAGTCTGTTAGTACTAAATATGATATATACATAAGGGAACACATTTTAACTTACAAATATTTAGTATTATATATATCAACTATGTGTCAAATCAATTTAAAGTATAATTTTACATAATAGAGATAATAAAATTTATATATTAAATGCTTTTACTTACCATGCACTAAAAGAAAATTTCTGAAACTCCCATGCTTTTATTTCAATTTAAATCTAAAAATCCCAATTGTGGTAGAAGAAACCATTTTTTTTTCTTTTTAGTTCATGGTAAATAAAAGCATTTAATATAACATTTTTTATCTCTATTATTTAAAGATTTCTTCTGATTTTACATATTATAATGAAAAATTATGTGACAGTATTTATAAGCAATTGATAGCCATAGATTACAGTAAGAATTTTGATTTTTTTTTTCTAATTTTAGTATAATACAAATGTAATTATTTCAAAATTATTTTCTAGATGAAGCTATTACATTACTATTATTTTTAAAAAAAAACTGAAGCTAGTCAGCAGTTTATGTAAAAATTATCTATATTTAAGAAAATAGCAATTAGATTACATAATGTTACTAGGAAAGTCAATATTGAGAAGGGTGTAAGATAGGGTGACTCCATATCTCCAAAACTTTTTACAGCAGTGCTGCAATAAGTATTTTGTGGATTAAAATGGGAAGCTAAATGAGTAAAAGTAAATGGCGATTATTTAAGTCATTTAGATTTTGCAGATGATGTAGTTGTTTTTGCAAATAATGCTTTAGAGCTGCAGGTAATGTTGCAGGAGTTGTCAGATGAAAGTAGGAAAGTAGAACTAAGGATAAATATTATAAAGATTAAAGTAATGTTTAATGGATTTTCTCAAAATATGAAAATAAAAATTGATTATGATGAGTTAGAAGAAGTTAACAGTTTACAAATACCTTGGTCAGATTATTAATACAGATGGAAACATAATGGATGAAATTAATCATAGTATTAAACTCGGTTAGAGTGCTTTTGGTAGAAATATCTTGATATTTAAAGGAAATATACCTATGTGTTTGAAAAGGAAGGTTTTTAATAAATGTGTTTTACCAGTTCTTGCTTATGGATCTGAGACTTGGACACTTAATTGAAGAGCAATACAGACTTCAGACCACTCAAAGAAGTATGGAGAGATGCATATTGGGAGTAACAAGAAGAGATTGAAAATACAATATATGGGTAAGAGAACAAACAGGTGATACTGACATCATCGAAAAAATTAAAAGACTGAAGTGGAGTTGGGCTGGACATATTGCTAGAAGAGATGATAATAGCTGGACAATTGAAATTTTAAACTGGATTCCAAGAGATTGTAAAAGACCCAACATGTGAGATGGTGGATGAAATATGAAAGTGTGCAGTGATGTCGAGAAGAGAAGCTAAAGTTTGGAGAAGATGGATTGAACTTGGAAAGGCCTTCATTCTTCAGTGGATTGATAATGGTTGATGATGATGATGTCCATATATAATTTGAATTTACAAGTAGTTAATATATATTTGCCTTTTCAAATTATAACATCAAATTCAGCGAATATATTCATTAATTACCAGATATTGTATTAACTCAGAAAAGAAGAAAATTATTAACAAATGTTATTTTTTATAAATATTTGAGAATGAATCATTGCATGGTCTAATATACTTTTTATTTGCTTTGTTAATCCAGAAATGATCTCTCTTATATATCATTTAATATTGTATGAATATTACACAAAAAGGGAAATTTATAAGTATTTGCATTTTTTAATTATCACAAGTAAGACCTTTTATATAATTTAATTATATTTTATGGTAAATGTAATAAACTAAAATGTCTATTTTAAAACTTATATATCAAAATTCATAATTTATGAATAAATGCAAAATTAATAATTTTAAAAAGGTGTAATTTTATGATTTTGTATCCTGTAAATTGCAGTTATTGTAAAAATTTTATCTTTAATCAAGTGCACAAAATTTAATACAATTCCTTGTGTTGTCAATAAGTTCAATGAAAAAGAGAAAGATATTTTCCATTAATAAAAGTAATATGACTTTTTTAAAGTTGCAACAAAAAATAGACATCTTTCATTATTAGCAACTGAAAAACTATTAATTTGCAAGTAATAATTGTAGGGCATCATTATTTTATATATTATTAGGCATTTTTTCAAATATAATTTAATTAAAAAATAATATATATATATTGTATAAAATATTTTCAGTACAATAACTATAAATATGATTATTCAAAATAAGTTTACAATTTTCAATTTATATATAAATCAAATAATGCAAAATGGTATGAAACAGATTATTTACATAAATTGAAAATTTGTATATAAAATTTCTGTACAAATTCCTTTACTAGAATTGAATGAATATGATCAAATTGTCAAAGTTGTGTTGATTTCCATTTTTCTTCAATCAGTTTCAGTAACAAAAATGATTCTTTTTAAAAAATTATTTTAACATTAATTAATTGTAGTTTAAAAAAATGATATAATTAATTTATACTTTTAAATAAAATTAATTAGACAGTGCCATACTTACATTTTAAAATGGAACTTTTTTTCTCCAACAGAGATCATACAAAACTAAGTTAAACAACAATGCTACATTATTAATAATAGTACCATTTTTTTTTTTATCAAGTTTTTGTTGCAAAACTTTTAACTGAGAATATTTAGGTATTTTTACTGATCTATAATGAATGGATGACTAGCTAAGTTGCTTATAGACATAAAGATTATTTAGGAATTCATCTGAAATATTTCTGTGAATTAAATTCAAAGTATAGATCATAAAACAAGCTATGCCTTAGCTTTTATACCAAAAGATTGTTTTATAAAATTAGTAGTACACGGGACTAGCAGCAACAGTTAAAGAAATAAATGGTAAGCATTTTTTTCCAATTATCATTTAATAATATATGGAAGCTATAATAAATTATTTCATATATAAATTTATATAAAATAAAATGAAATATATGATTATCAAAATTAAGCAACATATAAAATTTATAGGATCACCATTATTTCCAACCATTATTAGTCTGCTGCAAGATTATTCTCTTTCCAGATTTAATTTATTTTTTTGAATTTGTAACTTTTCCATCACATTCAGCAAAGTTTATCATTTCACTTATCCACATCATGTGGCTTTCTTGGTTTCTTGAAATTTAAATTTATGTTGTCATCTTTTCAGCATTAAATTCAATCTAGCTGTATTTTAATCTTGTCAGTGATGTCTGTTTATTTTTAGTCAATATGTTTCATTTTCAATCTCTTCTTGTTTATTCCATCATCCATACGTCTTCATATAGTTCATTATGTGATTTTCAGTTTAGGTACTATTTTTATTAAATGTTGTACTCTTAGAGCCTTGAGTAAATATTACTAGAATACTTTTATTAAAAACTTTGTATTTCAAGCAAATAAGTGTATTTTAAGTGTTGAGTTATTTTTATTCACAATACTCCATCCAAATTACATTATGTTTTTATCAACTTAAAGTTTATTAATTTTTTTTCTTTTTTGAAAACTTAATATTATTTTAGTGATTTTTATTTTTAATCTATT
Organism: Epiperipatus broadwayi; assembly: GCA_028023455.1. Lineage (NCBI taxonomy): Eukaryota > Metazoa > Onychophora > Udeonychophora > Euonychophora > Peripatidae > Epiperipatus > Epiperipatus broadwayi. The sequence goes on along the minus strand of JAQFVV010006214.1, from coordinate 6,228,071 downwards.
TTATTGCTTACATCTATTATCTTCTATAATATTTATTGAAACTCAGAATCTGCAATGTCTAAATGAGCTAAATTCATATTTATTTAACATAATTTTCTTTGCTTTTCATTTCATATTATAAAGTACATTGTTAAAAACCATTTAGGAAAGATAAAAAACACACCTTCCAGTCTGCTGTTAGCATGTAGTTATGATCATTGTTGTTTCAGTTTGATAAATATTTAGAATTTGACAATATTTTGGGTTAATGTTATACTGGTTCCAACACTTCAATCACAATTGAAATGCTTATAGAGACAAAAAAATTTTTTCTTGCAATCTACAAGTTCAATCCAAAGTGATAATGCATATTTATTTGATCTTTTCTATACATTCTATAACTATTACTTGGTTGTGATCTGTTCTATTATAAACACTTTTAATCTCACTTGTTATTTTGATTGTTTCAATCCAAACGTTTTAAGAATTTTAATTCTTTAGAACTTACAGAAGATTATTTTATTACTTTCTTAAATATTAATATTTCACATATCATTAACAATTGAATATTTTGGTATTATAGATTTCACATATCGTTACCAATTGAATATTTTGGTATTATAGATTTACTAACAATATCTTGTTCTTTCTCTGCTTTTTTCAAACTGTTATAATAATTCACTCACTTCCAGTATCTTTTCTATTGTTGATTAAATTCAACTGCTCTGAACAATTTAGTGCAATGGTGAGAATGGCAGACTGAAGAGCTAAAGATTCTTAGATCATTTTTTAGCAAAGTGGAAAAAGTCTGTTCATTTAATTAAATGGCAATGTTTTCAATCTGTTAGTTTGGAACTCAAATATTATTTTACCTCCCAAGCAAATAATCATGCAATTGTTTTAAGATTCAGTACCATGTTTTTGCTTTTTTATTTAAAGTATGTGGCATGTCAATGATATTATTTATGGGCTATTTTGTTTACTTATTTGTATACAATTCTTTCATAATTTCATGACATTATCTCTAATTTTAGAAATTGTGCTACCTATTTCAATAGTACAATTAATTAGTGCCTGATATTTATAAGCAGCATTTAATCACATGAGTAATAACTTACTAGAATTGTGAGTTTAAGCCTCACCTGAGTATCCTTTGTTTTATAATTTTATTTTTGTCCTGTACAGTTTAATGAAATGGTGAAAATGGCATTCAGAAAAATACAAGGTTTTTGATTCAGCTGAAGAAAAAAAAATCTTTGATTTATCACTTGAATGAAGATACATCTATATTAATCCTCTCATTGAACAAAATTTCTTGTTATAATCTGCATTAGCTAGCTTCTTTTAAATTGAACCAATAATCATACTATTTTGTCTGAAATACTATCAATCTGTACAATGCTGTGATTTCATTTTTATTTATGATGAATCTCATTCCGCTTTTCAAAACAAATGTTTCTAATTTTATAAAGTAAATACTTTCTTTAGCTTATAGTTATATGCAATCTTCCTTCATTTAAAAGTGATCTGTAGTTGTCATCATCAAATGACTGCCTCTCTCTAAAATCTAATTTTAGCTCTCTAACTTCATTATCCAATATTGCTTTGTTTGGTGGCATTGCGGTCTCCAATATTCATAACCATATAAAACATACTTCTGGCATCAAGATAATTTAACAGATATTTTAATTAAAACTATTGGCCATCTAAGAAGAAAAGGCTATAGTGGTCTTTTTGGGTCTTAAATTCAAAAGTGAAAGGTAATAATCTCAACAAACTGGATCTTATGTATTTGGGAGCATCCCTTCTATATTTGTTTTTCGGAGGAACAAACATTTAGTAATAACATATGGAATGATGTGTATTGAATGGATATTAGGCAATTGCTCTGTACAATTCTCCAAGGCTTCAGAGATACAATGGTTCTCCTTTTAAATAATTTTTTTTTTGTACTATATCAGATTATAAACAGCTCTTTTGATTATTGCTCTTAAAAATGATTATATTGCAAATAAATTTGTTAATATCCAATTTTTTTTCCTCAGAACATCCTCTGTAAATATTTAATTTATTATAATATTGATAATCGTAATCTAGAAAATAGATTTCATAAAAATATCAATAATATATGAATTTTCACTAATTTTGTATAAGTGAGAGTTTTATTAAGTAGGGTAATAGACACTTTATTATGATTTTAAAAGACTAAATCTAATTTTTAAAAAATGTTTACATCAATTTTGAAATTAAAGTTATTGCAACACCATGTTATATTTTCTACAAGTAACATTCCACACTGATTAAACAATTTTAATTACTAATAACAATTCTGAGAAATACTATTTTAAATGCACATAATTTGTTGTGGTAGTTATTTCTTCTTTTTTTTTTAAAAAAAGATTTTATTAATATTAAACAGAATTACACTTTTAAATGATTGTAGATGGAAATAAAACTGTATAAAAGGAAGTGAAAGAATAATTTAAATTAAAGAAGTAACTGTCAATAAGTCTTTTCAGCATGACGATTATAATATTCTTTGCAATAATAAAATAATGAGAGATAATAGTTTAGATAATTTCTAAAAATTAACAAGTAATGTTAGCAATTATCTTGCTCATATGACATCATAATTTTTTTTAATTAAAAAAAAAAAACATAAATTAAGTTGCTTTGGACAAAATTGGGAAGCGACTTGGAATAGATAATTTGAAATATTTTTAACATTATCACAAAATAACTGAGAAACATTTATTTATTTTTAAAACATAATATTTTAAGAATTTTAAATGTTATAAGAAATTTAAAAAATGACCAATCTCCCCACTTTCACTTTTGTTATAAATTAGAAAGGATGTAAATAATTCTTATGTATTTTAATGTAATTTTAGATCTTAAAATTATTTAATTTTATTATAGGTCAGACATGGGGTAGCTGAAACTCAGGGGCTGGCTGTTTCCTTTATGAATTTCTGTATGCTTTATCTAATTGATGATTATATAACTTGCTACTTAATACTTACATAAATACAAAATAAATTAATTTTTTACTAAATATGATGTGTAAACATTTCGTGAAGTCTGTTGTTTAAAAAATATTGTCCATGCTTATTTTAGATTAATTAACATTGCTAGTCTATTCTGATAAACAAGGGAAATGTTTTCCAATTTTTAGTTATAACTATTCTTTTCGAAAATATTTATCATTTGCCATTTCTTATATTATAATCACTTTATGCTCTTTTTTTCTTATTACCAATCCATACATTTTCATACTAAATTCTTCCTAGAAGGATCATAGATATCAATTGAAATTACAATATATCCATTGTTCAGCATTAGTCTTTATTTTTAGTTCTTGATGTGCCAAACCATTCTATCTTCTGTTTTACTTGTTAAAAACTAGTAACTCATTCCTGTTTAAACTTAATTTCTTTTCTCTTTTTTTTTTCCTTGTTAACTATATAAAAACCTGATAACTTTACAAATTTAAAATGTATGATAGAAAATATTACCACTTATAAATATACAGCTATTATTCTTGTCATTCTTTAAATTTACAATTTTTAAATCTTTTAATTGATTGCCCTGAAGTTCTTTTATTATTATTATTTCTTCAAACTGTTACACAATTTTTACTTTAGAATATGATAGCCTTATATGTTAAGAATTCACTATAGTAATCATCATCAATTTGCATCCAACAATCGATTGTATAACAATGTTTAAAAAAAAATTTGAACTTTTTTTTTTTAATAACAACTGCCATTTTTTTAATGGCAACCATTTTATAAGATTGACAATGTCATTAAATAGTGACTTCATTAAAACTATGGCATCTGAGGCATAATCTGCAATTAAAAATACAATAATTGTAATTGTAGAATACAATAATCATAATTGTACATTGAAAGGAATAGAAAAAAATGATGTCAAACATTATAGAGTTAGTAATCAACTTTATATGATCAAAGATTACTAAACTAAGTTAAAAGTATTTATTTGCTCAACTTTAAATCAGTAATCTCATAATTTAAAAATACAGTATTGGCAAATAAAACAAAAAAGATTTAATCATTTACATTATTGAAACTATAGCAGTCAACTATATATTATATTTCTTTATCTAATTTTTATTTAATTGCAACTGCATTTATGTAAAATAAAATATTATTTTGCCTGTAGCTAAAAATATCATTGTATTTGAAAGTTATTTTAAAGAAAAAGAAAGAGAAAAAAAGTAACGATTTCATATATTATGCAATTAATAATCAACTTTATATGGCCAAAGGTGACCAAATATAAGTTTAAAATATCATTTATTTGCTCAATTTAAAATTAATAATCTCATAAATTGTTTCTAATATATTCAAGATAATGTCACTTTTATTGTAAACATAAAAAAATAGTCCCAGCAAAAAAATAAAAAAGATTTAATCATTTACTTTATTAAAACTATATCAGTTAACTATATATTACTTTTTTTTTTTTTAATTTTTATTTAGTTTAGACTGCATTTATGCAAAATGTATTTGTGAACTGTTGCTTTTAAAAAAACAGTATTGCAAAAAAAAAAAAAAAAATTAGCTATTACAAAAAAAACAAACAAACCTGATAATAGAAAAGAAAACACAGTAAAAATAAAACTTAAAATATATTATTAAATTAATTTTTTTTCCTACATGCTTTATTTTAATTTAATGAATCTTGATTCAGGGAATGTCTTCTTTGATTATATAAGAAGCAAGATGGCAGATTGTTATTGAAGAAAAATTATAGCTATTGAAATATTTTTATACAATACATTTACTCACAGATTTTTTTTTTTAATTTGAAGTTTTTTTAAAATTGGGTTTTATATATTTTAATTTAAGGTGACATTAATTTTTTCATAGGAACTCATAATTACTTATTTTTGATGTGAGATTTTTAATTTATGAGACTGGGGGGGGGGGGGCAATTGAGCTCTTTTTTGAATAAAGGTAAGTAGTGCTAAGAAAAATATATTTGTCCTGGTTTTTTTTTCTCTCAAACCAATTAGTAAATATATATATATAATTGTATTCATAAAAAGTACCATTGCTTAAAAACAAATATTGAGAACATATATATGATCAGATACATTGTCTTTTAAAAAAAATGAACCAAAGTCAGTTATGAATTAAGATTTAATTGTAATAGAATGACAGAGTTTGTACTATAACTTATATAGACATATTTTTGCCAACAGATTAAAAGTTTCTAGATTAACAAAAAAAACCCCACTGTGTTGAAACAGCTTTGGGCTGTTTTTTTTTATATAGATTAAGTTCAAACTAGGGTTCACAAATTATTGACATCTTTATTCCCATTAAATACCAAAATAAAATTTGTAATTACTAACAATAAATTTATTTTTAATTAAGATATTAAAAAAGAATGACAAAAATAAGATAAAAATAAAAAATGCTTTATATAACAAAACAAAAAAAAAATACTTCAATAAAAATATTTTGAAAAATTTCCTTTTATTGGAAAAAAAAAACGAATTTTTTTTTAGAAAATAAAATTGATTTTGTAAAAAAATAAAGGTCTTTAATATTATGGAAAAAAAAATAGCATTATACCTTACTCCAGGGGTCCCCAACCCTATGCCTGCGGGTACCATGGTGCCCGCAGACCATTTTACGTGTGCCCGCCGCTATCCGAACACGATAAAAAATTATTTATCTGAGACAAATAAATTTAATTTTTAAAATTTCTTATAAATTATTGTATTATATTGTAATCAAATTGTAGGACATACTATACTTTTACAGCGTAAAAATATAAATGTTAATTAGATGTTAAAATTTTATTTTTGAAATATTTTTTTGTACATTATGTGTACTATTAATAATATCCAACTATAAATTTACATTGAAAAAATAAATGGTGCCTGCTATCTGGTTGAAAAAAATAAATGGTGCCCGCCACCTAGCCAGTATTATAGAATGTGCTCTTAAGTGCAAAAAGGTTGGGGACCCCTGCCTTACTCACATGAATTTTTAGTGAAATAAGATTCTAAAAAGCATAAACTATCTAATATTTTTGATGATAAGTATGATCTTATCTTTCAAAAAAAGTATTCTGCACTTGAAAAAAGCTCTTTCTGATTCAATATTGGTCACCGTGATAGTATTTAAACTTTAATACCGTTTTTCTAGAGCTCAGATCACTCTCCAGTAGCTTCAAAAAGCTTCATTTCGTTATTTAAAGAAAAGCTATGAGACAATATGTTTAGATTTAGTTTTTTTTAAAACCTCTTTGATGTATCTTTGAAGCATTGGATCACCTTCTTTATCTGCAGATTCTACATCTGAAATTTCATCTTGAGCAATTTGTTCTTGGATTTTTTCCTCTGCATTTGGAAATTTTTTTTTTTAATGATCTGTTGTATGCTAGTTTCTTAATGTTTTTATGATTTGGCAATAAGAAGGGGTATTCAGATTCAGAATCATTTCTTTTTAAGCACTTGGGATTTGCAAGATAATTTATTAACTCAATGAGTTTGTCATCCTATGCGAAGACTTTCTTAAATTGTATAGCTAATATTGAATTGTGATTGTCTAATTCTTTTCAAATGAATTTCATATAATTTTTGCCTTTCAATAATGAAGCGTCTTCACAAGAAAGCCATTTGAAAGGGGTGAAGTACATCCATAAGATTTTTTAAAATCTTTTATTCTTCATCAGAAATTACTTCACTAATTCCGCTAAGTCTTGAAACCACAGCTAGAATGCTCTTCTACCTTGTATGAGTATTTAGAATAATTTTAAGTTCTTTCCCCTTCAAAGTAAGTTTTAATGATTTCTCATAGGTAATTGTTTTTCAAAGGAGATTTTCTAAATATCTTGTAAATTTTTCTCACTTTTACTATCAATTCAATAGAAATTTCTGAAGCAGCACATTCATTATCATAATCAATTGTCTCAGTAGAGTCAGTAACTGTGTCTAAAGACTGGAGAATGTTACAGTTGTACTTTCATCTTTGTCAAGCATGAGTTCCTCCATTTCCCTTTGCAGTTGTGTTTTCTTATAAAGAATATTGAAAACTTCCATGTATTCCATGTGCAAGACATAATTGATGAAGGAAGCTATTTTCCATGTCAAATTTTATCATTATTGAAGCACACTATCTGTGGTCACTTCTAAAGTGTGACATTCTAGACCTAACTGAAGTTCACTTAATTATTTTCTAAAAATTTCTGTGATTTTCTTGCTAGTTTATGGGCCTTGAATGGGAACTAAACCCAGAGACCTATGTTTTGTTACATCATGTACATTGATGTTCATATATCTAAGATTCTGGGAAGACGTATATTTATCAATAGAAATTGAGTAACAAATTCTAGCTTTAAAATTTGACTCCCAAAATATTCAGATAGCTCACTTCTTGGTTAGATAATAATTGTAAACTAATTTTTTTGCACCATTACCCATTTGGTGGCATATTGTTATAAATGTTTGTTGCCAAGTTACTTTGAATAAATTCAGAAGTTGCAATTTGATTAAAACTAAATTCATCATTGTAAGCCATTTTTGCAATAGCAGAACGGACTTTTTAGCCAAAAATTGCACCAAAATTGTCTAATTCTTGCTTGAAGAAACACCAGCATTAACACCATCTTGAAAGTCATTGGCATGAATCTTGCTTACATGAACCCTCATTCCAGAAATGGATCCTCTGATAGTTTTCACGCTTTTACTGCACTTTAAGCACTTAGTTTCTTCTTAAATTATTGCCACACATTTGATTTTTTTTGGAGACATTATGAAGGGAAATGTTCAAAAATAATTGATAAAATGAAGGTAACAGCACTTTATAGAAATGTTCAAATCAAAATATGTTCAGAACTTAATATTAGTGATCACTAGCAATACTTACATCAAATATTAAATGGAGTTTAATTTGATAATTTAGCAAATTAAATACATATTTGCAATATTGGAGAGGAAAAGATTGGGATTTATATCTTGAAAATATATTAACCATGTTCAATTTGGAATATAGTCCTAGACTATTATAATCTATGTGAATATTAAATAGATAAGTTTAGAACGGGAAGAAATAGAAATAAATTTCTTTTCACAAACTTAAAATGTCTTTAAAATTAACTTTCCTTTTTCTAAAAAATAAAGTTTGAAAGAAAATTGTTTTTATGGCAGACTTAAATTAAAATTTTGTTTTTAAAGCTGATAATAGTTATTGATAATTTTTATTATTTTTAGAAATTGATAATTACCAGTAAAAAATTACCAAAATTTGAACTTTAGTTCAAAGTCAAAGAAATCTATTTTCCTCAAGAAACAGCCAGTGATCTCATCACTGTTTTGAACAGTAACAATCAATTTAGTAGATGGTAATTGTAAAAAGAAATTATTAAACTCAGGTGCTTACTATTGTTGTGCGCGTATTTGCACATTAAAATTATATAGATGGTAATTGTAGCTTACTTTTTAAATTGGTAAATAAAAATTACAGGCACAGATACTTTTTTTTTACATATGTAGTATATATTTGTATTAAAAAAAATTAGTTTCTTGGGCAAATTTAAGTAAATACATTTTTTTCTAAACATAATATTTTATTCAATTAATTAATTCAAATAAACAATATTTTTTACTATCAATAAGTTTATGTAAATTAACATTATACTTCAATTAGGTCATTTGTGTACATATAATTAGTACACTAAAAGTTCTGGGTACATTTGAAAACTATTTTTAAAAGCCATATATTATGGACAAAATTGTTTAAAAAAAAAAGAAACTTATTCCTGAGAAAGATATTCATGTGAGATGATTTTTGATTAGTTGAAATAAAATTGTTATCCAGATATAAAGTAAAATAAAAAAATCTTCTAAATTGTAATAACATTTTGGTCTTATATAAAATGTTGTTTTTTAGAAACTAGAAATATGTTTGATTGAGAAATTAAATATAAAACTAAAGCCACCTGAAAACTGTTGAACAAAAAAGAACAAAAAAAAAACAGAAAAAAAAAACAAAACAACAACTTTTTAACATAGTTGTTAAAAAATCATAAAATGCTGCAACAGAATATGAATAATAATTGCAATTAATTCTGGAACAAATACAGATGAGAACTAAACAATAATAAATATAATTCACACAACAATTGGTTTACACATTGAACTATATAAAACAAAGCTGGGGGAAGGATTAATAACAAGTTAATAAATATTATACAGTACTACTATTTTTTTTACAGATATATTCTGATATCAAATAGGGACTTTTTTTATATCTCAACTGCAGTAAAAATATAAATATAATTTATAATTTATAGTTATAAGTTCAATAGTGGTTAAAAAATAGATTTGAATAAGTCTCCTATATTTAAAAGTCTACAGAACTATCCAAAAAATCAAATAATAAATTAAAAAAAATTAAGAATAATGTTTAATATTATGAATGTTATATAAAAGCTTCATTAATGAAAAGTATATGATGTAGCTCCAAGTATAAGATACTTAATTATCATAGGCAAAAGTTATAGCTTACTAAGCAATAACAAATTATTAACAACTTATTATTTGATTACATCTTATGGCCTAAACCTAATATTTACAATGTTTGAGTTTAATTTTCTTAACATAATAATTAATCTGAATAAATTGAAATTACACTATTTATTTTATATATAAATGATTTAAATATTCTACTTCAATTAAAAGTTTACACTTTTAATAATTTCTAATATTAAGTTGTTTCATTATAGAAGACTTATTGTATATTATTTTAATATATTTATTACTGTATGGAATACAAATAATTTTTTACTTTGTTATGAATGAAAGGACTCGACAACAAAAAAAATAACCAGATGGTGAACAAACTATGTTGTTAATTATTCTATCCCCTTTTGGGGGGAGGGGGATAATATATTTCTCAATAGTAATGTGAGTGGAAAATAATATAAAAAATTGTTAAATCTTTAAAATATCTTAAGAAAGATTTCTATATGAACAGAATTATAAAAAAAAATTAAATCGAAATGGACTAGTTGCTCTTAGGAAAAAAAAATAAGAGAAAATATTAATGAATAAAAAAATGAATATTTAATTTTAAAATAAATGGTATTTAAAATTATAGCAAAGTCTATGATTTGAAGATGATATATGTGAGAACAATTTTTTCAGCAGGAACTGAAAATAATGGTTAATTAACAGACAAGGTTTAGTACATTAAATGAATGGAACTTGTGTATTTCCCAATAGTTGAAGGCAGAAGCATTTTTTTGTTCAAGTATACACTTTGACTGACATGCAATAAATGTCTACCACGTAATGGCTGAAATGACTGAAAAGATGCGATTGTATTTAATATAACAGTGTCTATTAATGTTATTTTAAAGAAAGACAATTTTGGGGCAAAATTTTTGAGAATATTTTCACTTTATTGGTTAATATATTTTTTTTTAATTAAGAAAAGAAAAGAAATATTAATATAAAAAAAATACATAAATAAAATCTGTTATTGCTTATTTATGAGAAAGAGTAATTGAGAATCTCACAGTAAGAAATGGAATTTTAGAACTCTTGAACCACTTTCCTTTCCAACAGATATTTTGGGGGAACAACTTTTAAGATTACATTGCCATTGGAGTATGGTTGAAGGTGAAGGATCATATTGTGGCCATTAATACATACTTTTTGGGAAGGCAGGATGCCATATGTTTGTAAATTTTCCAAGGCATGTTGTTCTGTTTGAGGAAGATTCCAAATTTTGATTATTTTACCCAAAATGATAGTGATAAAAAAAAAAGCTGTCTTTTAACAAACTATGAAAACGATTCAAGCATATTACATTTAGATGCTATTAAAAGAAAAAACTTTAAATAAATCTTCTGAATGGAATTTATAATTGATTTTTAAATTTTTTTCCTCTTAACTTCATGTTTTTTGTGCAAATCCACCTACTGTACTTGGAATATTACTTTAATTAAGCATGATTAATTAATGAATATTAGATGTGTATGTCTGATTGCCTTTCTCATTAGTTGCGCTTTAGCAATCCAGGAAACACATTTTACTCTTACTATATATAAAAAATTATTAGACCGGAAGTTGAACTCTGATAATGCGATATTACTATAAATATTATAAATCTGTGCACACTCACATATTGTAAGAGTTGAAAAAACTTAAGTGAATCACTTAAGTTTAGAGTGCATTTCTATAAATATACCAACTTTCACTGACCATGCTAAATCAGGGCTTGAGTTTATTGTGTGCCTGATGTTATAATCAAATTTTGAATTGTACAAATTATTTAACATATTGCAGGAGAACGACAGTATCTCATTTTTAACCACCCATGATAAGACAAACATGAGTTATAAATGTAAAACTATTATTATAAAGCGCTGAAAATTTTGAAATTGTTAGACTGGAAGTCAAACTCCAATAATGCGTGATTACTTTAAATATTATAAATCTCCGCGCATTCACACGTCAGTAAAAGTTTAAACTTAAGTGAATCACTTAAGTTTAGAGTGCATTTCTATAAATACAACAACTTTCACTGATCATGCTAAATTGGCTTGAGTCTATTGTGTGCCTGATGTTATAGACTCAAGCCCTGATTTAACATGGTCAGTGAAAGTTGGTGTGTTTATAGAAATGCACTCTAAACTTAAGTGATTCATTTAAGTTTTTTAAACTCTTTACTGACGTGTGAGTGCGCGGAAATTTATAATATTTAAAGTAATAGTGCATTATCGGAGTTCGACTTCCGATCTATTTCAAGATTTTCAGCACTTTATAATAATAGTCTTACTATATATACTATCCACCCATTCTAAGAAAACACTTAAACAATCTATCTATATAGAATAACATTGTCAAAATTTTATTTAGTAATATTAATTTTGATCTAACTAAAAAATTTTCATATGTTGACAAAAATATAGTATAATTGAAACAATGTAAAAAAATAACCTCTCTAGTTTACATTTAATGTGCATTTGACAGCAACAAATTATCTTAGATTATTCTATTCATAAGCCACTGAAGATCAAGCATAAGTTGGAATTGATTGTGACACTTTGTTTTATAATATATGACATACTTTTTGCTAACAGTCAAAATATTTTAAGATAACTAAGATTACAAAATTCATATTTACTGACCTAATGCCAAGCCTATAAATATTTACAGACAAATGTTTTGGATTAAAAACTTAATATTTTAAAATTTCAAGCCATAGGCTTGAATAATAAAAATGTTTAAAAAGCTGTGTTTAATGCTGAGAATAATCATTGAACTAAAATGAGTTGAGAATCAATCATTACTATCCATTGATTATTCATATTCATATAAATGGCCCACAAATGGTTTGATATGAGATGGTTTGCTACTATTAATCACAGTGCATAAACTAGAGCAGGGGTCGGCAAACTTTTTAACATGAGCCATTTTGTTTAATCACTCCCCTCCCAATTTAAAGAGCTGCAAAGAAAGAGGTGAAAATTTTATTCATGAAAAATATGAAATTCTAAATGATTGTGGATATATGTGAACATTTATGTTAATAATGGAAGATAATAGAATCTGTATACATCCTAACATAAATAAAAAAATTCTTAAAAATAAATAAATAAAAACAAAAGTTTGATTTATTCACAAATTTCTAATATTTAAATATTCATCATATACAATAATTACTGTATAATAAGACTTAATTCAAGAAACAAAGTTGTAATGCACATTTTCCCTCTCCTAGAGTCATCAAAATATTTTTTTACAAATTGCAAGAGGAAATAAAAAATGTTTATCATGATAAAAAGTGCCACGAGATTGGAATCAAAGATCCAAATTTGGTTCACAAAGCTGCAGTTTGAGCAATTATCATATTAAATGGTTTTGTTATAATAAATAATTTTAAAAACAATAGGTTATTTTCAATACAGGAAATATATTTAATTAAGTCATGATTAATTTCTGTAGTACAAAACTTTCCAAATTATTTTTGAAGTTTTGAGATTAATAAGGAAGAAATGTTAAAAAATATAGCATTCACTCATTTTCTAATATTTCTTAGAAACTATCATTCATGCTGAAAATAATGAAAGTTAATGAATTCATTAATGGTTTTTTTTTTTTTAAAAAAAACCCATGTATTTATTTATTAGTTTATATACTCCCAATTAATATGCTTTTTATGGATCATATTTCAGGTCAGATAAGTCATTGACTAGCTAATCAAGACAAATATATGTTATATGTCATTCACAAAATGCAAATTAAAAATGTATATACACCTGGTTCTCATTTTACGCGATAGATAGGTTCCTCAGAAAACACGCGCAAACGAAATCTTGCAAAAATAGACGTAACTTACATTGAAAAGGGGGGGATGCGGTCTATGATTTTTCAAAATTCGCGTAAAAGCAAAGTACCAATGTAAATTCGCGTGCAAAAAAAATAAGGAAATAAAATATGACTAATAAAAAATTTCAAATTTGGAAAAAATTGATACAAGACAAACTTTTTTTAACTATAATATTTAATTTTATTCAAAATAATATATTTTTGTGCATAATTTACAGTATAGTAATTTACATTTTTATACACGTTTTAATTATTATAGCTATTTGCCGAAAAACATGTTTGTTTGCAAACAACTAGCGCCAACTTCACACTCATGTTGTGTCAATGGTTTTCTGGTGACAACGTAATTAGTAATTAATCTTTGAGACGATGATTTTATTAATTGTTTATGAAACTAACAACTAAAAATTATTCTTATTTTTGTCTTTAATTTTCAATTCCGTTTAAAAATCAAATTTCACATCACATTAATTTCAAGTCGTCGTAAGTAATTTTTAAATTGTTAATTACAATTAAAAATCAGATTTTAATTTTTAATTGTCAAATTTAATTGTGCTGACTGCTATTACTGATCTTTTAAAAATAAACTTGTGGACACTAAATGATTAATAATTGATTACGTTCTTTTTTAAAAAGCAAAAACAGAATGTGATTTAAAATGCAAAATTAACACGCACAATGTTTGAACAAATTTACATTATAATCTTGTAAAATTTAATTTGTGTATACATAAAATGTGGAAAGCATGATTTTAATTTCATTATTGCATAAAATCTTACTATTATAAAGCACTGAAAATATTGAAATTAGTAAGATGAAAGTCGAATTCCAATAATGTGCTATTACTTTCAATATAACGTAAGTGCGCAAAATTTATTATTTAAAGTAATAGCGCATTATCGGAGTTCGACTTCCGGTGAAACACGAATCGCGTAACTTCAAAATCGTGTTAAATAAGTCCGTGTAAAAAGAGACCCAGGTGTATACATAAATATTCTATTATACTTTTATTTAAACTTTTAAAAAAGGTAATCATTTGTCTTTTTAATTTAACTTTTAATAAAAATTATTGAAATGAATTTATCTTTCTAATATTTTAGCATACTTTGATTTAGCTTTTCATCAATAGAAAATGAATTTATCTTGCTGCTTGATATATTTTTGAATAATTTTATCTTTTAATCTCTATTCCTAGCTTCTAGTTATCTGTTTTTTTTTTTAAACTTCACCATTTCTCTTTGATAATGACTTTGATAATTTCACTTGTTTTTTTTTAAATACAAAAAAGACAATATTATATATAATGATCTGTAAATGTTCTCAAAGGTTATATCTATTACAATGAAGTTAAGTATATTTTGCAAATATTTTATCATAACCTATTGTATGTTGCCCTAATATCCTTTGTGCAATATAAGTCTCTCATCCTTTTATTGGGTACCATGATTTTGCATTAATCATATATTGAGCAAATTAAATGTGATGGAAAATAAAAAAAGAATGCTGTTTTTCTCTTGTGATGATAGATGAAAAGAAATAATAAGTGCTGATTCTCCTGAGTGGTTTATTATCAATACATATGAATAAATAATTTAGTGAGATATATTAATTGTAATCTTGTTGATGGAAATTAATCTTTACACATGCACTATTAGATTAAATTTACATCCACTCACCCATCAATAAGTGTTTTAAAAGTATAAGTGTAATACTTATGCTTAAAGCTTTATGTTTTTATAAGCCAACCCTTATTGACTATGCTTAAATCAGGACTCAAATTTATTATAAGCCTGAGATTTCAATTGACACAGTATTTGTACAAATTTAGTTTATATATCATAGGGAAGAGAAAGTTTCTCATTTTTAAATACTTGCGATTTGTATGAAGATTAATTTTCTTTGCAAGATTACAGTTATATACATTGTCTATATTCAGTTATCAGAAAATCATAATATATACATACATTCAGTGTATTCAGAAGTAAGTTCTACTTATATTAGTTTAGTTGTGTAATTCAATGTAAGATTGAATGGACGATAGATACTGGATGATAGTGCTTATTAAATCATAACTATTGCTATCCTATTTATATTATCAGACTAGTTTCTGGCTTATAGCTTTTGTTTTTGCTTTCAGATGAGTTTCTGGCTTATGACTTTGTTCATTGAGTTTTGACTCTCACAGCCACAAGACAGAAACAAGTCTGGGGATATGGATGTATCAATACTGGATGGAAATTTATTAAGCACTGTTATCTACTATTGTTGATTACCAAGTTTGCAATAGGTGGCTTATCTATAATAATATAGAATTTTCTATTGAAAAGCATTATTAAAACAGATTTTTTTAATGCATATATATTTTAACTATATAAGATTTGATCTTATGATTATTGCATTATTAATCACTTATTACATTAAATATTTACTTTTTTTGACTTTTATTAAATAGTCTGCTATGCTTATTTTAGTTATCCTATAATAATCTGTTATAAAATTCAATCAGAATATTCTAAATAAAGCATTATATTTCTTAATTGGTTGAAAGAAACAAATCAGTATAATATACATTATTGAATTTAATAATACAAGTTAATAATAATAGATGGATTATTAAGAAAAATTATATTTACAAGTATCTGAATAAAGTGAAAGTTACATTATTAATTTATAAACAGATAATCTACATTTATATATTACAATTATTTTAACTCAATCCTGTATACATTATTATAAATAGTTGAATTTTTATATGTACCTGTATCTTTATGTCATGTTAATTTTTGATTGTAGACTGTGTAAAATCATTGGAAACAATATAGCATTTCCATAATTTATATTTCATAATTGAAGAACTAGTCAAAATTAACTATCACAATCTTGTGTTAATTTTTTTTTTTTTGCATTTGGTTGGAGATATAATTTTCATAATAACTTCAGCCTACTTATTGCAAAAATAAAACATTATGAGTTGCCATAAAGGTAACATGCCATGAAATGCAATAAACTTAAGAAAATATAGTTATTATTATTAAATGAAACAAAATAAAAATTAACATTTTTAAAATTATTAATTTTATATTTATTCATAAATTGAAATTTTGATAAATAACATGTAAAATTGCATTTTTGGTAAAAAGTTTTATTATATTTGTCAATAAGCTGAGAACTGATTGTATATATGTGTGAGAGATTACGATTTGGCCCAACTGATGAGTTCTGGTTCTGCATGAAATATATATATTGAGGATCATTTATTTTTTTCACTTATGTGTGGTCATGTATATTGGTTGTTTTAGACAGAATGGCAGATGCATATATCACATGATCACCATCTCTTATGCTAGCACATGACTGTTATTAAACAGGCAAAACTCTCCATACAGCAATGCCTGTTTAATAACAGTTATGTGCTAGAATAAGAGATGGTGATTATGTGATGTTTAGTGGTTTAACACCAATCCTGCCTAATAGGATAATGATGGCTATGGTTGTTAAAGAGCCAAAGACACCAAAATGTATGGGTGCTGAACTGAGTTCAGACCCATATGACTATATAAGCTTAGATTGAAAATATTATTGTTTTCAATTTCATTCTCATAGTTTTGTAGTTAAGTAGAGATAAAAGGTGGCTGCTGGAGGGTTGCATTAGATCCTAAGATCTAGGTGCAGTGTTCTCAGATCCAAGGCTCCTCACTGACGAAGGTTACAAGCTAGAAACTAGTCTGGGGATATTGGATGAATAGGCATTAGATGGAGATTTTATGCACAAGCCTTCTGGCATCCATTGATTACTCTGTTTGGCACAGGGTGGCACTACTGTATGGAGAGAGTTGCCTGTTTAAGATGAATATAGATTGAAAATCCTAAGTTCAAATCCTTTTATTTACTGTAGTTAAAGTGATATATAAAAACTCTTACCAATGATAGTTGATGTTTTTACTAATCATTAAGTAACATTTGTATATATCATTTTTTAATCTTTTACTCACTGTTCTAAGAAAAAAAAATGTCAGATTTCTTTCTTTCATAACAAAGAAAGAAAAAAATTGAAAACAATATATTGCATATTTATTAAAAATAATATAAATAAATTATAATTTTTAAGAATAAATATACATAATTAATAAAGTTTGTATTTTATTTTTATGACAATAATATATATATTCTATTGAAGAAATGAAAACGTTAATTGTAATTTATATATATACACACACATACAAAATATGAATAAGTACTTACAGACAACTTGGTTATTTCATTTTATTTTGTGATATTGATATATAATAGTTTTTGCATGTTGAAATATCAATATTTTAATACTAACTATTAATTTAATGGTATGCAATACAATACAGAGAGCATACAGTTATATATGACTTGCTTTTTTGATTATTATTATTTAATGGTAATCTTTGTAAAAATTCTTATCTTATTAAATGTCACTTTGAGTTCTTTTTAAAAGTTGAAATTTGTCCATTTTTAGAATAAATGTTAAAAATTAAACATTTATTAAAATTATAAAATATTTACTTTCTATCTTATTTCAAAATGTAGGACACTTTTCAAAAAGAAATTTGAAGCTTGTGCTGATGAAATGTTACACAGCTTAAATGGCCTCTTGCCAATTTGAACTGAATTTTATGATTAAGTAAAATTTAAAACAAAACATGTTGAATTAGAGACAGCCAAGTTGGATATGTTTAAATGATTGTAATCTACATCCACCAATTTAACATTTTCTTCTTATTGAAATTTTTTATAGTTCAGTGTTTTTAGTTTTTGTTAATGCATAAATGTACAATCTGGACAATTATTTCAATTTTAGATTAGCTCTTTTATTTTGACAATTGTTGTATTTTAAAACTACACAATTCATTCTGATCTGTTTTTGTTTCCTAAAGTTTCTAGTTTCAGTCAATTTAATTACCTTTTTTTTTTTTTTATAAATACAACCAAAAAGCTTAACTGACTCAGTTGTTATTTTTTCAAGATTATAGAATGGTAATTAAATAGCATGTATAATCAAAATAGATTTAATTACTTATCTAAATAAGTAAAAAATCAAATATGTTTTTTTAAGTTTTAGAAACTAATTTTATTTCCATATTTGGCTGCTTCTATTTTTAAGAATTATAAAAGAGTATTTTTAGTATCCAATATTCTGTTGTCTTATAAAACAATCTAATTAGAATTTTTAAATTGTTTAATAAGACATCATTGTACATATTCTTGATGTATCCATCTTTTAAGTTACAATGTATTTTATGTATCAACAATCAAATGGATAACTACCCATTGATTGGGGATCATAGATATATTTTCAAAAGATTAATTGGAAAGCAATCAGGAATGCTCTACCAGAGTGACCAGATATTGCATTTTTTCAAAATATACTTTTTGGCAATAGCATCTTAAAACTTATCATGATTTTAATATCTGGATCTAAGGATAATTAATCTTATGAGAGCTTTTATGTTTAGTGCATAAGATTTTGAAAAGATAGGCATAGCTATGCTGATGATAATGCCTGATTATTGTACCATAATAATTTATTTATAATAATCAATAGAAATATTCTAAATAAAACATTTTTCCTAACCAACCAAAACAAACAAAATTGCCATATTATATATTATCAAATTTAATAATAATAATCACAGAATTAATTAATAAAGGTAAACATTGCACTATTTAGATAATTTACATCTAAAGGAAACATATTACCAAAAACTAATTTAGTATACTTGATTGCAATTTATAACAATATCTTTAACATTTTTTGTTTACCTTTTTTTTTTTAATCAATATGGAAATTATTTCTATTTTGGAACAGATAGGTTGAAAATTGAAGCATTCCATTTTTTTTCATCATAACAGTATGATCACAATATTAGATATTATTTTATTATAACATCCTCACTCTTTATTTATTCTCTTTATATATATATATTTTATACAATTTACAATGTATTCTTACTGTACATTTAAGTTTCTAATATTAAACAGTGTCTATTCCCCCAAAAGATTTCTTTTTAAAAACTTTGATTAGCCCAAAATGAAAGTAATAAGTGAAATGTAACAACTTTATCTATTCTCTTCAAGATTATCAAAAGATTAATTAAAAAATTGTATAATTAAAACTGATTTTACTCCATGTTTGGCATTTCTACTTTTATTATTTTGAAAAATAAAACTACATGTTCAAAATACAGAATTATTCTAAAGATACTATACTCATTTCACATGTTAAATCTACTACTTTCAGAGTAGATTGTCAAAAGACTATCATCCATCAATCCCAAATAATAATCACAGCAAATACAATTTTTAGACTGATTTCTTACCTACTTTATTCAATACTGTATATTCATCAATGATCTTTCAGAAACAAAAAAATGCAGAAAATTCATCTACGCTGTTGATTTTTAATTTGACTTTATAATCTTTTAATAACAATGTAAAAAGTTTTTAAATCTTTTAAAATGACTGGAATCTTATCTTTAATACCACAAAAACAATTCTCAGTTTTTCATTTAAACAGAAAAACGTCTCACAAACTTAGTAAAACCTTCAACAATAAATAATCCGATTCCATAAATCACACTGTTATTTTTCTCATCTATCAAAAGATAAATCTAAAATAATTTCTATAAACAACTTCCTGCAAAAGTTGGAAGATATATACTTATAATTGTGGTGCAAATATGGAATGGGATGCATGATCAATTTTTGCTCTGAAAAATAATACTAATCTGTTGAAATGTCAGAAAAACAAAATAACATAAACATCAGAAAGGAAAGCAAGTATCAGACTTACTCTACCCACAACTTTTACATCATCCACTATAGATAAATACATTAACTAATCATTATTCTGTATTTATTTAGAATTGATGGTGTCAAAGTTGTGGAAGGAGCAAGTTTGATATTTGTAAGTACTGTACACATAATAAAGATATGTATAAGAAATGATGACCTGGACCAAATAATGAGTGCTGTTCAGCATGAAATGCATATTGAGGGTCATTTATATTTTATTGTATTTTTATTCATATGATTTGAAAAGAGTGTTTGATAGTGTAGAGGTTGTTCAATTCATTTATAATTGGTTTATTAATATATTCATAACCAATTAAAAGTATAATTTAAAGAAATTATTATTTACACTTTATATAATTGGATAATATTTTAAAATTGTCTTTCTGTAATTTTAAGTATATATCAAATGCTGCAATATTATTTCTTATATATATTGTACCCTTCCTTAATGGAAAAACTACTGAACAAGAGAATCCGGCTGAGATAACGATAATGTATTATAGTTAAATAATATATACAATGCCTATTAAAATAATATAACATAAAGACTAGTTCAAGATATAATATCTAATAAAATAATATTTTTCACTAATTAAATTTTAAGAAATAATCTTATAATAAAATATCACAACACTTAGGTTCTTAATAAATAATTAGGGTTCTAAACTATAATACTTAATCCATTCATTTACTAATAAATCTAGTTTATAACTATCTCACTATTATAAACAAAGTAAGGTTCTATCAAAATAATAAATATAATTATAAATCTCCTAATATGAGACGTTCAATAAGGTACACTAGCTTAAACATTGGGAATACATCCTAAAATATAATTTTATAAATTTATTATAGAAATAACAATAAACTAATTAATATTCCTTTAATAAAATACTAATTAATAACTACTCATCATCTCTCAAAAGAAATTTACAATCCTCCTAAATAATATTAATAATAATAATAATAATAATCATCATCTCAGGTTCATTTCTAACAAACTAATAAAATAACTTAACTAATTAATCCCCTGTAGTTAAATATAAGGGATTTTATATGATATTTAACTACTTTTACAAAATAATAACAACAATAAGCAACTAAATATCTTATGACTCTCAATATAAAATCTACTTAATGGTTAAAATTTAGGGATAAAATTAAAATAATACAATAAAATTTTAATTAAACATTGTACAATTTTTCTTTGTTTAATGTGGCATTCTTAAAAAATATAATATTTTAATATTGTGGCAATATCAAGGATCTCTCATTGGTGTAGTATCAGTTTAAAAATAATTAATAATGATCATATCTTCTAAACAATAATAATAATACTTGTTTATTTAATCACATGTAATAAAAATAATGTTTAAGAAATCTTTATTTATCATGTGCCAAATAAATAATGTTTTAAATTATTAATTTCTGTGGATCATGCATACAGAATGAAAAATCAATAAGCAACATGCAGATCAATAACGATTTGAGTAAAGTAAATTTTTAAAAAACAATTCACAAATTTAGTTACAAGTTAACAATAGATTTATAACAATATAATAAAATATTTACAGAGTAAAATGTAGATTAACATTATTTAACATAAATCAAAAAAAATATATTGACAATAGATTAATAAATAAGAATAGCCTGGCCATTTTCAAAAATACAATAAAAATGAAAGTTACAACACTTATCTTCATTTAATAAAATAGTGTTCTATTATTTGTATTGGGAATAGTTAGAATAGCTCTCCCAATTTCTAAAAACAAAACTTAATACTATACTTATTCTATCATAAAATAAATTACTTATGATGTAAACACATCAATACAAGTTTATATTTTAAAACGCATTTTTTAAAATATAGATAAAATATTAAAAAAATTTTTTTTTACATTTTCTTTGCAATTTAGTTAAGTGCAATTCTAATGTTTTGATATCAGAAAAACTTAAAATAAGGTATAAATATCTCCCTCTATAAAATTAATTAATTATCAAGCAAAAAAAAAAATATTCAAGAGGAAATTTTATAACTTAACTAGATTTAACTTATCAATAATAAAATTTAAGAAAACTATCCTAAGTTATATCGCCTGAAATTTATTTTACTTTTATTTTGACACTCTTTCATACATCATCTCACTTTTATTCCATTTGAATATGCATCTTATTAAGATAAGTGATCTCTAATATTTTGTATAGGCATCAATTATTCTTTCGTATTACATATTATGTGTACACGTTACACATATTTTTTATTAAACATGAAATTAAAATATAAAGTTTGCAAATTAAAAAATTTGTTTTTAAAAAAATTGAAATTTAAAAGTCATCTAAACTTTATAATATGTATATAATCGCACAGATGAGAAATAATAAAAAAAGAAACTTTATTAAAAAAAAAGAAAAAGTTTTAAAACTAAATTTTCATCAAAAACTTAAAAAGATTTAGAGATAAAAATATATCTTTAAGTTTGGAAAACAAATTAATTAATCATAAAATGGAAATGATTGTTTTAATTAGGTAAAAGTAAAATAGCCCATGGGCACATATAATATAATCAAAGGTCAGATAGGAGAGAAAAACAATGGGAACAGAATGACCAATAAAAGAAATCACTCTGGAATTGGACCTCAGTGAAAAGACCATCACCACCATCATGATGTAATGTCCACTGGATCCGAAAATCTACCATAAAAAGTGAGTGAAGAAAGAACTGGGAGAGGAGAGATGTATGACAGCAGTGGTGATATGTGTTAGTATGGAGTTGAAGGAGAAGGGATTGAAAAGACGTACTCTTCAATCCCTTCAGTTCTGCTAAAAGGGAAAGAGAAATGACCAATCGTTTCTACATTGAGGACCAGCTAAAGTAAAAGACCTCCGGATGAATCAATAAAATGGCCAACAGCATAATACCGGTCTCCCCAGGATGTCAGGACAATTAACACGAACCCAATGGCAACGATTTAAAGATGAACTTTTCTAAGCGTAAGAAATATATAATTAATGAACATTTCTAAACAAAAAGAACTCTAAATGCTAAACTTTTCAATATTCTAAATAGAAGAATTTCCTATCTGACTAAATTATTTATTATTTTATTGAATGTATTTTTTTTTTTTAAATCATTTCCATTCTAATAATTTACAATTAAGTATTTTTATTATTACAAATAAGGAGAAATTAAAACCACATTTAATATTGTATAAATAAATAGTTTAAATGCATTAAATTTAAGTTGGGCATAGACACTTGCATAGATTCGTTCGTGTTTAATTGTTTTGTTTTCATATTTGACTAAAATATATAGACATTCGGTAAATAATGATATCTTACGTTGAATATCTAAAATGTATTTATTCAGATGTCTTTTTAGTTATTGGTGTCAATGCGGCATCTTATGATGAATGCCATTGAGTTTCTTGTGAATTCCCTCTGCAATTACATCAATGACTTTATATTTTGATCATTTATGTTTATTATGAAATGTTTTTGAGCGTGTAATCTATGTAGTCGATCTATGCTCAACATTAAAAAAAAAAAAAACTTTATAAAATTCATCTGTGCGAACTTAAAAGTTAAATTATAAATTTAAAATCCAAAGTAAAAGTTATGCTAAAAATGATTCAAAATTTATATGTGCATAAATAAATGTTTATGTGTTAATTACTGGCAGTGGCATATATTTATTATTTTTTTCTAAAAAATATTAATATATTTTGATAATATATCTCATTATTATTAATCTCTACTACTCTGCTGAGCTAGTGACAATGGGCTAACGGTCAGAATCAACCAAAATAAAATAATTTTTTTTAAACTTACGTATCTGCCTACTATATCAATTTTCTAGGTTCAAATGCTTAGTGGCACCCTGTAGTGCAGATACGTTAAGACTTCTTTCTTTCGGACCATTATATATGGTAATCATTAAACATCTCAATATCATTTGAAAGAAAAATTTTCTATACTACATCTTGCCCTCTCACAAAATTATCTACTTCAAAAACGGTTCAGTCATCATTTTTTCAATGTATAAACTATCTTATATGATGATACCTGTGGTGATAGATAGCGATTAAAGTATAGGGTATGGACTAGTAACAAGAATGTTTCAAAAAATAAGATATCATTATGGGCACAGTACAAATCATGAGTAGGTCCTTATTCATCAGGCACCTAAAGTACAGGTCATGGTTCTATTATAGCACTTATAGATAATGAGAAAATGTGACTGTCCATAGAAAAAGATATACAGTATTAGGTTATCTGTATACTTTAACAAATTTAAAATATGGAAATATAATTCACCTATAACAATTTTTGACATAACCCTAACACCTAGGATTTCATAAGAATATTATTACTTTTCCGAACACTATCCAATATTTCCCCCCACTATATAACTCATTCAACATTATAAAAATATGCCAACAACATTCTAAAATATTTCTAAAACCCAATACTAAAGAAAATAACAAAGATCTACATTCATTTCAAGATGTTTTAAAAGTTTTCATGCTCAAATGATATCGATAAACATTCACTGATACTATACATTTTATTTATTAGGATATAATTCAGAGATGCATATTATGTCCTTCTTATATTCCAACAGATAACATTCATCATATAACATTTTAATAATTTCACAATGCTATATAATTAACACATATCCAAGCATTCACATTTTAAATAAGTATTTAGAAATATTCTTAGATGTTTTTGAACATTCATACGCATTTGTCAATTCTTTCACAAATACTCATGATAATTTTATCAATGGTTCATTCTTTCACTGTTAGCATTAAATTCAAGCAATGTACAATATTAATCTAAAAATATTAATTAAAATATATCTTTTCTTAAATAAAAGAAAAGAAACAGAATTATTAAGCAAAAATATAATCTAAATAACAATAGAAATTATCAATGATCTCATTATACTGTTGAGACCATTTACGTCGGTCCGCTTCTCCAAAACCATACATTCAAAGAAAAATTACGGCTGAAACTTGTCTTGTTCAGAAAAATTACTTTCTGAAACCCATTTGTTTTTTAAACATAATAATAAAATTAATACATCTTAAAACTATATAATAACAACAAGTTAGTTTTAAAATAAGTAATTGTAATGTTTTAAATATTAATATTAAAAGAGTTAGTTTTAAAATAAGTAATTGTAATGTTTTAAATATTAATATTAAAACTTAACACTAAAAAAAATAATAAAGCTTAAAGTTACGGAAGGATTTTTTCTTCTCTTTGCTCATATTAAATTGCTTGTTTAAAATTTGCTTGTCAGGCAAAACTCCCTCATTGCCTAGCTACAGTTGAACAGCATTGTGCACAATTATTTTATCTTGGCGCCATATGAAGAAATGTACAAATATCAACATTAAAATCCAATAAAATCTAACATAATCCATTGAAAAATATTAATATCCTGTAAGATAAAATGTTTATTTTAGTTTTTTCTGAAATTTTATCCAGGGATTTAATATTCATGTAGAATAACAGTTCAAAATCCATTTTATATGAAATATTTCCTTATGTACGTTTCTGGCTGTTGTATAAAGCAAGTATCTATTACAGTGAATATAATAATATAATTAATGTTCACATTTTCCATTGGTAAAACCACTAATAGGAGATATTATATAATGTAATTATTTAAAATATTTATCAGCAGACATTATAATATGAATTAGAACAAATATTTCATTCTTTTTTAAAAAATTATGATTTTTATATCCTTTTAAACATATATCTTTTCACTAAATATTTTTCTTCTCCAGGTAAAATAGCTATATCATTCCAACATTAATTAACTGATAACATTTTTTAATCTTTAAAAAGACGCCTGAGTTCATTATTTTCAGATAGAGTTACTTTTAAATTATATAATTTATTTATCAAGTTGATTATTAACAAATTCTTTAAAATGCATAAAAGATATTCAAAACCATTTCCTTTAATTTGTCTCTAAATACATCATTCTTAAAATATAAGTTTATTTTGACTTCTTCAAAGACAAATCAAATATGAGTCATTAATATCAGTTCTATATTAAAACACATTCGTCATACCATAAGACATTTTAAGTTCAATGTTAAAGCACAGGTGCAGAGTTTTAATTTTCTTCTCTTTTCAAATTTAATATTACAAATAAGATTTTTAATGAATATCCAGTTCCTCTGATCATTACGAATAAATTAGCTGCATTGTAATATAATAAAGTGATTTGAACTAAACAGAGTCATTCTAAGCATACATTCAATAAAAATTACAAAGTTCTTATGCAAATTCACTCCAGGTTTGTTGTAGCAATCCTCCTGGTATTTGGTATTCATGTTTCACAATATCTAAACTACTACCACATTCCGTACAATATAGAAGGTCCTAAGCTAAGTTCAAGTAGATAAAACCAATAGGAAACTTTAGTGTTTAGTGATTCATTTTTTAAGTAATTATTATAGTTATATTTTTCAAAACACTTTTAAGCAAAATAATAAAAGTTTAAAAGAAATTACCACTGTTATAGTATAAAATAAATATAGTTATAAGTTTCAAACAAAAACTGTAAAACACTAAAATCACAATTAACTAATATAAAAAAACTGAAAAATCTGTGAAAAATTTGTTTAGACTAGCCTCAGTCATAGTTTTTATACTGATTTTGACCCAGTGATTTCATTGGTCAATACTGTTTGTACAAATTTGCTAATTTACATAACTACAGTAAATATAATTTTTAAAACTATCAATCAATATTAAATATCAAATTATTTAATGCTTTCAGTATTAAATATTTTTATCTAAAAAATTAAATATTCTTATTAAAACAATTTTTAAACATTTAAATAACCTGAAATTGATTTAAAAATAAATAAATTATTACTCTTAAATAAAATAATAATAAGTTTAATTTATTCTTCTTCTAATATTTTCTCTAGACTTATTATTTTGCTACACTTTATTGTATCAATTTTTTGTTAGCAAACTAAAATTAGTTTTCTCTCTCTTTCTGAAAGCACACATATTCACACACATTTAATCATGTGATACTTTCAGCATCTTTAAAATAATATTAAATTAACTTATCATTTTAAATAATATTTTAAGCAAAATAATTATCTTATACATATAATATAAAATATTTATCACTATTATTAAGCTATTCTATCTCTGTAGTATTTTTTTAGCTATAACAAATAAAAATTAATATTATATTTTAAATAATTTATTATATGTAATTTATCTTACAATGAGTCCAAACTACCTAATTTATCTTTATAAGCTCCTATCTACTGAGTTTGAACCCTACTATCTATAACATTAAAATTATATATTAGAAAATAACTCAAATTTAATTTTTTTTTAAAAATATAGCTATTCTCTAACTCTACCAAACTATCTGTACCAATTATAAAGGGTACATATATTAGTTGAAAATTTATGTTTAATTAAATACAGTAAATTAGTTAACTTAAAATTAAGGAGACCTTAGTCATGACTTCAGAGAAAATCTATTTTTCTAAACTCATGTACTAATTTAAGTTCAAATGTATTCAACAAAATTTTTTATAATACTAATTTTCATAATCAAGCCTTTGAGATAATGGCGGGTGCTGTTTAATTTGTTAAAGATAATCTTCATATGAAGCAGTGGATTATTTCTGGCATTAATTTAGAAAATAAATGTAAATAAATAAATTTATAAAACCAATATAAACCTCAGGACATGAGAATTAATCAAACAACTTGAATAAATAAATGAATTGAACATTTAAATATAAATCATTAAAATAACTTTTAATAAAATATAATTACGGGCATGCATGTTGGATGAAAATAATAGGAAACGGGGGGGGGGTAATAAAGTTAGATAGAAAATATGAGGAATATAAACAAATATTTTTAATATTTAAAAAAAAAATTCACTTGAATTTTTTTGCATTTATCTTGATATGACAGTGAAATAATATATTTTTATTTACCATTGTCAAACTCACTCTACTCACAACTTTGACAACACCCACCTCAGATAAATATAATAATGATTATTACCAATTTTCTAAATTAGAGATTATCTCTAGCTCAGATATAAACTTTAAACCACAGTTAAAGATTAATATATCTGATGTTTTAATTTTTAAATATACACACGCATGGAGTTATTCACCTTCCCCCCCCCCCCATCTTTAATATCTTTATAGATATATTAAATAACATCCATACTTCCCTATTTTGTTTAAATTCATATAAATAAAGATACAATAAAAGACAAATGACCCCCAAGATGCATTTCGCGCTGAACCAGCACTCATCAGTTGGCCCAAGTCACTATCTCATATATCTCTATTATATAAAGAGTATTTATATATAGTAAATTGGGTACTTTAACCCGACCTGCTATATGGTCGCTAGAGGCGCTGTTTCTGTGTTTTCACACAGAACATACAGGGTAGGGGCCTCGAAAGCAGATGACGCTTTTTCCTACCGCTAGGTGGCGCTGTTCACAATGCGTACACACAGGAACCTTCCACAAGCTAGCTGGCAGCTTACAATGTCTGCTACCAAGAACTTAGGTGGCGCTGATTGCCATAAACACATCTAGCTTATGTGTCGTCTGCTATCAGAACCTACCAAGATTTTAGCCCTCTACGCGGCGCTGTTTCTCCATGTTACACACGGTAAAAACAGCAACCTCTAAATGCCTCATTGCTAACGTTTATGAACATAGTACTTAAAACATTCAGGGCCTATAATGTACAGGGGTGAATAAATTATAAAGTCATAACTATTTAAATATACGGTCAAATGTAATAATTTTACATTCTATTTCACCATTTCATGAATCGATGTATTTTTAAAGTATGACTTTGTAAAAAGTGATCTGTTTTTTTAATTATTTACTCAAAGTGATTTTTTTTTTTTTTTTGTAAATAAAACAAAACGTAATTTTTTTTTTAATTAAAAGGTCAACTATAACTTTAAATTTAAAAAAAAAAGCAAAAACATTTGTATATTCAAGCTCACATAATTGAAAAATCTTCTTTTCTTTAATAAAGTTACATTTTTTTTATATCAAAACTGTCTAGATGAAACATAAAATATTATAATTTAAGACATTTAAAACATAATTTATAACTTATATTTCTTATCCATTTCATTTTCTCTCTTTTAGGTTTTCCTCCCTTTTTTCTGATAAATTTATATAAATTTTAAAGAAAGAAAGAAAAATATACATTTTTAAACATAAAATTATATCAGTAAGAGAGAAAAAAAAAAAGTTTATAATGATGATTGGGATAGTTGTTTGGTGAAAATTATAAGAAATGATTCTGTAGATGTTTTATAACTTACTAACAGGTTTATTTCATCTTTTTCTGGTATAATTGAAGCACTGAATGTTGTGTAATATGTCTGTAGAATAAAATCAAAATTTTATAACTAAACAAGCAATGTTCTTATTTAACCTTTTTTTTTTTTTTTTAATTTTATTTAATGTTAACAATGATCTTTAAAACAAGTTATCAAGTTTTATAAACATTTTTGGATAGAAGCACATATTAGCAGTTTAATAAGTTTTTAAAGATTTTTAAAATTTTTCTTTGCTAATTTTAATAATCTAAAATTAATCCATTTATTCATTTTGACCAATGATTAATTTTATTTAAAGTTTTCTTGAGTTTAAAAATTTTGTAATAAAATTTCAGGAGTATAAATTTGAAATTGGAAATGAGGTAACAAAAAAAAAAATGCAGACCAAATAAGAAAATTTCAGCTTATAATGCAGTCCAAGACATCCTAAAATAAAATTTTCTTTTTCATGTCTTAGCAAATTCACTCAGGGTGATTTTTATAAAATACAGGAATATGAAGGGAAAATGGCTCACTTAAATAAAATCCCTTTATCCTCATATATATTTTACATAATTTAGTTAGTTGAATTTTAATATATCTATCTTTGACAAAGAAACCAATCCAATATAACTTTTGATTGTGGTCACTTGTTTTTTGAATTGTGCTTGATTTAATCAGGAAGTTTGATGTATTTTGGTGGAATTTATTTAGATTATAAAAAACTGTATTATAAAGAAAATAGAAAAAAAAATTAAGATTAATTTAATCGCTTTATTTTTTATAATTTTTCAAAAATTGATAAAATAACAATAAATTCTTTTCCAGTATTTTTTGTTCAAAATATAACTAAATTTTTAAGCGTTTATTTTTATAGCGCTTTGTTTTATAAATTGTAATACACTCGTAAAAAGCGCATGCACAATAGCTTGAGAAGGCTGATCTTTAATGTATTACAACTAAATTTTTAATAAATTTTTTTTATGGTAGTTGTTATGTGGACATTTTTTAAAAATATTTGTTTCTTAAAATTAGTAAAAATAAAAATTCATAGACACATTGAAAGAGTATATGTATATATATACAACTAAAGCACAAATATTTCATTTCACAAATATATGTTCTAGTATGCATATCTATATATATGATATGTTTATATATGACTGTGTGTTCTTATATATAAAATCAAGCTAAATTTATTTTTAATTATTTTGTTAAACTTTTACTAACTGACTAAAGTAATAAATGAAATAAAAAAAGAAAACTTAAATTTAAAATTATTTTCCTATTAAAAAAATATACTACTACACATTCATATAGATTTAATAAATATGATTATTGTTGTGTCCCTAACTTTGATTGGATGACCAGCAAACAGATATACAATAAAACTCGATTGAATAACAGCACATATATATGTAGCAGTAATAATTTATTAACAATTAGGAAAAGTAATTACTATACTGATCTTTAACACAAATATAAAGTCTGCATTTAAGCGACCTTAATTCACTGGTTAATTATTGAATAGCAAATAATGTTTACAAAGTTTAGCTATAAAGGTAAGCTATTATTCATTTTACCTTCACTGACATCTATACTCTTTATCACACAACCCTTGATGAGCCTTTTGAGGCATTTCAAAAGAATAATAACACCCAGACAGTCTGTTAAAAGTACTAGTCGGCCTAGTGACCTACAGGAGCTGAGATCCTGGGAATGAAGTCCTCTAATGATGATCTTCACTGCTCTTCAACTCTTGGACCCAGTGACTGTAACAGCAACCACAGAAAAAGCCAACAGACCTTTTTCTCTAATTTTTTATATCCATCTCTTCTTTTGTTTCTTTTATTTTTTTCTGGAGTAAAT
This sequence comes from Epiperipatus broadwayi, assembly GCA_028023455.1. Lineage (NCBI taxonomy): Eukaryota > Metazoa > Onychophora > Udeonychophora > Euonychophora > Peripatidae > Epiperipatus > Epiperipatus broadwayi. The sequence goes on along the minus strand of JAQFVV010006214.1, from coordinate 6,196,653 downwards.
TCTTTGGCTTTAATTAATCAGTTGGCTTAATTAATTCACATATTATTTAGAGTTTGTTATCATACAATGAAATTCCTCTTAGCTTTTTAATTATACAATTAATTACTCTCTTAGGAATTTATTTCCATATAAGATAAGTTTTTAAGGTCTATAATATTAATTAATCTTAGGAATTTATTTTTATATCTGTATGGTTTTAAGATCTATACAATTAATTAGTATCTTAGGAATTCATTTCCATATAAGGTCTATTTCATTAATTAATATATACATGCATCTATGTTTATTAAAACTATGTTTAACTGAAACATTTCTTTTCGATGATTTATTTATCAGCATTAGTAAGTTTAAAATATTATTTAAAATTTTGTACTCCTCCCCTTACTACAGAAAATTGTTTGGGCTTGTGTATAGTTGTTGAATCTGGCCGGTCTTCGTATCCGAGTCTGGATAATCTAGTTGTTAATCCGGTCAGCTTTGGTGTTGATTCTAGTTCCTGTTCCATTCTCCCAGGTTCCATGTCGCAGCTTTCTGGTTTTTCCTCTTCATTCTCAATCTATATTTTATGTGGAGTTGGTTCTGCTGTTTTGTATTTGTTGATTTTCATCTTTTGGCATTTGCCAATCTTCTTCGAATCTCCGACAGACATGATTTACATATCTTCTGTATCTCATCACATCCTGTTTGGATGATTGCTATTGTTTTTGGTAACATTTTCACAATTTCTCCTTTAACCCATTTCTTCCAGATTATGTCTTGAACTCAAACTCTGATATCTATTATGTATGTATTGTCTCTTTTCTGGTCTATTGTTTGTATTTTTTCGGCCAGTTACGTATTTTACTCTCAGCTTATAAATTTCTAGTTCTTTTTTTCTTAAACTGTAATCTCTTATTGAAATGATTCACTTCTTCTCTGCAGCTGTCTTCTTGTTGCCAGTGCAGGGGGCTTAATACATGGCCCATCTTCACAGAGTTACAATGCCTTTTGTTGGCACTATCTGTCATTTCTACAGTTTTTTTTGAATAAAGGGAAATTTGCTAGCTTTATAGATGAATGTTTGCGCATTTTCTTGCAATTCTTTATTAAAGAAATCTGGCTTTTTATATGCCATTTCTTGATCAAGAGGGATTTTTTTAATAATTTTAATTTGGATTCTTAATTCACGGAACCACTCCCAAGGATAGAGTTAATCTTCCCTTTTACAATCTATAGCAGTAGATTCATTTTTTTACCGCAATAGTTGCTGGGCGCTGTCACACAGCCTAATAATCTTAGTGCATTTCCATTTACATCATGCACACTAATATTTGTTTTCTCTATTTTACTTTCATCATTGGCCAATGACAGTAACAGCCAGTCATTGAATGACATCAGAGAAATAGCTGATCCACTACCAATTTCCATCAACAATTCTTTTCCACAAAGTCTCAGCTTCATCATAAACTGATTTAGAACTTGGGTTACCATATTTTTAATTTTATGGTAATCTCCTCTATTTCCTTGCATAGGTAATGTACTTCTGTAAATATAAGCTAAATGCCCCTTTTGTAAACATGACTTTTTATGCCACCTACATTCTTTTGATATGTGGCCTCTTTTGCCGCAACAAAAACCTATTATTCTAGCTTTTTTTTTTTCAGCTTTCTCTGGCACTGACTTTTTCTGTTCTGTTTTGTGTGCTAAAAACCTGAACCTAATTGTACGCTATGCCTTTTTTAATAGCCATCTCATACATAATCTCAGGTTCCTTGAGAAATTGCTGTCTGAGCCTATCATCAGATATTCCCCATAGTAACTGGTTTATGAGTATTTCATCCACGAAGTCACCATACCCACAACCTTTGATCAATTCCCTGAGACTGTTATACTCTTTAATTTTTTCACCGTATACCTGATCCTTCTTCGCAAGGTTAAAGCAAGCTATGTGCTACGATGGATGAGGGCTGAAATGATCACTTAATTTCTTCTCTATTAGATCATCATACTTTAATTTCTCAGTAATGCCTATTTCAAACAATCTATTTATGACTTCTATTACTTTAATACCCGCAAAACACATGAGTGCCGCTACTTTCCCTTTTGTTATCTTCAATTCCATTTCAAAATAAATAAGTTTTGTAACTGTGTAATATACAATGACCATTCAGATGCATTATTAATCTCGAATTCAGATATACTATTCTGCCCAAAAGCACTCATGATTAATTACTGAACAATTAGCATTACTACTAACTTTAATGATTATAATTCTATACTTTTCTCCCTAAGTTCGAAAACCTGAATGCCAGAAGTTTACTAATGACTTACAGTCTTTCCTATTTCCATAGGTTCAAACAACAATGACTGCCAATAATTTGGCCTTTTAACTTATTCGCTATCCACAGGTTCAATGTGACTGCGCCAATAATTAGCTGTGTCTCCAACTTTGACTGGGCAACCAGCAAACAGATATATAATAAAACTCGACTGAAAAACAGCACATATATATATATGTAGCAATAATAATTTGTTAAAAATTATGAAAAGTAATTACTATACTGATCTTTAACACAAATATAAAGTCTGCATTTAAGCGAGCTTAATTCACCAGTTAGTTATTGATTAGCAAATAATGTTTACAAAGTTTAGCTATAAAGGTAAGCTATTATTCATTTTATGTTCACTGATGTCTATCACACAACCCTCGATGAGCCTCTTGATGAGTTTCAAAATAATAAGACCGAGACGGTCTGTTAAAAGCACTAGTTGGCTTAGTGACCTACAGGAGTTGAGATCATGGGAATGAAGTCCACTGATGATGACCTTCACTGCTCTTTAACTTGTGGATACAGTGATGGTAGCAGCAACCACAGAAAAAGTCAACAGTCCTTTTTCTCTAGTTTTTTTATATCCATCTCTTCTTTTGTTTCTCTTATCTTTTCTGGAGTAAATTCTTCGGCTTTAATTAATCAGTTGGCTTAATTAATTCATGTGTTATTTAGAGTTTGTATCATACAATGAAATTCCTCTTAGCTTTTTAATTATACAATTAATTACTCTCTTAGGATTGTATTTCCATATAAGATAAGTTTTTAAAGTCTATAATATTAATTAATCTTCGGAATTTATTTCCATATCTATAAGGTTTTAGATCTATACAATTAATTAATGTCTTAGGAATTCATTTCCATATAAGGTAATTTATAAGATCTATTCCATTAATTAATATATACATGCATCTATGTTTATTTAAACTGTGTTTAATCGAAACATTTCTTTTCAATGATTTATTTATCAGCATTCATAAATTTAAAATATTATTTAATATTTTGCAATTATAAAAATAATAGTTTTTATAGCTATAACATTTATATATCATAATAATATAACATAATGGAGAATACTTAACATTTTTTCTTTAATTCTATAAAAAGAGGATTGTCGTTTTATATTTTGCTCCCTATAGTATTGTAGTTCTATATTTTGATATTGTATAAATCTGCAAACAAGATGAAATTACTGTATTACTCAGGAAATAATAGAATAATTATGATTTTCGGTAGAAAAATGAAACTACTTGATATGGTTCAATATTTATAATTTAAGAGGGCAAACTCAAGGCCACCATAAAATGCTTTGTTGAAAACTTTGTTTCCAACAATTTGCCTTTATATTAATTGAATTCACAATACATTTGAAAATTTCTTGTCTGAAAGCATTGCTATTTATTTTAAAAAATTATTTCCTTGCATGTTTAATTATTAGTATATTTTTAGTTATTATAACTAATGCATACTCTTATATTTCAACATAAGGTTTAAAATATTGGAAAAATATATGCTAATCTCTTTTTAAAGTGCATTTCAACTTGGTTAAATCTTTTTGTTAGACCAAATCAAACATAGTTCTTCAAATACCATGCATTATTATTTTGTAATAATTGATGTACATTATATTGATATATAAGATAAAAATATTTTTAGCAAGTACTTTGTTCATTGTTGATTTAATTTTGTTAAGATAGTTTTAGCTGACTTTATGCCCATTATATTGAATGCCCCTGTTGGCAGATTTATTCATTTACTATTAATTTTTACATTTATTATTGTTATTTTTGTTTTAAAATACATATTATTTGGAATTATGAAGTTGTGTCATGGTGGAGAAGTGACAATATTACAAGATGAATATAAAAAAAAGAGTGGACAAATAAATATCTGATGTTATTAAAAGAAAAAAATATTAAAAGTTTATCATTTATTTTTTATTTTATTTCTGTGAAGTGTTATCCATTACATAACATTTAGTAAATATTCTCTTATCGTCATTATTATTTATAAAATATAAATGCTGAATAAGACACAATCTGCTTAAACTAAATGTCTAATTCTAAATATTCTTAAATCATAATTTGTTTTAACCAAATTATCATCTCCAAAACATAATAATCTTGACAGGTATTTAAGTCCTAGCATTTATGTTTAATTATTGGATCAAAACAACAATTTTATTAGAATCTTAATATTTATTTTATTGTCTTAGTGCTCTGTTTTCCTTCACATTTTTTTATTTAAATTTAGCAATAAATAAGATTTCGAATAGTCTCATTGATTTTAAGCATTTTATTTCTTGTCATTATCTAATATAGAGATATAAAATTATTTAATCAATTTGAATCACAAGTAGCTATGGAAAATCTGTCCTACTACACATTTTAATTTATTATTATCAGTCTCCCCATTCAATTATAGCATTTGTGTTAAGATTTATTAATTTATTTTTTTGTTGGGGAAAAAAAAATGAATTCAATGTTTTTTTTTAATTATTAAATCAGAAAAAAAATATACATTACATGTACACATGTATATAAATACATGTAATAAGGCTTAACTTCTTAAAAGTAGTATCACACTAATAAGACTGAATCATTTATAGCACTTACTAAGTCATCATTATGAATTGTTCTGTATTAAATACCCTGCATGATTTGATGCAGTTGATATAGTATCTAACTTGGGATCAGGAGATTCCTGGATATATTCTGACACTCAAACTTTTTATGAACTCAATGTATCAAACAATAATTTTAGAACTTTCTTTGAATTTTTTTATTTTTTGTCTCTATTTTTAGTATTTTGATGGCTGTTTTTTTTCCAGGTCATCAATCATTTTTTTCTCTCATTTCTTTTTACTCCCTTCGATTTTTCAAACATAGTCTTCATAATTTCTTTCTCTAAATGTATGTCAATATAATTTTTCTTTGACTTTATAACCTCAGTATTTTTTTATTTTAACATTCAGTGTTACAAATGTCATTTCAATTTATCTTTTTTTTTTTTCCAAATATAAAACTCAAAAGACTCCATTTTTTTTTCATCATTTTTTTCTGATTGTCCACACTAAAAAAAAAAATATATATATATATTTTAAAATATAGCTATAATGGGCTATCAAATAAGAGTTATTACTCTTGTTATTTGACTATAATTTCCACTAATATTCGCATCACTAATTTTATTAATAGATAATCAACTACCTTATGTTTAAAAGCACTTGTCTAATTTAGTGCTATTATATGTGATTTAATATACTGGTTATGTAGCAGTTTAAAGTCTATCATAGATCAATTTATCACTTTCATTGTTTGAACATTTTATGATCTCCTGAGTGACAAAACATTTGATTACTTTTCTGCTTATTTTAATATCCAAGAATCACTCTTAATCTTTTATTATTTCTATTTTTAATATTATTCCTCCAGATTTAAATACATTTATTTTTATTTCAGTTTCTACAATTTATTTTAAAATATTACTTATTATTCTCTTAAGCTCATTTTCAGTATCTACAAGTACTTCTCCAACATCACTAAAGCCTGATTAAGTGATCTTTCTCACAACAATACTCATTTAAAAAAAAATCATCAAAATAAAACAAACAGGTCTATAATTTTGTATTTATATCTGTCTCTTATATGAAAACTGTTTTCACAAAAATCTTTTGATTAATTTATAAATTAACATTAATTGTTTTTCTTACTAATCAATAGTTTTTTCTTCATAACATCCAACAAATTAAGTATTATTTATTAATTTTCTTTTCTCTTCCTTTTGCTATCTAAACAATAAATGTTATCACTCCAAATATATGCTTGTTTACTTTATTTCAAATTTTAACATTTTCAGGTTTCATTTTTTAAAAACTTATCATTAATATTTTAAGAATACACATTTCAGTTTTTTGTTTTTATGCTTAACAAATAACACAGACTTAGTAATTAATATATATAAATTTGGTGTTTTGGAGAATAAATAAATCATATGACTAACACATATATAAAATAGAAATTGCTTTTGTGTTCTTATAACTCATACACTTATAGATTGGCTTTGATGAGGTTTTTTTCTTTTTTACATATAGCACAAATCATAGGAAAGATTTTGAATTATTTAATATTCTGGTCAGAAGAAATAACCCCAAGCCAAAAATACTATATTCCACACTGCTCATGATCATAAGTCTTATATATTAATGAACATGCATTGTATTTTCAATATAAATTTGAATTTAATTTTTTTTTCATATTGTTTATTTTTTTTTTTTTTAAGAAGAAATAAATATGGTTCATGTGAGGCTCTGAAAAATGCTATTTTTATGAGTCTTAAAAATTATTAGTGAAGTTAGAGGAGATTTGCCTTAGTCATCAACTCCATCTTATACAACCAATACACATGACCACATACATGTGAAAAAGATAAATGATCTCCAATATACATATTTTATGCTGAACCACTAAACATCACATGATCACTATCTCATACTAGCACAATAATTGTTATTAAACAATCCAAAACAAAGCAAAACTCTCCATATAGTAGTGCCATCTTGTGCTAACAAGAGCAATCAATGGATGCCAGAAGGCTTGTGCATAAAATCCCTATCTAGTGCCTACTCATCCAATATTCCCAGACTAGTTTCTGGCTTGTGGCCTTCATCAGTGAGGACCAAAATGTCTGGGTGCTGAATTGAGTTCAGACCCATATGACTATATAAGCTATTGAGCTTGGATTGAAAATATTAATAGTGTTTTCAATTTCATTCTCATAGTTAAATAAAGTTAAAAGGTGGGTGCTGGAGGGTTGCATTAGATCCTAAGATCTAGGTGCAGTGCTCTCAGATCCAGGGCTCCTCACTGATGAAGGCCAGAAACTAGTCTGGGGATATTGGATGAGTAGGCACTAGATAGGGATTTTATGCACAAGCCTTCTGGCATCCATTGATTGCTCTTGTTAGCACAAGATGGCACTACTATATGGAGAGTTTTGCTTTGTTTTGGATTGTTTAATTTTATGCTGAACCAACATTCAGCAGTTCGTCCAGATTATCATCTCCCACACACACATATATATAACCATTGCTCCGTTTATATTAAGATAGCAATTCTTCAAATTTTAATGGACAAGCTTCAATCCTTTCCACATTTTCCATCTTTTCAGCCATCCATATCATAGAAAATCTAATGATGGCATATTCAAAATCCTTGTTTGCCAATTTTGTTGTCATACCGCATTCAGAACTTTAAGCCCAAATACACAGAAGAGGAATGGGAAGAATACAGGCTCAATATGTAATATTTAAATGCAAGTATATTATATATACTTTTAATTTAGATGTGATTAGAGAGTATTTGAGTCTAGATTTTCAAGCTCTCCTTAGTCATCAATTCCATCTTATACAACTAATACACATGTCCACAGGCATGCGAAAAGATAAATGATCTCGTATTTCTTGCTGATTATATATATGACATGATGGGAACCAATTGATGAGTGCTGGTTTAGCATGAAATATGTATAGGAGATCATTTATCTTTTTTTGCATGTTTGTGGTCATGTGTATTGGTTGTATAAGATGGAGTTGATGACTAAGGAGAGCTTGGACAGTCTGGGTTCAAATCCTCTCTAATTACATCTAGATTAAAAATATATATAATATACTTGTATTTAAATATTAGTGAAATTGTAGAATCATCTTATAATTTTTTATATTAATATTTTTTCCTAGATCTCTTTTAATTTATTATTTGTACAAAACAAATCTTAATAAGTTTTATTTTTTTCAATAGATAAAGTCTTAGATTTTTTTAAAAATATTTATAAAATATTGAATCATGATTTTAAAAATCTTTTCACTATATTTTGTTATTTATAAAATCAAAATTAATATATTTGCAAATATCTAATCACAATATTTCATATTAAACCCAATTTTTAGCTCTACATGTTTAAAATAAAATAGACCTACTACCTATGTTTTAACTCTAAAAGTATTTCATCTTTTTTTTTTTCACATATAGTAATATTTTGCAGGCATTATAAAAAAGTAAAAAAGCTTATTTTTCAAAATTAATGTATCAATTTTGATATTATATAAACTTGATAATGTTTAAATTTTGCAATGCATGTAGTTAAAAGACAACTACAACATTGATTCAAATTAGTCATTTCACAGTTTTAATATAACAATCTTTATATTTACATTTTCAGATAAGAAATATTGTGTTCTTTAAATAATATTTATTAATATTGGAGTTTCTCATTTGTATATTTCCAAAAACTTTTGTTTATTGATTTTAATTATGAATACATTCACACAGATAAAAGATTTGAAATCGTTGTGGTTGAATTTTATTAAAATCTTCAAATGTTGAATTAATTCCATTATTAAAACTTTTTTTTGATTTTTAGAATCTGTTATTAGTCAAATCAGGATTTTTATAAAAGAAAAAAATTGCATATTTGAAAAATGTCATTATTTATAATCATTGAAATTTATTTTAATATTTATTAATATTTTTGAAATTTTTTTATTGAACTTAATTATGTATGTTATTATTTTTACATTCCAATTCTACATTTAAGTTGCTGAAGTTGAAATAAAATCATATAATAAAAACAAATTTAGTAATTTTTTTTTGTTATTTAATTGGGAATGAAATCACTTTTTATAAAGTAAATTTTTAATGTCATGATATTAAGAAACAGTTAAATTGTTTTAAAATTTTAATTCTATTGAGCCAGTAAACAATCAAAGTTTTCTACCATTTTCATTTTATAATTGAACTATTTTTATCTCTGAAATTTCTTCCTATATTTGTAGACAATTTTTAATGTAAATTAAAAATATTTTTTTGATCAAATTTTTTAACATAAAAACAATAATTGATGAATAAAAACAATAAATGAGTCTTGCATTGGTGGTCAAGAGGTCAGTGCGACTGCCTTGCACTTGTAGGCAGTTGCCCGGGTTGCAGGTTCGTGTCCCGGCTGATGCTATGACAAAAAAAAAACAAAAAAACAATAAATGATGAATAATGAGGGGACTTATTATAAAATAGAATACAAGGAGCCAGGACCTATGCTCTAACTAACTACATGATTTCAATTATATACTATCCAAAGCAAATTATAAGCAAACAAAAAGGTAATTAACTAACAAAAAAATAATTAAAATTTGCAAATTTTACAATATTTGATAGCCATTTTTTTGTTTTTGTGTGCTGTACATGATCATGTTAAAAAAAAGTAAAATTTGTAAATAAATTTTTCAATAATGTAGTAATCATTTTCCTATCTTGGAACACAGTATATGATTATATATATATTAATAAAATTTTGTCAGTTTATATTGAAAACATATATTTTATTCTAGAACCTTTGACACTCAGTATTTTGCTTAAAATATTTTCTAAGATTGATGATAAAAGTTTTACAGAATTTTAGCACATGCTTAAAAGTTAATACTGATTAAAAACATTAAAATGATTAGAGATAGAAGTAATTTCTTAATAAAAAGATTAGTCTCATATCTTTCTGTAAGAAAAAGAAGTTATTGGGGGGGGGGGGATATCACCCACAGCATATTTAATAGCTACAAAAGTCATTTTACTATTTATTTTATTTTGAAAATAAATTTATTTTTTTTTATATTCTGAGTGAATATACAATCCATAAAAAAATATATAGATATAAATGTGTCTCCTCAATTTATTATTAATAACTATATTATTATTTTTTAACATTTTGTTTATACTATTTATATATGCATATTGTACATATAAAGAAGTATCTGTGTTATATATATATATATGCATTTTGAAAAGTATTATACATATGTAGTTCAGTAACCAACACCCATTGTATTCTAATCAATGTTTATCAAGAAAACACAAGCTTTTATATACTACACATTTGAACACAAGGGGGCGTGGAACAAAATATAGCATAGTTTGTGACACCATTGTATTTGTCATTATATTTAATTGTAGCTGCTAATATGATTCTAACAGAAACTAGTTTGCAAAGAATTGAGCATCTTTTTACAAATTTATATAACACAATAAATATATATATATTTGTCTTTTGTCTTATAATGTTGCAGTTGTCTGAATTTTTTTTTACTTATAAATTCATTAAATATCATCAAAAGAATTCTCCTAACCAAGTTTTATCCTTAATATTATTTTGTCAGTATAATTGCAAAGAAAAGGCAACACAATCATATTCCTCTTGGCATTAATTGGAAAGCAATATCTATAGTTTTTCAGTTCTCTTGACTTATTTTTGAAAAATGTATATTTTATAAATAAAATAATTCTAGTTTTATTTATGAAATTGAAAGAGCTGTATGTAGGGGAAGAATATCTTGCTTGAAAAATTATTCTTTTATTAATTTTCAATCATTAATTTTTTTGCAATTTTCAAAGAAGCAAAAATTATTGACATTGATTTGTTAATTGTTTTTAAACATTCTTATTCCACAGAATGATTATATTTTAAGTTGTTGATTTTAAGACATCATAATTTTTAATTTTTAGAAAATTCAGACTCATATTTTCCATATAATTTTCGAAAATTTTTCTATATATCTTCCTTCTGTGTAATTATGTTAAGTGATTTCTATTAATTGTATACCAAAATGAATCATTTTTTTTAATTTTTAACTAAAAGAAAAAACAAATGTTGTAGTCCAATTTTATTTATTCTTTGTATAAATAAAGGAATGCAAATGAATATCAATGTGTCTGTAATTCAGTGTAGGCATATAATTTTTGTCAGTATTACATATAACATATTAAAAGTTTGTACACATTAGTTGATTACATAATGCTATTATGCTACTAACAAAATATAACATGTAATTTATTTTAATATTTATGAATCACTGAAATGTATATTTTATTTTTACAAGACATTTACCATTACTGTTATAGAGATTTATATAAACAAATATATAAAAAATAGAATATTATATTTAATGGTGAATAGTGAAAAGGTAAAGAATCTGATATTAAAAAGACAGTAAATTTAAAGAGTAAAGAAAATAAAATATTCAGGATTATCCTTTTCAAGATTAGAGACAATGATATTGTGGGAAGAATGGTATGAAATCTTAAAACTTTATTTTTATAAGTAGAGGAGAAACAATCCGAATTATATTATATTGATAAACAGTCCAATACTGATGAAATAAAAGTATTAAATTGAGTAAAAGAAATTACACTTGTTAGTTGAGAAAAAAAAAAAAATTATAAATCTAAATTCTCATTTGCCATTATATGAATGATAATATGGATAAAAGAATAATTCTGCAAGCTGATCAACATGGCTTTGTTATACTTAAATGATATATTGTTGATTATTTTTCTTATATGAAGTTTATCATAGTTATTAATAAGCAAACATTATTAATAAGCAAATATATGTATATATAAATAAATATAATCACATTAGATTTCCATATATGTTAATAATTTCTTCTTTCTGTCCCCATCCTGTTAGGTGGTGGACAATTATTTCCCCTAACTGCATCCATACATCCTACTCTAGGTCTATCTTTTACTGGCTTTCCCTCTATCATTTCTTCTATAAACAGTATGTTTCATAAAGAAATCATATCTCTTCTTTGAGCAATGATCTTCAAAATACTTTTCCAGTCTCATCCTAAATATCCATGGCATTTCTGTCATGCAGTGCATCATGTCTTAAAGGCTTTTAGTTTGTGTTTTTTTAAAACCAAGCAGAATTCATCTTTTTGATCATATAAGGCCACACTCCAAATATAGATCTTGATAAATGTTTTTTTTTTTAACATGGAAGAATATATTTTTAAATGTTAGTAATTGCCATTTTTTGTTAAAAACTTATTTGGCTTAAGGAATTTTAATGTTTATATCTCATTTCTATCATCTGATGTTATTAAGTTTCCCACATATTTAAAATTGTGATATATTCTAGTCTTTCTCTTTCCACTACATTACATTCACCTGATTTCCTCATTAAAACATTTCATTATGTCTTTCATCTAATAATTTTCATTTTGTGCCTTTCTTCAACAGATTATCATTTAACATTTACTGTGTATTTCATTCTTTGCTATTAAAATCATATCCACAAAGGATATAATACTAAACAGTTTGCTGTTTACTTTCACTTCTTCAACATAAATATTAAAAAGTAAAGATATTAAGTCATAACCTTGTCTTACATCTTTTCTTATTTTAACTTCATCATCTTTGCTTTCGTCAGTAGTGTGGTTTTTGTGTAGACAATATGGTAATTTTTTGATTCTAAAATTATTTTCAAATTTTTTAATATTTTGAACATTATGCTTCAATTAAATTATCAAATGCTTTTTCAAAATCAATAAAAATCAGTGCTATTTTTTTTTTATTCTCAAAGATTTTTCAATCACTATTCAAAGATTCAAAATTGCTTCTACTACTTCTATTTCTCCTAAATCCAAACTGATCATCTAACAAATTTTGTTTTGATTTTTAATATCCTGATAATTTCCACCTAAAGATTGTGAAAACAAACCCAAAGTTATGTAATCTTCATATTTGACTTCATCTTTTTTAGGATACTCTTTTCAAAACCTGAAGCCATTTTTCCAGATATATATATATATATTATTTATTAATTACCATTTTCACTTCTCTCCCAAAGATTTTAATATCTCAATTGGAATTTCATCTACTTCTATTGCTTTCCTAGAGTTAAGTTACAAAAAACGATTTTCTAATTCAAGCACATCAAAATTGGTAATACTAATTCATTATAATTCACTTGAAATTCTTTCTTGATTACTGACTTATTCACTTCATTTCCTGCATATAATTGTTCTATTCTTGTCATCATTCTTTTATTTCATCTTAATTAGCCTAACTTCACCTTCTTTGTTTTTAATTATGCTCAGTGCCTTTTGCTAACTCAATTGTTTTTTATTATTATAGTATTACTTTTTCATGGTTTCTTTTCCTTTCGTCTATTTTTCTACAAGAATTTCTTATTAATTAACCATCATTTCTTTTCCATTTCTAGCCTTTCTATTACTATAGTTTTAAAATTTTCTATACTTTTTTTTTGCTGTCTTGCACTTACCTCAGTAAAAATGAAACTTAAACTTATGATTTATTTCTTTAAGTAAAAATTAAATAGGATTGAACAGTCCTTTTATTCATAAGTGTGATTTTTTAAAATCAGAAATATATTTAATATCTCTAATACTCCTGAAAAATGGAGATATATTTAATGACATAGTTGAACAAGTCAATTGCAAGAATTTTAGATACATATGTTTTAACTATTAGTATACAGTATTATTTGATTTTTTTATAATTAGGATACCAACAACATGTGACCAACAGTTTTACCAGGGATTAATAAGAACTCATTAGGACTCAAATCATTTAATTACTTGCCAGCCTGGAGAGATTTTATGAAATCTTTTGCAGCAGTAAATTTATTTCTAAAGTAATTTTCTGACAAGAAATGAATGACTGTTTCCAATGATCTGATGATGTACTTTTAAAATTTATTTTGCAATGATATCATTTATATCAATGCTTCTCAAACTTATTGATATAAAGGCTCTTCTGGAATATCTAGAAACATTTGCAGCTCTAAAAGAAAAAATTCTTAATAAAAATGTATGCTGTTATTATACAATTTTTTGTATTTATATTTATTTAAATAATTTTCTTATTTTTATTTTCATTATAATACAAAATAGTTAAAGAATTACAAATATTATAAAGTTCATGAAATAGAAACATTAAATTCATTAATAATAATCAGAACAAAAATTGAATAGTGCAACGAAAGAGATATAATAACACTTTAATGCGATGAATGTGTTTGAATATTGCTACATAAAAAAATCAGTTGTAGGTGAAATATTTGGCACAGCAATTCTTAGAATTTTCCCCAATGTTTTCATTGTTGATAAATAAGGTTCATGCTTATTTGTAATTAATAATAGTAATGAAAATACAGTTTTGCAAAAATATAAGGATGTAAATGGATCTAAAATATTTAAGGTTGTGTTTACCAATGAAGAATATTAATCTTGCCACTGAATCTAAAATTCTAATAATTTTTTTTACAAAATTCCAATTCAAGGGTTGAATCTGCTTTTAAGTCAATTAGTTCTTAGACAATAGGAGATTGCTAAATTGTAAGAATGAAACAAATGGTGTTTTTATTCAATCATGTTCGTTATTTTCATTTAAGTTAGGAAAATATTTTTTTTAAAAAATATTGAATTTATAATGTAGTTATTCTTCTTTTACTTTCTGCTAATAATAAAATGTTATTTTCTTCAAGAAATTCCTCGAGAGAAACAAATATTTCTGGATTTTATTCTTAAAAACTTTTTAACCATGCAGAAAATTTATTTTGAAATGCTTGCAATTTTGTTTTCAACTGTTAATATATTAGAATTTTTTTCTTGTAAAGAAAGATTTAGTTTTACTTTTTTGAAAAAATTCATCAGGTAAGAAAGCAAATATATCCAATTTTTTTGATCAGAAAAACAAGATGCTATTGTGAGATTTTTACTAGCTTTTAATATTAAAATTATTTTTAAAACTTTTGTTTTTTAAAACCACAGACAGCCATCTTTCTGTTATATAAAAGATATTCATAATTGGAGTCTAAGAGTCTGTGTTAGTGATGTTACTTTTTGTGTAGTTAACTTACGGACATTTCTTATAACATTTTGCTGATTTTTTCATATGTTGGTTTTCTCTGTGGAAAAACCATTGTTATTTCTATAAATTCCACCAGTTATTCAAGCTCATTTTTTATAAAAAAAAAAATTCATCTTTTTAAATATATTTTTCTTTAGTTGCACCAGAAAGATTTTTACAAACTAGCAGCTTTTCATGAATTTGCAAATTATATAGGTATCTGACAAAAACTACTACATTAGCATTATTTGTATTGTAAATTGATTCATCAAATTGAATAATATATATAATATTTTGCTTGATTTGTGATAATATGTATTCATTATATTGATGGCAATGCTATCTATTATTTTTTTAATTGTGTCATTGGGCACAGGAAATTTTTTTTAAAAGATCTGATATTTTGGAACCATAGATAGATAGTTTTAAAATTTTTATTCCTGCTGGCAAAATGAAATACCATCAATTGTACAAGATTTTTATTTTTATTTTAGCAATTAATAAAGCAATTTTGAAAGAAACTTTCACTAATTTTTCATTTTAATTTGGTATGCTTTGAAAACAAAAAAAAAACTGTTTGCCATTTGATTTTTTGCATTTCTCTTTAAAAAATTTAATTATCTTACTTTTAAATTTAATATGCACATTATCTAAATAGCACTAAGTTCTTTTCAGTCTTATTTTATCAGTTGACAATTGTTCCTAGCAGATTACACATATAGGTTTGTGTGGATCATTATATGAATGCACAAGTTCATATTTCAAGTAAGATGGATTTCGGAATCTTGTCCTTAGTGACAATTCTGCTAATTCTGATAAAATATGAAATTCTTTGCTTGCAATTCAAATTTTTTGGTGTCTTCACTGCCTTTGACTGACTGACCTTTAATTATTAGCCATTTAATCATTTCAGAGTTAACTTTTCAATGAATTATCATAAGTGCTAAAACTGATGATACTCATTTCAAAGATGAAGTAGTAAACTCTGTATTTCTTGTGCTGATGTATATTAATTGTAAAATAAAGTTATTGGATTATGCTATATAGTGTAAAATTGTAAATTTTCACATTAAAATTTAAAAAATATATATCTATATATTACAATAAATCTAATTATATATTTCTTATTTAAAAATTAATGAAATTTATTTTCATGACTTCTCGTAAGAAAATTCACAACCTTTCTTAGAATGACAAGGCATTAAGCTATATAGATTCTTGCTCAGATAATATTTTGTATTTAAATGAGAATAAAATAAATCCAGTATGATTTCTGCCAACATTTTTGCATTATATATGCTCATGGATATTGACCAAAATTTGTGATTATTTTCTGTGTATTTATTTTTAGCACATTAGATACTATGTATGTAAATTGTTGTGGTATTTAACTAAATGATAAATCTTTTATATTTTAAAGATTTATGTAGACTAGAAATAATGTGTGTTGTTTTTAGTTTGTCAATCTGGACCCATACTTTACTATCACTAATTAATTTATTTTTAAATATGGAGAAGTGATAAAGTTATATGAATCTAGTTATTGAATTGAAAAAACTTTTTTGAATTAGTCTCAAATAATTGTTAATAAGAATGTTATCAGCTCATTTCACATTATATTTTTTTCTACAAAAGTAATACAATTTTAATTTTGAATATTCAGCTGTTAGTTGATCTACATAGGGATCAAAAAACTTAATTATATTTTTAACATGTTGTGTGCTATGTATTTTTTTTTTTACTATTTTAATATTGATGGAAAATTAGATAACACACACACACATATATATATATATATATATATATTTGCATCACATAAACTAAGATAATCATCTGAACACAATCTAAAATAGTGCAAGGTAGTACATTAATATCCATGACTAAAAGGGACAAATATTTGATTCACATCATCAGTAGGGTCTTTGTAAGATGAAGTTGAAATATTTAGACCCTATAAAATTTTTTTGTATGTGTGATGAAGTTTTTAATTATTAATGACTGAGAAGAGATTTTAGAAAATAAGAATGAGGGTAATTTGGGATATTAACTAGTAAGGGGAGGAAAGCACCATAATCACTGAGAGAGATCGTAAAGCTGATAGAAAAGTAGCATTAGTTGGATAGATATTTGTGGTTGATTGCAATTGATGCATTTACATTTGTATTAGCTGTCATTTTAAATCACTAAATAAATGCTCAATTAAAAATCATCAGTGTGATATTTTGTATGGACCAACACTCCTCAAATATCTTTTCCTTTTTGTAGTAAGTATATAGAACACTAACACATTTTTAATTTGATATAGAACATGATAAAAGAATAATTTTTTAAACTAGTTATTTGATTAGAGATTTTACTTTAATTAAAATCAATTTTTATATTGCCATCTACTATTTGATAGGGTATAAGATTTCAGAAGTGTGAAAATAGCTTCAAGATGTTTATAGTTTCATTTAGTTATTAAATTTAGTTAATGTTACTGCTAATAAAATAAGATTTTTTAAAAAGAAATTTATAAACTTATGACCTTAGAAGAAAAATTCAATTTTATTGCATTTAGTATAGCAAATATAACATTAATATAAGTAGTAATAATTTTTTTAAAAGTTTATTTCATTCTTAAATTGCATTTTCTATCCATATCTTCAGCTTCAGCAGTATTTATTTTTATCAGTATGTGAATTTTGTTTATACTATCTGATGACCATTGATTGTTCAAACTTACAATAGATAATTCTGGAATAAAGTGAAGAGAACTAACTGCTCCTGAGATCAAATTTTATTTTACATTACTATTAGATCTTTGTTTGTTTGGGCTTTTAGCGTCAATCAGTGATGAACAAAAAAATCTTCTTCAAATGATTCTATTAATGAAGATTGTTTTGAATGGAGAATGGGATAGTTTTGTTTGATAATGATGTCCTGGAAAAAATCTTTTATTTTACCCTTTTTAGGAAATGTCATATTCTGTTGCCATTGCTTTCAATAAATATATTCAATTTTTTTGAAGTAATAATGTTTGGCATTATTTTTTTGTCAATTGCAGTTTATTTTTTTCCTTGCAACTAATCACTTAAAATTAATAACTTTAGGTGGGTCGGGGTAATAGTTGTGGTCAAATCTATCAAAATGTTTAGATGTTAAACATTATCATAAGAGCATCTGGGAAACACATAACCAGGATTGATTTTCTATCTTTCAAATTGCTATCTACATAGAAATTAATCAGTTGTCAGAATGCATAGACTATCATTAGAGCCACATAACCAGGATTGATTTTCTATCTTTCAAATTGCTATGTATATAGAAATTAATCAGTTGTCAGAATGCATAGACTATCATTAGAGATGATAAATCTTATGCTTGGGAGGAAGATTTATAACTGGTGTTTTTGATGATGCTTGCTTCACATTTGATCATAGAACTGATTTAGTTTGATATTTGCTATGTTTTGCTAAAGGAACATTGATTGGTTGTCATGGATATGTATTTACCATATAGTTTGAATCTTTTTTCTGTTTATATTTTACTATCATATATTCAATTTCAAGGAATGTTTTGGATGCTAATAGAGAGCTTACTAAAAAAATTATTCTAACAGTTCCTGGAATAAATTTTAGTCAGTGTGATAACAACTAGGTTTAACGTTAAAAAGTTTCATAAATATCCATATAATTCTATAATTAAAACCACTTCTTTTCTTTTCAAAAACTTTATTTGATGTATATATATATCCACTTATTTCCAATGTTTCGACTATCTTTACTCTATAGTCATTTTCAAGGATCTAGAAAAAACATATTACATTATAAACAAACTTCACATAATAAAACCAAAAAACAAAAAAACAAAATAATCAAAAACAATATAAAACATATAAACCCCATAAAATTTAAAAATAAATAAAATACATTAAAATCAATTAAATTAAAAACACAAAACATACACCACACTTACTTGACTCCATTCTCAAAAAAACTTTCCCTTTTTACATTTTCTTTTATCCAAAAAAAACAATTGTTACAATAAAAAACTTATTTCCTTTTTCTTTCTTATATACTTCAAAAATGAATTTATTTCCAAAAATATAAGAAAGATAAAGGAAATAAGTTTTTTATTGTAACAATTGGTTTTTTGGATAAAAGAAAATGTAAAAAGGGAAAGTTTTTTTTGAGAAGGGAATCAAGTAAGTGTGGTGTATGTTTTGTGTTTTTAATTTAATTGATTTTAATATATTTTATTTATTTTTAAATTTTATGGGGTTTATATGTTTTATATTGTTTTTGATTATTTTGTTTTTTGGTTTTATTATGTGAAGTTTGTTTATAATGTAATATATTTTTTCTAGATCCTTGAAAATGACTATAGAGTAAAGATAGTCGAAACGTTGGAAATAAGTGTGTATATATATATACATCAAATAAAGTTTTTGAAAAGAAAAGAAGTGGTTTTAATTATAGAATTATATGGCTATATGTACTGTATATTTTTGAAAAGAAAAAAGGATTGAGTCATGATTAGAAACAGAAATAAATGGATTTATTCATAAATATCATAATTACTGTTTTCTATTTATTAATTGCTAATGTGTATATATATATATATATTAAACAAATGATGTTAAATTTGCCATTGATAAATTTCATTGCATTTTATATATACTTTGAATTTAAATACATGCAACTATATGTAGTTAATTATTTAGTAATCGGTTTGTTGCATTTTAGTATTTTTAATACATTTTTATATGCTTATAATATATATAAGACAAATTTGGTAATGTCTTCTGCATATAAACAAATGTGTACATATGCTTACTTAAATGTTTATTTTATTATTTAATATTTTCAGTATCTTTTATTAATTTAAGGCAAGCTTCCACTATGTTGATATAAAGAATGCATATTTTTTACAAAAATTAAGTAAAAAAATTAAGATTTACTCGTGTTTGATTAGTGTATATGAATATTGAACTTTATGCTGCTATGAATTCCATTAAATATACAGTATATATATTTGAAAATTAATTTAATTATATCAGTGAATTGTGTTTTTGAGTTCCCTCCTCCCCTTGTTCAAATTTTTAAAAATATATTCTGCAATATGTGATATCCTACAGAGATTGTTTGATCAAAGCAAATTTTATGAAATTGAAGTTGGCTGGAGATTTTTTTTTTTTCAACTAAAATTTTTTGAAGAAATATTTTTTAAAAACTATTTCTTGATCACTATTGTTTTCAAGAGCATTAGATGTTTTGATATTCATTAAAATGTTAGTGTTTAAGTTCTTAACAGATTTTAAGTAATAAATAATTAGTTGACAATTTTATTAATATTTAATTTTTATGTTAACAGATTTCAATTGTAAATAATTTTCCACTTTTCGGGATCTTTTTAAATCCTGAAAAAAAAAGCAAAAACCATAAAGTTAAAAATAAGTTTTGCCCTGACTATACAAATCGATCTGCAAATTTCAAATATGGCCACATATAAATAAGCCTTGTTGATCCTTTTGACATCTTTTACTCTTTTTTGAAAAAAAACCTTTCTGAAAGACTAACATTTTGTCTAATTGTAATTGTCCACTGTCTTCATAGTTTGAGTAATTGATATTACCTCTTCAGAGTGTCATTGAGATAGTTCTTATAATGCAAATGGGATTGTTTTTATTATGAAAATTATACTCAAATTCATTATAAAATCCTGTTTTAGATATCTGTTACTTGTTATTAACTTAAGTTTAAATCCAATAATAATGAGTGTATTTACACTTATTTATTATATTCAGTAAACTGAAGAAAGTACTGATTGGTCTTATGATCTTACCATCATATTTTTTACAAAATTATGAAACACACTTGAATGAAATTAAAGTTACATCAAAAGGAGATTCATAGAAGTCACTTCTATGGCAATATCTTTAGTAAAAAACAGGCCGGTATATAAGCAATTTAATTAGAGTGGAAGCAACACATGAATCTTTGTTGTATCTCTATTGAAGTTTTGCCTTTCTATTTAAAAAGTTATCAATATTTACAAAATGTCTAAAATTGGATTTTTTTTCATCATCAGCAAATAAATCATTGAGAATTTTTTAAATATTAATCATTAAACTATTTTTTTTTTAAATTGCATAATAATTTGCAGATCCTTCTTTTGTAAATCTTGGAAAGATGAATTTGTCTTTGCTCTTACTTAGTTTAAATTAATCTTTTTTTTTTTTTTTTAATCAAACATCATATTATCCTTTATATTTCTAAAAACTTAATAATTTTCAAGCAAACATATTATCTTCTAAATGTTTTCCTTGAATTCTATTAAAACCTATATTCTTTTCATTTTTAGGTTATAAAGAACTTGTTTAATCTTATCAAGCTGAGTATTTTTGTTCACATGTAATTAAATTGATAGCACTAAAGAGATTATCAAAATATTGATTCCATTAGTTTAGAATATCATTATTATTATATAAAAGATTACCACTTACAGATTTAATAAGATATTTTTGGGATTTATATATTAAATTTATAGCATCAAAAAAGAATTTGAAGATCATGATCAGCAAACTACCTTATTATTTTGAGGTTTAATCCACACTTATCTATAAATCATCTCGTAGACTCATTGAATGTCTCTTTCTAAATCCCATATTCATTTGGGAGTTAGAATGCCCTATTTTTTTTTTTTTTTTAAAAAAAAGAAACTGACATCAAAAAATGAATTAAAGCTATTCTTTTTGTGAATCCAGTAATAGACTTCCTCTTATCAACATGGTATTTTAAAAGAGAACTCACAGTACTTAGATTTGCAATTTTAGTTGTATAATAGTTATTGAAATTTAATATATCTGGAGCCATTTCAAAAGAATGTAAAACATTTTCCAGACATCTTTTTTGGAATATAGTTTATTTTTTTAATGCTACTATTATTTCTTCTGAAATTTTATCTTCTGAATATGATGTTAGCAATAAAGTGGATGACTAAATGGAGCTTGAAAGTCTGGGTTTAAATACCCTCTGATTATAAAGTATTAGCATAATATTCATTTCTTTTAAAAATGCCATTTTTAAAAGCTTAAATGCACCTAGAACATTTTAAAACTCTAAACAAATGATCATTATAATTAAATTTAATAATAGTAGACCATTTGAGTTATAGCCAATATTATTCAAAAATCTTGTGCTCTAGTTTACTTAATTAAAACTTTAAGAAAATTTTATTACAAGATATTCAAATAACTTTATTAAGAGTTCATAAGAAGTTTGAGCATTGAAGTGTCAGCATCAAAATCAATCTTAGGATATCACATTCCATAGTCTGACACTTTACCATTGCACTAAACATACAGACATTGGGGCAAAAGTATTATCTAAGAAGGAATATATATATATTTTTAATCTTCCAAATCTAATATTAAAACACAAAATCATTGTTCAAAACAGGTTTTTGATTATCTTTAAATAATTTATTATTACATTAAGAATTTCAAAAATAAAAGGTTCGAACAGCAATTTCAATATCTTGTTACCTTCTTATAAAACTTGTAACCATCTCCTTCTTCAATTAAATGTTGTTCTCTAAATATTTCTAAATGCTTTCCTGTTCAGATTGATCTATGGATTTATGCTTTAATAAAATATGATTGGAAGATGAAACATTGGATGTTATGGATTAGGACTCAGTTTAGTCATTTCTGTTGCTTGAACTTCTTATGAATTCCCAAGCAACAAATTTTTGATTATTTAACATTATGATGTGATATAGAAAAAATGGTTGAATTTGAAGTTTTAAAGCTTAGTTAATATAATTTTATAATCTCCAATAAACATGTCTTAGAAAATTAGTTATTGACATGATGTTCATACTTATAGTTTTTTTTAATGATTATATATTTTTGCTTTCAGAAGCTAGTAGGTACATAGCTGCATCTTGAACACATTATTATGTTTGCTACTAAAGGAAATTTAGTCAGTTATATGCCAAAAACTCAATTCTGTCTTTTGTTATGATTTTATATAAAAAAGAAAAATTAGGAAGTAATTCATATTATCAATTTATTTGATCTTGAATTTTATTTTTCTATAACTATAACTTTGAACATATTCTCTATAGTATTTGATATAAGAATAATTTCATCTTTTATCAGAGTGATTTATTATCACTTATTCAGTATTCTCATAAAATTAATTTTATTTTGAAATTAGAGCATAAGGCTTTAAATGTTTCAGAAATGATCAGAAACAGAAGACTGCTCTTCTCTGTGTAGCAGCCATCACTATAATATTCTAGGGTTGAATTATTTATTTTTGAAAAGAAAAAAAGCTTTTGTCATTAATTTTTTTAAATTCCATTTTATCTGAAGTTGTTTCAATCAGGCACTCATATTTGAATAAATTTTATATTTCTGCTGGGGAATAAAGTGGTTTTTAATAATTATTTATTGCACTATTATAGAATAACTTTTGATTTTTAATTAGATTTATTTAGGACAGAAATCTGTGAACAAAATAAATTATTTAGCTGATATTTATAACATGTATAAACAATATATTATAAAAACAGCATTATTAATTCCAAATGTTTATTCACACTGATAAGTTACAATGATATTCTGAATGAAATTTACACATTAGTTTACATTTATATAATGTTTATATATATTGACACAGGAGAAATTTGGTTTGGTAAACGAAAACCAATTGGGTTCATTTTTATGTATATTATTGAAAAATATATATGAAATTTTTTTTTGCAAATTGAAATCTATAAATTAATGTTTTAAATTTAATTAATTAATTTTATATCACACAAAATCTGATTATTTTTTTTATATCTACAAAAATAATAGTATTGGATCATTCATGATAGTTAGTTATTTGCTTATTAAAAATATATTAATTTACTCACTAAATAAATATAACTTATTCTTTAGGTCAACTATGCTTAAATATTTTCAAGCATGGATTAAATTATTTATTCTTCCAGCAAATAAGAACCAAATTAATAAAACTGTATATTCTCATCACTTTTCTTTCAAGCTTACAAAATTAAAATATAAAATGTAATACAAATGAAATTTTAAAACAATATATATATTACAAATTAACATTAAAAAAACAATTTATTCTCAAACCTAGTTTAGCAGTTATGTGAGGTATATCAAAATTTATTATAATAATGACTTTATTGTCTTACTTAATTTTTTTAATGTCTGCTGCAATCATAAACTTTATTTCAAACCCCCCACTTTATTAGATCATTAGTTTTTGACCAATTTTGAATATTTTCAAATATATTATGTCAGCACCGTAATAGTTATCTAACAATTTAAACATAAATTCTTATTTAGTGGTCATTTGCAAAATAGTCTTATTGTTTTTTTAAATACATGTATTCCCTGCCCTTTGTGTGTGTGTGTGTGTATGCCATTAGTTCATTGTTTTATAATCCTGGAAGTAAGCAATTAAAAAAAGCAGTTAGCTTTAAAACTGTGGTATAAAAGTAAAACTTGTTTAAAAACTTATAAACTCACTCCTTACATTGATAGTTTACCAATAACTGAAAAAGCTCATAGAGGAGATTAATGTCAGTGGTATTGTTTGCATATTAAATGCTGTATACTTTCTACTGTGTGTATATATATAGTGAGACACATGATGTCCAATAAACAAATAATAAAAAATCTGTAATTAAACAAGCATAATTTTCGAATTAAACATATGAAATTAGATATACAAAATTGCAAATGTATAAAATATATAAAAAAGGTTTGATAATGATAAAAAGGAAGTAATTTAGTTCAGTGGCCATAATGATAATAAACAGCTGGTTGAGATAGATTATTAGTCTCCTAGTTTTGAAATAAAATTAATGTTTAACTTGTATGCACACATATGTGTAATGCACCTATAAGTATAGTGGTTGTTGAGTGTATAATGTTTTTGACAGTTTAACATGAAGAAAATAATGTTATTAAAAGAAATTAATATTTAAAATAAATAAAAATTTACCAGGAGGAGAGCCAATCATGACACTTACTAATCGTGACATATGGTCAATTACTTAATAGTTAAAAATAAATAAATGTTATACTAAATATAAAATTGGTAGGAAATAATCTATAATAAATTATATAAGTTAAATTTTGTTAGTAAATTATTATTTTTTTAATGAAAGAAAACATATTTTTATAATAATAGATGAACTAACATGTATTAAGTAACTTTTGTAAAAAAAATTTTTTAAGCAATATGAGGGAAAACCTAGAAAGTACTAGGCCTAAATTAATTTGATTTAATTGTTTTTGGTTACTACTTACAGCTTCTTCTTCAGTGGGTAAATCGGTAAATCGCTTTTATATGTTAACACTGTATATATTTGATAAAAATATAATTAGTCACCCCCTTTGATAATTAAAACTAGTTTTCTGAGTAAATTAATTAAAAAAAAAACAACAACAAAACAAACAAAAACAAGTTGACATAAATATAGTTCTATAGGTTAAGTAAAAAGTAATATAATTTCTGGTTATTGAGAAATGCGATTAGAATGAATTGAAGTTATATATATATAGGAGAGGTTATACTAATTGAATCTGGTTGTTGCTGTTCCAAAAGTGAATTCATTCTTTATTGAGAGTGTTTCCAGTACTAAAATAATCTTATTACTAGTTAGTCTTTCTTATGAGAGAAAGATTAGGAAACCAGATAAATATTTGTGAGAAAAGATTCAGTGCAATTGGTGTCAATTAGTTAAATCCCCAAAATAGAATGTTAATCAAAGTATAAAGTCTCATATTATTTATAGATAGCACACATATCATATCTATTAATTTATCCAAGTATTTGGATTGGAAGTTTTCTTAGGAGCATGTAATCAGAGAGATGTCCTCTTTTTACTTTCACCAAGAAAATTTCTATATATATATATATGGCTTGATGAAGTCTTAACATTGGTTTTTATCAAATGAAAGTGAATATTTAAATTCATGACTACAAATATATTGATTGGTCTTAATGTAGAAATAATGCTAAATTTTATTAAACACACATATATACTAATTACAGAATAAAATTACTTCAAACTTA
Organism: Epiperipatus broadwayi; assembly: GCA_028023455.1. NCBI lineage: Eukaryota > Metazoa > Onychophora > Udeonychophora > Euonychophora > Peripatidae > Epiperipatus > Epiperipatus broadwayi. The sequence goes on along the minus strand of JAQFVV010006214.1, from coordinate 6,170,553 downwards.
AGCTACTTCAGAAGAAAATAATTATCAAAGTAATCCAGAAAAGCTGCTGAAGACAAAGTTATAAAATCTGAAAGAAAATCGTTTATATTTATATATCAGTAAGAATGACGTTTAGTAAATTCTAAGCAATTTCACCAACTGTCATTCAGCCAAAAAACATGTAAATAGTAATTTAAAGTGAGAATTCTACTCACGCTCTCCTCAAACAGTTCTTCAGATTTGCTCATATAAAAGAATTTGAGTCGTGGGAATAAGAGGATCCTTTTTATTCCTGCATAAATACTATATCTTGGATTGAAGAGGAAAGTATTCATTTATTTAACACTCTCAAAAGGCGGTGCTCAATTAGCTTGAAAGGCTGATATTTGAATGTAATATCAGTATAAAGAAAAAGAATAAAATAATTATTAATGTATGTAGAATTAATGAATATATAGATAGTTTTAACAATTTAAGATATTTGTTAGATAAATGGGAGAATTTTTACATATATTTTCATTGAGGATTTGCTTAAGTTTGTATTTATATAAAAATATTAGTTAAACCTGATATATTAAAAGTTGGCAATATTAATTAAGAAAAAAATGCTATTAGTATATGTGTATATAAATCTATATAACACAACTAAAATTGAGTCCCTTTTGTATTTAAATGGTATTAAGAAATAAATAACTACAGATTTCTCCAAAGTTCATTGATTTTTCATATTTGATTTTAATTGTTTGAATATTACAATTATGTAATATATTTATATTAAAGTTTTGATTCCTATTTATTAAATTATTTGTTAAATAAATTTTTTCCCATTTATCTATTTTCATTTATAGTTTCTATTGTTTGTTGTATTAAATCTTGAATCTCAAATGATGACAACAAAAATATGGATGTTAGAATATTATTGAAACCAACCTAACCTTGATGGTTTGCCTCTAAAATAAAAGTTGGCATTATATAATCATCTCTTATAATAATAAACAAGCATTTCTATTTTTAATATGGAACACTGATTTGTGGTTATGCAGATATGTGAAATAATATATTTTCATTATATAATTAGACATGCTAATATGTAGACTATTACCTGCATATATATTGTTTTTGTTGTATAATTTGGCTGAAACATGAAAATGGCAGCTCAAGAAAAGATTGAAATAAAATTACAAACTGTTGTAATTTACATTCACATCTCTGCATTATGGTAAGACTGATAAGTAATTATATCTCACTTTTAGAGAACCAACTATGCAGAAATATTATTCAATTTTTTTAAATGAAATGATAATGAGCTTGATATAAATAAAATATGGACTACAAATATAGTAATAGAATACAAAGAAAAAAATATGGAAATAAACAATGACAAAGACAGAATCAGTTAAAATCAAGGACAAAATAAACTTTAAGATGAAATAAAGTAGAGAAGGTTCAAGATGGAGGAGATATGAACAGTCCAAATTTAATGAATTAGTAAAGGAAAAAAAAGTATAAGATTATCTGAACAATGTAAGGAATGCTAACTACATTTTAAACAAAATGGAAAACAAGAACAAAGTTGTTCTTTTTTTAATTTTTTTTTTTTTTTTTTAGCTAAGTAGCAGTAAAACCAATCTGTGGTAAAGAAATAAAATAAAAATAAATATTAGAGAAAATAGAATGGACAACACAGATGTGAAATGGCTAATTGGAGAGATGGATCATGCCCAATTAATAGAAATAAAGAAAATAATGTCAAGAGAGTAAGAGTTGGAAAGTATCTGTCAGAGCATAAAAAAGATGAGTATTGAAAGAAATGGCAATGCCAAAATAGAGTAGGAGATGGAAAATTTTTTTTAAAGCATACAAGAAATAGATATGAATAGAGAATAATTGATAAGCACCAAGATGAAAAATATCCAGCAGATACATGAATTAAGAGAAACAGAAAAAGAAATAGAAGATAATTGAAGAGTTGAAACAAAAAATAAAAGAATTTGATTAAAACAATTAAAGAAGCTATTAAGAAACTAGAAATGGATATACAAAATATAGTAGAACCAGTGAAGAAAATGAAACTGAAAGAAGAAAAAAAGGTTGAAAAAAAATAGAAATATTAAAGAGTATAAAGAGGAAATCACAAGGAAATGGAGAAGTGGATAAAAAAAAGTAAACCTAAACTAATAGTGAAGATCAAACTTGGAAATAATAAATTGTGAGGCTAATTCAGAAAGAGATGATCAACATGCTTGAAAAATTGGAAGTGGGTTGAAGAAAAATAAAATGGGAGACTGAGAAAAATAAAATGGGGCACTGAGATTATATAGGAATATTCCAGGAAAAGTTTCAACAAACACCTTTGCAAAAAAAGGATTGAGGATATAGAAAGAAAGAAATTTATAACTAGGAAGACTGAGAAATAGTGTAGCTGAAGCTCAGTGATAAACTTGATAAAGTCAAGAAGAAGGAAAATGCTATATTCAGTTTCATTCTTAATATAAAGATGTTCTTTAATAATGACTAAATATATTAATAAATAAATTTGTCCATAATGTTGTTTCCAAAGTATTACAAATTATTTCACCTCACTTGAAATTAACCCAAACTTAATGTAATTAGAAGGGAAGATGATGATCTGGACCACTTGATAAATGCTTGTTCCGTACAAAATACATATATTGGAGATCATGAGTATTGGTAGTATTAGATGGAGTGGCTGCTATAGGGAGATCGAAAGTCTATGTTCAAATCGCTTCTAATTACCTTAACTTCAGTATAGTATTTAAATATACAGATTCAACCTCTATTCTGCCCATCCCTCTTCTGTGTATTTAAATGGACATATTAAGGTTCTGTATGTGAGGAGTCAGAGAGACAAAGTCACATGGGTTTGACAATAATATTGGCATCAACTAGGACTTTGAGCATTCCATCATTAGATTTTCAATAATATGGATGGCTGAAGATTTGGAGGATAAGAAGATTGAAGCCTGTCCATTAAAGTTTGAAGATTTTCTATCTTAATATAAGTTGAGCATTGATTATGTATATGTGTGGAAGATGATGATCTAGACCCATTGATGAGTGCTGGTTCAGCACAAAATACATATATTGGAGCTCATTTATCTTTTTCACATGTATGTGGGCATGTGTATTGGTTATACAAGATGGAGTAGATACTGTAGGGAGCTTGAAAGTCTGTGTTCAAATTCCTTCCAATAAAATTAATAAATATTTTATTGAACCAGTTTTCGTCCAATATTAGAACCTTTTATATTTTGAAAAGGTTCTAATATTGATGAAAACCAATTCAATAAAATATTTATTAATTTTTATTTAGTTGTTTAATTTCATTTGAGTTGAAATAATTTTTATAAAAATGTTGGATAGGTTCTATGAAAAAAAAGGTATGCATTTTTATGAAGGTGAGAGTTTGTGGAATAATAATGAGAGACATAATGGTTCACAGAATTAATATGTTGATGTTTGATCACTGCACACAGATTAATTTGAAACAAATCAAGTGAAATAAATGAATCTAGGAGATTAACATGTTTACTCTTGACAATCAAGAATTTATTAAATGGACTACAGAGATGAATTATGAACTATACCAATTTTGATCACCATTATGAAACATCAACCAGGTTTAGAATATTGATTGTAACTTAATATGTAAAATAGCAACTGGTGAATAAAACTTCAATGCTAACCAAACATTATAATAGAGGAGAAAAAATTTACATGAATTTTTGATATTAATAAAATTTTAATATCACCAATTAAGATGTATGTGGAGGGAAGAAACCTTCGTGCAGTAGGAAAACTTAAATTCATCTAAATGAAGGCCTTGTGCAATTTGAGTATAAATTTTAAAGAATATCTGAAGGAAATTAAACATTAATGTGAGATAATAAGTGTTTTTTTTTTTTTTATGTTAGAGGTAGTTGGGGAGAGAGGAATTTCAAAGGATGCTAGATGAACTGAAGATGGTATTTATTATTATTTATTTGATGTTTAATTGTTGAATGATATGATGTTGATGATCCAAATTAATCATGCATTATTCCTAATATTTTGTACCTTTGAGTTCTGTTGTTTAAAAATGATATTATTAAATGAGAGTCCCTACCTATACTATCAGATATATAATTCCTTGTTCTTAATATTTAGTTATGTCATTTAAAAACTTCCTTTCATAGGCATAGTTTATCAGAAGTAATTTACTCTGATTAGCTATTATATAGCAGATGATTAGCTTTATAGTTCCTAATTCATGATTAGATGTTATTAGATTACCAGTAGAATGCATACTGAAAAGTTTGATCTGAAGCTTGATTGTATTCAAAACTTCAAAGCAGTCATCAAATCTTCTTAAACAGAACTAAAATTCTGTGAAGAATGAATTTTTTAAGTTTATAAAAAAAAAAAAAAATTTTAAGCCACAATTACATGAGTGACTCATAAAAATTAAGTCTTTATATTGTTTATTGTGGTCAGGAAAATTGATCTTATGGCTATGAAATAAAAAATAATTCAGAGTACTCTTCTGGTTGCTTTATAAATAATCCATCATAAATAAATGAATTCAAAGTTTAACAAAGATATATAAACGACCAAATACTAAAAAAAAATTAATCAAAATGACATGACAATAAATTAAAAACATAAAAATGAATGACAAGAAGAAAAAAATGGTATTATGAAGCAACCCATTGGTAAATAATTAAATGATTATTTTTATTAGAAAAGAGTAGTTTGAAATGATTATTTTTATTTCTTTTATTACTGAAGAGTAGTTTGAAATATGATATCTAATTGACACATAAATCAAATAAGTAGTAATAAAAATCTGTAATTAAATAGATAGAATTTCAAAATTAAATATAGGAAATTAAGTATATACATTTGCAAATTTATAAAATGTGGGGAAAAAAATTATAATATGAAAATAATTTATTTCAATTGTCTTTATATTAATAATAAATTGTAATAATTTAAAGGATAATAATCTGTTAAGATAAATTATTCTCTCTAAATTTGAAATAAAATTAACAACAAAGTTTGGCTTGTATGTGTGCATAAGTATAACACATATACAGATGTAGCATTTGATCAGTGTTTATGAAAGTTTTAACATGAAGAAATTAATGATATTTTTAAAATATTAATATTTAAAATTAATGACAATTTAGAAGGGAGGAACTTACAATGAAATTAATTAACTGAGTTATATGATAAAATACTTAGTAAAGTATATTGTTTATAAAACTATAAAAATGCTATCCCAAACACTAAGAAATAGTATATATCTAAATTGTACATTTTAAATTATATTGGTAAATTGATTATTAAATTTGCTTTTTAATTAAAAAAAACAAACTAATTACAATAAAAGATAAATAACTTGTACTAAGTAGTATAAATTAAAAAAAAAAAAAACAACAGTTGGAATTGTATATATTTGATGAACTTCTAATTAGAATCAATCTTTTCATAATTAACATTAGTTTCCTGAATAAATTAATTAAAAAAACAAAAAACAAAATCATAATGAGTGACTTCAGTGAATTAAAAAATAGTTCTATCGATTAAGTAAACAGCAATATGATTCATAGGCACTGAAGTGTATTATTAAAATGGACAAAAGGTATATAAATACTAGAAGATATTCTAATTAATGTAGTTACTGCTGTTCCAAAAATGAAGTCATTCTTTATCAAAAGAATGCTCCCATTGTTAAAGTAATGCTTTGTTACTAGTTATTTTTCCTTGTAGGAGACTTGTCAAATACTTATGAGGAAAAATTATATACAAATATATATTGTCTCAAATTATTATCAAAGTTGCACTGATACCATGATTGGCTAATAAACTCAAGTATTTGGATTGGAAGCTTTTTTTCCAAGAATGTAATTAAGGAGAATTTCACTATCAAAAACGTTTGTATTGAAGCCGCGCATATATATATATGCTTGCTTCACATTCACTGTGGTTTAACTAAAGACCCTGAGTCCAACCACAGTGAATGTAGGCTAAATTTAAATTTAAATAAAAACTTTAAAGTATATTCAAGAAATTTTATGAAATCAAGTTAAAATATTTTATTTTAGATAATAAAATAAAATTCCTAGAATCACAGAACTCATTAGAGAAAAAGATTAGTTAGATAGGAATAATTAATTTAAAAAAATTTCTTAATTAAAAATAATATAGCAGAACAATGGCATTGGAATGTAAGATGGCCAACAAGTTAGGTATAAATTGAGAGCTTGTCTATTGTTCTCTTTTTTTTACTTGGCTCAGCTCTACCGCTTGGACCAAAAAACAGCCACAAAGATTTTTTTTTTTTTTAATTGGAGAAAAAAATAAATATATTTTAACTTTTTGGATAGAGCTCTCTGCAACCAGAAATATCTGAGTTCCCTGCTGAATACATTCGTAAGCCACGAGCCTTCTAAGACAAGAAGAAAAAGAACTTAAAATGGGTGCTGTAGGTAAAATGACTGAGTAGACTTTTCTCTCCCTCTCTCATCCATTTTCCTGTCTGCTGGAGTCTGAAAGATGTAACCCAAGAAATATAGTGCTAGAATAATTTTATCTGACCAATGCCTGCTGCTATAAATAGATAACCGAGGACAGAAATCATCCTAAGCTACATGGACTGCAGACCAGAATGTCTTCATGGCTATCTAATAAAGACGTACACAATCTTAAATGGTTACCTGTAACTTGGATTTCCATTTATATTTTATTTTGGCTTAAATCATAAACTTAAGTCATTTATGTATTTAATTATAATGTGTTCATATATGTAGCCAGATAATTTTTTTAACATTTTCATTGTTATTTTTTTTGTTGACAAGTATAATGGCGATTGTTAATCTCATTAATGTATATGTAAATCTTTCATTTCTTTTAATTAACAGACCACCAATATACATTACTAGAGTAGAATACTACTTATATATTTTTTCTAAAGAAAGAAACGCGATTTCTTTCTTATAGTCTGGAATATATATATAGGAGGAAATGGAAGGGAGAAATAATTCAACTTCCATTTATTCTTACTTGTTTATCCCACTTCAGTGAATATGGGGATATTTTAGATTATTATAAAACTTCATTTGGATAAAAAAAATTCTTCCAATTCCCTCTTGCCGCGTTGGTTTTACTGATTTTTTATATATATTAGAAAGAGAGAAAAAAGCAGAACATCAATTGTTGTTGTTTTTTAGAAAAATAATTCAATGTTTCTTTTAATTTATGATTAGAAATATAAAAGAAAATGACATTTGAGTACATATATCAAAGTGTTCAATTTTATGCATTTTATAAGAAAGATTTATGCTTAGAAATATAAAAGAAAATGACATTTGAGTATATATATCAAAGTGTTCAATTTTATGCATTTTATAAGAAAGATACAATCCTGCCTTATATTTTTTATACTTTCTTTAAGTCAGCCTGAGTTCTTACTAATACATATCTATTTGTCTAAAATGTATATAGCTGAAGTGTTTTATAATTTTATTAAATGTAAGAGAGGGTACAATACAGTTATATATATAAATTAAAATCTTATGCCTTCATTAACTCTAAGGGTGAACTAGTTAAATAGTGATTAATTAGTATACATATCTTTCTTATATTTTAATGTTAGTTAAGAGGTATAAAGTAATAATTTGTAAGAGTGGATATTTTCTCAGTCTCAGAAAATTTTGAAGTCATATTATTTCATATACGTATATTTTACTTAAGGTTTTTAAAGTTTAATGGTCGTTCGACTGCATTTTCTCTTATATTGTGATACTCGGTGATTCGTGAGGGTCTTGGCACACATTTAAAGCTCCCGTCATCTTTGATTCATAGGTTAACACTGCTCTGAGATTGCCATTTATGATAAAGTGGATCTCAACCCTTTTTCAAATATTACTACTGGACACAAGCACTTATACTCGAGTCCTGAGATTGGATCACGCTGTGGCAAACAAGCTCCATTTCTCTAACTATGTGTTAGACCTGGAGTGCTATCCAGATCTCAAGTTAGCCATGTATAAAATCTTTGTGCCCGAGACTCACTTCTAAACTCATATAATTGAATCACCAAGGATCATGACAGTTTTCAATTTCATTATGGATAAAACCTTACCTTACCATATACTCAAGATACTACTGAGTAAATCTGAAAAATGTCCACTGGTGGGGAGGGATTCATCAAACTGAAAAAAATAAATTGTCAGTGGGAGGGAATACATACATTTGCAAACTTTCAACTAAATCAGAAATTGGGAAATGAGTGAAAATTGAGATACAAGATTTCACAGTCAGACAAACAAAGAAACATAGTAAGTTAAATAAAGCCATATATTATCAAAAATGTAAAAAGCTTAGAAGAGATGGAATTACTTTGTGATATACCTTTTACCAGCATTAAACTTTATTAATGCCACCAGTTAGTCTCATTATTGCCATTCTAAATTAATTTATACTTTTTACAATTTGACAGTAGATTGGGGTTGTCATGATATTTCATACTTTTAATTTTGGAGTTTTGTGTATATTTTAGGTCGCCCCCTAAATTGAATAGGTGTTTAAATAACACTAAAGATTACATTTCTTCGATTCAAGCACAGCAGGCAATCTACAAAATTGCATGTAGAGGAAACAACTGTCAGGCCGCATATTATGGAGAAACGAAAGCATCCGTTCATGTTAGATTGTCCCAACATATATATTCATATAATAGAGCTTTAGCTGTTTCATCCCACCCATCAATTTTTGTACATGCAATTGCTGCGGGTCATATGTGCAAAACGGATGAACCTAAAGTATTATGTAGGAAGTGAAGTGATTTGAGAAGGAAAATTAAAGAGGCGTTTTTTATCATTTCGGACGAGCATGCATTAAATAAGAGGGAGTCCTTTTATGCTTTATCAAAGAAATGGCGTGCTGAGGCACTTTGAGCTCCATTTGCATATTCACCTAATTCATTTCGAATATTTGCATATCAGTTTATTGTTGGAGATTATAAGAAATTTTGTAGTCCTTGATAATGAAGGGTAAGCCTTCGAAAACATTCGGAGAAGTAATAATTTGGTTATTTATCTCTGGGTATTGTTCTTATATCATATTTTGTTTTCTGAGTTATAATTTGTAATCAATGTGTATGTGGTTTATTCTAACAGATTTAAATTTTACTTTTAATTATGTGAAATACGTGTAGAGTCTAATGTCATTAGTTTTTTTTTTTATTTTCTTTTACTCTTTTTAATACTTGGATATGATCATTATACTATTATAACTCTTGAGTCCAGCATTTTCTACACATAATTTTTGTTGATCTAGTAGATGTCTTAAATAAATATGTCTATAATTCCTAACATCTTTTCCATTTTTTATAGATAGCAGTTTAATTATTGCCTAATTCAAATCATTTTATATATTCTCTAACATGACATTTTTACACAATAAGTGTTTTATATTTCTTTTTATGATACTTAAAATATGCAAAATGATTTCATTATTTTCTGGAGTTTTTATGTTTTTCATAGATTATGTCCTTGACTTTTTATGTTCTGTTATAAGTTAGCTTTGTTTTTTTGTTCTCTATTATTGTCTATTTTTTTGCTGAACATTTCTACATTTTATAGTGATATTTCTAATTTTATTAACTAATTTTATTGCTGATGATTCTTACACTTAATTTCTTTATAGCTGTCCTTGGCGTTTAACAGTAGTATTTCTGTATATGTCATCTCATTTTCATACTATTTTACAATATTTCAAAAATTCTTTTTTTCTTTTAAATTTTTACATTCCCTATTTTCTGTTTGCATTATTTAGTATCATTATAAATTTTATTGTCATATTACTGCTTTTTTTTTTCAGCTGTTTTTAACAAAATATCTGTTTTTTTATTTTTTATAGTTATTCTCTTTAAGTCTGAGCCATCCTCAAAGTCTTTTAATATTTTAAACACATTACTTAATTTTACCTTTTTTTTTTTGTTGTTTTTATTTCTAAGTCGGCATACATACATAATAAGGCTAAAATCAGAAAGTGCAAATGTTCAAGCACAGCATTACATAAAAGAAATATTACATTTTCTTGAAATAAGTCATAGATAAATGTCTATATTCTAACAAGTAATGAATTATGTACTTTAAAAATATTTTAAAGAAAAACTAACACTTCTAGTTTCTATATTAGGAAACTTATAGCATATGGAGTACCAAAGTTCTTTAAAAGGTATTGGGAAATAAGATCTTAAATTTATCAAATTTATTGAAAAATGAACCTTGAAGACTATGCAATATAGCAATTGATAAGGAGGTTATTTTGAAAATGTAGGATTACGTAGTTTCAATTTTCATAATTTACTTAGTAAGTAAATTTTTATATCTTTGAAGACTAAGCAATTGATAAGGAGGTTATTTTGAAAATGCAGGATTGTGTAGTTTCAATTTTCATAATTTACTTAAAAAGTAAATTTTATATCTTGTTTCTCATTGTACTTTATGGAGAATACTTGTTAGATATTTGTTTTCTTACATCAGTCAGTGTAATTTAAGATTTGTTCTGCAATTACAAATTTAATTCGGTATTATTATAAATTGAAAGAAATTGTAAAGAGTATTTTTCAATTAATTTATATTTTTGTAGATTAATTTTTTTAATGCCTAGAGAAAAAAACAAGTTGCACAAATCAAATCTTAAATGATAAAAATCTCTGTCATCTGGTGGTTTTTTCCTCTTGAGATTACTAATAAATAGCTTTATGTTTTTTAGTGAGATCATATTGAAAATAATGAAAAAAGTAAATTTTATTGTAAAAATAGAAAAAACAAAAAAATTAAAAGATGAACATTCCCAGGCCGTATTTTTTTGGATTTTCTTTTTTCTTATAAAAAAATCCAAACATACAGCAGTGGTTGCTTGGTAAAGCAAAGTGCAACGGCAATGACAGGCCAGCAGCTAATAGTCAGGACTGGTACTTGCCAGGGGCAGGAACCCAACCAGTCCCAGGCCTGCCAAATCCATATCACCAATTTAGTAGGGAGAATCGTCCGGCTTCAATGAAAGCACCATCACACCGGATGACCTGTTTCTCAATTAATGTACTAATCCCTGCCATGTGATTACTCAATACATGCTTTTAAATGTTGGGGGTGTAAATGTCAGGGGACTAAACTCCCTGGTGAGACTATTTGCCCTTAAAAGATAGCTGGATAGGTCCCACCTGTACATAGTCTGTCTAGGCCAAAACAAGCTGCACTGTAATTTCAACAAAAAGATCAATGACACCCTAAGCCAATTTGGAGTCCTACAATATCTACCAGGAGATGCAACCGATCGGGTATAGCATTGATAATCAATAAAAATTAAATAACATCAAGACTCTAATGAATCATGATCTAATTATCACATAAATCACTAACAATTTCACAATCTTAATTTATGTATATTTGAATAAGGACTCTGAAATGTCATTGTCATTCATCAACAGAATCAATTCCATTGTGGTGTCAGCGAGTACCAGTCATTTTGTTTGGAGATTTTAACATGGCCTACAATAAATTCACACTCAAATTTTTGCATTTAATCAATCATATGCTTCTGAGTGGGGAGGGGTGGTTCCCAGAGAATTCCTACTCATTCTACCCTCGGCAGCATCAATCACTCATAGACTTGCTATTTTACAGTTCAGAACTTTCATATTCTCCATGAAGTCCTTTTTACCAATCATCTGGCCATGTTGATATCTTTCAACCTTGACCAAGTGCCTCCATCATCATTACATCAATCCAGGGCTATCAGAATGCTCAATAGAGCCAATACTTTTGAGTGGATCTTTTCAGAGGCCTATATCCTGTTCCACAAAGTGGGGCTGCTGACGTTATCACCAATCCAAGCCTGGTCAACTTTCATTGGTATACTAAGCGGATTGATCAACACCTTAACTTTGCGCACCAAGAGTCTGATCAGGCTACTCAGGGAAGGGAGCTAGTGTTAGGGAGATCATTAGCCTCAAAAGGTCAATACAGAGAAAAACAGAAGGTGTTGGCACAATTTATAGCAATAAAGAAGGCCAAAATACATCTGGTGGCTCAGCACAATTGGACACAAAGTTATCTCGGGTGGGTGATTGGTACCAAAAAGGAATCCCATGCTGCCCATGATCACCATAGGCAAATACAGCTACACAGGTAACATAATGTTGGATAAGATCTGCAAGCACTTAAAAGAAAAATTGCAAAGTAATCCCTTCAGCATAGGAGACTTCTGATGGAAAGAAGAAGAGATGGGTGATCATGGAATTTTGCAGATTCAATTACTCAGAAGCTGCTGGACTACCCTGAAAAAACTTGCCCCAGCCTGTATGGGATCCCAAGGTTTGCCTTTGTCCACCTATGCATGTTTATAGCCCATCTGGTACAAGGGTTGGTCAATGTTCTGACAAGGAAATATCAGGCCATCCCTGACCTTTATCCCATTACCCTTGTACCATTCCTTAAGAAACAGTCATATCCACCCAACTTCACAAATTTGCATCCAATCTCCATGACCCCACTCTTAATTAAAACCATCGAATCAATACTAAAAGATAAAATCCAGCAGCAGCAGCTACAACAAATCTCCAGACACCAATTTTCCTGAAAAGGTCAATCTACTGGAGATGATATCTACAAGTTTATGGTAATGCTCAATTACATTAGAGAGAAGAAAAGAGCACTTCCAGTTATAGTCCAGTTGGATTTTGCAGTGGCCTTTGACTCTGTGATGCCAGCATAACTATTCCCAGTTCTTAAGTGCTACAGGGTCCTGCTGGCATTCATTAACATCATAGCCAATCTTCTGCTCAACAGAACTATAAATGTATCCTTAGATGGCTCTCTCGCCCGAGTTTTAGCCCCACATCTCCATTACTCAGGAGTCGCCACTCAGCATCATATGCTTTATTGTGTATCTTGACCCCTTCTTAAAGGAGGTAGAGGGAAGACTAGCTGGTGTATTTGTTCTAGCACTGGGGGGGAGCACCACATTTCATATGTAAATGATGTAACCATCATCCTCCTGTCTGTGAAGCACCTTCCCCAGCTTTGCCACCTATTAGAGCAGTATACCACCAAATATCACCTAAAAACATATCCTACAAAGACAGCAATCTGGCAGGCCAAAAGTGGGAAAATCATTGCATCCAAATTTCACTGGTGCACCTCAAAATTTCCTGGGGCTGCCAGTATCACTATCAAGGCCAGCAATGAAATGAAAGATCCAAGAGATCTTACTGGAAAAACCCCAAAAGGTGGAAGATACAAACTTCCTGCCACTTCCAGGGAAGGTGACTGCGTCTTTCCACGTCTTTCCACGTATAGCATATTACCTTCCATTTATCAAACTGACCATTCCAAAATAAAATTGGATCACAATGCATGGGGGTGTAGTGCGAAAAAACACCTCGCAAAATGAGAAAACCCAAAGAATTAAATGGTCTTGGTCTGCATGAAATCTGGGTGCTATTTATGCAAAGGGGGATAGCCACTCTAAGAGCGGCCAAAGAACAAAAAGAAAGAAACCACAACACCCCACCAGTCAAACCCACAGACTCCCTAACTCCTAACAAGGGCAAATGGATGGCAGAAATGGAGAATCACATGGCAAGTCTCATTTCGGCCAAACAAGACCTCGATAGCAAAATCAAACAGGGAGACATAAACTCACATATCCCAATCAGCAAATCAACCCACTCTTAAAATCACTAATAAAAAAAATCCAAATTGTGGTCATTAGAAGCCAAGCTAATAAATTTTATTGTGAAATACAATCTGAATGCATTACCAACAAACCAGTTCCGAGTAGACCATATAGGATTCAGAAATATATATTCTATTTGCTCATTATATCACCAAGAAGAGGAAAGCATAGATCACCTTTTCACTCATTGTTCAAAACTAAAAGACATGGAATTGATGCTGCGAAACAGTATAAGGTCAGGTTATTTTCAAACACTTGATAATCCACACAGCATTAAAATCTGGGGACTTCACCACAATCAGATTGGCAATCATGATACTCTTTGCCAAGTGGTGCACCAGGTGTCATTGCATTTTTCCAGACTGCATAGAAGGGGTGAGAACACCTCAACAATTTAAGAAGCCAGAGATCATCTCATATCTTCTAAACTGTTTGGCAACACTTGGGAATAAATTGCGATGGAAACTTGATAATTACAACTCATAAAAGGTCATCCATACTATAGAACAAAACTAAAAAAACTATTTCATGCAGGGGACAATGACAATACATCAACTGTAGTATCACTTCATTGCCACAACAGTCCACCTGTTAACATGCAATCAAATGGTGCTCTAATAAATTAATAAACTGTAGTGAAACAAATCAACATAAATAAATGCATAAACTAGATAAAGACCCAGCTGCTTATGTAACTTTAACACACAAAACCTCACAATAATTGACCCTTGGTTTTGTCACATATTGTGCATCATGCCTATTGACCGCATAATGAATGGCATGGTCAGTGAAAACAAAACGCCAAATTCGAACTACATACATCCAAGATCAAACTTAATAAACAATCAAAACTCAATAAAACTCAGAAACCACATATCAACTTCTATTCTATCACAAACTTCCTAGTACTCAATCTCGCAAATAAGTAAAAATGCTGGTCTTGAGAATGACAATCAACTGGTGATGCAGCTTAATTAGTTACTGATATAACATAAACTACCAAAATCATTCATGCCAGCATACATAATTGCTAAAATCTAGGAAGCATATGGTACTGAACTCAGTCAAAGTAGCCATGTGTAGGACCAGATGATTCACATACCTGATCAGGGTTATATATGCTGAAACTATAATCATATAAAACAGACAATTATAATATCAACATGGCACACCTGCTGATCCTGGTCTTCAATCAAGAGCATGTATCACAATTATGTATCTCTCTGTAATAAATTTGTTCCTTAATAAAAAAAAACAGAATTTTTAATTTCTAAATATTCAACAAATTTTTGAATGACTTTTTTTTATTAAAATCAACTAATATCAAACTTAATCCGCTTTTTTAATTAACATCAAAAAATTTTCAAGCTATTACCATTGTTTTTTTTTTTGCTTTCTTTTGTTTTTTACAAAAAAAAATAAAATCAATAAATGTAAAACTACATATGCTTTTTTTTAAAATGGTTTTTGCAACTTATTACTCTTTTTTTTTTTTTTTGGTTCCACTTTTTTTTTTTTTTTTTTGGAAAACATCAACATATTTAAAAATTGTTACACTTTTTTTTTTGGTTCTGTTGTTTGTTTTTTTAAATAGCAGCAACAAATTTAAAACTTATTAGGCTATTTTTTTTGGGTTTCCGCTTTTTTTTTAAAGAAAAAATGACATCAACCAATTTAAATCTTATTACAGTTTTTTTTTTTTTTGCTATAAAGATCAACAAATTAAAAAACTAGCTGTTCGCGTCTCCACTAATATATCAGACATATAGCTTGAACAAACGGTATTCTGGACATGTCAAAACAAGTTACCTTCTCTTGTTGGTAAATAAGACAACATCTGGGTTTTCCTGTGCCATGTTGTTGGTCTCATTGAGTTGATAGAGAATACATTATTTGACGCATTACCTACTTCAAACTATGTTCAATATACTCTTTGACAAGGTTTTGCACCTTAAAAGTTGACTATATAAGAGTGTAAATTCTACGATAATTATTGGTTAGTCAAATTGTGTGATTTCAATAAAAAAAAATTAAGTAGTTTATACAATTAATGATTTTTATATAATTGAAAGGCACACACCCTCAGACAAGACCGTAATTAAGTGTAAAGTGGGTGAATTTGCATAAATAATTTAGTGCAGTGTGACAACACGTCCTGCAATGTGTAGTACAACAGAATTGTTGTATACATGTAATGCACCGCTGTGTATAAAAGGTGTTTATTATGGATTTTAGCACATAAATCATACCATAAATATGGTCGGTCATGTAAACTGCATATTTATGTGTTTTAGCACATAAATCACACCATCAAGCGGATTGTGTGTCTAATAACAAATACCGTTAACTTTATAAAAATTTGACTTTTCATAATTTTACTGAAAATCACATCTCTGTTTATAATGTTGAAATTTTATTTTGCTTAAGTCAGTATTTTATGTTATGAATTGTATTAACAATTATCTGTGAGACATAAATTTTAAATTTTAATCTTTAGCTTTGATAATTTTATTTAAAATAATAATAATCTTTGTTAGGTTTTTTTCTTCTTGTCTCATTTTAAATATATTTGCAGGATAATGACCAGATTGATAAACAGCAAATTACACAATTAAATGTCTTCTATCTTTATGTTAGAACACTCATCTGTCAGTATATCTGTAATACACAATAAGTGTGTATTCATAATAATAGCATATTATATGGTCTATAAATTTTTAGCTATATATATTTCTATGTACAATTTAAAATATATGTGATTTTTGATTTAAATTTTATTTAATTATTGTTAAACTATTAAATATGTGTGGTGTATATATATATGTAATGTACTGATATTTTGCGATAATATTATTTCCATACTTAAATCTAACACTTTGACAATTCAATTTATTTTCTTACTGTAGTTAGCTCTTTCGAAGGAATGGGGCCTTCATTTTCAAAGCTGTAGACAGTTATGATGCTGATTATTTAATGTAAAAGATCTTTTGTTTATTGAGTTAGCGTCCAAATTAATAAAATAGGCCACTTTGATTTTTCTCCTCACCTTGTGTCGCTCTCTGCAACCATGCATGGATAATCTGGGATGCAAGGATGACCCGCTGTAGCTTTGTGCTGTGCAAAGATGGAAGGGTAGGAAGGGTTTGCAAGTGCTTTATTGTACGCATACTTGTGTTGGAACATACACACAAATAATTTTTCACAATGATTTTAGCATATGTTACCGATCCCCTCCTTATTTTCAATAGATGCATCAACAACACTAAAGATTATATCCTCCAATAAGCACACCGCAGGCAGTGTATAAAATGGCTTGCCCAGGAAACAACTGTTGTGCTTCATATTATGGGGAGACCAGAGCTTCTGTCCACACAAGTATGCATACAATAAGGCGCTTGCAGACCCCTCCCATCCTTTCGTCTTTGTGCAGCACAAAGCTATAATGGGCCACCCTTGCATCCCAGATAATCCATGCATGGTGTGCATGAGGTGAGGAGAAAAATCAAAGAGGTCTACTTTATTAATTCGGACACTAACTCAATAAACAAAAGAGAAATCAAAGAGGCCTACTTTATTAATTTGGACACTAACTCAATAAACAAAAGAGATAGGTTTTATGCCATCTCTAAGAAATGGCAAACCTGATTTGCATGATTTTTGCATCTTTTACGTTAAACAATCAGCATCAGAACTGTCTACAGCTTTGAAAATGAAGACCCCATTCCTTCGAAAGTGATAGCTACAGTAAGAAAGTAAATTGAATTGTCGAAGCATTAGAATTAAGTGCGGAAATAATATCACAAAACATCAGAACATTAATTATTGTTATAAAAGTCTAAAATAATCTTTTTCTTTATTTTACTTACTCATATTTTGGAATGTAGAATAGCAATCATCTATTATTTTATTCTGAAAATGATTAACACTCTGCTTTAAATGGAATGTTTTTTCTTTTTGCTGAATAAAATGTTTATATATATCTTTTTTTTTTTTTAAATCTATTTCTAATTAATTTCTTTATATTTTCTCTTTTTTTTTTTAAGACAAAAGAAGTTACTTCAAATCTCCCATATTTTGAACTTTTATAAAAAATACATATTTTTTTTTCACCATCTCTATGCCACTTGCTAAAGTTTACAGTAAATGGCATAAGAGTTTGAAAGAAAACATGTATGCAGCTATACAGCAATATATAAGTTAAAGTCATGTGATAGAATTGTTATGTTTTATTGGTTTGTAGAAAATATATGGAGTTGTATTAAAGTAAAGGATAATTTGTTGCAATATTAATTTCATAATGTACACTGTATTTTTTTTTAAATTTCAAGTATTATTATATTGATTATGAATTCATGTAATTCATGTTTTCATTTTTTTTTTTTTCAAGGAGCTGGAGAGTCTGGTAAAAGCACAATAGTAAAACAAATGAAGTAAGTGTTTTTTTTACTCTTTACTGTAAATTGTTTCATTCTAATGTCTACTTATAATAATTAAAGCTATATATAGTTGAGAGTTTTGATAGAGTGATGGATTCATTAGCTAAAATTCCAGGGTCACAGCTTGATTCTGTCACTTCTGATGCTAAATTTCACAAAAGTGAATCATTCATTAAAAAAAATATATATATATAAATTTTTATAAATTGAAGAATATGGTATGAAGAGTATTGGAATTATATCAGAGTATGATTTTATTTATTATCAATGTTACTGAAGTTTGAAAGTGTAGATTATAATCTTTTTTTGTTTCAGTTTGTGTTAATTAGTGAGTCACTTACAAAATGTACAAAACTAATTGCATTAATTAACAAAAATAAAGCTGATTAAAATTTTATTATTGTACACCAGTTGTGTAATAATGTTTATAGTAAATGGTTATAGAGTAGGATGAAAGTAATTGCTTTTGAAATGTTAATTTTATTTATTTTTTTATCTTTTTATTTTTGTTATTTTTGCCTATATGATTTTACAAGTGCTGATTGGTATATAAATATATAGACTCAGTAATTTTATCATAAGTATTTTACCCACTCATAAAGAAAAGATTTCATTATATAGCTGAGCATGCTTTTGACCTAGTTGCTCAGATTCCGAGTGCTCAAACTCAGCTGCTAAAATTTGTTGCAAATTTAAAATAATACAGTAGGCATTATGCAAATTTATAAATTTTCATGTTCCATTTTTTGGACAAAGCAATGCAAGTCTTTTTTGTTAATCACTTGTAGTCATTTGCAATGATTTATGTCTCTTTATTTTTCCTCTTTCAATCATCATGTTTAGCAAACCCTATATTAATATTTTGCAAGTCGAAGATATGGCCAGAATTTATTTTATGTTTGAGGAACACTGACAACACTAGGATCATTTTTTGTACATTTGAAGATATATTTATGCTGTGCCAGTCTTGTGGTAATATTAGTGCACAATTCCTGCAAAGCATTGCAATCCAAATTGCTGCAATAAATCCTTATAAATGATCTGAAGGGCTTTGAAAACATGTTGAATGTGTCAGAGCATATGTTATATAAACAATGCAACTCTCTAATATAACTCAATACCAAAGATTTTTTTTTCATTTCTGGGTAATTTTAATATTCACATAAATATTCTGGACATTTATACAGAAAAAGTAGTCTATATATTTTAAATTTAGCTTTTATTCATGCTTTGCATGCTTTCGATATATAACAATATCATAATCATAGCACTTTCACTTCTTTAGGGTTCATAATCTATATGTACTAAGACAAAAAAGCCAATTACTCGGGGCTTTAATAGGTTTATAAATGTAGATGATAACAATCAATCCTACATACCATATATAGAATGAATTAAATTTGACAATACATAGATAATGTGCTTATACATAGATAATGTGCTTATTCGTACAAAAGAGGAACACATGAATAACATATGCCACGAATTAACACAATGCTCCTCCTTTTTGGTATGGACAACTGAATAAGAAGAGGAATATAAAGTCTTTAAATTTTTAGAAACTTTATATACAAAGGAACAATGATAAGTGGGATCATAGAATGATTGTTAAATCCTTCAACATTCAGGCAGCAGCACATCTCCATTCACGCACTCCTACCTACACAAACTGGAAAATTTCAAAGGTTTTGTGTATATAGAAATTAAGATTATTTAAATTTGAAGGTGATTGTAAGGCCAACATTGAAGTTTATATATTAGACTTGATAAAAGTAGGTTACAATTATAATGTTTTGGTTACAATACTCAATAAATTTTATTCCAAAATAAACACTCACCCTCCAGATTCCAATAATACAAACCACTGAATAAGTCTTCCTTTCATGCACGTGATATTGTGTAACCTATGCTCTAACACATTCAACATTAGTTTTCAGACTCTTCCTGACCTAAATAAGCTTATAAACGACGTGAAAGATAAGTTGCCTCCAGACTAGGCCCTTCTGATCATTTATAGGATTGAGTTTGGCATAGCATAAATATCTCTATAAGCATGCAAAAAATGATTCTAGTGTTGAATCAATGTTTCTTGAGCATGAAATAAATTCTGACTATACTTTTGACCCTCAAAATGTTAATGGTAGTGAATGCTGAATGTGATGATTGAAAGAGGAAGATCAAAGGGGTGTGAAACTGCAAATAACTTCTATGCAATTAACAAGAGAGACTTGGTTTATCCAAAAAATAGAACATGAAAATTCATAAAATTTGCACAATGCCTGCTGTATTAGTATTTTAAATTCACAACGAATTTCAGCCGCAGATCTTAAGAGCTATTAATTTGACAGATTGCGAAAGCGTGCTCAACTATATGGCGAAAGTTTAAAACAAAATAATTTTTTCTTTATGAACAGGTAAAATACTTATGATAAAATTACAATTTATAGAAGAAAAGAATATTAACTATATAAATGTTCAGACATTAAACACAGAAAAGATAGACATATGCTTATAAATTTGAGCTTTTATTCATTAGCATGCTTTCGATATTTTATATCATAATCATAGCTCTTTTGGATTTTATTATAGAACGTCTTCTTGTATTTAATTACTGCTGGTATCTTTTCTGCTTATAGCAAATTTATTTTGGCTATTATCTGATCCTCCTTGATCTTATGTTTTTTATTCTCCTTCTCTGTGCAAATGACATTCACCCTGGATATATCTAATTTATGGCCTAATTGTTGTTCATGTTCTATAAATATAGAAGAGTATTGACTACTTCTTTTGGCCCTGTTATATAAATAATTCTGTTGGGCCAGCTGTGTTGACAAATTTGCCCTCATCTCTCCATATATGTATTTGTAGTTGGCTTTGTTGCACTCGATTTTGTAAACTCCTTGATGAACTACTTCCTTAATCAATTTATCTTTTGGGTTATTCAGCAGTTTATTTAGTGAAAAAATGTTTTTTTAATTTTTGAGCCACTTGTGGCATATATGAGAGGTTTAACCATTTTTTGTTCTTGCTAGATTGAAATTGTAACAGTTTTTTTAGTTTGCTATAAAATCTGTCTATCTTGTTGAAAATTTTATTGATGTTATATTTTAGGTATGTGTCAATATTGTTTTTCTAATCTATTTTGAATTTACAAAGTTTTAAATTGCTGTAAAGGAGACCTTTAAGACCAGCATATTTATGGTCCATAGGGATTAAAGATTTGAGATAGATGGTTCCTTTAATGTTTATTGGTTTTAGTATCATTCTGTAGTTTAAAGGGTTGAATTGCTTTTGCACATCAAGATCCAAAAATCTAATACTCTAGTTCTTGTTTTCTTTTTCAATGGTCCAAATTAAAGAAGATGTCTATTCTAGTTCTTGATGAATCTTTGTGATTAGTTTTTCATCTGCACAGATCAAAGGATCGACTACATATGTAGTTTATAGTACAATTGCAGGTAGGGATACAAACTTTGTATAATTGTGTTTTCAATCTTTGAGAGTTATAGGTTATAGTGTTTTTTATTTATTCCATCATGTTATCTTTTTTATATATATTATATATGTAACATTTTGTACATAATATCTATTGATTTTAAATGAGCAACTGACCCGTATAATTCTTTCATAGCTATCAAATATACGTAAAGTTCTATAATAAAATCCAAAAAGAGCTATGATTATGATATAAAATAGCAAAAGCATGCTAAGCATGAATAAAAGCTAAAATTTATAAACATATATATGTCTACCATTACTGTGTTAAATGTCTGAATATTTATATAGTTAAAATTACAATGGGACAGAAAAGAGATAATAATTTTAGATATCAAATTATATAGAAGTAAATAATTATAGAATTATAGACTCAGTAAGTATTTAACATTTATTATTAAATTCTTATCACCAAACTAAGTAAACATATATAAGTGTAGGAATAAATACATAGAAAAATATATATAAAGATCAACTAAAGGAGGTATGTATAAAAAATATAAACAAAATTACTTGTATATAAAACTGCTATCTTTTATATTTCAACCAGAGGACTAGTTTTCATCAGAAAGAACTACATTAAAATGACAGTGTTCAAAAATTACAAGTCATATTCATCATATTTGACAAAAAAAACAACAACAACTATTGGTTAAAAGATTTTACATAGGAAATTTAACTAACCAATGGCAAATTTATTTTAATGTACAGTCAAAAAAAAAGCTGCATTATCAAAAAACACAAAAGACATACACATAGATAATGAAAGAATGCATTAGGAAACCAGGTAATTTAAAGATTTGATAGTGCCTTTGTTTAAATTCATTTTATGTGGGTAAGATCTTGAATTTAAAAATAAAAAAACTTTCCTTTCTCTCTCTTGTAAAATCATGCTGTAATATACTACTTTCAAATCATCAATTGAATGATCTGGTAAATTAAAATGTTTTGATACCAGTCTGTCATTATTCTTATGCAAAATGCCAAATCTACAATATTTATTACACTTTTTTAAATATATTGAATTTGCACTATTCATTTAAAAGTGTTATTAGTTCTTTGTACCATTTTTATCACAATAATATGTTTGCATGTAAGATCCCTTTTAACAGTACAATCTTTTTCTGATACAGAATTACTAAACAAATTTGTTTTAACAAATATATCTTTAAGTGATATGTCTTTGATATACAACCTTAGATGGAGTGGAAAAGATAGATTTTAAATAATCTATAGAACCTAATATGCTGAAATGTTCCAATATATAGTTAATATTAGGTAAATTGCCATTAAAAGTAAGAAATGGTAGAGCATCTAACTATTTCTTATTCTTTTTAAATAAAAGAAGTTCCTTTCTTTCAACTTCTGAAGTCTTTATTACTGCATTATCTAACAATGTTTTAGAATATCTCATATTCATCAATTTATCATATAGAATCTTATTATTTTATTGAAGACATTGCTCATTACTACAAATCTTTCTAATTCTTAAAAATTGACCATAAAGAAATATTAGCCTTTAAATGTTTTGGATGTTTATTATGAAAATGTAGATAGTAATAGTTATCGGTCAGTTTGTTATATAAAGCAGTAATAAGAACCCTATTAGTGTTAAGTAGTTTTAACATCAAAAAACGGGCGATTGTTTTCAAAATTTTTTGTACAATTTATATTTTTATAAAAATTGTTTATATAATTTAAGAATCTATGAAGTTCGACTTCATTGGGTGGCCATATTATCTATATATCTAAGCCAAGTATTAGGTTTCAGCCTGGCATTTGTAAGTATAGAGGATTCTAGTTGTGTCATAAAAATCTTTGCATAACATGGTGCCGTTTTTGTACCCATTGCAGTAACTTATTTCTGTAAATAATATCTAGAATTTGAAACTGAAAAAAATATTTTTTAAAATTAAGTATATTAATTCAGTCATAATTGTAATAAGATGGTGATCACTTTTTCTATCTTGTGAAGCACATTTAATAACCTTCGTCCCATTATCATGAGATATATTATACAGTGATACAATATCTAAAGTAACTAAAAAACAATCATTTGATAGCGGAGGTGTAATATTTTTAAAATTAAAAGGAAATGTATAATATCTTTAACATAAGAACTAATTGATGGTGGAAGAAAACTAATAAAATTTGTATACAAATACTGAAATATTTTCTGTAGGACAACCAATGCTAGCTACAATAGGTCTGACAGGGCTGATTTATGAATTTTTGGAAAAATGTTAAACTTACTGGCATGAATTGAGTATGAGATATCCTAAAATATTGTTGGATATTGCAGTAATAAAGTCTTCAAGAATTGAAACAAAGAAATTTCTTTTATCTAAAAAGAGCAAGAAACAGTTAGATATTCTACCATTTGTTCTTACTTTTAATAGCAATATATCCAATATTAACCATATATTGGAAAAGCATTTCAACGTATTAAGTTCTACAAATTATTTAAAATCTATTTTTTTCCAATCCATTTAAGGTTGTGTATTAAAGACATAGATCACTTAAAGAAATATTTGTTAAAACAAATTTAATTAAAAATTCTGTATCAGAGAAAGGTTGTTATCCATGTGATGATAAAAGATATCTTACACGTAAACATATTGTGACAAAAGTGGTCCAAATCTCTAGTAATAATAATTTTAAATGGTATATTCCTAATTATATCACATTTAAAAGTATATTTGAACCTTTATATGGGTGAAACAGCAAACAGTGTATATATTAGAATAACAACAGACCAGTATCAAAATATTTTAATTTACCAGATCATTCAATTGATGATTTGAGAGTAATGATATTCAAGCATGATTTTTCTTTCACAAGAAAGAAAAAAATAAAAGGAAAATCTTTTTATTTTTATATTCAAAACCTTATACCCACATGGAATGAATTTAAACATAGGCACTATCACATCTTTAAATTATTTAGTTTCCTAATGCATTCTTTTATTATCTTTGCATATTTACATTTACATATATGGAAGTGAAGAAGTGAGACATGCAATTAAATTTATGAAGAAAGGAAAGGTCCAGGTAATGATGGAATAAAGAAGCAGGTGAAGAAATATATTTTTCTTAGCAAAATTATATACCAAATGTCTACATGATAAAGATGATAGGAAGAATGCAATTTTAATATTAATATTTAAAAAAGGTGATAAAGAAGATATTAGAAATTAAACACCTATCAGCCTTTTATCAGTTTTATACAAAATTTTTACCAAGGTAATTATAACTCATCTACAGAGAACATTGGATTTCCACCAACCAAGAGAACAAGCTGGATTTAAAATTGGTTTTAGTACAGTAGATTATATCCAGGTATTGAGAGAAGTTATAGAAAAGACAAATGAAATATGAGTTGCCATTATGCTTTGGATTTGTAGATTATGAAAAAGCATTTGATTCTATAAACATTTCTTCAGTGATTAAAGCATTAGTCATCAAGGTATATAGATTCAGGATATTGTCATATTTTAAACAATATTTATAAAAATGCAGCAGCAACAATTAGATTACATATGATATTAGGAAAGTAAACATTAAGAAGGGTGTAAGACAGAGTGACTCTATTACTCTAAAACTTTTAGTGTTGCAAGAAGTATTTTGTGGATTAAAATGGGAAACTAAAGGAGTGAAAGTAAATGGAGATTATTTAAGTCATTTAGATTTTGCAGAGGATGTAGTTGTTTTTGCAAATAATGTTTTAGAGATGCAGGAAATGTTGCAAGAGTTATCAGATGAAAGTAGGACTAAAGATAAATATTAAAAAGATTAAAGTAACGTTCAATGGATTTTCTCAAAATATGAAAATAAAGATTGATTATGATGAGATAGAAGAAGTTAACAGCTACAAATTCCTTGGCCAGATTATTAATACATATGGAAACATAATGGATGAAATTAGTCATATAATTAAACTTAGTTGAAGTGCTTTTGGTAGAAATAACTTGATACTAAAATGAAATATGCCTATGTGTTTGAAAAGAAAGGTTTTTAATAAATGTGTTTTACCAGTTCTTGCTTAGAGATCTGAGACTTGGACTCTTAATAGAAGAAGAATACAAAGGCTTCAGACCACTCAAAGAAGTATGGAGAGATGCATGTTAGGACTAACAAGAAGAGATCGAAAACACAATATATGGGTAAGAGAACAACCAGTTGTTACTGACCTCATTGAAAAGACTGAAGTGGAGTTGGGCTGGACATATTGCTGAGACTTGGACTCTTAATAGAAGAAGAATACAAAGGCTTCAGACCACTCAAAGAAGTATGGAGAGATGCATGTTAGGACTAACAAGAAGAGACCGAAAACACAATATATGGGTAAGAGAACAACCAGGTATTACTGACCTCATTGAAAAGACTGAAGTGGAGTTGGGCTGGACATATTGCTAGAAGAGATGGTAGTAGATGGACAATTGAAATCTTAAACCGGATTTCAAGAGATTGTAAAAGGTCTAGAAAGAGACCACATGTGAGATGGATGGATGAAATAAGAAAGTGTGCAAGAGGTGATGTGGAAAAGAGAAGCTAAAGATCAGAGAAGATGGATTGAACTTGGAGAGACCTTCATCCTGCAGTAGATTGATAATGGTTGATGATGATGATAATATGTAAGTGAAGAATATTTGTAAAAATGCAACAGTAACAATTAGATTAATATAACAATACTAAAAAGATTAACATTGAGAAGAGTGTATAGCAAGATAACGCCATATCTCCAAAACTTTTTATAGCAGTTTTGCAAGAAGTATTTTGTGGACTAAAATGGGAAACTAAGGGAATAAAAGTAATTAGAGATTTGTGATCCGGATTTTGCAGATGATGTAGTTGTTTTTGCAAATAATGCTGTTTTTGCAAATAATGCTTTAGAGCTTCATGAAATGTTGTTAGATGAAAGTAATAGCATTAAAGGTAAATGTTAAATAGACTAAAGTAATGTTCAATGAATTTTCTCAAATAAGAAAATAAAGACTGATAATGATGAGTTTGAAGAAATTAGCAACTGCAAATTTTTTTGGTCAGATTATTACTTCAGATGGAAACATAATGGATGAAATTAATCATATAGTTAAACTTTGTTGGAGTGCTTTTGGTAGAAATAATTTAATATTAAAAGGAAATATGCTTATGTGTTTGAAAAAGGTTTATAATAAATGTGTGTTACCAGTTCTTACTCAGACTTTTAACAAAAGAGCAATACAGAGACTTCAGACTACTCGAAGTATAAAGACGTGTGTGTTAGGAGTAACAAGACGAGATCAAAAATGAAATATATGGGTAAGAAAACATCAGATGTTATTGACATTGAAAGAATTAAGAGGCTGAAGTGGAGTTAGGCTGGATATATTGCTAGAAGAGATGATAGTAATTGGACAGTTAAAATCTTAAATTGGATTCCAAGAAATTGCAAAAGATCTAGAAAGAGATCAAATGATGGATGAAATAAGAAAGTATACTGGTGTGATGTTGAGAAGAGTGGCTAGAAATTGGAGATGTTGGACTGAACTTGGAGAAAGTTTCATCCTGCAATTAATCGATAATGATTGAAAATGATGATGATGATGATGATAATGAAATGATTATAGATATGCACATGTCTCTTTAAAATTAACATTTAATTATTATTAATATATATATTTATTTTAGTTTGTACTATCTGCAATACTTACATGATATATATATAAGTATTTTTAGTTTTTATACAATTTTTAATATGAGTACAGAATAATTATACACACACACGTTTGTTTATTTATACAGTCATATATATATATTGTGCATATTTTTAAATTAAAGATTTTTGAGTAGTTTGATTAGAAAATAATGCAGTTTTTTTTAAAATGTACACTAAAATAAATTTGCCTTGGATGGTTAATTAAATTTCCTATATAAACTCTTTTAACCAACAGGGTTTTTTTTTGTCAAATATGTTTCATATGACTTGTAATTTTTGAACACTGCTATTTTATTCTATTTTTTATTGATGAAAACCACTCCTCTGGTTGAAATATAAAAGATAGAAGTTTTACATATAAATAATTTTGTTTGTATTTTATTTTTTATAGGGATAAATATATATACATCAAATTAAAATTCTTGGATTTTACACTTTTTAAAAATGCACATATAGAATTTAAAGACATTTATGAACATAAATAAAAACAATATACAAACTTAAATTATACTTACAATTTATAACCAAATTTAAAATAATAATTAAAAAGATGTAATAATAGATACTATATTTAGTTGAACTTCTTTACATATCTAAGTTAGCAGCTTAGTCCTATAATTTTAAAGTAATATTTTAGAAGAAACAAATTCTCCTGCTTTTTAAAAAAACTATCTGACTAATGCAACTTACATTACCAGTCCAATTGCTCGTTTTCGATTTCTATGCTAATCTTGAAAGGATCTATCTCCATTCTGATGACTTAGATCAGCATACTGATAAACTCACATAAAGCCACAGCAATATAGACTATAATTACTATAACCTACACAATGTCATATTATATACAGATTTTCTTTTTCTTATCTCTTAGGTTAATTCAGTTCTAATTGATCAAAATTGACAAAATATATTTTCTAATATCTTTTTTATCAGCATCTCATAAATTTTTATTGGTGAGAACCAATTTAAATTATATAATGTTTGTGTCTCAGTTTTACACTTTTGCAGCTAATTAACATTTTCTATCTATTTTATTTATATAACTTATTTTCTAGAAATTGTTCTTATTTTCATATTATAGTAATAAATAAGTTATTTATTTAAAATTTACACTCTTACTGCATATTTTAAAATTGCAATACTTTTGATATATAGATCTTAATGAAATCATTTTGAACAATATACATTTTTAAATTGTATAATTATTTATAGAATTTTATTCTTATTCAATCTTCATATTTGACTACTTGGCTTGTGAATGAAAATCTATCTAGCTTGCTTGTTTGTTTGCTTTATTTTGATAATCACTACTTTTCAATAATTTCAAAATTTATTTCTTCATGAAAATATGAATTCTGATATAAATTTATAGCTCTATTTATTAATATTTTTGTTTGTAAACAGTATCAATGGTAGTTTTATTTTTATTTTTTTATATCCATTTATAAACAAAGTTATATTTCTAACATTTACAAAATATATATATATATTATTATATTTATTTTTAATATATGAATTTTTTCTACAGTACAGGCATTTTCATACCTGCACTCTAATATGTAATATATATGGGTTTGAACTCAGACTTTCACATGACCCTCAACTATCCATGCTATCTCATACTGCCAACACACTTGATCACATACATGTCGAAAAGATAAATAATCACCAATATATGTATTTCATACTAAACTAGCATCCACTCCACCCCACAACTTTTCAGCCATCCATTTCATTGAAAATCTGATGGGATGCTCAAAGCCCACATTGGTGCCAACCTTCTCATCTTACCCATGTCGACCATAAGTCACTCTGACCCCTCATGTACAGGACATAATCCATTTACATACATATGTGAGGGATTGACAGATTTTACAATGCTGGTTTAGCATAAAATACATATATTGGTGATTATTTATCTTTTCAACATGTGTGTGATCAAGTGTGTCAGCAGTATGAGATAGCATGGATAGTTAAGGTCATGTGAAAGTCTGAGTTCAAATCCCCTATGTATTACACATTGGAGTGCAGGTATGAAAAAGCTTATACTGTAGAAAAAATTCACATATTAAAATACTGTGCTGTAAGGTTTGCCCAACCCTCGTATATGTAGGTAAATGGATTATGCCCTGTACATGAGGGGTCAGAGTGACTTATGGTCGACATGGATAGGATGAGGTTGGCACTAATGTGGGCTTTGAGCATCCCATCATCAGATTTTCAATGAAATGGATGGCTGAAAAGTTGTGGAGTGTAATGGATTGAAGCCTGTCCATTAAAGTATGAAGATTGGCTATCTTAATGTAAACTGGGCATTGATTTTATGTATGTGTGTAGTTGATAATCTGGATCAACTGATGGGTGCTGGTTTAACATGAAATATGTATATTGGTGATTATTTATCTTTTCGACATGTGTGTGATCAAGTGTATCCGCTAGTATGAGATAGCATGGATAGTTGAGGATTGTGTGAGTCTGAGTTCAAACCCTCTATATTGAACCGAATTCGAACGTGTGGATTCGACTCATCGGCCTCTTAGGTAGAGAAGAACATACTCTGAGAGTATGTATGCCCAAATGATAGCTATAAAGTATATAACTAACGTTACATTTCCAGGACATAACTTCTTCTCGACTGTTGAGTTCAACACCAAGTTCAAAGCACTTTTTTTTGTTTGTGTATAAACACGGGCGCCAGCTATCTATTCAAGGATGAATAAATAACGCACTTTAAGCAATGGCCACTAACTCAACGCCTAAATCCACGACTAGCTCAGTTGTTTGTAATCACTAATAGATTATACTTAATTAGTGGTTAAAAGACTTGATAAAGAATTTGTTAAAAAGAATTGTAAAAGAATTGATAAAAAGAATTTGGTAAAAGGATTGATAAAAAGAATTGACCGACAAATAAAGTTTAATTTTAAAGATAATTTATTAACTAACATTTATTTACTAAATTTAAACATTCTAATAAAACACACGCATATTTTAAATTAACATTTCTAAACTAGTTTAAATATTCTTGTTTACTTTCATAACAAAACACTGGTATTTATCTAATTTAACTAATAATATTGATATAAGGATCACGCACATATTAACTCATGCACACACACATAATAATATTAAAGTATTACATAGCATTTGAAATTTAATCACACACATCAATAGTTCATTTATGTATGATATCGAGTTCATATAATTAGACTCTTGGAGGATTCGCACGAATTAATGAAATGCAATGGCTATTACAGTATAACGAAAATAAGCAAATGTTTTACCTAGGATTTTGAATGTTGACGTAGAATTTTGTTCTTTGGAGGCTGCTTTCGGTGAGGATATTTCCATTATAAATGCTTACCAGCCGGCTGGGACGTTTCCTTGCTGAGTTTCCTGATTTTCACGATTATTGCTATCGGAGACAAATAGATACTGACGGAGATTTTTCTAAGATGTTAAGCTGACATTATTTCACGGGCAGATCTGCTGTTTTCTCGGACATCTGGGCTGGAGGTGAACGTGCATTCCAAAATATTCTCAGCACTGCATTTTGTTTCTTAACTGACTCAATTAATTTCCGAACTGCACTCTCTCAATAACTTTGTGAACTGATTGTCTCAACTCAATTAATTTGTGGAATGAATTACTGTCCGATAAAAAAGGTCTATTTATACCTGCGCCTTGTTGTCTTTCTGATATCTCCGGCAAAGATCTGTTGTCAAATTCCTTATCAATTAATCCTTTGATAAACGTGTTTTGGAAGATTGCTTAATTAGTAATAGCCATGCAAAAATGTATTGTTTTATATTAATTAATATCTAATAGCCATTGCCGTGTTTTTTAATGATAATCTTCTTTAACTTTCACATACATTTTATATATTTACAAATGTACATATATACGCACATATATTTTTAATACAATTTACTATTTAGTTTTAACATTATTTTTTCTTTAATTAAAATTGAATGAAAAGAGATTTGCATGTTTTAACTTTTCCAAATTATATTTTTACGAATACTAAAAAAAAAACTATTTAATTCTTATCTTTTTCGAAAACAAGCTGCAATAAATTCTTCAACATTTAATTTTATGTTTTTCTTTTATGAAAGATTACTTTAATAATAATTTTAGATAAAAATTATATGTGCCTATATCAATATAGGTACATTACACCGCCCTTCCTTTTGAGAGTAAAATGCGTCATTTTTGACCATTTTATCTCTGACAACATTAAATCTTAATTTATTTATATTTTTTTTATTTTATTGACATGTTATTTATTTGTTTAATTCGATCACTTTAATCAAACCCTTTATTTTATTCATTTATTTAATCCTATAATTGTTACTCTTAAATCATTCATTTGACCTACTTATTTAACTTGATTTTATTGATTTTTAACTGTTTATTTACAAGCATTTCTTCTTACGTAATATGTGCGTGGGGAAAAAAATCTTTTATTCAATAATGCCTCCTTGTTACTATTATTATTTCTAAATTTCATTTAGTATTATTACCGCCTGTCCGGTGGTTGTTTTTCTCTTTTCACTAACCTCAACGACCGGGCATTATATGTTCCTTTTTCCTCTATTCCCTGTGCTATCACAAACGCGTTATTACCGTATTGCCGTTTGATGATATAAGGGCCGTCGTATATTGGCTGGAATTTCTTGTATATATGTTTTTCAGGATGACTCACTGGATGAACTCTCACCATGACCTCATCTCCCCTCCTGAATATAGCCTTAGGTCTTCCCTGCCTCTGCTGCCATAGCCTGCCCATTTTTCTTAACCGGTTGAGCGCTTGCTTAGCATCTCTTCTCTGGTTGATTGGATTTATCCCCACTGGCAATTTAGTCTCAAACGGATACGGAATATTTCTTCCAAAATGTAGCCGAACAGGTTCGAATCCTGTAGACTCATTTCTTGACCAGTTTATCATGTTGATTATTCGTGATGTTTCTTTCACCCATTTGCGATGATCATCCTGTATATAAACCCGAAATAGACACCCCAACTCCCTCATAACCCGTTCACATGGATTAGACTGAGGGTTACGAATCGACGTAAGTATATGTCTTATCCCACGTCTGTCCATCCATTTCTTCCATTCGCTAGATATAAAGGGTGTTCCATGATCCGACAGAATTCTGTCTGGAATTCCTACAGTTTTAAAGTATTGTTGCTCCAAAACTCGAATAGTCTGTCTTGCGTTCGCTTGGGCTACTGGATATGCCGCTACCAGCTTCGAAAACACGTCATATGTTACCATGAGATACTTCATTTTATTGAATGGAGGCAGAGGTCCGTAGAAGTCTATCGCTAGTAAGCTGTTCGGGCGTTGGGCATATATAGGTTGCAGCGGCCCGACTCCTGATGTGTTAGCAGGCTTGGTTGCTGAACATATGGTGCATCTACCAATCACGTCTGTAATATTGGCATTCATTCCTGGCCAGTAAAACCAATGACTCAGCCATCCTTCCACTTTATTTGCCCCATAATGTCCGAAAGTGTTATGCGCATATTTAATCATTTGCTCTCTCATGGCGACCGGAAGAATAATGCGTGTTTGTTTTTTTTTTCCGTAACACACGCTGTAAGAGTCCTCCCTTTAAACAACAGTGATTTCGGTCCCTCCACAGCGGATTATTGGCTGTTTTCGTTACAGGCTGATTGCGTAAATACTCTATTATTTGTTTGCAATCGTTATCTTCCTCTTGCTGCTCCTTTAATCTGTGCAACTCGTCTTCTATCCCATTTCTTTTATATATTTTGGCGGCAGCTATATACGCTCTGTCGCAACTCAAGTGTTGTTCTTGAGCTACCGGATATCGGCTTAAGGTGTCTGCCACAATATTCTCTTTGCCACGACAGTAAGCCACTTTGTAATTAAATTCTTGCAGGAATAAGCTCCACCTTATTAGCCTGCTATTATTCAAGAAGCTGTGATTAATAAATTCAAGGCTCTTATGGTCAGTGACTACTACCACTTCAGAGCCTACTAAATACTGCCTGAATTTCTTGAACGCCCACACAATAGCCAAGGCTTCCTTCTCGGTTACAGTGTAGTTCACTTCCGGTCCCCTTAGTAAATGGCTAATGAAACAAAGAACTCTGTGCTGTCCCTTGTCCTGTATCTGAAATAGCGCAGCCCCCAATCCAAACCCGCTGCTGTCCGTTTGTACAAAGAATGGTTTGTCGAAATCGGGATATGACAGCATAACTTTATTTAAAAATCCTGCCTTCACGCTCTGAAAACTGCGCTCATGCTGCTCATTCCACACCCACGATTTCCCTTTTCTTAATAACTGCAATAACGGCTCCATGTCAAGTGAAAAATTTCTATAAAATCGATTATAGAAATTACAGAGTCCGAGAAAAGATTTAATATGTTTTTTATTCCGGGGTGTGGGGAATTCCTGTATTGCTCGGATTTTTTCAGGATTAGGTAATATCCCTCTTTCTGTAATTATATGACCTAAAAACTTGACCTCGTCAGTCATTATCTTACTCTTATTTAAATTAATTCGAATTCCCTTTCACATTCCCCCAGCAACATTTCTAAATGGGCAAAGTGCTCATCTATACTTTCCGATGCCACCACAATGTCGTCTACATACATTATAACTAAATTCTTAATATCATCTGACAATACTTGATCCAGACATTGTATAAGCCCTGCCCCACTATTTTTTAGCCCGAAGGGAATCCGGTTAAAATTATATGCACGTCCGTTATATTTAAATGCCGTATATTTCCGATCCTCTGGATGAAGTTTGATTTGCCAGTAGCTGGCAGTTAAGTCGAACGTCGAAAATATTTTCTTATTTTGAAATTTCAATAACAATTCGCTCATAGGCGGTGGAGCATTAGTATCAGCTATTGTTATCTTATTTAACTGCCGTGCATCCAAACATAACCGAATTGATCCATCTTTTTTTTTTACAGTTACGATAGGGTTATTAAAAGGAGACGAACATTTAGATATAATCCCCCATCTAAGCATTTTGTCTATTTGTTCTTATACTTCACGTCTATATTGATGAGGTATGGGATATGCACGGGCTTGATATGGTTGGTCTTTCATAAGCCTTATCCTGTGTTCATACCCTTGGATTACCCCCGGGACCTCGGAAAATACGCTTTCATATCTATTGAATAGTTTCTTCAGTTGGTCTCTTTGATTGTCATTTATGCATTTTGACTCATCCACCTTTTCCCCTATCTCTATTTCCATTACTGCGCTTTGTGCATCACTCTGTCTATTTATCTCATCCTTCTGGTGTTTTGTAAACGGAATTATTACGTTGTTTATTTCTGCCCGGCTCCGCTTATAATCCAATACACAGCCTGTTTTGTACATAAAATCCGAGCCTAATATAACCTCATGAATCAGTCCCTCCAAAATCAACAGAACGTGCATATATTCTCCCTCTGCCATGTGTAATTTCACCCATGCCTGTTTGGATGCCAACTTCGCCTTCTTACCATTAGCCAACAAAACATATACTGTTTTTAAAGGCAATATTTTAATTTCCGGGTCAATGTCATTTATTTTATTAAACATTTCCTGTGACATTACCGATACCTGACTCCCCGAATCAAACAATGCACTAGTTGCAACCCCCCTACCTTTATCTCTATCTTTGGACAGCTCTGAGGTGCCATCACAGGCATGCTTTCTTCTCCACTACATACCAGATTCGCTACTTGCGTACAATCAACTTCTGCGTTTCCATCCTCATCTTGACCATCCACCATCCCCCTATTGTTGTCCAATGCCATTAGTATTTCGGCCATCTGCTCTACCGTTTGCTTGCCAATCATCATTTGTTCCACCTTCTCAGGTAAACCACGCCTAACTATACGCATAATATGCTGCTCCGATAATTTGTATGCTGTGATTGATCTCAATTTCGCTATTTGTCTACGAAAAAATGTAATAAATAACTCCCCCGTCTGCCACCTGTCCTGCTCTACTTGAAACTTAACCTTTTCCTGCAGCTCCTCCCCCCAATAGTTTGCCAACAACGAACACTTGTATTCACCGAATGTTGTCGGTTTTACACGTAATGAATTCCACCAGAGTTGGGCTTCTCCCTGTATGTGACTGCAAGCTAAAGCAATTCTTGCTCCCTCGCTTAAACTATTCAAAGTGCAATAACGTTCCAAGCTCTCTAAGTGATCACTCGGATTCTCCCCTCTGTTCCCTGAGAATGCTTTTATCTTTAGCAGCTGATTTACTGCCTCCATTTTATGTATGTGCACCCATGTTTTCCCATTCTCATGTTCTCTTTCTAATGCCTCTACTCTTTTTATTACTTCCTCCAGCTCTATATCTTTTCCCATTTTGACACCATGTATTTTATTTTTTTTCAAACTAGCGCTTACGTTAAACTAAATTTAAATACAACTTATTTATTTATTTTTCTTACTGATACGGAAACTCATGTTAACTCCAGCCATTTGTCCTTTTCACTACCCGCTCTTAATGCTTTAACTCCGCCCATAACACCCTATTGACTCTGATTTGATAGCATAAATGTCAAAATCTCTTTTCATTTCGAAAAAAAAAAGTTTTCGGTCAATTCTTTTTTTAAAATTAAAACACTTTTACATACGTAATTTAACTTTTGTATAAAACAAATTTTTCAAACAAGAAACAAAGTACCTCGTTACTATTGTTTCTTAGGTTCAGCCCCAAGTTGGGTCTAGCCATTTGAACCGTATTCGAATATGTGGATTCGAAACACCGGCCTCTTAGGCAGAGAAGAACATACTCGGAGAGTATGTATGCCCAAACGATAGCTATAAAGTATATAACTAACGTTACATTTCCAGGACATAACTTCTTCTCGACTGTTGAGTTCAACACCAAGTTCAAAGCACTTTTTTTTGTTTGTGTATAAACACGGGCGCCAGCTATCTATTCAAGGATGAATAAATAACGCACTTTAAGCAATGGCCACTAACTCAACGCCTAAATCCACGACTAGCTCAGTTGTTTGTAATCACTAATAGATTATACTTAATTAGTGGTTAAAAGACTTGATAAAGAATTTGTTAAAAAGAATTGATAAAAAGAATTGATAAAAAGAATTTGGTAAAAGGATTGATAAAAAGAATTGACCGACAAATAAAGTTTAATTTTAAAGATAATTTATTAACTAACATTTATTTACTAAATTTAAACATTCTAATAAAACACACGCATATTTTAAATTAACATTTCTAAACTAGTTTAAATATTCTTGTTTACTTTCATAACAAAACACTGGTATTTATCTAATTTAACTAATAATATTGATATAAGGATCACGCACATATTAACTCATGCACACACACATAATAATATTAAAGTATTACATAGCATTTGAAATTTAATCACACACATCAATAGTTCATTTATGTATGATATCGAGTTCATATAATTAGACTCTTGGAGGATTCGCACGAATTAATGAAATGCAATGGCTATTACAGTATAACGAAAATAAGCAAATGTTTTACCTAGGATTTTGAATGTTGACGTAGAATTTTGTTCTTTGGAGGCTGCTTTCGGTGAGGATATTTCCATTATAAATGCTTACCAGCCGGCTGGGACGTTTCCTTGCTGAGTTTCCTGATTTTCACGATTATTGCTATCGGAGACAAATAGATACTGACGGAGATTTTCTAAGATGTTAAGCTGACATTATTTCACGGGCAGATCTGCTGTTTTCTCGGACATCTGGGCTGGAGGTGAACGTGCGTTCCAAAATATTCTCAGCACTGCATTTTGTTTCTTAACTGACTCAATTAATTTCCGAACTGCACTCTCTCAATAACTTTGTGAACTGATTGTCTCAACTCAATTAATTTGTGGAATGAATTACTGTCCGATAAAAAAAAGGTCTATTTATACCTGCGCCTTGTTGTCTTTCTGATATCTCCGGCAAAGATCTGTTGTCAAATTCCTTATCAATTAATCCTTTGATAAACGTGTTTTTGGAAGATTGCTTAATTAGTAATAGCCATGCAAAAACGTATTGTTTTATATTAATTAATATCTAATAGCCATTGCCGTGTTTTTTAATGATAATCTTCTTTAACTTTCACATACATTTTATATATTTACAAATGTACATATATACGCACATATATTTTTAATACAATTTACTATTTAGTTTTAACATTATTTTTTCTTTAATTAAAATTGAATGAAAAGAGATTTGCATGTTTTAACTTTTCCAAATTATATTTTTACGAATACTAAAAAAAAACTATTTAATTCTTATCTTTTTCGAAAACAAGCTGCAATAAATTCTTCAACATTTAATTTTATGTTTTTCTTTTATGAAAGATTACATTAATAATAATTTTAGATAAAAATTATATGTGCCTATATCAATATAGGTACAATATATTACATATTGAAGTGGAGGTATAAAAAAACCTGTACTGTAGAAAAAAAATCATATATTAAAATATTGTGCTGTAAGGTCTGCCCATTCCTCATATATGTATGTAAATGGATT
The DNA here is from genome assembly GCA_028023455.1 of Epiperipatus broadwayi. NCBI lineage: Eukaryota > Metazoa > Onychophora > Udeonychophora > Euonychophora > Peripatidae > Epiperipatus > Epiperipatus broadwayi. Next base: position 6,132,671 of record JAQFVV010006214.1, on the reverse strand, counting down.
ATGTCCTGTACATGGGTAGGATAAGAAGGTTGGCACCAATGTGAGCTTTGAGCGTTCCATCATCAGATTTTCAATGAAATGGATGGCTGAACAATTGTGGGGTGGAGTGGATTGAAGCCTGTTCATTAACATATGAAGATTGGCTATTGTAATATAAGCTGAGCATTGATTATATATATGTATAGATGATAATCTGGACCAACTGATGAATGCTGATTTATCTTTTCGACCTGTGTGATCAAATGTGTCAGCAGTATGAGATAGCATGTATTGTTGAGGGTCGTATGAAAGTCTCAATTCAAATCTCTTATATATATTTATTTTTATAATTTATAGAAATACATTCTAACTATACATGTGTTATTTATTGAAGAAATATATGTTCTATCAAAAACATTGTCACATAAAATTAATAACCCATTATAAATTTTTAGATGCATAGATATAGATGTAGAAACAAAAAAGAATGACTAGCTAAGTTTAATCTTTTTTTTTTGTAAAAATATGTCTCAATATATATCTGCCTGTCTTTGTAATTTCTCATTATCTAATTTTGTATCAGTGAAGCAAAATATTTATTTTGTATGACTAATATATATATATATAATCCAAAATTACATCAAATTCACATTTCAACCAGACTAGCCAAGAAAATAAAATCTAAAACCTACCAATGGTTTCACTGCTGCAAGCAGACTTCTGGAGTATAAAGAACTACAAAATAACAACATATCTAAATTAAATATTACCTGCAATTCCACTTACCTTCTATCCACCCTTAACATTAAAAGAATTTTTAGATAAGTTAACTGCTTCAGAATCATATATTTTTAATAATATTTTTTTCTTTTTATTTCATTACTGAAAGAACACAACTAGCTTCATCAAAATTAATAATGTGGTCTGTATCTTTTACATGAATATATAAGGTAGAACTAAAATATTTATTTCTAACCCCCGTATCTTAATTCTGCCTTATATTGTATTAATGATCAAAAAATTCTGCCTTATATATTCATGTAAAAGATACAGACCACATTATTAATTTTGATGAAGCTAAGATTGTTTTCTTTGGATTAATGAAATAAAAAGAAAAGAATCTTTACTATTAAAAACCTATGATTCTAAAGCAGTTAACTTATTTAAAAGTTCTTTTAATATTAAGGGTGGATGTGAGATAGGTGGAATTGTGGGTATTGTTTAGTTTAAATATGTTATTTTGTAGTTCTTTACACTTGAGAAGTCTGTTTGTAGCAGTGAAACCATTGGTAGTATTTTACATTTTATTTTCTCGGCTAATCTGGTTGAGTTGTGAATTTGGTGTAATTTTGACTAGTTTAACTATAGCTTTTTAATGTTTTATATATATTAGATTCATTACATACGTATTAGAATTTATTACACTTTATACTAATATACTATCTAATTTTTAAAAAAAAAGTTCAAAACTTTTTTTTTTTTGAATTGGCAACAGATGTTCAAATTGGATTGTAAGTTAATCTAAGAGGTAATGGACTTCAACTTCACTAGTAAGTTAAAGTGGATGTTTTAATAATTATTTCCTTTAAATATAACTGAGATGATAAATTGATTTTTTTTTTCCTTTAAAAAGATTGCCTTTTAGTTTTTTTTATACCTGCTACAAGTGGGGGATGAAAATATAGTATTGGCGAACTTATTAAAATAGTAAAAACAGCTGACTAGTTATTGAGTTTTCTAGAATGATTTTTTGATTCTGTTTTGATTATAATCATCGCATTATTTTACAAATTTTTGCTTTTAAGAAGTAATTTTCGGTTTAATACAGATATTTTTATATATCAATCAAAGTTAAGGGAAATGAAGATCCTTACTCATTTATGTGACTTTTTGCTTAGATAATAATGGTGATAATTACACTAGTTTTAGTTTTTTTTTTTTTACAATATTAGTAAAGAGAAAGAATTGAACACAGGTGGTTTCCAATTGACAAGAAATTCAGGTACAATTTATTGAATAACTCCATTAATGCATAATTTGAGAAAAATTGTAAATCTAGCACTGTGATGCTACCTACTTATTAGAACTAACTATGCTTTATGTTGATATAAACTAACAAATAAAATAACTAATAATATTCAAAATTATTATCTTTTTTGAAAAAAAAAAGTTTTTTAAGTTTATATATCTGTTACAAAAGAATAGGTATCATCTTTGAATGATCATATTTACAGTCTATAATCACCATATTTAAAATGTTTTTATAAAGCTTATTTTTAAGTAAAAAAAAGGTGTTTATTATTTGAAATATCATATTTCTATTCTGTAATCAAACAACAGTTAATATATTTATTTTGTACAAAAAGAAATAAAAATAATAATTTGGTTTATTATTATTAAATATCTGAACAAATTCATAAAATTTTAATTTATTTTTCTTCTAAAAAAATATAAAAAATCTCATCCACTTTTATTGAAGTGGCAAGATAAAGAAATGAAATTATTTGATTTCCAATTAAATATCTCACCTCCTCCCATCACCAAAAACTAAATTATTATTTTTATTAATATATTTGCAGGAAACGCTTTATCAGTTAAACTTTAGTAATTGGCATCTGGTCTAACCAATGAGGGCTGTTTCAGAACAAAATGTGCATCTTGAAGCCATACATCTTTTTTATATTTTTGGTCATATGTTTATTATTACACCCTTGCACAAGGTTTTAAAAGCAGATAGAAACCAGTCTCTATCCTGCATGAGAGTAGTGTATTGAAAATTACACTACAGAAATATTATTATTTAACTTGTATTTAAAATATTTTATTGTTGGATTATGTGTGTGTATATATATATATAATGATAAATGAAGTGGAAATAGAATCGAGTTATCCAGCTCACTAAAAATTCTGGATGTAAATTTCTCCCATCTGACCATCATTAGAAAAAGGAATAAACTTGTTAAAAAATCTTGCAGAAACAATGCCTCTGTAGTAAAAAATGCAGTATTCTGAAAAAGTATTAATAATTCTTTATATTTAACAATAAACTTGGTCTTGCCCAATTAAATATATGTTAAAGAAAAAAAAAAATTTATGAAATAGTTAATATGAACTTATTTAATGTAGTAAAAATAGAAATTAATTTTTAAGTAATTTTATAATTTTTATTAAAATATATAAATGTAACTTATAGAATTTTTTTTTAAAATTTCTTTAAATTAAATGTTCTTCTAGAATCTTTATGTTGGCATAAAAGTGATGGTTGAAAATTGGGAAAAGTTTAAGACATTTGAATCTTTCAGAGTTTTTTTTTCATTTGGAAAAAAATTGATTTGAAAGCATTGATAATAGATCTTTGTTATTGCATTCTTTCCAAGAGTTGATTTTATGTTATATGTTAAATCAGGAAAATTTTAAATCATACTTGTATGTATTTGGGATGTCCAACTTTATTGTAATACTGTTGGAATTTCAAAAATGCCTTATAACTGAAACACACAGGCTTATTATATATATACCTGTGTCTATATATGTAATATATAGGGTATATGAGCACAGACTTTCACACGACCCGCCACTCTCCACACTATCTCATAACACTGATATACTTGAACACACATATCTTTTCAAGATATGTGGTTACACAACCCACCACTCTCCACACTATCTCATAACACTGATATACTTGAACACACATCTTTTCAAGATATGTGTGTTCAAGTGTATCAGTGTTATGAGATAGTGTGGAGAGTGGTGGGTCATGTAAAAATGCCTTATATATATTGTGTGGAAAGAAGTGTTAGAAATAAATATTTTTTATAAGCTTCTCCCCAGTATATAAATAATTTTATAGTTACAACATTTGTAATGTATAATTAGTATAGTGGATATTATTTAAAGCTTTTTTTTAAATATATGTCATAATTTTCTATATATCTATCAATGTTATTTAAATGTAATATGGATTTTTATATGACAAGCCAGCATATGGCAACTAATATAATTTTTAATTAAAATAAAATTAATTAAAAATTTGATCCATTCAATTTAGGTGTAATTAATCATAGTCTTGCTTATAAGAATTATTTTAACAAGATTAATATTGGATCTTGATCATCTTTTTAAAAAGCTTTTATTGATTTGATCTAAGTATTTGATTTAGTTCCTCAAATTGATCTATGAATATTTGAAATTAGCTTCTATATGATGGCACAAAAGGAAATGTTATTCCCACAAATGGAAAATCTATGATATTTAAAAAGCAAATTTGTATCAAAAAAGGGGAAATTTTATTTTTTTTATTTTTATGACACTATAGATCGGGTATTAAGATTTTATGGTGTTTTCAATTTGAATTGATTAAAAGCAAAAATAAGAACTTCATCTTGATTTCTGGATTTATAGGTTGCTGAATTTGTTAGTGTTGTTATTGCTAATTCAAAAGATCTGCAGAATTGATTTAATATTTTGAATGCAGTACATAAGATTTAATAATTAACGTTCAGCAACTCTTAATTCAGATGGTTATCAATTTGAGAAAGTAAGCCATTTTAAATATCTTTGGTAGATTTTTAAATATAAAGATGGATTTAAATATTGAGATATAGCATAGACTAATGTACTTTTCTTTGATTTAGAAAAATTGAAAGATAGGTAATAACTACTGCTATGAAATTAACTATCTATAGAGCTGTTATTTTATCTAATTTATTTTATGAAAGTGAGATTTGGACCTCTTATTAATATAACAAAAACACTAGAAAAATTTTATACAGTAGCAATATCATAAAAGCAATTTAATATGTTTTCCAATTTTCTGAAATCCATTATTGTAAAATTCCACTTTTATTAGATTGGCAAGTGAAATGAATGAACAATACAAGTCTTTCCTAAAAAATATTTTATAATTAATATGAACATAGATTTCTTGGAAAAGGTTGAACCATTGTCATGTTATCTAGTACTATAATTCCGGACTGACACCTAGCAATAACAACTGAGATTAGCGAGTGTGCTACATCGCTTTTATGTTAGAGAACGCGAGTAGTTAATAAAGTTTGGTAGTTATCTAAACTGTGTGTATTTATTAATTTAAATATTACGGCCAAGAACATAACATGGTGTCAGGAGTGAATTAATGAAATATAATATTAGTAAAAAAAAAATATTTCTAAGTCTATAAAACAATGAGTATTTAAATATTGCTAAAAATAATTTTTATAGCCATTTTTTTTCCATATCATATTTGCCGAAATACAAAATGGTGTCACCATTCGATCGTTTTTACATTATCGAACCGCTATCTATGGAAGGAAATATGTCAATCAAATGGACTGAATGGAAAGAATTATTCCTAAATTTCCTAGAAGCTACAGAAAATGATATGAAATCTGATAAAGTAAAATTAGGAATATTACGTCATCTCATTGGAAAAGAAGGGAGAGATGTAATAAAAACATTAGACCACACGAATGCAGAAGATAAAACAAAATTGTTATCCGTCTTAAACCAAATGGATAAATATTTCAACACCATGAAAACAACATTATATGACAGAATAAAAGCATATACAATGAAACCACACGAGGGAGAATCAATTGATCACTTTCTTATTCGCTTAAAAGTAGTTGTTGAAAAAGCTGACTTCGGGGATCAAAAACAAAATATCCTCTGCGATAGAATTATAATGGTACAAAATGAAGAAGGACTAAAAGACAGATTATTTGAAAAAGAGAATATTACACTAGAAAAAGCACTGGAAATTATATGCTGACATGAAACTAGAAGATTCAAAAATGAATTACTGGGAAAGTCTGAATTATGTATTAACGTAATAGTGAAAAATACAACAAACATACACAATTGTCAAAAGTGAAACTGTAATCACCCAAAACATGAGTGTCCTGCATTTGGTAAAAAATGCTATAATTGTGGAAAGTTAAATCACTTTGCCAATAATTGCCGTACGAGAAGCTACGATCATAAAATTTCATAAAAATATTAATAGAAATGGACATTATGTGAACAAAATACATGATACTACGACATCAGATTCATCATATATCAGTGATGTTGAAAATACAATTGCATACGTCAGACATGTAGACTCAACTCATTCGTTTAATGGCTGGTATGAACAGATTTTATTAAACAACAATAAAATAAAAATAAAAATAGACACAGGAGCTGATGTAAACATCATGTTTAAAAAAGTGCTTAATACCATTCATCCACAAACAATAATATACAAACAAAGAAGAAATTACATGCTTTTGGAGGATCATTTCTCATCCCAATAGGAAAAGCAAAACTTCAATGCAAAATAAACAAAGATCTGCATAATTTACATTTTATAATAATAAAAGAAGACGAACCAACACTTCTTAGTGGCCGTGATTGTGAGTTATATTAGTTCAATTAAACACAACAAAATTACAGTACAAAAAGTAACGATGAAAAATAAAAGTAAAAATGATCAAAATATATCCAACAACAAAGATAAAATAACAAAGAGTAGAAAAGATAAAAGTATTAAAACACAGGAAATAAAAGAAAATGAAAACTTCAAGTCTATATATGAGAAATACAAAGATGTTTTTCAAGGTGTGGGTTGTTATGAAGGTGAATACCACCCCACAGTAGACCCAACATTTAAACCAGTTGTCCGTGCACCGAGATTAATTCCACTAAGTATACATGAACAATTACATGAGGAATTAAAAAAATTGGAAGATATTCATTTACAACATGAAATATTAAAGAAATTGGGTAAAGAACAGTCCCATCAATTAATTGAAAAGGAGAGAGAAGTACAGCGAAAATTTCAATTAGCAAAGGAAGAGGAATAGCATAAAATCACTAATATAGAAGCTGAAATGTTAGAATTAGAAAATAAAATTCAAGAGTTGGAAAGATACAAAATTCATGAAAGTAATCAAAAGCAAGTTGATATTAAAAAAACTGAAGATAATGCCAGGCTAGCTATTCACAAAAAAGAATTATTTGAAAAGGAATGTAATGTGTTAAGAATCAAAGTTCACAAACATCAATTTAGTGTAGAAGAATTAGAGAAAGAAAAAAGTTTGAATTCTGAATTACATCAACAGATTCAACAGCTTAAATACGATCTTCACAGTTTATCAGTTGTTCATCAGGATTTGCAATCACAAAACAGCAAATTAAAATCTTCTATTGATTTATTAACAAATGAACTGAAAGTTGCCAAAACTGATTTTATTAAAATGAACACAGCTGAAAGATTCACAACAACTCCACTGACACAAGAACCCGATGAGGAGACATAGTTGCCCATATCTGAGACAGAGAAATCACCACCATCAACATCAAGTGATAATGGCATAGCAATAAGGAGAATACCAGTCGAACGTTCTGAGATGAGAGAAAAATCAAACAGAAGAAGAAGGCCTCCAGTATATTTAAAAGATTATGTTAGTAAATAAAATTAAAAAAAAAAGAGAGTTGTCATGTTATGGCTAGTACTATCATTCCGGACTGACACCTACAATAACAACTGAGATTAGCGAGCGCGCGACATCGAATGTTAGAGAACGCGAGTAGTTAATAAAGTTTGATAGTTATCTAAACTGTGTGTATTTATTAATTTAGATATTACGGCCAAGAACATAACACCATTTATATTATAAAGATTATTTCACAAGCATTCTAAAGAATTGCAATATTAATTATTTTCATTAGGAAGATGTGAATGAAGATTAAATATGATGGAGATCTACAATGTTAAAAGTTTTTTATTAGGAAATGTTTGTTGCAGAATAAGTTAAAAGGCAGCCTTGCATGTTCTGTATATTGTAACGGTCAGAAAACGTGTGATTCGTTAACATAGTGTAGAATTCGACCACCACACAGAACTGCAGCACCATCTAGGTAGCGAAGCCACCCATAGTACTAAGTTCGAACATAGTTTATCGGTTCCACAATACAATCTAAGAAACAACGCATCTGATGCGACATTAGTAAATATTTCTTTAGGCACGGTGGTCAGGTATATGCAAGAGATTCATGATTTTATTTTCGAGTTAGCCATTCATGATTTTATTTTCGAGTTAGCCAATCAGAACATTAATCTTAAACATTTATATTTAAAGAATCGAGGAAACATATTGAATGGGTATCGAATAAATAAATAAAGGAGTAACGGCAGACGTATAGTTTGATATTATTTATTGAAACATTTTAATAATAAATCACTTACTAATAATATTTGGTAATATTTAAATTGAGTAACGGAATTTTCCGATACTGTTATATATCCAAGAAATACATTTATTTATTTAGAAACATTTATACGAAATCATTTTACCAATAATACTTTATATTTAAGATCTCAGTAGCGGTATTTTCTGATACTGTTATGTTTACAAAGAGAAATACATTTATTTGATGACGTAATCTAGCTACCTAAAATTCTCGAGCAAGTATTTCTAAGGCATGCCTTTAGGGATTTATACCTTTGCAATGCAAGAGTCTAAAGTAAGATTTATAATAGTAGCGGCGGACATATATTTATTTAATTAAAAATATTTACTAACAACTAGGGGCAAACATTTATTTGAGAGTGAGTTATATCACTAATGCAGGGACGGAGTTATACATAGACTATAAAGTTAATAAAAGAAAACATGGTATGTCTAGAAAGGCGATTGGAAATGGCAGTATATTGAAACTGCAAAGCCGTGAATGAGTTTAGAACAACGGGCTGGCATTTGCCATAGGTGCAAAGAGGTAAGGTGTCACATAAGCATAACCAGGGGCAAGTGGTTCATGCCACGATTGCTTTCAGGCTGCATGACAGTCGTCAAGTCCTATGGGACATTCATTTTTCAGCTTGTGTAGGACGACTGGGGTTAATTTCAACCCTATAGAATCCAGAATATTCAAGGCTCGTAATGGGTCATCGCGTCTCTAAAATATAACACGTGTATAATGTATAGATGATTCTGTTAAAATTTAAATATATTTTATAACTCGGACCTACATTATCAACATTTAATAAAGAACGTTTGCGACTCTCAAAGAAATGCAATTTTATGGAATTATTAATTAAAATTTAATAAAATATAAAAAACAGTAAGTAAACTGGGTGAGTATTATAGCCAATATGTCAACCATTTTCTAAGCAGTAGACCCCTGCATTAAAATAAATGAAGCATTGAATGCATGTCGATTTATATGAAAATATTAAATAATTTATGGAGGTAAATATTAATGAAGATTTGATACGCATCCACTGTTTCAAGCAATCATAGATTTATACTTAGAAAATTATGAGCATGCGATAATTATATAATAAAATGTAGATTTTAGAAATACGTACCCAAGAAAGATAGAGTTAGGCAGGCTAGATTATTAAAGAAGTTTACATATTAATTATTAAATTTATAGTATTACAAATGAGAATTTTACAGTTTATAGTTTATAAGTTATATAAAGAATGGATGAGCTATAGCATGATATTAGTAGAGTACTCTAGAGAATTTGGATACAGGTACCTGTTTTATGAGAGGTTTTCCGATTCAGTGATCAGCAGCAAATTGTTCATGATTCTAGCATTAGCAGTTCTTTACAGTATTTAGGTGATTTAATTACTTGAATAGCAGCAGCAGTTTTCTAATTGTTCAGGGCAGCAGATCTTCTTTTTTTGATTTTATGGAGGGCATGGGCATAGGTTCTCAGCAGGCTATTGACCATCTCCGAGGAGAATAGTCTTTGGCGCTTTCTACTCATGCATACTGTGGCAAGTAAAAACAATATATATTTTTGGAGACTCTCAACTGCTCGAGAGCAAAGCTAAAGTTCCACTGCCAGTTTCTAGAAAGTCTAAAATGGCCTCCTTTCTTAGATCTTATCTTTTACATTTTTGTTATAGTTTATTTTTGGATTCCACTTAATCTGCTCTGAGGATAATCAATGCATTTTTGTTAAGTTTAATTATAGAGAAAGCTGCCTTTCTATTGTTTACATTTACATTTTACATTTACATTTTATAATTACATTTTGGGGAATTTTTCTTTAATTAATCTATTATCTCTCACCGACCGTTGCTTTTAAAATTTCAAATACAAAAGGGAACATATGATTAATTTTACTTTTAATTAAATATTACAATCTATTTCTAAAATTATTACTAAATGAAATTTAAACAAAGCAATAAATAATGGATTTTACAATTCAAAATAAATAGTTAAAATTATATATTTTTATATAACTAAAAGAAGAAACCTAAATTATATTATTTATCTTTATTTATTGCCTTAAATTTGATATCAAAATGTGTGCGTGTTTATGATGAATTCTACATATATCTATACATTTTTAATATTGCTACACACACAATTCGATATCAAAAAGTTTAAATTTGGGTAGGATAGAGCGGTGAGTGAGAGACGATAGAAAAAGGTGAAACTTAAGATTCGAATACGAATCTTACTGTTTCAATATGACCATATTTATGGATCATTAATTGATTTGTATAATCTTCTTAAAATTCATCCCTGTTGGAATGATACTCATTTGCAATTTAAAATTCAACTCTGTTGAAAAACATATTCATTTGCAAGTGGCTCCTGCCAATAATAAAAAAAGTTAGCAAATATTACTCAAGGATATTGTGTTAACATTATATAACACTCACTTGCCTTAATATATAGTACTAACTACTATTGCATCATCATAGGCTCACTAGTATCTGCACCCAGCATCCAATTTTAATTAGTAACATATGTCAGCAGGAGAAATGCATCTATACCTAAATAGACAAAACAAAAAAAAAAGAATTCCAAATTAATCAATTTATAGTGATATCATTATACACATATGTATATTTCTGTGTCTTAAAGTGGAACAATTCAGTGATATTAATATTTACCTGAGCACACTTTCGGTATTGTGAATCCGATTCATGACAACTTAACTAAACCAATCGGATAAATGCATGCACAATAGTCCACGGACACTGATGTTTTTTTGATTGATAATGTTATTAGACTTGGCAATAAACCAGACTTATTTTATCTTCCTCTTCCTATCATTAGGCTCATTGCAGACAGTATTAATTATTTGAGGATAAAATTCATATCCAGTATTTTTCTCATGATTGGAGAAAATACAATTAACTTGAGAGTCCTCTTTAGATTGATATCCCAGCTAAATCTCCTGATTTTTTTTTTTTTAAAGTTGAGCAATTCCAAGTTTCATTGCAAAAAATATATTAAGAATAAAGTGATAAAATTATAAAGTTAAGAATAAATTTTAGTAGTTTTTAGTAAAAAACAAAATGGTTTTAATTTGCCCAGAAAATACTGCTTCTAACTTAAATGAGGTCATATCAAGAATATTGCATCTATCTGCTCCACTAATAAAATACTTCGGATTTTTTTCTCTGCATATATGGATAGTCCCAAATTATAGATCACATTCCTTTTAATTGTTTGACATTTTCCATTGAGAAAGAATTTAAGCTTTTCATGAGGCAACTTCTCTTAAAATCTTTAGAATTTATTTATTGTGCATATGTATTGATTTGATCATATTTATAATTATGTTGCCATGTAATTTTTCTAATTTACTGACTTTAACTAGAAGTTATTCAAAATGAAAAGTTTGGAAATCTTTTTCAAAGATTGGAGACTTATTCATAATTCAACAAAGATAGTAACCTCAACTTTTCATCTGAATAACAGTGAAACATCTCATAATTTGAATGTAACCTATTGAATAATAGACTTAAATATAATCCATTATCTTTATATTGTAGCTTAATTTATTTTTTTCATTTATGTAAAGATTAAATCTAAAATAATTTTAGAAATAATCTTTTTGGAACATTGACTGGTATTGGGATTGTAGCACAAACATTTGATGAACAGCTTCATTAACACTAGCATAATTTACTGGTGAATACTTTATTTTTAATGGGGAAAAAGTGTCCATATTAAATTTCTGGATACTCAATTAAATATTAACTTGAGAAATATTTCTGACACACTCAAGTCTGCTCATTTATGGTGTCTTTCTATTCTTTCATTTATTCCTCCATTGAAAATGGAAGTTGTCTCTCAAAAAAAAGTATACAAAGCTATTAAGTAAATTGGATTTGGCAGTAACTCAAGATATAGTTTTATCACCTAAGACAAATTTCAAATCAAGTTCTTAAAAAAGAATTCGATCATAAATAACAGTTTATCTTTGTTGATATTACAGGAGTCTCATCAATGGATTCAGGATTACCAATGTTTTTGTACTTATTTGCTTCATAAATAGAATATAATTGACATTGACCATTGTAGATGTGGTAAAACACAAACCATGAACTACATAGCTAATGATTGTCAAATTTATGGCTATATTGGCAGAATTGGACTTAATAAAGTTATTACTGAATCTATTTCTGTTTGAATCTTTACAGGTTTTTTTGTATTTTGTTACTAGTTAAACTAAAAAAAGCCATTTGCTAAAAAAGTAAAATTGCTATACAATAAGTAAATAAACGTAGCTAAATATTTTTCTCGTAAAAACAACTTCTATGTTAAAAAGCAAGAAAAATTGTAATATATTAAGAAATATCAGTTCAATGCTGTTATATAATACCTCCCTTACAGGTTTTTTTTTTGAGACTTATTACTAGCCTCTTGGCTATGAGATAACATCTGGGAAAATTTCTCAGTTTGCACAGGCAGTCATAGGCATTGGTGGTCGAGAGGTCAGCGATAGCTGCTTTACAAGCAGTTGTCCTGGGTTAGCCGGTTTGCTTCCCGGCTGATGCTATGACACATAAGGAGGAAAAAAAGTCATAAGTATAATAAAAAAATAGTGACACTAATCACAGCATTGCAAGATTCTAGATAGACAAAGCAATAAAACCTATTTTATACAAAAAGATTATGAATCTCTGATACATATAGTGAAGCTATTCTTACATAATAAATTTTCAGACTGAAAATTTACCTCTTTTATTCCAATCACTAAAATAGCAGAAGATATGTTGATGTATTCAAGGTTAAAAAAAGTAGTTTATATTTTATGACATATATTTGATTGAATGAATACATATTATTAGTATACAAGAAGATATATATACTGTATATGCAAATATGAATATATGCTTATAAATAAGACTGAGAGCTATCCAACCATAAATGTTGTATTATTTATTACATAAATCTTGCTTATATAGTGTTGACAATTGTCTTTTTGATAAGTGGCAGTTCTAAAAGAACTAGTAAAAACCAATGGATTTTTTTTCATTAGAATTATTAGAAAAGCTGCAAACTATAAACACATTCTCTTTTTATATATAAACAATCAAGCATGCATATATGAAAATGATTAAACAGGAATTTAACAATTTATTCATTGTATATGTGCGTTGGGCTGCAGAAAGGAGTTTGCTATTAACTGAAAGGAGACCCTTTGATTCCTCTTGGAAGCCTTAAAGGAACCGAGCAGGGCAAATTCCTAATGTCCACTCCATACGTTCTTGTCGTTGCAGCTGTTATTACTATGTGATTATTCATATAGTATACGAACATGGTTGGGCTGCTCACCAATACGCATTAGCCAGCGTGGTGAGTTTATTGGCTATTTACCTCTGAGTTTAAGATCAAGAAACACCGTGGTCTTTCTTCTCAGTGCCTGATAAGGCAGAATGAATGTTTGTGTAAATGATAAATATTTTTCCAATACATATATACAATTATGACAGACAAAAATAAAGCATGGCCCTTATTCCCAGGAGGCTGTAAAGTCACCAACCAAGGCAGCGGTTGGTGGCCAAAGGCGGAGGGTGCTAAGAATCCCCTGATTGCGGACCCAGGCTGCCATTTGATGACGACTTTTTATTTAGGTACTTACAACTGCAGATCACTTTCAAGTGAAGGAAGATTGCAAGAATTAGAAGAAGAACTGTCTTATATTAAATGGGACATTATTGGACTTTGTGAAGTTAGAAGAAAAGGAGAAGAAACAATTGATTTAAAAAGTGGACATATACTCTATTATAAAGGCACACATATTGGAAATACAAGTGGAGTAGGATTCATTATAAATAAAAAGTGGAAGAACAATATTGTGGAGATTGATGGTGTATCGGACAGAGTGGCAAGATTAGTTATACAACTTAATAGCAGATACCAAATGCAGATAATTCAGGTTTATGCCCCAACAAGTTCTCATAGTGATGAAGTAGTAGAAGATTTTTATATGGATGTACAAAAGGCTTTTGATCAGAGTAAACAACATTTTAAAATTGTTATGGGAGACTTTAATGCTAGAATTGGTAGACAAATGAAAGATGAAATTGCTGTAGGTAATTTTGGTTATGGTAATAGAAATGAGAGAGGACATAGACTTGTGGAGTTTGCAGAAAAAGAAAAACTTTATATTATGAATTCATTTTTTGAGAAAAATGTTAAAAGGAAATGGACATGGAAGCATCCAAATGAAGGTACAGCAGAATTGGATTATATTTTGACTAACAGAAAATACATATTTCAAGATTGTAATGTTCTTAATAAATTTAACACAGGAAGTGATCATCGATTAGTAAGGTGTAAGTTACGTGTTAATGTAAAACTAGAGAGACAAAAATTATTAAGAAAAACAATATTTACAGTTGATATTCCTAATCTTCAGAAACATTCTAATGAATTTAAATTAGAACTTACAAATAGGTTTCAAGTGTTAGGAGATTTTGAACATGATACAGATTTGAATGAAATTAATATGAAAATAACTGATACACTTTTAAAAACTGCAACAAACATAGCTGGTAGAAAAAAGCAGCAATTGACTAATAAAATTTCTACTGAGACTAGAGAATTTATGAAGAAAAGAAGGAATATGAAGATATACAAAAATGATGTATTAAAAAGAATTGAATATCTCGAATTTTGTAAAATGGTACGGAAAAGAGTTGAAAATGATATAAGAAAGTATAACTGTGAAATAGCAAGGAAAGCTGTAGAAGAAAATAAAAGTCTCAAAAATGTTAAACAACATTTTGGTATTGGTAGGAAATTTATATCTGCAATAAGAAAAAAAGATGGAATTATTACTAAAAAGAGAGATGACATCATGAAATTGGTAGAAGATTTTTATCAAGAATTATATAGTAATAAAGAACAAGTACCTCCTATATCTATTACATCTTCCGAATTGCCCAGAATTTTAAATGAAGAAGTGAGACATGCAATTAAGTGTATGAAGAAAGGAAAGGCTCCAGGAAATGATGGAATTATAATTGATATATTAAAAGAAGCAGGTGAAGAAATAGAAACAATTTTAGCAAAGTTATATACCAAATGTCTAAATGATAAAGATGTACCGGAAGATTGGAAGAATGCAGTAATAATATTAATATTTAAAAAAGGTGATAAAGAAGATATTAGAAATTACAGACCTATCAGCCTTTTATCAGTTTTATATAAAATTTTTACCAAGATAATTACAACTCGTCTACAGAGAACTTTGGATTTCCACCAACCAAGAGAACAAGCTGGATTTAAAAGTGGTTTTAGTACAATAGATCATATCCAGGTATTGAGAGAAGTCATAGAAAGGACAAATGAATATGAGTTGTCATTATGTTTTGGATTTGTAGATTATGAAAAGGCATTCGATTCTATACACATTTCTTCAGTGATTAAAGCATTGGATCATCAAGGTATAGATCCAGGATATTGTCATATTTTAAAGAATATTTATAAAAATGCAACAGCAACAATTAGATTACATAATGATACTGGAAAAATCAACATTGAGAAAGGTGTAAGACAAGGTGACTCCATATCTCCAAAACTCTTTACAGCAGTGCTGCAAGAAGTATTTTGTGGATTAAAATGGGAAACTAAAGGAGTGAAAGTAAATGGAGAGTATTTAAGTCATTTAGATTTCACAGATGATGTAGTTGTTTTTGCAAATAATGCTTCAGAGCTGCAGGAAATGTTGCAGGAGTTAGCAGATGGAAGTAGAAAAGTAGGACTAAAGATAAATGTTAAAAAGACTAAAGTAATGTTTAATCGATTTGCTCAAAATATGAAAATAAAGATTGATTATGAAGAATTAGAAGAAGTTAACAGTTACAAATACCTTGGTCAGATTATTAATACAGATGGAAACATAATGGAGGAAATTAATCATAGAATTAAACTTGGTTGGAGTGCTTTTGGTAGAAATAACTTGATACTAAAAGGAAATATGCCTATGTGTTTGAAAAGGATGGTTTTTAACAAATGTGTTTTACCAGTTCTTACTTATGGATCTGAGACTTGGACACTTAATAGAAGAGCAATACAGAGACTTCAGACCACTCAAAGGAGTATGGAGAGATGTATGTTGGGAGTAACAAGAAGAGATCGAAAACGCAATGTATGGGTAAGACAACAAACAGGTGTTACTGACCTTATTGAAAAAATTAAAAGATTGAAATGGAGTTGGGCTGGACATATTGCTAGAAGAGATGATAATAGATGGACAATTGAAATTTTAAACTGGATTCCAAGAGATTGTAAAAGACCCAGAAAGAGACCACATGTGAGATGGATGGATGAAATAAGAAAATGTGCAGGGGTGTTGTGGAGAAGAGAAGCTAAAGTTCGGAGAAGATGGATTAAACTTGGAGAGACCTTCATCCTGCAGTGGATTGATAATGGTTGATGATGATGATGATGATGATGATATGTGCGTTGAATTCTTTGGCAAAATTATGTAAAGCAATCAAGGAAATAGGTTGTCATTACTAAGTAATTTGCTGTTGTTTTTCAACTTTTTAATGCACTTTATTCTAGCATCTTATATTTAATAGTGCATCATATATGTTACACTAAGAATACATCTGTATCATATATATATATTATACATTGTTCATAAGATTGGTTGTATCATTTTTTCATCCAGATAGTTTCCTATTTTCATAAACTTGATATATATAAATTCTTACTTACATAAAATATCTGATATCTGACATATATAAAATTTACAGAAATCCACAAAAGATTGAAAATACATATCTTTTAAGTTGAATAATATTTAAACTTAGCAATACTATATAATAGGAGAGGAGTGGTAGATAGAATATTTTTTTACTATTACCATTAAATAATTTTATTTTTTTATTACATAGATCAAATTTGGATTATAATTCAACTTATCCATAGGAAATGGTGAGGAGGGGAGATATCTTTTGTTCATTAGCAACAAATTACTTTTTTTTTTTTTATTATACTGATCAAAATTGTAAAAGAAAAAAGGAAATATTCATTAACACCAGAATAATTTTTATAATTATAAAATTATTAATTGTGTTTATTCAACTTTAAACCTAAGTTGTACAAAAATTGTAGAACTATCTGTACACTATATTAAAAACATATTTTAAAAATTGTCTTTAAATTTAAAAGATAAAAATTTAAATCATTGAAATGAAATACATGGATAAGAGAATAAACAGATATCACTGATATCATTGAAAGAATTAAAGACGAAATGAAGGTGGACTAGTCATATTGCTAATAGATGGATGGTTGATGTTTTAAATTTTATTCCAAGAGATTGCTAAAAATTAGAAAAAACCCATATATGAGATAGATGAATGAATTGAGGAAGTTTACTGATATGATGTGGAGATGCAATGGATTGATAATAGTTGAAACTGATGATTTTTTAATGGGAAGATCTGATGCTATTTACATATATATTTACAAATAGAATCTTAAGGAATTAGCAAATGATTTTTGGTAAAGCTTGATATCAGTTTTATTTGGCTATAAAAAATAATAGTACTTAGTATAAAATGTAGGTGGGATCTGACGTGCGATAATCACTTTTAAATCTAGCTAGATTTTTATTAACTCCTGAATAATTAAATAGATTCTAGTTAGTTATCTGTTTTTAAAAAATAATTTGCTTGAGAAATTCCTATGTTCCTAGCAACATTTTCTAATTTTCACCCAAATTTAAAACTCAGTTCATGTCATGAACTTGATAGATGAATTCAGTAATCACCATATTCTGATTTTTTTTTTGTGTTGAAACATGATTTGAGTTTGTTATATGTATGTATTTAGTTGTTTGTTTATAAATTTCCTCTTAAGTAATAAAGTTTATATATATATTCCAGAATTATTCATGAGACAGGCTATTCACCAGAAGAATGTCTTCAGTATAAACCTGTTGTGTTTAGCAATACAATTCAAAGTATGATGGCCATCATCAGAGCTATGGGACAACTCAAAATAGACTTCCACGACTCTCATCGAGCAGTAAGCATTATTATTATTATTGCTTTTAAATTTTTTTATTTAATATTAAAAATGTTATGATCATTATTTACCTACTTCTGATTTCTCAGTTATAGTTGTGTGGACATATTTATACACACTATATATATTGTAATGGGCACAGACGTCGTTACATTGTTTTTTTTTTTATTAGTAAACATGAAAAAAAATAAAAGTTCGCCAATAAAAACTTATTTTTTAGGAATTAAAAAATAAAAAAAAATCATCTTAAATTCGCATATATATAAAATCGCACAGATAAATAATTATTAAAATAAAACTTTATTAAAGAAAAAGTATTTTAAAACTAAATTTTCAGAAAAGTTTTAGAGATAAAAATATATGTTTAAGTTTGAAAACAAATTAATTAATCTTTTGTAAAATGGAAATGATTATTTTAATTAGTAAGCTAGCCCTTGGGCATTTCAAATGTATAAGCAACGGTCAGATAGGAGAGGAAAAACAATAGAAACTTTTAGCAAATGAAAGAAATCCATCGGGAAATCGGACCTCAACGAAAAGGTTTTCACCATCATGACGTAATGTTGAGTTAATCCACAAAATTATTATAAAAGGAAAGGTTTGAAAATAAAAGAATTAATTAGTTATTATGATGTGACTATATGTGTTAGTGTGGAGTTGAAGGAGAAGGGATTGAAAAGATGCACTCTTCAATCCCTTCAGTTTTGTTAAAAAAAAAAGAGAAATGACATCGTTTTTTTCTACATTAAGGACCAACTAAACTAAAAGATCTCCGGATAAATAAATAAAAAACAATGGCTAACTCAACCAATCTTTTTAGGACGGCATGGGAATTCATGTTCAAATGGCAAGCAACAGATAAAGATGAACTGTTTTAAACCGTAAGAACTTTATAATTAATGAACATTAAATTAAAAACTTTCCGTATTTAAAATAATTAAGAAATAGAATCCTATCTGACCAATGTTATTTATTAATTAGTTATAATTTTATTTAATGTATTTCTTTTGTAAAATCATTTCCATTTATTTATTTATTTATTTGTTCTTTAAGTTTTATTATGATTTCTGTTTTTCATTAAACTAGTTATATAAATATTAAACTTAAGTCGGGCGTGAATGGCTATATAGATTTGTAAAGTTATATTAGGGGAGGGTAATCTTAGGTTATTCGTTTTGTAGTTGAATTAGGTCAATGGATTGGATATATTGGTGTAATTAGTAGATGTAGTACGAGATTCGCTAGGGGCAGAATTGCTATTATACGCCGCACACACTCGTTTTGCCTATGGGAGGAATTATAAGACGGAGACCGCAGTTCCTTCCTATGGAGTTTTTTTTTATTGCTCTCATCGTCAGATAGATGTAATATTCCTATCTGATGAGAAGCAGTTTCTTCTCTTAACCTAATTGTGCTGCCATATTCGTATTACATTGAACACATCGATATATCAGATGGATTGAAGTTTGGTTTGACTGCGAATCTTTGGCCTAAGGTTAAACAAGGATTGAATATTTTCTTTTCAAATGCAAATCTATGTAGTCTATTCATACTCGACACTCTAAATAAAGATGTATTAAATTTAAGTTGGGTATAGATGCTTGCATGGGTTCGTTACCGGTTGATTATGTTTTTGGTTTTCATATTCGATCAAAATATATATAGACATTCGGTAAATACTGATACCTTACGGTGAGTATCTAAAATGTATTTATTCGGATATCTTTTAAGTTATTGGTGTTAATGCAAGCATCTTATGGTGAATGCTATTGGGTTACTTATAAATTTCCCTCTGCAATTGACGGTATCAATGATTTTGTATTTTGATCATTTATGTTTATTTTGAAATGTTTTTGACCGTGGAATCTATGTAACCGATCTATACTCAACATTTTTAAACAAATCTGTGCGAACTAATAATAGTATAAAATTTAAAAATGTAGATTAAAATTCTAAAATAAAAGTAAAAATAATGTTAAATGTTAAAGTAAACATATTAAAATAATAATGTTAAATCTTATATATATATATATGTGCGTAAATAAATTTTTGTATGTTAATTACTGGCAGTGGCTTATTTTATTTATTTTTTAATATTGAAATATAATTAGATAAGATATTATATTATTAAATCTCTGCTACTCCCTGAGCTAGTGACATGGGCTAACGACCGGATATCAAAATATATAAATAAACTAAAAAAAAATTTTTTTTTTACTTACGTATCTGCCTACTTTATAAATTTTTCTAGGTTCAAATGTCTAGATGGCGCCTTGTAGTGCAGATTATGTTAAGTCCTTCTCCGGGATCGTTATAATATGTACATACTGACCAATTGACAATAACATTTTTCATTGCAGCACAGTTTTTCATGACATTTGGTATCAAATGTAACTATAAATCATTGAAAACAAATTAGTTGAAGTTCATATTTTATTGAAGGCTAATATTTATTTAAATTTTAAGATTTGTTTTTTTTTGACATAATAATGTTTGTAATTTGTAATGATAATTCTATATGCTGCTTGATAATATAGAAATTGTTTTTTTATTTTAGATATAGCTTTATCCAAATCTGCTGGTAAGATCTTATTAGAAAAGATAATTCATAAATGCCAAACTTGGCAGCTAATTACATACAAACCAAAAATTATAAAAATAAACAGAATTTGTAGAGGTTGTGTATTGAGATTTGTTTTATTTTGTGGACATTTTAATTTTCTTAGATAAAAGAAAAAAATTATTAATTTTATATTTTTTTTTCATTATTAAAAATTAATAATCTATGACATTATCAAATCAGTCTTCATTTTTTGATTTTTTTTAAGTTGTTGTTGGGAAAAGAGTGTCAGCAATAAATTATGTATTTGTAAATAAACATGGAAGTAAATAGCCCCTCCCCCCAATATAAATGCTAATATCAGAAAGAATTGGTATGACATGATGTTAAACGTAAGGTAAAGGAGGCTTACTTCATAGCAGAAGACTCCTTCACCATTAATTGTAAAGAAGCATGTTTTGCTATTTCATAAAGATGGGCTAATTGACTCATTTGCATAGAGTTTGCATATTATACATATAGAATGATTCCAATGAATGAGTCATAACAGGCTATGATTATGAGAAATACATTTTTTCAAAAGCACTAAGCCGTTTTAATTGATTAATTATTATTAATTTATATAGCTTTAAGTTATAAGTGTGATAGCACTATTTAATATTATAATTTGGACAAGTGTAAAACATAAATCTATAATATAAAATAATGACAATGTTCTAGAGTTGAAAGTTTATTATATATAAAGTAATTAAATTACTGAATTCAGATGCATTCATCTAGTTACTGTACCTCTTATAATATTAAGTAATAAATGCATTTCAATATCTGAAAAAAATATTTTTTTTATTAAATCTACAACTTATTTCTATAATTTGTGTTAATGCAAAAATATTATTTGAATTTTTCTAATATCCCAATATTTTTCCTAGATTTTGTTTTATTTATCTATATCATAACATATATAAAAATAGCTTGTGGACTACAGTTGGCTAAATTTCTACCATTTGGTTTTTCTTTTTAAAAATTAATTTCACTAACATGGCCAAAAGTCTTATTTTTTAAAAAACTCATTGAATCATTTTATTTGCCATCATTTACTTAATATTCTTCTTTGTTTCATTTTTTAAATGTTTGTATTAATTTTCTTTTTTTTGAAATTATATTTTTATTTTCTTTTTTTTTTTTACAGTCATTTAATTTAAACTTTTTTATTTTACTTAAATTATAATTCTTTTTAAATATATATTTTAAATTTCTTTTTTTCTTTTTATTTAGTATCTGATTTTTTTTTTTAAAAACAGCACTATTAACAAAATATAAATTCCAACTATGAAATAGTTAATTTCTTCAATTCTTTTACTGTATAGATTTGACAGTCATCAAGTATATGGTTCATGGTTTGTGTTTATCCATATATAAATCAGATGAGTATTGATGAGACTCCAGAATTGTCTGGAAAGTGAAATCCAGCTGACTTTATTTTTATTGTTCATTCTGGAAAAATAAATTTGTTTGAAACTGTCATATCTGACCTTGCCTTCAGAAGTGGTCTTGTCCAGATTCCTTCCTTATCTGATCGAATTAAGCACACATTGCCACTAACTATCAGTCTGGATTTATATACAGTATTATAATTAATGATACGCTAGTTACAATGGAACTGGATGCAGGGTCTGCAGTCTCTCTTGTTTCAAAAAAGACCTGGGCTATCATTAATAAGAATAATGAATATAAGCTGCATTCTAGCAGCAAGTCAATCTCAGATTATCAAGGCAATAAAATAAAATTATTGGGCCAAACAATAGTAAAAAATACAGTCATTTGAGCTTTATAAAAGTGAACCAGGTCACAACATTAAGCAAAACGAATCAAAACGTGCCAGCAAAGGATAAAACAGCTCAGTGGCATAAGGCCAAACTGTCAGTTCTGAAACCTGATCCAAACTGGTAAAAAAGGAAAAGACAATATAAAAGTACAAATAGGCACTCATGTGCTTTGTAGAATGTAGTATGGATCCACAAAATGGATACCAACAGTGATTGCACAACTGAAAGGAATCTACACAGTAGTAATCCAAACAATAGATGGGTATCAACATCATCGCTACCCAAATCTTAAATAATGTCACAATGGAATAATTTATCTTTTTCAAAGTAAAGTAAAAATGACCATGTAATAAGATCTTTCAAATATATATTAACAATAAGGTATTTGTCAATGTATTAGATGTCACGATTTATGACTTCAACTTAATAGACATAGCAACGACCTAATGTCAAGTCAATACTTAGGCAACCAAGTGTTAAAAAATGAGAGTAGAATTTTATTATGTAATTTTAATTCTAACTATAACAATTTAGTACATGCAACAATAGACAACTACAGCAGTGAAAGAGGAAAATGGAAAAGCTTGTATACTAAACACAATATAAAAGTGAACCCAGCTCATTTCCATCATCTTTTGTTATTTATCGAAGGATAGGATAACCACACCCAAATCTCAAGATCAAATCTTAGAATGCAAGGAAAGATAGACAATTTGTTCAAAAATCCCGTATCAGTCATATAATTTTCACATCTCAAAAAGTTGAAAGAAATCATAATCAACTGTTGAAATAAGGAAAGTTGATAATTTTTAGCTGTTTAACGAAAGAATTGAACTGATTTTGAGTTGACAATTAAAAATAAAAGACTGCTATTGTTTGAACAAGGAGAAAAGGAAAGAGTACATTGCCAGCTTATATAGATAAATGGTTAAGCAAAATTTATTCTTTTATATAATTTGCTAAATGCCAAATAACGAACTGAAGAAAATTAAATCTATTATAAAGTACTAAGCAATGTATTCTGGCTAAATAAAGTTGCCATAGGACCTGAATGCTATTCTCCCAATCATAGAAGCATAATGATTTAATTCACTCATCTATATGATGCCTAAAGAAACAGCAAACGTCCCACACAAAATATTTGAATAGATCCAGGAGGAAAGCAGCTGTAGAAAACGGAAACATTGTTCCAAGCGTATTGCTGAGAAATTCAAGTGATCAAGGAAGGACTTACTGGAGTATAATGAAAAGAAGGGTGATAGATTGTATCCATGAGAGACATTATCGCTAGATTCAGGGACTTTAATCTTGATGATTGAAGAAAATTTGATTTATTAAGTGTTACATTTTTTTTTCATATGTTTATAAAATTCTATTCTCATATCATTTCTACACTTAGGAATTTCAACGTATCTACACTTGGAAGATTCCATATGTTTAAAATCAACATAGTATAGTGGGGGGGGGGATTTATTAATTTAGATAATTTTTTTTATGTAAATAAAGTTTAGGTCAGTTCCCTCTATAGTGACTTGACGTTTGGATCACCACCATGTAATAATGGAATAAGGTAAGAGTTTTGATACTATTACAAGACAGAGTTCGTGTTATTTGTTTATTTTAATGGCAGTTGTATATTCAGTGTAAGCGGCCACTTAATGGCACTATTGCTTGCAAAAATAATGAAATGTAACGTTACCAGGCCGATAATTTTTTGCTTTCTGCTCTCCGCCAATTGGTATTTAACAGAATTTACATTTTAAAGATATATAAAACAAAGAGTTTGAAAATATGTATTATTTTCTGAATGCAACTTATATACATGCACTAGTCTGAGGGTACCAAGCTGGTAGTGTGTAGAGCTGGAATATGCGGAGGGGGGGGCTCCGATGGTTTTACCAATCCAAAGAAGCGGCCAATACATGTTCTAGTTTGAGTGAACCAATATTATGATTTCCAAAACAACGGATAACAGCAGCCATTGTATTACTCTCACAGCTGTTCTCCCGCAAACGTGCCTTTTCGCGTGAGTTATGTGAAATGCTTCAATGACCTACTCTTTTGCAATTATTTTCACCTTGCGATGGACTTACAATTATTAATATGTAATAGTACATCAGATAAGGTATAAGATTCTTAATTCGAATGGACATAAAAACACGTGTGGCCTATTGAATTCCACACACCTTCACATCCTATGATAACAATCTATGAAGTGTGTGTTATTTCCATAGTGATGCGAAGCAAGTGTGCAATGGCATCTATGCCTGCTAATGGCTAATATGAACAGAACTGTTCTAGAGGCTGTAAGATGGGTCTCATAAACTGCATATTTCTGTGCTTTTGCAAGCAACAGCGCCATCAAGCGGATGCATTATACTGAGTATACAACTACCATTTTAACTAAGTCATTATATTTATTTTATTCTATGTGGATGTTCTTTTCTGTCAAACATACCAACCATACTTAGGGGTTTCCAAAAAAGATGGAGCATCAATCATTGGAATTTGACAACCAGGCAATTATATATATGTTCGTGTAACATTATAAATTAGTTAGTCAGCTTTGTGGTCAATGAAATCATGATTTTTTTTTATTAATTCAATTTGCTTTGTAAATAGTGAGTGATGAGTTACGTATCTCTACCATGAGTATGGGTTGAAATAATTACTTTTAATCGATGATATTATGGAAATGCATACTCGACACATATAACTGCATCTTTTGTTATGTTAAATGAGTTTTAAATTTTATTTGTTATTAATAAAAGTTGTTAATTTGATTTAAAATTAAACTGGTCTCTAGTTTATTAGGTTCATTCATACACCCATCCATCAATTTATTTAACTATATATATGCATGCACACACATCCTTTCCATTTATATAATGATACAGTAATAGGGTTGGATGCATCTTAAGGCAATGAGAACCTATATAAAGGTGCGATAGTTATACAAAGTAAATTCACCTCTGAAGAGAGCCGAAGGCAACATTTTCCCTGAGTTTGAATACTGAGGCATAATGGAATCCGAAAGAGGAGAGAAGTATGGATGAACTAACCTAAATTGTATCTGAATTTAATATGTAAACTTAGAGTTAGCCCATTGGAGTTAGATACAATTATTGGTTAGATACTTTATCTCAGCATTCACAGCATCCTACCAGAAACCCTAGATCCAACCATAGTCAGAGGCGCCTCCTTTCTTCCGGCGGACCGTTACAATACTTATATAATTATACGGAATTTTCTTTCATGTAACATTCTTTTTATATTCATTCCATATGGTTTAATTTATCTGTAAGTTCACTATATACAGCTATTTTCCTACTGCACATTATTAAATAATATAATTTTTCTCTTATATTCTTTTTTATATAGTTGCAATTTTTTTAACTTCTTAAATTTGTATTTTCATCTTTTCTATTTATTAATGTTTTCTAATACTTTAATTATGTCATTTCATTACTCTTCTGCAATTATCCAACCTAGACAACTCTTATACTTAAATAATTTTTTCATTTAATATTACTTTCACTTTTCTTACATTTTACTAAATATTTATATTCTTTGTATGCTTTCTCTTTTTCTCTTTTAAACCATAAGTAATTCTAAATTTTTTATTATTGCATTTAATTTTGTGGAAAGTGTTACAACAAAATTAAGTTTGCTATTTTTTTTTTATTTTAGTACATCAATTATTATAATTATATTCAATGTAGTTTTTCATGTGGTCTTCAAAAGCTATTCAATATTTATTCAGTTTATTTTTATCATTCATATTCCAAATATTCTTTACTCTATCCCATCACATTTTTATTATATCTATATAAAAAATTTTTCTGTTAACTTTCTTTCTTTTTTTTTTAAACTTTTAATTTCCTGTATTCATACAATTTAAATTATTTGCCTATCATGAACATAAGATAAATTCCTAGTGTTTATATTTATTACCTGAAAAGGATTTTAATAATTTGCCATTTTTATTATCAAGTCATTAATTTCTGTAATATGACATTCACATATTCAATAACCTCATATTTCTTTGTCTTTTTTCTGTGTGATGTGATGTGATATGAATCTATTAGCCACCTTACCCTTCCTTTCCATTCCTTGCCCTAAGTTTTTCCCATATTCTTTTCTTTCCTGCTCTATCTCATTTCCACATCCTCATTTTTGTCTATTCCATGGCCTTTGTATCTAGTATCACTCTATTTCTAAACCCAGCATAAAGACCAATAATATATTTTCTGTGTAATCACTTAGTCTATATTTATTCTCCCACAACTTCATTATTTTTTTGCTTATAAGCATTTACATTCACTTAGCAAATGCTTAATATTTTCCATGCCTTCCTTATGTAACCTGCAGATTAAATCACCCACATTTCTTCATTTATGTGTATATTCCCTTGTTACTAGCGATCCTATTTGGCCTTAAATAATAAACTACTTCCCTGCTATTATCACAAATTAACTCACATCCAATAATATGGTTATTTCTGTATATATAATTAAGCTCTTTTTACTCTCCATATTAGTTTTCCATCTCTCCAGCTCCCTATTTTTTTATTAATACATCTATTCTTATATTCCAGTCTTTCCCACTATAGCACTGAACATTTCTTCTAACACAATCACCCCACCCTTTGTACAAATATACCGACATAAAGTCTTTATCCAAATCTGCATACTTGTCCTTTATTCATAACCTAATTAAATACTATTTTGGCTATAATCTTACTATCCATAGATTGCATTTCTCATATAAAAGTGTGAGCATTCCAGTTCTCCTTGAATTGCCTCCTTTGCTTTCCACACATGCATGTCTTCCTACTTCTCTTTATACTTTATCTAAGTAATCTAATAGCCCTTTGCTAGCGCATAACATCTCGTTATTATTGGTTAACCCTGCTTTTGCCACTTCCTTCCATACAATTCTCGCTACATCATATTTATTATATGAAAACACTGTTAATTCCTTTTTATCAGTCCCTTTCTTTTTTTTGCTTTATTTAACAATTTTTTACACATTTCTCCAAGAAATTTCTCTGATCACTTAAGACAATTCTCAAATAGTTGTACCTATTCACCACACTTAACTTTATATTCTCCAAGAAAAAATCTTTCTCTTCTCTTTCCTTAGCATTTACTATCACTTTTGATTTTTCTTCACTAAATTTGATCCCCATCTCTTTACTCCTGCACAAGTCTTAAGCACAACTTCTATATCTTCCCTACTTTTTGCGCATAAGAAAATATCAGCAAATAAAAGACCTGATAATGTATGCACCCCCTTACCATCTACTAATGGCATCTCTACCCATCTTCCTAATCCTTCTGTTGCCCTCCTCCATTTTTCTCAAATATAATAAAAACAAAATAGGTGACATAGGGCATTCCTGCCTTAGTCATACGTCATTTCTAATTCTGATTCTATATTTCTTAACTGATACATTGTAACGGTATACATATATGCCGTTACATTACCGTCAAATAATAAAAGAAATATCGATAAATAAAATCATTCAAATAGAAATTAAAAAAATAATTAACTTTATTTAAACCAATATATAAAGTTGCACAGATGGAAAACTATTAAATAATTAAAAATAAATTAAAATCTAAAGATAAAAGTTTATTTTAAAATAATGTAAAAGAAAATAATAAAAACTGGTAATTAGCTTCTA
This sequence comes from Epiperipatus broadwayi, assembly GCA_028023455.1. Classification (NCBI taxonomy): domain Eukaryota; kingdom Metazoa; phylum Onychophora; class Udeonychophora; order Euonychophora; family Peripatidae; genus Epiperipatus; species Epiperipatus broadwayi. The sequence continues at coordinate 6,104,321 of JAQFVV010006214.1, read as the reverse complement.
TTCAAAAATTATATTACATCTTAGTAGAATGGAAATGATTTTTATTTATTTAAATAAGATGATTCAATAGCAAACAGATCCTTGAGAGCATTTAACCGATCAGTCGGATAAGAGATTAATTTAAAAAAATCCTAGCAATAAAATCTGATGTTCTTGCTCAAAAGTAAACTGCCCAATAAACAATATGAATGAACACACAGTCCACAAAGAAAATTATCATCGCCAAGAAGATCATTGTGAAGCCAGGCAAAATCGATCATGTAATTTGATAAGGAATTCAAATGATATAAAAGGGAAGTAAAGAAAACTTTAGCTATGTGGAGTTTTGTTCTTTGATATTACTCTTATTCATGATATAATTTAAACATATTTATGTGTATCTTGGATCTCAAAAAAATGTAAGGGTCGAGTAGTAAATTAGTTTCCTGTATTTGCACCAGCTAAGGTGACCTCCAGACTATTCCTGAAAAGCATCAAACCACAGACTGATCTTCCCATAGACAATATTAATACTAAATGGATATCGATTGGAGTTGTGCGACACATCATGGACCGCCAAGAGGGACTTCATGTAAACCTATAGCCATGGAAAGTATGAACTTTATAATCTAAAAAAGAACTTTTCAAATACTATATCTAATCAGTACCTAACTCATAGTCTCTTACCTGATTAAGCAGAAATGTAAATTATTTGTTCTATTTTCTTTTAATACGGTTCAATTCTCGTAATTTTGTTAATTAAATTAATAATTTAAAATTAGATGTAAATGGCTGCATAGATTCATAAGATTATGGTAGTTTAAATGGGTTAATTTTAGGCTAGTGGAGTGATTTATGGCTGTTTTATGTCAATGTGATGTGTATTGGATTCTCCTTTCCTTGTGCCATGTTAGCATACAGGGCATAGTACCCAACTGAATTCATGACCCAAAAATGTAGCCGTCGCATTGCCAATGGTCTTAGATGTATTTCCTACACCATTGATCTTGGTATGCTCTTGTTGGTGATAGTAAGAAGGCAAAGATCGCAATCCCCCATTATGGAACATGTCTAATATATATTCCAAATGATTAACTCACCAGACAGATGCACATTCCTGTACTGGATGAGGGTCATTCTTTCTTAAATGAGATCATGCTACTGATGCACATTCCTGTCAGAATGATTTTTTTATGCTAACATCCTTATTTTGCATTGATCACATCGGTATACCAATAAGCTGGCGTTGGTTTGGATGCAAACTTGTAACCTGGAGTTAAAAGAATTGAGTATATAAATGCTTAATCTATGTAGCTTATTTACGTTTAATAAAATATTGAAATTGTATTAAATGTTAAATTCATTCATCTGTGCGAACGACATAAATTCATTTAGTTTCCAGAATTTTTCTTTTAATATGTGTGCATAATAATAAAATGTTTTTTTGATTAATTGTGGTAGAGAATTTTTAAGTAGAGTGATATTTTAAGTTCGGCTTCTCCATGAGCTAGTGGCTAGACTATCAGTCAATAAAAGTTGAATCTTATCCATACAAATCTGCCTACTTTATTAAATTTGAAGGTTCTAATAACCTAGTGGTGCCCTGGTATGCCAGATAGGGAAAGAGTCTTCGCCTGACTGTTATAATTTGTTATAATTTATCACCAAACTTCATCAAAAACAAAAACAATAAAAAAAATTAAGAATTTACTTAAGTATTAGTAATCAAACGTTAGAAAAGAAATTTAATGATTTTTGGTTAGCAGTTATAAAGAAAAATGTCTTTTTCCAGATTTCTACATCCGAGAACACACCTCCTCCCTCACCAGTTTTCAATTCCCTTACTTTTCTCTTTATTAATCAGTCTTCCCAATAATTACTTTTCTAAGTTATATTTTATCAGTTTCCTTACTCATGTGTTTGCTTATGTGCGCATTTTACTTTCTGGCACTATTTTTACATGACACCATTACCCCGCTTAGCAACTGGCTACTTAGCGATATTTCACAATAGTGATCATCATCAATTTGTACCCACTACTTCGATTTACAATCGATTATTCACTATAATGATTGGGAAAAAATGGAAAAAAAAATTTTTTTTGGCAGCCATCTTGAATTTTGCGTCACTGATGACATCAGAGAATAGATATTTTAAATTCATTTTACCCAGAAGCAAAAGTACATTACTATAATACGCACAGGTAATGACTTTGCTGTAATTGTATAGCACATATAATATTTTATTCATAAAACACAATGTTAGTGCTGCATTCAGTATTTTGAATATAGAACATATAAACTTAAAATATATATAATTGCTGAATCTATAATATTGTATACATATAAGTGTTGAATGTCTTCAGAAAAATTAAACTTTATTTAAATATAATGTACAATACTTGGATTATTTAAATAAAGTTTAATTTTTCTAGACATTCAACACTTATATTAGATGATGAAAACAATACAACTAAAATACCATCATCACAAACTTTCAGGAAAACATTAAATACTAATATTAAATTGATGTGCATGTTCCTTAATTACGTACACCCATGTGGTTTCAAATTAAAAGAAAAATATTAAAAAAAAAGTTTAAAAAGAAAAACAGATTGCATTTAAAATAAGTGTTAAATAATAATCTTTCTACACGAATGGTGGGGGGGGAGCACTATTACATTAGTAAAAATATACAGTAAGAAAAATAAACTTAGCGTATGTTTTAGAAAATTAGAATAATTAGATTTTTTTTCTTTTAAAATATGTTAAATTTTTTTTTTTCTAAAGTTGACTGGTTTACGATACGCATTAAGCCTTTTGTTACTCTGGAGTACAGTAATAAGTCATTATGTTCAATTAAATAATTTATAATTAAACATTGGTTTTTAATTCGAATAATTTTACATAAGTAATAAACATAAATGTACAGTAATATGTACTGTAATACAAATTTAAAAAAAATGCACTTCAGTATGGATTTTTTTTCATTACAATGAAAAACTTCTGTGGAAGAATATAAAAATTATTAAATTCAAATTTAGTTTCACTTTCTCTTTCTTTTTGCTGTACTGTACTTTTTAAACAGTGAAAATATGCATTTTTTCCCCTAGTGATATAAAACTTTGCTTTTTAGATACCGTATTTAGTCATCATTGCAAAGAAAAAATCAAGAAAATCTTTGAGCTTGGATTTTACGTTGACTGGAACTGACCAATTTTTTCCCCATAGACCCCCGTTATAAATACGTATTCTATATATGATATTCTTGCTTAATGATGAGTTTTGGAGGACCAATTGCCATCGCAAAGCAGAGTAAAGGTGTACGTTCAAATTTATAACTTCAATAAAAACAAAAAAAAAAAACTTCCTTTTTTTACTGACACAATTTCTAAAATTTTCCAGGCTACCTGTTAAAGGGTATTGAGTCAGGTTGGGTAGCCAATTATAATGGTCAGGTGAAGACTCTTTCCCTATCTTCCATGTCAGGGTGCCACTAGGCAATTAGAACCTAGAAATTTTATAAAGTAGGCAGATACATATTGGCAAAATTCAACTTTTATTGACCAATAGCCCTAGCCACTAGCTCTTGGAGAAGTTGAGCTTAAAATATCACTATTTAAAAATTCTCTAACTCGTTTTTTTTACGAAAAAAATATTATTAATAAAAATAAGTTACTGTTATAATTAATCAAAAAACATTTTATTATTATGCACACACATTAAAAGAAAAATTGTGGAAACTAAATGAGTTTAATTTACGTCGTTTGCACAGATGGATGAATTTAAGATTTAATAGATCTTCAATATTTTGTTAAACATAAATTGCGCATTTATATACTTGATTCTTTTAACTCCAAGCTACAAGTTCGCATCCAAACCAATGCCCGCTTATTGATATACCAATAGGATCAATGCAAAATGAGAATGTGCACCTGTAGCATGATATCATTTAAGAAAGAATGACCCTCATCCAGTACAAGAATGTGCATCTGTCTGGTGAGTTAATCATTTGGAATATATATTAAACATGCTCCATAATGGGAGATTGTGGTCTTTGCTGTCTTACTATTACCAACCATAGCTTAAGGAGATCAATAGCATAGGAAATACATCTACGACCATTGGCAACATGATGGCTACACTTTTGGGCCATGCATTTAGTTATGTATTATGCCCTGTATGCTAACACGGTACAAGGGAATGAGGATCCAGTGCACCTCCCCACATCACATTGACATAAAACACCCATAAATCCCTCCACCAGTAGCGAATCAACCATGAAACAAATAGCCCCAAATTAACCCTACCACAATCTTACAAATCTATGTAGCCATTTATGCCTATTTTTAAATTATTAATTTTAATTAACAAAATTACAAGAATGAAGATAATAAGGTAGTGTTCTGATCTATTGTGTCAGCTGCTTGATGACATTTATGCTAATCAAAAACACATTGATTTAATGTTCCCGGGCCAGCGATTCTATAGAAATATGATTTCCATAAAATTAAAAAATTCAAACAAAATATAAAAATGTAAGCCGACATTTGGGACTTTATGGGACAGTAATTAATTAGTGACTGGGCTTTTTGTGTGTGTGTGTCGATAAAAAATTACTTTACTTTCGAATAGCAAATAATAGTACATTAGAGACTTTTTTGGACAGTAATTCAAACAAAATTTTACAATGAAAGCTGACTTTGATCTTTTTGGGACAGTAATTAATCATAATGGCATTTTTTTTTTTGTGTGTATGTATATAAAAAATTATGTTACTTTTTTAATAACAAATAATAGTAAATATAGTGGATAGGAAAAGTTACGGTACTTTTTTAATAAAAAATAAAAGTAAATTTTACCTTTTTTGGACAGTAATTAATCAGACACTGCATTTGGGGGGGAGTAAATTAGATTGCAATTTACCCACTAAAGTTAATAATTATAACAAACTATTAAAATGAATTCCGACACCAGTGTCTGGCAGTTGCCAATTTTCAGAGTTCGAAGCAGCCATCTTCTTTGTCTCCGACAATTTCTCATGATATGTTACTTTCATTGGGATTTTCGAAATAATGCTGTGCCGCACCCTAAAATCCAATTTCTGAGGGTTACACAGTCCTGATGGAACAGTGATGACACTGTTAGAAGGTACCAGTAAGTCAGTTCACATGAAAAAAAAAGTTGGACCTGAAAAGTTAAATTATTTAGACACGATGCAGTCAACACACCCTCACACAATATTGTAGTGAAAATAGACAAGCCAGCATTATGATGAAGTGTGTAACACAAGCAACTATGGCAGCCAATTAAGGCATTTTTCTGTGCTTTTAGCATAGAAAAAAGCCACAGCGGTAGCCGGCAGCCGAGTAAACGGACTGTGTTTTATTGTAAAAAGAAGGCTATATGCTTGGCTGCGGCCACGGGTATGGCATATTTTTAGCAAATTAGCTAGAAATAGCGCAATCAAACAGCTTACACAATAGAACAGAACACTACCAATAATAATAATAGAAAACATATTAAAAGAAAATAGAACCAATAATTTACATTTCTGCTTAATCAGATAAAAGACTATTAATTAGGTACCGGTTAGATATAATATTTGAAAAGTTTTTTTTTAAATTTCATACTTTCCATGGCTGTAGGTTTATTTGAATTCCCTCTTGGCGGTCCACGATGTATCACACAACTCCGATCGATATCCATTCAGTATTAATATTATTTTCAGGAAGATCACTCCACTGTTTGCTGCTTTTCAGGACCCATAACTCTGGGTGTCACCTCAGTTGGTGCAAATATGGGAAACTAATTTACTGTGCAACCCTTCCATCTTTTTGAGATCAGTGATACATGTAAATATGCTTAAATTATGTCATGAACAAGAATAATATCAAAGAACAAAACTCCACTTAGCCAAAGTTTTCTTTACTTCCCTTTTATATTGTTATGAATTCCTTATCATCAAATTACAGGATCGATCTTGCCTGGCTTCATGCTGATCTTATTGGTGATGATGATTTTCTCTGTGGACCATGCGTTCATTCACATCATTTATTGGGCAGTTTACTTTTGAGCTGGAACAGCAGATTTTATTACTAGGAATTTTTTTATTAATCTCTTATCTGACTGATCCATTAAATGCTCTGGCCTATTTGCTATTGAATCATTTTATTTAAATAAAAAAAATCATTTCCATTCTACTAAGATTTAAACAATTTTTGAATAGAAGCGAATTACCAGTTTTTATTTACTTTTAATTATTTAATAGTTTTTCATCTGTGCAATTTTACATATTGATTTAAATAAATTTATTAATTTTTTAAAATTTCTATTTGAATGATTTTTTTTATCGATATTTCTTTTATTATTTGACAGTAATGTAACAGCATATATGTATACCCTTACAACATATAATAATTATTTTCATACTATCTACTAAAGCCCCATTCATTCCCAAATTTACTAAACTTACCCATAATCTATTTATTTTATCATATGCCTTCTCTTTATCTATAAAACTATATATAATTGCCTACCTGTATTCCTACTCATTTCTATAACATATGTGACTACAAATAAACTATCTCCTATATGCCTATCCATTCTAGAACCTCCTTGCATTTCTCCCATTGTATTATTTTGTTCCATTCATTTTGTCACCCTTCCAGCAATCATATATGCACAAACTTTAAACACAATCGATGTTGCTTCTACTAGTCTATAATTGTTTATCTTTTTATGGCTTTACCTTTTCATTTAAATAATAGCATCACTCTTGTATTATACCAGCTATCTGGGAATTCTGTCTCTATGACATCTTATTAAAGCATGATAATCGATTTATTTTTGCCCTCTTTCCCAAATTTATCACCATTTCTGCTGCCCATCTATTTAAACCTCTTGCCATCCCATTTTTCAACTTCTTCCCTGACTCATTCAATTCATTTTCTGTAAAAATAATATTTCCATTACTACGTGTTTTTATGATTGTTATTATTTTGTCCTTCATATCTAACATCTTTTGCATATCCATACATACTTCTGTCCTTCACATCTAACATCTTTTGCATATCCATACATACTTATTAAAGATTGACTCTGATTCTTCTCTACAACTACACACTTTCTCCTCATCATTTAGTAATACTATTTCTCCCTTACATTCCTTGTTTTAATATATGTCCAATTTTTTTTACTCCTATTTCTTCCATGTTTATTAATATTTTCCAATAATTTACTATTTAATTTCATTCTCTCTATAATTATCTATTTAGCCAACTTTTTTTTTATTTAAATAGTTTTCCCATTTAATATTAACATCTTTTCACTTTCTTTGTTTTTAACAGCACATTTATATTCTCTGCACGCTGCCCCCCCCCCTTCTTTCACACTTTTACACATTCTGACTTTTCTATTACTCTAATTCTTCTGAATACTCTCACCTAAAACTTTATTTGCCACTTTTTCTACTTTACCACACCAATTCTTATATTCATTCCCAACAAACTCTTCCATAATTTCTTTTACTTTTATTTTATATGCTTCTAACTTATTCTTATCATTCACTCTCCTTCTATATCTTTCACTATACTTTTATTATTATAATCATCCCTCTTCACCAGAACTGCCAAACAGTGGTGCCAAAACTGTAAGAATACACCTTAGCCACAAGACAGAAACTTTAAGAAAATTAGAGTGGCCATCTTATTTCCAAATTCAAATGTTACTATATGAGCCGACCTGAAGCCTTCATAAGTGAGAGTGTGAATACACAAATCATTCACCCCAAATTCACCTTTTATTTTTCAACATTCCCGTTAGCATCCTTGAAGCCCCAACACTGGACAATGTTAAACTATGTAACATTCCACAAGCGCAGTGTCCAAATTGCAACCATATAGAATGCAGTCATTCGCCCTCACTAGCATCATTAAACAGTGGTTTTAAAACATACAGCCTTAATTTAAACACTGTACTTGCAAAACCCATTGAGTATTGCACAATTCAATACCTTCCAACACCAGCACAAAGTAAATTTAAAACTTCAGAAGTGCTAACAAGAATACCAAAAAAATTAAGAAATGGATTCAAAGGGAATAATTCACACATTCCCGCTCTCACCTCTAGACACCCAAGACTGTTTTCATAGAATAACACTTCAGTTCCTTAAAGTCTCTTTCTTTTGGCTGAGTTCCAGCACCACTGTTCAGTGGCACCAGTGAGGAGGGGTAATTACCTTCTATGTAGTTACAATATAAACACTGCGCTTGTAAAATTTATTGGATATTTACAATGCAAACAATATGCAAATTAATTCACTTGTTTTCAGACTACTTAATATTGTGCCGGTCAAAATCATCTATTCATTCAACAAGACCAATAATCCAAGCAAAAGTACCTTGAATCCAACCATGCACAAGATACAGATGTCAGGGCAAGGGTGAATCCTAACCTATTTGCCTGAACTATTGCCTTTGACTAATGGATAACGTTTGTAATGACACGAGCAGTGCTTGTTTTTATTCCATCCCAGCTGGAGGTCATGGTTCACAAAGAGACTCAAAATAATAACGGGTTTATATAAGAAATTAATGACTTAGTGAATTGCAGAACGGTACAGAGGTGATTGGATATCGATTACTAATGGTTTGAACCGTAATAATGATAATTCTTTATGGCAACATTACAAAGAAGTGAATTTAAATCAAAGAAATATAAATAAATAGAGTAATTAACCTTAGAGAATGGGAGTGATGACAAACTAAGCTTATTTAAAAGAATGATATTACAGGAATTTATTAAGAAATTGAGTTACAAAATAAGTTAAGTCTTTTTATATTGGACTATTTCCATCATCTAATATGTGTGTTGAATGTCTTTAGAAAAGTTTAATTTTTAGTTAAATATTCCAAATGCATTCAACTGTTAGTGTATATACTAACCTGTTTGCTGTGATATTACTAACAGTTAGTGCATATACTAACCTGTTTGCTGTGATATTACTAACATTTGTTTGCTGTGATATTACTAACAGTTGGTGCATATACTAACCTGTTGCTGTGATATTACTAACAGTTGAATGCATTTGGAATATTTAACTAAAAATTAAACTTTTCTAAAGACATTCAACACTCATATTAGATGATGGAAATAGTCCAATATAAAAATACAGCTAGAACACCATCATCACAAACCTTCAGAAAAACACAAGTTAAGTCTTTGTTTATACAACTTGGTTATTTTCTTGAATTCATTTTTGATGCGGCTTTGATTAACAAAGTAAAAAAAAAAGATTAATTGGTCTGCCAAGAACCAATCAACAATAAAATATTATTAGCCCTCTTTAAGATATTACAAATAAATCTATTTTATATATATATTACAAGACATGAAAGATGGGCATTTAAAACACTATTACATTTAAAATCATTTGTATATAACCAGTGTGGGAAGCGAAATAGTTCTTAAATAAATAATTGAGTCTGATTCAATTAATTAACGAAATTGGTTTGTGAAGGACATGCCATCACGGCTGAGAGCATTTCAAGTTTGCAAACAAAAATATATATATATATATAATGATAAAGGCAGTATATTATAGATTACAACCAAAGAATAAATGAGGTCTGTTACGAACCTCTGGGTGACTTTGCTAAAAAGAAATTCCTGATATGTACAGGTAGATAAGAGAAATTTTGGCCCTCCAGCCAAAGCATGTCTCTGAATAATAATAATAAATGTGATGTGCTTGGAATTCCCATACACATTTTAATGGCATTGCCTGGAAAAGATTCCGGGTAGGAAATATCCCCACACTTAAGGGAGAGTCATGGGTTGGACTGGTCATATTTCACTTCCGAAGGTCCTGAGAGGTATGTAGCAAAGCAAGAATAACAATAATAAAGAAATGGTTGTAACTATAAAATACATAATACCTAAGATATATAGATAGAGTATCACTAACGAAAATAATCAATGAATTCCTGATTAAAATAATCAGCTCCCTGACATCATAGAAAATCCCCAGAAACCCTAGGCCACCAATGAATGAATCATAAAATATAATATAAAAAAAAGGGTAGGCAAGAATTAAAATTAAAATATAAATTGTTTTCCACACATTCCAAATATTTCATTTATTAGTGAGTTATCAAATAGTTTATCAAAGATTAAAAAATAAGACTGTCTTTTAATTAACATAGATGGGGCATTGAATATCAAACTCACTTCTGGTGAAGTTTGACAATATAAAGCATAATAAATTGTACATCGAAATTTTTTTACTATTTTTTTGACAAATAAAATATATATGTATGAAACATATACTGATAAAATGCTTTCTACGATTTTTTTTAAGACATTTGTTTTACAGAAATCGTAATAGATTTACTTAACTGATTTACTAAAATTCTTTACTCTTTCAGAAATAATTACAAGGGCTATTTTAAATTGGAGGTAATAATAAGATGCTTTTAAAATAATTTTAATCATTCAAAATAAATTTATAATAGGATGTACAAAACTCAATGAGCTTTCTATTAATTAATTTACAGGAAATGTCTCCTATAATGATTTTGACTGGAGAAAATAAGAGGGAGAGAATTTAAAGTTAATAGCTTGTTGAATTTTGTACTTGGCAATTTCAGTAAGTCAATATTATAAATAAACCAACACAATTTAATTTAAATTTGCCGCATCAAAATAATGTGGGATTTTGATAAGAATTGAGATTTTAAATTTAAGAAAAAAAAATTTTAAAGACACATTTTAAAACTAAGTTGTATAAACAGATATAGATAATATAAATTAACATTGATTTAGAAAACAACGTAAGGTAGAATTAGTGGCTTGTGGCAAATTGGGGTTACCTCAACCAAACGGTAGATGTTACATGGCTTGACACAGGCAGTTATAAAGTCAGATCATTCAGCAGGCTTCCTTGACACAGTATCGTCTCAGGCTAGGTCTTGCGAGCACCGGAAAAGCATGGTGTTGAGGTGGTGGACAGACTTCTGAAAAGAAAACGACCAATCTTTTCACCCCATCATTTCTTTAGGCACGATGTACTGTAAATCTAAACTACTCTCTTCAGTGAACTGTTCTCAATAAAACTCAATAATAATCCCTCTTATCAAAAATTTCTACTATTTATTTGATCTGACTTTATCTATAGGATTCAATCTACAGTGACAACTGCCAATTGCAATCGCTCTAAGTGTTTCTCTGAGGTTGGTGCCTGCTTTGGAGGGAAATCTATTATCCTGCATTAAACATGCTCCCAAGGGTTCATTTGCTAATTAAAAGAAAACGGCAACAAGCATGATTAAATTTATCAGTCATTGTATTAACAAAACCTATTTTATTAAGGTTTAAATTAGCAAAAATGTAACTTTTATTCAGAAAAATTTTAGGAATTTGGTACAATGACTTTCAAATTTAATATTTGATATAAAACTTAAATAGAAATTTACAAAATATAATTGATTCTTTAATGTACATTTATAAACAGATAAATATAAAATGTTACCAACTAACTGATTAACTTAAGAAAAATGAACTTTAGTAAAAGAATTTAAAATATTTGTAACATTTTATAGAAATCTAGGATTCAATTACATATCAATGTCAATTTATTAAAATAAACATAATATACAGTTTTACAAATATTATAAAATCAATAAACTATTATAAAAAGGTTAGTTAAATATTAAAATACAAATTAATTAGATAAAAGATTATAATATTGATTATAATTATACTACCACCTATTATGAGGTGGGTGTCAGTTAATATAAAAGGTTGGGTTCAAACCCACACTAGTGCTGATGACATTGGCACTAGGTGAAGCAGAAATATGTACTTTATTTCCAGCTTCAATATACCCTCCCACTTCAGTTAAAAGCATACTCAGCACTTCATAATTGTCTGCACTAATAAAGCTTTGCCAACAAATTGTTTCTATCTTTTACTTATTATTTTATTTTATAATTTAGCATATTAGGAATATGCAAATTCTTACAAATTTTGCCAACTTCTTTATAAATAAATCTTTTTATTATAATTATCTAAATTAAATTCATTGTATATGCAGATATATGATATCAATTGAGGGAATCTTTATTATATTAATTTTATTTTTATTTTATCATTTTACTCTGGATTATTTTTGTTAAATCCCTCATTTTATGCTTATTTCATTAAAGAAGCTTGTAATACTTGTAATATATAACTTAGTTAGATTTAGCCAAATCCATAATATATATTCAGAAGAGATTATAAACATCTACTAAGTGGAGACAGTTTTTGTCCACATTATAGGAATATATAAACATAATTTAATAATTTTAATGTATGTAATTGATGAAAATATTTTAATGCATGGAAATTCCCATTTATAATTTTATTCAGAAAAAAAAAAAACTCCAGTCAGATGTTAATAAGAAAGTGAGGGAGATATTAAACTGGTTCTGCTTTTTTTTGCACTTAAAAGGAATTCTCTTAAGTGCCACTATTTATTATTATATAAAAATCAAGTGCTAAAATCCAAGTCCCTCAACTTGTCATATTTTCTATAATCCATTAGTTTACTTTTCCTAAGCAATTTTTATGATGTGATGTGGTGCACTGTCCTTTATCAGGGTCAGGAATATCTCAGTCACTATGCCCAGAGAAACTTGTTAGCCACTTTATCTTTCCTTTTCATTCCCATCCTGCTTTTCCCATATTCTTCTCTATGCTGCTCCATCTCATTTCCACAACATAATCTTTGTCAACTCTTTGGTCTTTATATCTAAATCCCCCTCACTTTTTCTAAGCACAGCATAAAACCAAGAATCTACTTTCTGTATAATCACTTTGTTTATATTTATTCTCCCACAACTTCATTATTTGCACTCTTTCTGCCTGTAGGCATGTAAATTCAATTAACAGATGCCTGATATTTTCTATGCCTTTCTTGCATAACTTGCAGACTAAATCACCCATATTTTTTCATTTTTGTGTATATTTTCTTGTTGCTAAAGATCTTCTTCGAGCCTTAAAACAATAAACTACTTTCCTTGTTATTATCATAAATTAACTCACATCCAATATTCTGTTTACTTTTATATATATTTAAACTCTTTTTACTCTCCATACTAGTTCTCCAACTCCCTATTCTTTATCAATGCATCTATTCTTCTATCTCATTCCTTACCACTATAACCCTCAATAATTCTAACACAATCATCCACTTTTTGTATAAGTATACTGACATAAAGTCTTATCCAACTCTTCTGCATATTGCATTATCCTTTTCACCCATCTCGATATCTGTCCTTTACTCATAACCCAATTATAAACTATTTTGGCTATTTTCTTATTATCCATAAATTGTAATCAATCTAATATTTCATTTTACTTTTTGCATATCTCATATAAAAACTTGATCATACCATTTCTCCTTTAATTGCCTCCTTTGCTGTACACACATCTGCATCTAATGCATGTCTTCCCACTTCTCGTTATATTTAAAAAATAATATAACATCCTTTAAAGACTAACACATAAGATACATCATTACCGTAAGTTAATCCTGCTACTGCCATTCCCTTCCATATAATTCTAGCTATATAATATTTATTATATGAAAACATTGTTAATTTCTTTATCAGTCCCTTTCTTTTCTTCACTTCATTAAGCATTTTTTCTCCCATTCATCCAATCAATTTTTCTGATTACTGAAGATGATTCCCCAATAGTTATACCTATTCACCACATTTGACTTAATATTCACCAATAAAAATTCTTTCTTTTCTCTTTCCCCAGCATTTATCATCATTACTTTTGATTTTCCTTCATTAAATTTAATCCCCATCTCTTTACCCACCATTGCACATATCCTCAGCATAACTTCCATATCTTCACTTCTTTCTGTGCACAAGAAGACATCATCCGCAAATAAAAGACCCGATAATGTATATACTCCCTTGCCATCTATTAATGGTATCTCTACCCATCTTCCTAGTCTTTCTATTGCTCCCTCCATTTTTATCAAATATAACCAAAATCAAATATAACCAAAACCAAATAGGTTTCATAAGGCATCCTTACCTTAGTCCCAATCCATTTTTAACTTTAATTGATTCTATATTTCCTAATTGATATATATAGTAATTGGTTTTCATATAATCTTTAATAATGTCGACTAAAGTTCCATCCATTTCCTTATTTACTAAACTTACCCATAATCTATTTCTATTTACTCTATAATATGCCTTCTCTATATCCATAAAAACCGTATATAACTGTCTACCTGTTCCTACTCATATCTATAAGTTGTGTGACTACAAATAAACCATCTCCTATACGCCTATCTGATTGAAAAATTTTTTTTATTTCTCCCACTATTTTATTTTTTTCCATCCATTTTGCGACTCTTCCAGCCACTATATATACAAAAACTTTATATAACACTGATATTACCGCTATCAATCTATAATTGTTTAACTTTCTATGATCCTTACCCTTTCCTTTAAATAGTAACCTTATTCTTGTGTTATTCCAGCTATCTGGAAATTCTCTCTTCTGTCCTATTTTATTAAAACAATAGATTTAATTTTGCCTATTTTCCTAAATTCATCACATCTCTGCTGCCCATTCATCTAAACCTCTTCTTGCTCTTCCACTTTTCAGTTTCTTCCTTGTCTCGTTCAGTTCATTTTTGTAAACCTAATATTTTCATTACTATATGTTTTTATGTTTGTTATCAATCTGTGCTTCACATCTAACATCTTTTCTATATGCATTGTGTGATGCAATGCATTGTGACTTCTCCTTTTTCAGAGTCAAGAATCTCTCAGCTACTATGTCTAGAGAAACCTGTTAGCCGCTTTACTTTCATTTTTTATTCTCTGCCATAAGTTCTTCCCATATTCTTCTCTATCCTGGTCCCTCCCATTTTCATATCATAATCTTTGTCAATTCCATGTCCTTTATATCTAAATTCGCCTTTTCCCAAACCCAGCATAAAAACCAAGAAACTATTTTCTGTATAATCACTTTGTTTATATTTATTCTTCCACAACTTCATTTTGTGTACCCCTGATGCCTAATATTTTCTATGCCTTCCTTACACAATTTGCAGACTAAATCACCCACATTTTTCCATTTATGTGTATATTCCTTTGTTGCTAAAGATGCTGTTCAAGTATTAAACAGTAAACTACTTTCCTTGCTATTATAATATTCTGCTTACTTCTATATACATTTAAACTCTTTTTACTCTCCATACTAGTTCTCCAACTCCTCATTTATTAATACAGTGATTTACCCTTATACAGAGTCAGGAATTTCTCAGCAACTATGTCCAGAGTAACTTGTTAGCCACTTTACCTTCCCTTTATATTCCCTACCCTAAGTTTTCCCATAATCTGCTCCATCCCATTTTCACAACAATATTTGTCAACTCTATGACCTTTATATCTAAATCCCCCTTATCTTTTCCCAAACCCAGCATAAAAACCAATAACCCACTTTCTGTATAATCACTTTGTTTATATTTATCCTTCAATAACTTCATTATTTGTACCCTTTCTGCTTTCAAGCACTTACATTGAATTAACAGATGCCTAATATTTTCTGTCTTCCTTACACAACTTGCAGACTATATCACCCATATTTTTCCATTTACGTGTATATTCCCATGTTGCTAAAGATCCCGTTCGAGCCTTAAACAATAAACTACTTTCCTTGCTATTATCATAAATTAGCTCGCACTCAATGTTCCGTTTACTTCTATATATACTTAAAACTCTTTTTACTCTTCATACTAGTTCTCCAACTTCTTATTTTTTGGCAAACTGTTACAGCGTGCTGCCATCTATCAATAAAAAAACAACACATTTATCATTATCATTGCTATAAATTTTTAGTTTTAAAGTTTATCAAAAATTTAAAAATATATATATTTATAAAGCTTCGTTAAATACAATTTTTTTGGATTAGACTTCAAAAATATAATCATATTCTGTTTTAAAGGCGAATTTTTAATTCAGTATTAATTCCTAGGTTTTATTAAAAGATTTTTTTTTTTTGTGGATTATAAAATCTTCTAAATATATTACTCAAAATTGAAAATGACAAAATTATAATAAAGTGACAATTAAGTGAATTAGTTAATTATATTTGACTTCAATTAAGTAAATGAGTACTGTAATTATTAAATTCATATTCAACTAAGAAATTGTTGAAATATTTTTGCTATTACTAATGCATACTTTTTTTTTTTTTGTAAGACATTTTATTAATAATTAGCCAGACGTTGGGGAAAAGTTTTTTTCAAGTAGCCAAGCAAGATAATTTGTATGAAGCATTAATAATAATTAATTACCAAAGGCTTTTCAGTAACAACTAGAAATAACATTTATTGATTCCTGCATTTATTTAAAGAGATATTAATGCCTAAAATGTACTAATATCAGGCTACTTATAGCTTAATTGCCCTGCTTAATTTGATACAGTGCCTGATTGGAAACTTAAAGTTCATAAGTAGTGGCCAACTCTTCACTTTAAGTGACTGAACTTTCTGAATTTCAAAGCAACAAACCATTTGATTAATATGATTTTTTATACTTTATTAAGAAAGAAGAATTGCAAAATAGTACTCTCCATCTAATGGTTTTTTAATACTATTTAAATAAGTGGGGTAAAAGGAGATATCATTACTGTATAATACATGAGAAATAAACAAAATATGTGATATTTTATTTAATAATAGCTAAACAAGATGTTGCTTATAGTTGTGCCATTATTATCATTGCAAAGCTTTTTTATATTTTAAAATAAAATATTTAAAAATATCAGTTAATTATTAAACATCAATTAATAATATTATCTTGTTTTTTTTTTTTTTTTAAGGATGATGCCAGACAGTTTTTTGCTGTCGCTAGCTCAATAGAAGAAGGTGAAATGACACCTGAACTAGCAGTTATTATGAAGAGGTTATGGAAAGATGGTGGAGTGCAAGAATGTTTTAATCGCTCACGGGAATATCAACTAAATGATTCTGCTTCTTAGTAAGTTTTTATTAACAAGTCAGATTAATAATTTTCATAAAGTTTAAATCACATATTTAATCTACCATAGTTCCACCTCCTCTTCTTCATTTTATTTACTTTCAAGCCTTCACATAGAAACCAAAATGTGTCACTAATAGTTTATGTGTAATAAACGGTGATAAACACTCATAGCACAAAAGTTATCAACATGTATATACAATATTTATTTAACTGTGATATAATTTTTAGTATGTATTACAAATATATACAACGTTTTATATATATAGTATAGATGTTTATAACATGTTATTCTATACATTATACTGGTATATTTATACTATGATATAATTTAAGTTAAAAATTATTATGTATTATTAAATATTATTAAAACAACAAAGGTACTCCTACCCCCCCCCGCCTCCTAAGTGGTTATAATAAGGTGATTGAGTTAAGAGAGAACTCTTACATATATTTATTTACATTGGACTGCATTCAAATCTATATATATGTAAATGTGTTCATTTGATTATTTTCTTTCTCTCCTCAAAACAAAACAAAAAAATTCTTTTATCCATTTTATAATCAAAATTTATTCATTGATCTTCTAAAGTTATGTCAAAAGTAACCTATTCTTTGACTGATTTTGGATCATTGAATAATGCAAATGAATTAAGCTTTTCGTCTTTTTAGAAAATTTGTTATAATGTTTGAAATAAATAATATTAATAGTTTTTTTTTTTAATTTCCAAAACCTTTTTTAAAAAAACATTGTGATAGGAAATTGTTTTTTTAATTTTTTTTTTAATTCATCAAATTGCAAAGATTGCAGTTTTTTGGTGTTCATACATATGCCATTAATACTACATTATATTCAAAGGCCATATTACATAATTTTATTTTTCAGATTCAATGAAATTTAGAATATTTTACTAAATAATCTCCACATTGCTAGTTCATTATTTCCTTTTTCTCTAATGATTCAATATCTTCAACTTTTTATTTCTTAAAACATTTTCATGTCATCATTATGTTTTATAACTTCATCAATCATATTACGAAATCCACACATTCAAAATTCTAGTTGTTCCTGAAAATTTTGTAACTTATCAATATATCTGGAAAACCTTCAAAATTATTTGTGATTCTACTCCATTTGTCTTTCCAACATGTAGTAACAGTTTCTGATTTTAATTTATTCATTGTTTTCTTATAAATGTTATTGTTTCAGCAAAGGTTATCACCAAGAACTTTCCAAATCTGATTAAATATTAGGTAAGTATAGTTGACATAACAAATGATATCTTTATTGAAAGGATACAGTAGGGAAGTAAATATACAATCATAATATTTTTATCTTCAAAGCAGTTTCAGAGTGATCAGGTATATTGTCTAGTATCACTAGGACTTGGAATTTCAATCCTTTCTATCTCAAGTAATTTTTATACTTTTGGTGATAAAACAATCACAGAAACATTCTTAGGAAGAATGGCTATAATCCAGGCTTTTGTATTCTGTTGCCAGAACATAGGTTGACAATTTTTGTTTTAGAGGTCATAAAGATACTTAAAGTTGTAATTAAGTTTTCAGGTGATCATATCACCTGTAGTATTGCTACATAGCATTAATGTTATTTTATTTTTCCATACTTTGAAGTTTTTTGCTTAACTTCCCTATCATGTTAACATGTGTTTGATTTGGCATCTTTTCCATGGATATTCAGTTTTCATCACACTTAAACACTTTTTCTTGAAGTTAAGTTTTTTTTTTGTCCAGTTATATCTTACAATTATGCCAAAAAATATGTAGTCTTTCTAATAAATTCAATATTTTTAAATTAGTAGTGATTTTTTTAATCTATGCAAACTCATTCTTTATGTTCAGTTAATATCTTGATGTTACTATTTTTACAATATCTTTTTACTAAAGATTTGATGAAGGATCAAGTCTTTTAGGTGCAATCCATAATTATTGACTAGAACATTGTTGATATGCATTTGTTTTGCTCATAAGTATAATGCCTTTTCAATCTTTACTTAAACATATTATACTATGGATGCAAGTTTAGGAGTTTCAGAAGCTTAATTTATTGTTTACAGATTGACAATTGAATATCAGCCAGTTAGATGCATGTAACTTTTTTACTTATATATTAAATCAGTTGTTTTCAATTTATCACGTAAAAGAGAACCTTCATATATTTTTTAAGGCTATCATGAATTTTGATCATTTGAGATCATAAATGAACTGTACATTTTTAATAACTAGAAAAGAAATGTAGCATAGCACTTACACTTTTGAAAGTTTGCAAGAACATAACTGAAAGATTTTAGACATTAGATAAGCAACAAAAGGGGATGCTGTGGCTGCTGCTTTGGGCGTAAGAAATATATACATGCATTTTACAAATTTAATATTTTTTTGGATCATAGTTTAGTATAATCACATTTTGAGATTGTGATGTGATGGTCAAATTTAATTTTTTAATTATATGAATTTAATAGCTTTATATAATTTTTGTATCAAATGAAAAAAAAAATCGACTAATATTACTCTCCTTAGGTTAGCAGATAATTCTCTAGCTTTGTTAGTTTATGATTATCTGCTATATGCAAATAAAAGTCAATAAATCATGTGTGCCATTTTTGTGTTATAAAATAATATTAAAGATTTATTTTTTAAAATTTTTGTTCAAGCTCACCATATTAAGTATATAGTTTTTAATTTGTAGTATTTTGCTACTATAAAATACTGTATTTAAATTGATGATTATTTATTTATGATGGCAACAATCTAAACTATTTCAGAACAGCTTTTAATTTTATTTCAGGAAAGTAAAGTGATTTGTATTTACAGATTTTTGCCAAGTATTAATCTAGTAGTTTACAAGAAGAATATTCAAAATAATCAAAAACATGAAAGATGTCCTGCTAACTGCTGGAAATTCATTTTATTATTGAACACATATCTTAGTTTCTTTGAAGCATTAAATGTTTTTAAATTCCTTTTTACATTCCCATATTTTTATAACTGCTGTTCAGCTCTATCTTAAGTAGTGTTTTATATTTAATGGTGTGTTGTTGATTTTTATTGAATTACTCATAATCTTAATTACTTTTTAGCATGTATGTAATCTTTGTTTGCATATATTACATCAAACGTTTTTTTTTTTTAAAGTTATTTTTAATTATTTTCTTAAAAAAACTAATCTTGTTTTTACTTGTAACATATATAATAAATATTATATGCAACATTATTTATTTCCTTTTTTTAAAACTTTTTCTCATTTTATTAATCTTTTTAAAAACCTTTTTTGATTATGCAACCATTCATTTATAAGCGTTTTTTTTTTTTTTTGGTTGTTTATAAATATTATTTGGAAAAATAATTAATATGCACAGCATTCTACTACTTTTTTTATTATCTTTTTTTAACTATTTTTAATTGTATCTGCTATTTTTTTTGAAGAGGAAGATAGCAAATACAATCAAAAATATTGTTTGTTTTTTAAAAAATAATATTATTCAGTTAGCAAAGCCAATGTAATAAAATTTTGATTCATTTGGGGGGGGGGGTAGGGATGGAATGCTTATTGTACTATTTAATAGTTTCAGAAATTATATAATTTTCGCCTAATTATTTTCCAATAACTTTTTTTTTGTCTAGTGATATTAAAGTATATGTCATAAATATAAAAGTGGTATTTGAATTTTATTTCTTAAAATTTTTTCTTATATATATATAGTTTGAACAAAACATCTTAACACCTATTAATTTCTTCATTAATATGATGATGCTTATATTTTATTTGGCTAGAATTATACAATCCTTTGAACAGTGTTCAAAGAATATTAAACTATTGTTTATAGTGAAAAGCCTCAAGTTCTCTGAGAGATGTTGATGGAGATAAAAAATCTTTTTACTCATTAATCAAGAATAGCTCATAGAGACTCAACCATTTATTAAATTATTTGTAGATCATAGAAAATGTGAAACATTACTTCATAGTTTTCAAAATAATATTTGATTGTGAAGCTATATGAATTGAAACATTATCATTTTGTGAGTGTTGTCTAGTCTGCAGCTATGATATATTTTTACAGAGTAATTATTTGCTCATAAGAATATTGCAATATAGCTGGCAAATCTTGATAATTCTGTAATGTTTCATATTTGGAAAAAGAAAGTATGAATTGAGAAGTTTTCCTTTTTAAATATAAAATTTTCCAGTAAGTGGAAAAGTGTAAATGATGATTTGCTCCATCATAGAATAAATTATAGGCTTTCATTATCCATTTTCCAATTTTTTATTTTCTTAACACTAATTTTTTCAAGTTATAGCCTTTACAATAGAAACCAATTGTTTTGCAATAGCAATTCAGTATTTTACTAGATATTGGAATATTTACATGTATCAAATTTTACAGTGATTTATTCTGCTATATTTTTTGTTTAGACTTTTCAATACTCACAACATTGATTTTTGAACATAGTTTCTTGTCTCATCTTTATTAAATGCAGTTATTATATTTGAGATATCAATTTTGAAATATTAAACATTCAACAATTTGAGAAATTGAAGTTCCAGCTAATCCAAATACTAGCTTTTTGATCCATTTAAAACTCTGATCAATATTTTTTCTCTTATTGACTTATGAAACCGATGTCACTTATTTATTAAATATTCTGCACCATTTGCTTAATATTCTGTCTGTAGAAGAAAATACATTGGTATTTATTACCACTTTTTTTTTTTTGTTACATAGTCAAAAAACATGCATTAATATAGTAGTTGCTCTTACTATCATAGAATTATTTTTTTAAAGATTCATATAAAGTGCTTAATTACTTACTTATTTTTGTTTTGTTTCAGTTATTTGAATGTTCTTGATAGAATTTCTGCTGCAGAATATATTCCTACTGAGCAGGATGTTTTACGAACAAGAGTTAAGACAACGGGCATCGTAGAAACCCATTTTACTTTCAAGGATCTGCATTTCAAGTAAATAGATTTTAAATTAAATGTTTTTCCATCTTTATTTTCACATTCATATTTTAAAACTTAATTTACTTAAATAATGTATTAAAGATCCGTTATAATATTTGAAATTAAAATAATGGATGGATTATTAAAAAGTGCAATGATTAAGCTTTTAATTACTAAGATAAGATGAGTATGCAAGATTGCATTTAAATAAAAAACTTTTTAAAATTACATTATGTATATAGAATATTTTTATAACTTTGATCATAAATAAATTTATTTATACATAATAATTCACACAACAAACTTGAAAGTTTTTTCTTGATTGGTAGAAAACTGATTGATATTAAATATATTTATTAATCACATGCAAAATAATCCATTGATATTTTAGTTTTTGCTATGTATGGAACAACTCAATTCTTTTGAGTTTAACTGACTCTTTGCTTCAGCCATTAGAATGCTATTTTGCATATATTTTGTGGTAATATTTCATTCCACACGTGGATTCATGATTTGATAATAATGATATTTACATGTGATATGGTTTTTTAGATGAAATCTGGAATTCTGATTATAGAAGGTTTTATATGGCCTAGAAATTCTTTATTAAAGTTAAACATCTCCTCCTTCTGACTTTTCTATACTCTTGTAATAATTAAATATTTACTTCATTAGCACCTATATATGTTATACTCTTGTAAGTTCTTTTTTTCCTAGCCATTATTCTCTTTAATCTATTAATAAAACCATTTTTTCAATGATGGCACATTCTCTTTTCCTCTTTTGTTCCATTGTTAGTAAATGTTCTCTTGATAATGATTTTCATATATATATTTCGTTCTTGTCAAGAAAGCCTAAACAAAAAAAAAAGAAAAAAAATATCTTTTTATGTCTTATCACCTTTATGTTCCATCCATTCCTCAAAATACTATTCTAGTCCAAAAATAAATTATTATCTCTGTTATCCCTTTCATATATATATATATGCAGATGAAATTTTTATCTTTGTGCTCTTTTATATATATATCTACTAAGCTTCTGTTCTTTCTCCAAATGATAATAAGCTCCTAATATTATTATATATTTCATATCTTATATATGGACATTATTATAATATAAGTCTTGATTGTTTTTGTTATTAATATTTAATTTTCAGAATTCTATACTTTGAATCAACTTATCTATTCTCTTTTCCCACCTTTTATGATTATAAACCTGAAAGATATTTTACAAATTATCTTTTATATATATATATATTTAAATGCTGTACATAAAAATAAATTATTTATCTTCTAACTTTTCATATTGTAAAATCTTGCTAGACTATTATATTTATTTTCTCCTCATAACTCAATAAAAGACTGATTAAATTATTTTCAGTCATATGTAAAAGTCATTCCAATATTTTAAATTTGCTTTTAATTCCCCTCATTAAAAAAGAAATCCAGCTCTTTTTTTTTTTTTTTTGAATAATTTAATTTTCCATTCTTAATTTATCATTGAATGCATACTTCTTTTTGCATTCTAAATTATTTGAATCCCTGGTCAATGCAAAGTGTTTCATTCCCAAATATTATAAAGCAGAAAACAATGTGTTTTTTCACTGTATTTCATATTTGTTAAATATGTCAGATTTTTCATCAAAACCATTCTATTTTTTGTTTTATGTTTCAACATTTCTAATTTCCATGTATAATTTCTTTATCTTTTTTAATAAAATATCCAAATATTTATTCTTCTCTCCACTTTTTCAAGATGAATATTATTTATTTTACATCTTTTATTTTTAGTCATCTCATTAATAACTATTGTTTTAGTCTTTTTTTGCTGAATTTAATTTTCCTGTTTTTCTTTCTTTCTATTTTTGTACATTTATACAATTTGTAAAATACATCATATCATCCACACAAAAAAACCTCCTATATTGCATATTTCTTGGTTGTTATGAAAATTCTTAACTCTCCTGTCTTTCTGTCATAATCTGCAACTCTTTTAGAAATAAAAGTGATATGTAATTTTTCCTGGCTCTATATTTCTTAATTGGTATTTATAAAAAGAATTCTTGTAAAGATCTTAAATCATTTTCACAATAAATATATTCTAATATTTTTTTCATTTCTCCACAACTAATTCATATTTATTGTGAAGCTTTATATATATATATATATATTTAAGAATTCTATAAATAATGTTTATTTTTTCGACAAGTCTTTTCATTCAACTGAGAAATGAACAAATTATCATTTGTTTCTGAAAGAAATGCTTTTTGAATATCCAAATACTAACCTTATTCATTATTACATATGTAAATATCTTATATACTATGGATGTCATCACTACTTTTTTATAGCTATTGAATCTCCCCCTCCCTAATCATCACATTCTATTATTCCTTTGGAATTTTATTATTATCTGCAATTTTTATTTCAGCTTTCTCTTAAAACAATTGATTGTTCTGATTAGTTTTGAATTTGTCTGTCCATTAATATTCTTTTGAATTACCTTCTTTAGCAAAATGAATTCACTTCCCAATTATCTTTCATTATTCTCAAATCTGCTAATTTTTCTAGTGGATTTAGAATTTTTTAATACTAATTGTTGTTGGCATCAGTTCATTAATATATAAATATATATATTAACTATATCAATGATTATTTTCTTGCAGTTTTTATAAGTTTATAAATATCTTTGTATGAGATTAAGCAAAACAGAATGTGAACTTTTCAGTTTACTCCAAGATCAGTTCCATTAATCATACTTCAGAGCCATCTGACAATAATAAATCATCATTAGATACTAATACTATAATATCTGCATTACCATATTGGTCTTGTTTTTTATTTCTTTAGTGAGAATAGTATTCAAAACTGGAATTTATGCATTTAACAGCTGCTATTTATTTCTTTATACTATTCCAGCTGATCATCTCAAATTAAAATAAAATCATAAGATTTTGAAACAAAGTTAAGTCACTTGAATGATTACATAGATCTAACACCAGATCAAGTATGAATGTTAAGTGATCTCAGTTTTATATCTAACTTCATTCTTATTGTGATTTATAATTTTAAAAACATTAATCTGAAGATATTTGTTCATTTTATTTTTTAAAATGGTGATTTATTTATAAGCCAAATAATTGATTATTGCAGTTGCATTTTAATAGGTTCATGTCTGTCAGAAAATTTATGTGAATACCAGATATCCATTATTCATCAGGATCTTTTTTTTTTTTTTTGATATATATATATATTAAGAATATTAATAAGAGAATTAAAAACAAAGTGTAAATCATGTAGGAGATAAAAATTCTCCAATATATATTGATATTAGTAATATTTTAAATGAATATTTTTATGTTTAGATACTTTGCAAATTATAATGGGATTCATTTTCTAGTTCTGTAAATTATCTTATTAGGTAGATTGCATTTTTTAGTGATATTTTTCTGGCTTCTTAGATATTTACTGAAATATTCTAAATAAGAATTGGCATCATTTATAATAAAATAAATTTTGTTTTAAAATTAATTCTGCTCTCTATAGTTTTAAAATTAATATTATCTTTGATAAAATAATAGATTTTATAGATTGCTATGGTGTATAGTATTACATGTTTGCAGCTTTCATCAGATTTTTTATCTACTTTTGCATTATTTTTTTGAAAACCATATTTATATATCAATATTTTAAAATAATAATTAAGTCTCTTTGTTTTTATTGACATTTATTATGAGAGACTTTAACTATGTTAAATAATCATTTTTAAATGTTAATAAGTTTTAAAAGAAAATTGACAATAAAAATGCATATATTTTGTAAAACTAAAAAAAATATGAGACTTCCACAATCTTTTTATAAAATCAATCTTCTACAATCTTTGATAGTCAAAAAAGCTACGCAAAATATTGCTAATGTAACATTTATACGCAGTTATGCACACACATATACATTTTTATCCTCTTATACAAGCATTCTTCATTGCAGTCATTATCAATTTGTATCCACTATTTTGATAAACAGGTTTTAAAAAATTGTCTCCTTTATTTAAATGACAACTGTAATATTACTGATAGTAAATAGTATGCTGACACGTTTTTCTTTTAAGGTAGAGTTAGTAAGATATATAGCATTAAAAAAAAGTACTACAAGTTTTATTCCTTATATAATTAAAAAAAAACCTTTGATATATTATTAAAAAGTGCTAAGAATAAATTGAAAAATATGTATTTTAAATTAAACACAATTTACTTATTTTTATTTTTCATATCAGTCAAAAAGGCACTGAATATGAATAGAAATATATATATATTAACTAAAATATGAATTTATTTATTTAATTTTTATTTAATAATTTTATAATAGAATTGTTGTCTTGTGCCTTTCATCAAAATGTAAATAATCTCACAAAAAAAAAAAAAAAAGTACATTTTTTATGTGAAATAACTTTGATCACCTAACATAATAAATTACATAAACATAAACAATCTGTTTTAAAAAAAAGATTTTTTTATTTACATTTTTTTAAAAAAAAAACTTTGATCATATACAGCAGGGGTCCCCAACCCTATGCCCGCGAGCACCATGGCGCCCGCAGACCATTTTAGGTGTGCCTGCCGCTATCTAAACAGGATAAAAAATTATTTATCTGATACAAATAAATTTAATTTTTAAAATTTCTTATAAATTATTGTATTATATTGTAATCAAATTGTAGGGCATACTATACTTTTACAGCGTAAAAATATAAACGTTAATTATATATTAAAATTTTATTTTTTAAATAAATATTTTTTTGTACATTATGTGTATTATTAACAATATCCAACTAAATTTACATTGAAAAAATAAATGGTGCCCACCATCTGGTTGAAAAAAAATAAATGGTGCCCGCCACCTGGCCGGTATTATAGAAAGTGCAAAAAGGTTGGGGACCCCTGATATACAGTGATAAACTGCACTAAATTATGCTTTATATTTATTGATCTAGTTTTTATTCAGTTGAACAATCTTCATAATGAATAAACATAAAAAACATTTATCACATAATACATAAAAATGTATTAAAAATAAGGAAATTCATGGTTTGTCAATCATGATTTAATGAGATGTCAACCTCAATATCATAATTTCACTATGACTACAAACTGTTAAAATGTTTAAAATTATCATTAAAAACAAAAAAAGAAACACTTTATACATTATATTTACAGTGGTTAATGGAATTTTGTTAAATTAATAATTTATTTAGTAAAACATTTATTCATAAAATATGACTTCTGTTTTTTTTCTTTTTTTTTATAATTATTATTGGATATTCAAAGTTTATGGTATATTTATAATCTGTATTAACAAGTTAAATTTTTTTACCATCGGAAAACCGTTATAACATCTTTTTTTTATTTTTTATATAAGATTATTGATTTGTGATAAATTTTGGGGAACTACTTGTTCACTGTTATCTAATATAAAATTGTATGAATATATATAAACACATACATATGAATTCATAATATTATTTCTGGGAACTTCTGTGTAGTAAAAATATAATAGCTAAAACAACTGATGTTTCAGTACAATAACAAGTACTTTCCTCAGAGCTTCTTTGTCAGTCATTTAAAATCGTTATTTTTTACTTTATTATTTTCTCCTCATGCTCAAATTCTATTGGTTGAGAAGAGTTAAAATATATTTTACCCCCCAATAGTTTTTCCAAATATTGCTAATTTTCTTCAAATCACATTTTTCATTTATGCTTTTGGGCCTTTTAAAAATTACTATAGCTTTCCTTAGCAATCTTTGGTCATATTATTCAATTTTTGCCAGAATATGTTTTATTAAAATTGATGTCATGGCTAGTTAATTTTATGTATGAATAAATGGCTGATGAAATTAATTTTTTTCTAACTGCCAAAATGTGTTATTCTTTTCGTACTTAATTCTATGATTAATCTATCCAATATATGATTGGGAACAAACTCCACATGGAATTTCATAATACCATGACATTCCAAATGAATTTTTATCTTTAGGCTGTGGAAATACTTCATGAATTTTTTTAAATGTAGTGTAAACTGTGTGGATATTATTTTTCTTTAAAACATTACCAATTTTATCATTTACTCCCTTTATATATAGCAGAACTGTCTTAATTTCTAAAGTATTAAAATCTTTTTTCTTATTATATGAAAATGCCTGTGATCAGAACCATTATGAAGAATCATTTTTTTAAGTAGCAGAGATATCTTGATGAAAATGGCTGTTATCAGAGAGTCTCTTAGTTTTATCTAATAATGTCTTTGCCATTGAAAATAATAGTGCTGGATGTTGATGAAAAGAAAAATGTAGATATCTTCCAGTGTGGGCTTGCTTTCTCTCTCTATATATATATCATGGGATAAAGAACCATCCTTTTTTCTTTCAATTAAAAACTAAGAATGGAAAGTAAATTTGATGCTGTTGTGAAAACAATTTAAAAAACTCATCAAGAGCATGCTTATTATGAGGCCAAGTAACAAAGGTATCATCAACATATCTCAGCCATACAGATGGTTTTTTAACTGCTAATATCAAAATTTTCTTTTCCAAGTTTTCCATAAAAATAGAAGTTAATGATGGAGAAATTGGTGAACCCATAGCTAAATCTGATGTTTGTTTATGCATCTGACCATCAAAAACAAAAAATTGCTTATTGAATAGATTTTTTCTTTTGGTTTTTTTATTATTATCATTATTAATTGTCTTCAGTATATTTATTATAATAATAATTACAAATGCAAAATGTTTATATTGAGTTTAATGATGCATTTTTAAAACAGAATACAGTCTACAATTAAAATTACATTCTAATAAATACACTTTATATTTTTAAATATATGCTATGTCATATTTGTGTAATTTAAAACATTAAAAAAAAAAATGTTTAAATTTCATTTGAATTAATAAATAAAACATTTATTACATACTATATTTTACATAACATTCTAAATAGGCTTGCCATAATGGTGTAATCCTTGATTGAGTACATATTGTGTTGTAAGCCTGACAGATAGCATAAGGTTGCATATACCAACATTTTATATATACTATTTCCAATTTATTGCTATTAAATGTTTTTTTTTTCTTATCACAATCCATCTATCCAAGGATAAACATTTGATGGTTAAAATTAGTCTCTAAATTGTGTGTTGTATAAGCTTCGATTTTATTCTAAACGTACATATGCCTATTAATTCAATAAAAAGGTATTATCATTATATAATCATTGAAATTTTTGTATTGTATCAAAACTGCATTCCTGCTGCAATAAACATTAATTTGAAACTAATTTTAATTTAGTTTCAAATATTTTGACTAATGTTCCACTTACAAAGGATTAATGAAAATATTAAAATTTTAAACAAGTGAACGGATATAATAAATTATCAAATAAAAAAATGCATTATTAGTTTTTTTTTTTGTAAAAAAAACTGAAAACTTTACCAACTAATTCGACTGTAGTAGTCTAATCGTAGCTCCCTCTTGCTGAGTATTCTAATAACGTTTGTTTTTCTAATTGCATCTGAAATAAAATTGAGTCATCTCCTGCCAATGTTTTTTTGTATTTAATAGAGAGTGTGCAATTAATTCTTTCCCGTCAAATTTATCAAAATTTTTTAATAATGGAGCAGCACTTAAAACTGACTGGACAGAAAAAAACAAGTCAAATTAATAATTATCATTGAGAGGGCATAATCATACCATGCATAACTTTTATTTCATAAAATAATAATATATATATAATTTTAGTCCAGAAATAAAATCATTTATACACAAACGTCTCACAGAATAATAACAAAAAAAGTCAAAATTAAAAATCCTATTTTTGGTTATTTTCCTGGCAATTGTAATTATTGCCCCCCCCCCTCCCAGTTTTGTCAAACGCAATTCATTTGAACAAATGTATCATCATTCTTAAGATTTGCTTTTCTTATTGAAATCATTAATTACGATACACTGTGCATATTAAATAATCGCCATTTATCTTATTTTTCTAAATTTGGCGGTTTATATGTAAAGAAATGCTGCTTTATAAATCTGTGGTTTAAAAAATTAACTAATGATGAATAAGGGAATATCATAGTTATCATATATATATATAATCTTATATATTATTGGGGCTTTCTTAGCGTTACTCTAAAATTTTATCTTCTGAGGAAAATATAACCCCCACCCCTTTGTAAAAGAAAAGTTGAAAGAAAAGAAATTATTTCCCAGGCTTGCCAACTATGGTATGGAGATTTTTTATCAGTTTTTTTTCTTCTTCTAATTAAGATTAGTTAAATACTCATTATAAAGCAATATTGAATGATTTGATAAGTTTATGAAGAACCTGATAAAATTAGGTTTTATCCCCATGAGACTTTCATATATATATATATGTATGTTAATTGCAAAATTCAGCTAAGGTGATTTACAATATGCAGATAGTAAATTATCGTCAGTTAAACCACTAAACATCACATGACCACTATCTCATACTAGCACATAATTATTAAACAAAGCAAAGCAAAACTCTCCATACAGTAGTGCCATCTTGTGCCAACAAGAGCAATCAATGGATGCCAGAAGGCTTGTGCATAAAATCCCTATCTAGTGCCTACTCCTCCAATATCCTCATACTAGTTTCTGGCTTGTGGCCATGATCAGTGAGGAACCTTGGATCTGAGAGTATTACCCAAGCCTTCTGGCATCCATTGTTTGCTTTTATTGGCACAAGATGGCACTACTGTGTGGAGAGTTTTGCTTTGCTTTGTTTAAATTGTCTTCAGATATGAAGATTAACTAAAAATAATAAGCTGAACCCAGTGTTATGTTCTCATGAAAAATTAATTTGATAAGTGATTTTGTGAAATCTTCTTGCTATCTTCTGATGATATTATTATAATACCCTCGAAATACAGCAGAATGGCATAGCCAATAATGAGGAAAAAATCCAGTGAAACATAATGAAATAGCACTAAAATAAATTACTGTGGGATAGATAGGAGTTGATGTGCAAATAGCTGTTCCTGACTAACAAGAAAAATAGCATTGTTAAGCAGCAACATTCATGAATTGGGTATGGATAATGCCACATCTTGTAAGAGTTGTATGGATCATTTTGAAAGATATATGCTCATAAATAAAACAGGTTGATAAAAGTATCTAAGCTTTATATGGTTCCTGGGAAAGATGTATTGTATTGTATTGAAGTTCCATATCAGGAGTTGAAGGAAAAACTAAACATTTATTTCACATCTGCACAAATTAAATGGGTGGCATGACTGAGATTGAGGAATGGAAAGCAACTACCCCATGAAAAATATCAGGATTACGATAATATTAAGAACATTGGCAAACGATTGTGATTAAGACCTAAAATTAAGCGGTAGTTTATTAGATCAAATGTTATATGGAATGATAGATAATAACTTTAGAAAATTATTTTTATGTGAAACAGATCTTAATTATAAATGCACCGAAGCAGTAGAAAAATGCATCACACAAGAAACTATATTATTGATACAGTTTCAGAATTTCTACTTCTAAACAGATGGATAAATATCAATTGTAATAAAGAAAACAGATATAGATGGAACAAACTATGGGAGTGCCAAAAATGTTTTGACATATTTCAGCTGTGGGGAAAATGGCAATTTAAGAGAAATTTCAGATTTTTTTTTCTCATGTGTCATAGAATCAGCCGGGAAGCGAACCCGCCAACCCGGGACAACTGCTTGTAAAGCACCCATCAGATTTAAAAGTGAAAAATGTAATATTTGTAAAGCAATAGGACATTTAGCATGGGTCTGCCGCAACAATGACAGGACTCGCAAAACAAAAATAATGTCAGACTTTAAATCTGGGGGAGGAAAAATAAGAAAAAAATATTGTATAAAGAAATTAAATTCTGATGGATGTGAATAATATATTAGAGCAGAAAATTACTATTGAAGTTGATAGTGGAAAGGTCTGTCATTATTATTATATAAAGATTGGATGAAAATTAGTGTTAAATGTAATAAGAAAATGTCACCATGAAAACTGATGTTATTGCTATGGATATAAATAGAAAAAAAGTAGAAATATATGGAAAAGTAACTGTACTTGTGAAATTAAAATCTAAGGTTACATTTTTACTACTATATATTGTCAATAAAGATTTTAGCCCTTTTTTTAGGAGTGACTGTTTTATAATTCTAAAAGTCTAACATTCTTGTAAGTTGTGTTATAGAAAATAGCAAATAGAACATGAATAAATGCAAAATAAATTAAAATTCAAAGAAAACATACAATGGCATGCACATTAAAGTTTTTGCAGATTGTCAACTTGCATTTGGGTACGAACAACTAGAAGATTCTATTGAAATACCAGGTGTTTATTACTGTAATATCTTCAATTATTTTGATTTTTTTTTTTTTTTTTTGGTGGTTAATGCATTTAATTAAAGGAAATTACAGAGAATAAGTAATATATAAAATGACTTAAATAATTTATAAGTAACCCTCTTTATAGAAGTAGTAGAGAATTCAAACTTATGAAATGAATTGCTTGACCATCTTCTTTATTTATTGTACATTTTAACTAAAAATATTTTAATCATAATTGATTAGTTATTTAGATTAGCTTTGAAAAAAAAAAATTCTATGCTTCAACATGAAAAAATTTCCAAGTTTCACTAGAATTTGAATCTTAGATTGAGTCATATATGCAATCTTTGTTATATGAGGTCCATATCTGCAGAAGGTAGTAAAAAAAACTATGATTTGATTTAAAAATGAGGATACATGACATTTCATTGAAAATAAATTTAGGTAAAACTATGGAGATTACCATTCATTTTTAAATAAGCTATATTCTTTGATGAAAAAAATATGGATAAATTATATTAGAATCAAAATACATGTGGGAAAATTACCAGAAAAATTAAATAAATAACTAATCATGTAGGATAAAGTAATTATAATGCTAATGTAGAATAAAAGATAATTATCATGTTATTCTGTAATTTAAATTTGATATAAAATCTTTTTTTTTGGAACAAAGTTGTCACTTAGGAAGATGTTTGCTTTGTTGTTATATGCTAAAATTGTAACTCTGCATATTTTGTGAGAAATTGATTCTTCTTTCTTTAAATGTCTCTGTCTCCATCAGATTTTTGTAATCTTGCTTTATTACTCTAAGAAATAGCTATCCATAAAAAAGTCATAATGACAGAGTTTTGATGAAATTTATACATATATTCTTAAGCTTGTATTATCAATATTTTAAAATTCCATGGTTTAAAGAAATACTTTTCCAATGGATTAGCAGTGCATTTAAATTACATGTATTATAATTTAAATATTTAAATAAAATTGTGAAAAAACTAAATTCAATATTGCAGCTCAACAGTTAAAGATTTTGTAGAATTTTTCTAGTGCATATTTATTAGGTTAACCATATTTCTACTTTTTAAGTGTTTTAACAGCTATGTTGATTTTGATTGATATTTTCATTGATCTATTTCACAAATTATGGTGATACTCGTACTTCTTATTCACTTTCATGTTTAATTTTTCAATTTTACTATTTTGATTTTCTGTTCAATGTATTATATTATTCTGTATTTTAATGTTTTGTATCTTCATATATTTGAATTAATATTTTTATTTTATTAATCATTTTTTGGATATATTTCTTATGCTATCATCCTAGTTTTGTATTTCTCCTATACTGACTGAATATATTTTTATATTTTATTCAAGGGAACATTCATAAATTGATTTACAAATGATGTTATGCCAACTATAATAGAGAAATAGATTTTTTCCATATATTAATAGGTAAAGTACTTAATTCTAAGAAATAATACTCCTTTATATTGTTTCTCTTATAATCAATGAAATATAATATAAATCTTTATTATATATTAATAACAACATGTAAATACATCAACAGAAAAATTATATATATAAAAGCCTTTTTCGGTAATTCTAAATTTTTTACCCATTTCAATATGATACCTTGTACTAATACTAACACGTATAGAGAAAATGTATCCAAGTATACCTAGGGATGAAAGTATTAAAATAGTTATACAAAAATGTAAAAATGTATGTACAGGATATGGAAATAATTGACATTATGGAACAAGGGTTAAATTTAATAAATAATAGCTTATATTTTAAATATAAAGATGAATATTGGAATATAAATAAGGGATGGGTTATGGGATGTGCAATAAGTGGATTAATGGCTTCAATATTTATAAATGAAATGGAATTACATATTGTCAAGAATAGAATAATAAATAAAGAAATAAAAGAGAATTTTCGATATGTAGATGATATCTTAGTAATAGGGAATAAAAGAGTTATAAAAAATATATATAATGAATTTAATAATAATAAAAATAATATAAAGTTTACAATAAAAGAAATAGATAATAAAATAAAATATTTAGATATAGAAATAAAGATAAACAATAACATGATTATATTAAATCATTTTATTAAAGAAGATAAAATAAGAAAAATAATTTATAAGGATTCACAAGCATGGACACAAAAGATGGCAGTAATTAAGAATTTTAAAATTAAAAATGATAGGTATAATACAGATAAAAAAACCCGCTGAAGTACAAAAAGAACAATTTATTAAATTATATTCTAGCTATGGATCACCATCATCATCAACCATTATCAATCCACTGCAGGATGAAGGTCTCTCCAAGTTTAATCCATCTTCTCCGATTTTTAGCTTCTCTTCTCCACAACACCCCTGCACATTTTCTTATTTCATCCATCCATCTCACATCTGTGTCTTTTACAATCTCTTGGAATCCAGTTTAAAATTTCAATTTCCATCTATTATCATCTCTTCTAGCAATATGTCCAGCCCAACTCCATTTCAATCTTTTAATTTTTTCAATAAGGTCAGTAACACCTGTTTTGTTGTCTTACCCATTTTATGATAATAAAAATAATATTAGAGGGAATAAAATATTAAATAATATAAAATGGATTAAAATTGCATATACACCTAAAATTTATGATATATTAACTAAAAATAAAAATTATATGGATAAAAATATAAAAATAGGATGGTCTAATGGGAAATTATAAGATTAAAGATGATATGAAATATATAAACGGAACAGTACATAAAATTACTTGTGGGATATGTAAAATGGTTTACTATGGACAGACATCAAAACAATTAGAACAAAGGGCAAAAGAACATAATAGTGCTATTGAAAGGAGAGATGATAGATCAGCATTATATGTTCATTATTTAAAATTTGGACATAAAATAGATTGTATTAAAAACATAAAACCATTAAATTATATAAAGGAAATGAATAGAAGGAAAATATATGAAACAAATTATATAAAATATAATATAAATACATATATGAACATTTACAAAAAGTCACTTGATTTAATGAATGATTGGGTAATGGAAAGTAATATAAGGGGAAATAAATAAAATGATAAAAATAATGAATTATAGGAAATGTCGGTAGATGTCACTATATACATAATATATGTGTTAGTATTAGACGAGGTATCGTATTGAGAAGGGTAAAAAATATAGAATTACCAAAAAAGGCTTTTATATATATAATTTTTCTGTTGATGCATTTACAAGTTATTATTATTACATAATAAAGATTTATATTATATTTCATTGATTAATAGGTAACTTGACTTTTAGATATCAGACATACATGTACAGTAGCTGGGTTCAGATATAAAGTTAAATGTGGAGAATAGATATAGTTATTTGGGAATCTTCTTAAGTAATCAGAAAAATTGCTTGTATGACTGGGAGAAAAAATTGATAAATAAAGCAAAGAAAAGAAAGGAAATGATAAAGAAATCAACAATGTTTTTATATAATAAATATGATGTAACTAGAATTGTATGGAAGGAGTTGCAGTAGCAGGGTTAACATATGGTAATGATGTGTTATGTGTTAGTAAAGGGGTATTAGATTACTTAGAAAAAGTACAAAGGGAAGTAGGAAGACATGCATTGGATGCAGATGTGTGGACAGCAAGGGAAGCAATTCAAGGAGAAATGGGATGGTCAAGTTTTTATATGAGAGATGCAAAAAGTAAAATGAAAGTGTTTAGTAGGTTGCAGTTTATGGATAATAAAAGAATAGCCAAAATAGTATTTAATTGGATTACGAGTAAAGGGCAGGCAACAAGATGGGTGAGAAATATAATGTGGTATGCAAAAGATTTGGATAAAGAATTTATATCAGTATACTTGTACAAAAGGTGGGATGATTGTGTTAGGAGGATTGTTGAGTGTTATAGTGGTAAGGAGTGGGATAAAAGACTAGATTCATTAATAAAGAATAGGGAGTTGGAGAAATGAAGAACTAGTATGGAGAGTAAAAAGAGTTTAAATATATATAGAAGTAAGCGGAACCTTGGGTGTGAGTTAATTTATGATAATAGTAAGGAAAGTAGTTTATTGTTTATTTATGATAATAATAATAAAAGTAATTTATTGTCTAAGACTCAAACGGGATCTTTAGCAACAAGAGAATATATATGTAAATGGAAAAATATGTATTTAGTCTGCAAATTGTGTAAGGAAGGCATAGAAAATATTAGGCATTTGTTAATCGAATGTAAATACTTGAAAGCAGAAAGGGTACAAATAATGAAGTTATGGAAGAATAAATATGATCAAAGTGATTATACAGAAAGTGGGTTATTGGTTTTTATGCTGGGTCTGGGAAAAGATAAGGGGGATTTAGATATAAAGGTCATAGAGTTGACAAAGATTATGTTGTGGAAATGGGATGGAGGAAAACTTAGGGTGGGGAATGGAAAGGGAAGGTAAAGTGGCTAACAGGTTTCTCTGGGCATAGTTGCTGAGAGATTCCTGCTTCCGTTTAAGGAGAAGTCACAGTGCATCACATCATAACTTGGTTTGAATGAATTCTCATTTTGCGATCTGATCCAAACCCTAGTTTTTTATTTTATTTATTTATGTAGCACAGTCACTCAAATCTTCAAACGCTATTCACTATAATAATCTTTTAAAAAAAATAAGATTTTTTTTTTTTAAACGTATTCACTATTTTTCAAAGAGTGATGATGTCATAGAATAATGACTTCCTGATAAAAATCATCATTGTAAGCTAACATGCCAACATATTTGCCAAAAAATAAAATAAAAATAGAACCATACAAAGTTTACTTTTATGTACAATAATTTTGTTTTAATTATACATTTAAAATATGATTACTGTGCTTATCTCATTTTTCACCAGCATACTTAGCAGTCTGTTCTTTAATTTATGATAAATCCAATATATATAAAACTTTCATCATAAATGGCAAAAAAGCAAAAAAAATACAAGTTTCATTCCTTATAATAAATAATGAAAATATACTTTGATCATATACATTAGCCAAGTATGTTAATGTTTAAATACAAGTATATTGTTTATGCTGAACTTAATGTAATTAGCAAGTATGTTAATAGTAAATTTTAAAATTCATACATTTAGCTCAGTTTTATAAATGCTAATTCTGCTCAAATCAAAAAATGCTCTCATTATAAATTTAAATCAATTTTGCTTTTTAAAAAAAAGGAAAAACAATTATTTGATATATTATGCAATTATTAATAAACTTTATATGATCAGTTGGTACTAAACATAAGTTGAAAATATTACTTATTTGAATTTGTTTCTGTTATATCCAAAATAACAGCATTTTTCATCATGATCATAAAAGAGTATCAGCAAAAAAAAAATACAAATTTTATTTAGTACAAACTTTGACCATGTACATCTAAAAAGTATATTAATAGTAAATTTTAAAATGTATATTAATAGTAAATTTTAAAACAATATTGGCAAAAAACAACAAACAAACAAACAGAAGTGATTTTAAAACATTTGCAGTTTTAAAACAACCGCAGTCAATGGTACATTGTATTTCTTTATCTAATTTTTGATTTAATTACGACTGTATTTATGTAAAATAAATACGATTACAGTTTGTTTTTTTAAAATAAAAATTAACAGCACTGCAAAAAAAAACAAAAAAACTTTCATAATAGAATATAAAATGTATTAAAAATAAAAAACTTAAAATGTATATTGTGTAAGGTTTGAAATACAGGCATTCTTATACCTGGAACTTAATTGTAAATATAGGGGATTTGAATTCAGAGCTTCAGGCAACTTTCAGTTATCCACACTATCTCATACTACTGATACACATGATCACACATATGTAGAAAAGATAAATAATCACCAATATACATATTTCGTGCTGAAACAGCACTCATCAGTTGGTCCATATTATCATCTCCCACACATACATATAATCAGTGCTCAGTTTATATTAATAGCAAATCGTTATACGTTAATGATTATATATGTGTGTGGGAGGTTTTCTCCAATCTCCAACTCTTCAGAGTTGGAGGTTGGAGAAGATTGAAGCCTGACTATTAACGTACACTGAGCACTGATTATATATATATGCGTGGGAAATGATAATCTAGACCAACTCGTGAGTGCTGGTTCAGTATGAAATATGTATATTGGTGATTATTTATCTTTTCTACATGTGTGTGGTCATGTGTATCAGTAGTACAGGTAGTGTGGGTAGTTGAATGTATATTGTGTTAACTTTTTTTTTTCCTGTATGCTTCATTCTAATTTAATGAGTCATGAATGAATCGTGCTTCAAAGAATATTCTCAGTCAAATAAAATTCAAAATTGTGATCCATAAATTGAGAAATTATACATATATTAAAAAAACAATTACAGCAGAATGAAATGTTTTTATTATGCAGTATATTTACACACAGGTTAGTATTTTTTTTCTTTATATTAATAATATGTTTGTAAAATATTTATTCATTAATTATTACTTTCTTTAAATTTCAAGGTTTATTATTTAATTTAGGATAAAATTTTTGCCATAGAAATCATTATAATTGCTTGTTTCTTATGTAAGATTTTTGATTTATGAAACAATTGTACTTACTATTTGGGTTAAACTTGTATATACATTTAGAAATGTTACAAAATAATTCTAAAAATAAATTTTCTTACAATATTATGTATGGATAATGAAAAAATGTAAAAAAAAATATTAATATAATTTTATCACTAAAAAAAACCAACACATTTTACTGCTAAGAAATATGTATAAAATTATAAAAATATTATAATTGCCGGTGTATCATAGAAAATTATATATATATATATAATAAAGAATATATTATAATATTAATGTATGCAGTCTTCTGTATGATTTGAGGTGATGAAGTGATTTCTCATTATATGGAGTTAGGAATCTCTCAGTCACTATGCCCAGAGAAACCTGTTAGCCACTTTACTTTCTCTTTTCCATTCCCTGCCCTAAGTTTTCCCATATTCTTCTCTATTCTGCTACATTCCATTTCCACAACATAATCTTCATCAATTCCATAGTCTTTATATCTAAACCCCCTTTATCTTTTCCCAAACACAGCATAAAAACAAAGAATCCATTTTCTGTATAATCACTTTGTTTATATTTATTCTTCCACAACTTCATTATTTGTACCCTTTCTGCTTTTAGGGATTTACATTCAATTAACAGATGCCTAATATTTTCTTTGCCTTCCTTGCACAACTTGCAGACTAAATCACCCACATTTGTCCATTTATGTGTATATTCCCTTGTTATTAAAGATTCTGTTCAAGTTTTAAACAGTAAATTACTTTCTTTGCTATTATCATAAATTAACTCATACCCAATATTCTGTTTACTTCTATATATATTTAAACTCCTTTTACTCTCCATACTAGTTCTCCAATTCTCTATTCTTTATTAATGCATCTATTCTTCTATCCCATTTCTTACCATTATAATACTCAACAATTCTCCTAATGCAATCATCCCATCTTTTGTATAAGTATACTGACATAAATTCTTTATCCAAATCTTTTGCATACTACACTACCTTCCTCACCCATCTTGTTGACTGCCCTTTACTCATAACCCAATTAAATAGTATTTTGTTTATTCTCTTATTATCCATAAACTGCAATCTACTGAACATTTTCATTTCGCTTTTTGCATCTCTCATATAAAAACTTGACCATCCCATTTCTTTTTGAATTGCCTCCTTAGCCATCCACACATCTGCATCTAACGCATGCTTTCCTACTTCTCTTTGTATTTTTTCTAAGTAATCTAATATCTCTTTCGTAACACATAATGCATCATTACCATATGTTAACCCTGCTACTGTTACTCC
The DNA here is from genome assembly GCA_028023455.1 of Epiperipatus broadwayi. Lineage (NCBI taxonomy): Eukaryota > Metazoa > Onychophora > Udeonychophora > Euonychophora > Peripatidae > Epiperipatus > Epiperipatus broadwayi. Next base: position 6,064,029 of record JAQFVV010006214.1, on the reverse strand, counting down.
CTTCTATACAATTCTAGCTACATTATATTTATTATATGAAAATACTGTTAATTTCTTTATCAATCAGCTCTTTTCTTTGCTTCATTTATTAATTTTTTTCTCCCATTCATCCAAGCAATTTCTCTGATTACTTAAGACGATTTTCAAATAGCTATAACTATTCACCATAATAAAAATTCTTTGTCTTCTCTTTCCCCAGTATTAATCATCATTACTTTTGATTTTTCCTCACTAAATTTAATCCCTATCTCTATACCCATCCTTGCACATATTCTTAGCATAATTTCCATATCTTCACTTTTTTCTTTGCTCAAGAAGACATCATCCGCAAATAAAAGACCCAATAATGTATATACTTATTAAAACAGGCAACACTCTGTATACGTATTGCTGTGCTCTCAGATCCAAGGCTTCTCATTGACGAAGACCACAAGCCAGAAATTAGTCTGGGGATATTGGATGAGTAGGCACTAGATGGGGATTTTATGCACAAGCCTTCTGGCATCCATTGATTACTCTGGTTTGCATTGAGTGGCAATACGTATAGAGAGTTTTGCCTGTTTTAATAACAGTTATAAGAAAACATAGGTAATGGTGATGATGATGTGTATTGGCTTAAAATGTATATACTTCCTTGCCACCTATTAATGGTATCTCTACCCCTCTTCCCAGTCTTTCTATTATTCTCTCCATTTCTCTCAAACACAATAAAAACAAAAAAGGTGACATAGGGCATCCTTGCCTTAGTCCCACCCCATTTTTAACTAACTGATTCTATATTCCCTAATTGATATGTATAATAATTTTTTTAATATAATCTCTTAATAATATCCACTAAAGCTCCATCCACTTCCAAATTTACTAAACTTACCCATAGCTCTATTTACTCTCTCACACACCTTCTCTAAATCTATAAAAACCATATGTAACTGTCTACATTTATTCCTACTCATATCCATAAGTTGTATAACTACAAATAAACTATCTCCTTTCCACCTATCCGATCAAAAATCTCCTTGTCTTTCTCCCACTATATTATTTTTTCCATCCATTTTGCGACCCTTCCAGTCATGATATATGCGAAAACTTTATATAACACTGACGCTATCGCTATTGGTTTATAATTTCCTTTAAATAGTAATCTTACTCTTGTACTACTCCAACTACCCTGAAAATCTCTTCTGTGCTATCTTATTAAAACATGATAATAATTTTAATTTTATCCTGTGTCCTAAATTCATTACCATCTCTGCTGCCCATCCATCCAAACTTCTTGCCTTTCCACTAATTTCTTCTTAGCCTCATTCAGTTCATTTCTTTTTATAAATCTAATATTTTCACTACTATATGCTTTCATGTTTTTTATCACTCTATCCTTCACATCTAACATTTTTTCTATATCCATTACATACTTATTTAAGATTGTCTCTAATTCTTCTTTAGAACTACACTCTCTTCCCTCATTGTCTAGTAATATTATATCTCTCTCCCCTACCTTCCTTCTTTTAATTTATTTCCAATATTTTTTACTCCCATCTCTTCCACTTTTATTAATATTTTCGAGCAATTTACTATTCAATTTCATTCTCTCTCTAATTATCTATTTTAGCTAACTTCTTTTTTTAAAAAAATACTTTTCCTATTTAACATTAACTTCTTTTTCACTTTCTTTATTCTTAATAGTACACTTATATTCTCTGCATGCTTTTTGACTCTCTTTTACACTTTTACTAACTCTCACCTTCCTATATTATTCTTCTGAATATTGTACCTAAAACCCTATTTGCCACTTTTTCTACTTCACCACACCAGTCCTTATATTCATCCTCAACCAATTTTTCCATGGTTTCTTCAATTTTTATTTTATATTCTTCTAACTTATTCTTATCATTCATTCTCCATTCACATCTTTTACTATCCTTTCTACTTTTATTACTATTTTCCATCACATTATTAACCATTTCTATTATAAAGAAATTATAATCACCATTACATACTCTTTCTCTTCATTATCAAGCTCTGTAATTTATCATACTTTAGTCATTCCCTCTTTCTGTATTAATACATAATCTATTGTGTGAAATATATTATTTTTAAACTATGTGTATTGTCCTTCATAAATATTTGACAAATTTCCAATGCTCAAATTTACTCCCTGACAAAAATTCTTCAAAAGCGATCAATTTCTTCAATATGCCCATTCATACCCCCTATAACCATTATTCTCTTCCTCATTTCTTTAAAACTCATATATATCCTTAACTAGGCATTCATTTATGCTAGTGTTCCACTCCATTATAGTTTGACTATCTCCAGTAGCTATATATACTACAGCCACTGTCCACCCTTGACTTTCCTAACCTCATTTCAAACTACAAATCTTCTTGACATTTAACAGTATTTAAATATTTTTTTGATGTAACTCCTAGACCACCATCCTGTTCTTGTTTTCCTTTTCTATTTATACCCTGCCAGACCAAGTCTTTTCAATATAGGTTCTTCTTCTTCTCTTAGATTTGTTTCCACTACTATAGAACTTTAAGCTCTTCATTTTTAATTGCTTTGTTTAATATCAGCCACTTTTCTGATCTTCTATCACCTTGCATATACAAATATCCAATTTTAACAATATCTTCTTTTTTAACTACTCTTTTATAAATTCTTTTGACTTTTTCTTCTTCATTACTTTTATAAATTTTCTTACTATTAATTTTACAGCCTCATTCCCTCTTCATATCTACATTTTTATCTAAATCAGCTATCCTTTGATTATTTCTTACATCCCAGCCATTCTTCTTTCAGATAACACTACCACTTAAAATCCCACCCCCCTTTATAAATTTCCTGAACTATATTCTTTATAAATCAAACTTTCTAAAACTTCGCTTCCTTGTTTTTCTAAGTATAGTCTATCTTTACTATATATATAACTCCCTCTTTCTAATAAAAATATCCCACATATCCACAAACATAACATCATTTCTCTCACCCAATTTTTTCAGTCTCTCATTTATAGAACATGCCCTATCCAACATATACCTCTTGTCAAATCTTTAATAATCCAACTGTTCCTATGTTTTCTTTAATCTTACTCAAATTCCTAATCAATTCTATACACTTATTCATTACTCTCTCTGATGGCTCTGACAAATTATTAGTCCCTACCATAACATGCACAGCTACTCCCTTGCTGTTTTATCTTATCTATAACATCCCTAATTCTAGCTCCAGCCAAACATACTTGTTTCTTTCTTCTCTTGCAATTATATCTCCACATTCTTTAATTCTCAATCTTTCCAAACCCAATTAAATCTATCTTTCTTGATGACAATTTTCTCTCCACTTTCACACAATAAGCAAACAGTCTTTGTAGCAGTGATCTCAGAAGATTATTTGCATCAGAAAAATATAAACTTTAACTTGCGCAACAGAATAGTCACGTCAGCACAGCAAGGCAGCCAAAGTATATCTGTTAATTTTTAACAGGTTCCATCTATTGATCAAAACTGTAATTAAATTATATTGCTTTTGCATGAATGAATTTTTGCTACAAAAATTAACAGTAAAAACAAATGCATGGCCTGAACACAGAGAAAACACTTGAAAAATAGCAGCAACATTATGAAGATTCACAAAATGTCAACCATGATATGAAAACTAAATAGGTAAAAGTTTGCAACTTTCACGTTATAAAAAAGAATCCAATTTTAATTTATAAATGTTAAATTCCTGGAAAATGTTGTGAAATAATTATTAGCAATTATTTGTGAATTAATAAAAAATAAAGTCATCTTTCATTTTGCTAAAAAAATTTAAGAGTGGGGTTAAATTTGAAAATAAATTGATAATAAGAGGGAAGGGCTATAGTATTTAGTTGCCTTTTTTTTTTTAAAGATGATATGTTAACTCTAATTTTTTAATTAAACATGAACTTTTGTTTTATTTAAAAATAATTATTACAATTTTGTTGTGCGATAGCATTGTTTAAACATTATTAGCATTATTTCTGTAGTAATTTGACTTTGCAGTCCACGAATTCAATCTTCATGTGATTTTCTGGAACTAGTGAGTTGTGAATAATGAGAATCCCTGTATTATTATTGTTCATGTACTAATAAATTTATTGCTTTCTTTAAATTTATACGGCTATATATAAGTATATATATCATTAAACTTGTATCATTAAAAAACACTGTTAATGTATTTTCATATTTTTCCTTCAAATTTTCTACATTGTTATTCTGCAGACTTTTATTAAAATGTAATTTTTAATTTCATTATATTATTATAAAGTTTCATAATTAGCTATCTTTAATCAGGAATTCAGTAAGATAAAGATTAATTTCCATTGTTGAGAGTTTATTTCACATAGTAAAACATACTACTTGCAGATTGGGATGCAGGAAGGCTGGTCTTCTGAAAGAGAAAGATTCCTTAATATGGAATCTTTTTCAAAAACTGATATCTTACTCTTTAACTTTTCATCTAATAAATAAGGAAACATTTCTTAATTTGACTATAACCATTTGTAACTATAGACTGAAGCACAATCCTACTTAATAGTAGTAACATTGGATTATAACCTAATATATTCCTCTTCTATATAAGGTTAAGTCTAATACAATTTCTTAGAATAAACTCCTTGAAAAATTACGTGGCACTACTTGGACTTGTGATGCAATTACTTGACAGGTTAACTTCCTTAGCACTAGCATTTTTTTCTGATGAATACTATGGCTCTCTTTGGAGACAGAATACCCACATTAAACTTCTAAATACTTAATTAAATTAAATTGACAAATATTGGCACACTCAAGTCTACTTCTTTGCAATGACTTCTTGTTATGTCATATATTCTAGCACTAGGTATCTGAGGAGAAGTTATATCTTATAGAAAATTTATAAAAAGCTTTATCAGTAATTAAAAATGTAATTTCATTATCCAAGATTTGTCTCTATTCAAGATGCTCTTTTTTTAATGTTCAATCAAGAATCTTCAAACAACTGAAGAATTTTGCATATAAAATGAACTTCTTACAAAGTTTCAAACCAATTTTTTTTTTTCAGATCCAATTATAAAATCAAATAGATTGATCTTCATACATTTTCAACAGACTCAGATTTCATCTGCTTTACAAATGGAGTTTAGTAATCACTATTCTTGGTAGATGTGAAGTAATCCAAACTATGAACCACATAGCTAATGAATACCAAATGTATAGCTAAAGTGACAGAAATGAAGAACTTCATAAAACAATTAGTGAATCTCCTGATTGGAATTTCTACAGATCCCTTTAGAATATTTTTTAATAATTAAGCTATCTAACTAAAAAAAAATTTCTATACACTAAATAAATAAAAATTATAAATTTGTAAAATAATTACTCATTAAAAGTAATTTAGTTTATATTATATTGACCTTTATATTATTTATATACATGTTTACTTACCACATAAATTTGTTACTATTAAATAAATATTATCAAAAAAGTTTATTATATCCCCCCCCCCCATTCTTCCAAGATAGATTATATATTTCAAACATGTAAGCTATATTTGCATATGAGTATGTGAATATTCAAGAAAAATGACCAACTAATAAATTTTATTTTTGCATATTTTTTTGTATTCACGTACAAATCTAAATATAATTTTTCAAAGTATCTTCAAAAACATATCTTGGGCAAATGTCGTAAACATGTATTTTTATAAAACATATTTATATTGGATTTATCGTTTTTTTAAAAAACAAACAAACATTTATAATTTTTTTATTTATTATTCATTGATTGGGGGGGGGGGGTTGCATTATGCCTCAACATATTAATGAAATTAATCTTAACATTTTATTTATGTTTCAAATATTACAAACATAATTTAGATTTTTTTTTGTTATTATTTAAAAGCCATGTTATGTTACAACTTTTGATTTAATATTTTATTTAAAAAACAAATATTATAGTTTATTTAAAAATAAATATTTTCCATAAAACATTTGAAATACAAGCACTCTTCACCTACCTGGAACCTAATTTTAAATATAGGGATTTGAACTCAGACTTTCACACACCTTTCAACTATCCATACCACTGATACTCATGACCACATACATGTAGAAAAGATAAATAATCACCATATAGGTATTTCATGCCAAACCAGCACTCATCAGTTGGTCCAGATTATCATCTCCCATATATATATAATCAGTGCTCAGTTTATATAAAGATAGCAAATCTTCATACTTTAATGGGCAGGCTTCAATCCACTCCAACCTCAAATTCTTCAGCCATACATACCATTGAAAATCTGATAATGGAAAGCCCAATCCCATGCTGATGCCAATATTATTGTCATAATTATTTTCCATAATTACAGAAAATAATGTTTTTACTTTTTTTATTAAAATTATCTTAAACAATTTTTTAAATATGAGTTTTCATTATAAATGCAATTTTTTATGTTAAAATTATTATTCATATTAAAAAAAGAAAAGAAAAGAAAAACTTTTTAATTATAAACAAACATACTTGTTTCATAATTATTAACCTAATGGTCATAATGCTATAAATATGGAATTATTATTTTGTGGAATTTATGTTATTTGAATGTTATTGATACAAACAGGCATAACAGGTCTTTTTAAAAAAATAATCTGAAAATAAACAAGTCAAAGATTATTTTTCTTACATGTCTAGGAAGCAAGTTATTTAAATAAGAAAAAAAAAATTTTTTTATATCCTCTGGCAAGTTCTTTGAAGAAATATTATATGAATGTAATTATTTTTTAAGTTTACTAGGAAAATAAAATAGAAAAGTATAATTATCAGTATTGTGGTTTTTTTTTTCCAGATGTGTCCAAATTTTAATTTAGAATTTATCTATTGTAACATAAATTTAGTTTTTGTAATTGGTTTTTTTTTTTTGGGGGGGGGGTGGTGGTGGAAAAGGCTAGATAATATTAGAAGAAGCTTTATGTAAAATGAAATAAAAATCAAAAGCCTTTTTATTACAAGTTGGACAATTTGTTTTAAAATGATATTAGAAACTACTTAGCTAGCTTGAAAAAAAAAAAGGAAAACACTATGCATAAAATAGACTTTTATGATATACATAATATATTAATAGCCCATATCATTGAAAAATTCATAAGAATTTATATTTGAACAAGTATATGTTTTTTGTCAGTTTTAAATATTAAATAAATAATATAATGGTTAATTACTTGATAGATAATATTCAAGCAACAGAAATAATCAGATAGTTAATTGTTTGGAAGATCAAGTGGTATTCAAACTCAGAAATGGCAAATTGAATTTAAATTTAGGACACTAGCTCAGAATATATACAATATATATATATATTTGATGTAGTGGATATCTGTATATATCCATATAAATTATTTATGCATTTTTATAATGATGTTAAAAAAACAAAAAGAATCAATAAAAGCTATATACTATTTATAGAAAATGTATTTAAAAACAATGCAAAAAATTTGTAAGTAAATAATTTGGTATTAGTCTGATAGCTGGGCAAGGCTGCTTGATGGCAATATTTATGTGCAAAAACATAAAATATTGTTTATGCGGCCAGCCTTGTTGCTAATACTACAGTTCTGATGTATTAGCCATTGCAGGCCGCTTGATGGCATTGCACAGAAATATTACGGCCTGTTTTGTGCTTCGTGACACTTTATGCGAATTTGCACAATTCACAGTTGGCTACTGTATCATCTGACGGTAGCTGGATTTCATGTGGCCACAACTTTTGAAGTCTCCATGGCAGAGTAATTTCATTTCTACTTAAATCATGCAGTCTAACTCACTAAGAATTGTCACACTGTCCCCACCCTTCCTTACACAACTTGGAATGTGCAAAACATTGGCAAAGGATAAGGCCAAACACAATTCACTTGAGCTGATACGAAAATTCATGTTTTCAAGAGAAAATATACAAGACAAATAAAAGAGTGCCCTGCAGAAGCAGATTTTCAAATTGTACCAGTTGCTGACAACAGAAGCAGGATACATGGTGATGTTTACATGGCCGAACTTACCATTGCAAGCCATTTGTTGGCATTGCAAAGAAATATTATGGCCTGTTTTGTGCTTTGCAACACTTTATACGAATTCACACAATTTACAGTTGGCTACCATATCGTTTTTGAGGGTGGCTGGATTTCAAGTGGCCACAAGTTTTGAAATCTCCATACCAGAGTAATTTCATTTCTACTTAAGTCACGTGGTCTGACTGACTCACTAAGAATTGTTGGTACACTGTAGTGTGGCGAGTTCATGAAACTCTACATTTACAAAACAATCTCATCAGTCACACTCCTGCAATCGCAGGTATTCGATTCACACGTTTCCAAAACAAAAGGTTGGATTCTATGACATAAATCAATAATAATAAAAAAAAAAAGAAAACAAAAGTTGAAAAAGTCAAAAGTTTTGGTCTTATTTTATTTTATTTTTTTGGGAGGGGGTGGTTGAGAAAGAGTTTGTCATCACTGAGATAAAAGTTATTCTTGGTTTTTTTTTTTTAAAAAAAGATAGAACAAGATTTTATTAAAAAAAAAAAAAGGTTAATACAAATAAAATGTAGTAAAAATTGGTTTTAAAAACAAAAGTTTTACTAAATCAGCGATAAAGATGTATTTGTGTATTGTTTTTGTTATTGTAATTTGTTAGTAGGTTGAAAAAAAACGTTTCCAAAACAAAAGTTGTGATTCTATGACATAAATCCGGGAATGTTACATTTGATTGTTTTTGCATAGCAACAAAGCCATTAAGTGGCCATGCCTGGCTATCAGACTAGTACCAATAATTTATATGAAATATATTTAAATTAATATTTTTATATATTAGTTTTAGTAAATAATTTTGAAGTAAACAAATATGATGCTATAGACAATACAACATTTTGTAATTTAATAAAGAGAGGGATTTAGATTTAAGCAGTAAATTATTTTATAGAAAAAATAAATGCAAAGAAATTGCATCTATCATTCCCATATATATATATTAATTCTAAAATTTGCATAAGAATAACATTATTTTCCACTGGATTTGTTATTTATTGCATAAAATCATTGATAAATCAAATACACTGCACAAACATTTTTCTGTTGAATTTTTTTAAATTTGAAATGAAATGCAAACATTGTTTTACATAAAACCCATATATTTAGTTTATTCGTTATTGAATAATGTTTTAGTAATTAAATTATTATAAATTCTAATTATAAATAATACATATATTTGAAATAAAATTTTTGCATGCATACACAAATAAATAAATAAATAAACAAATAAATGTGTAAAGGGAACTTTTCTTTTAATTTATTATGCGAAAATTAATAATGAAAATATCATCATGTGACATTTATGGATTTTAGTTCATTACAATCAGTTCTGCATGTATTATAGATGACCTTAAATCATAGATTTATTTCCTTATTATTTACTATTCTTGAATCATATCTCACTTTAAAATAGTGATTAGATAGATATAGTATAAAATTTATTGTACTTTATTAAAAAAAAAAAAAAAAATTAACTAAAAGAAACTTTAAATTATTACAATACTTAATAATAATAAAAAAAACTTTTATTGATATTTCTATGTCTATTGATATACATTTAGTGTGAAATTCAAATGCCAATAATATGTTTTTTAATTTGTGAAATAGAATAAAACAAATTTATTCAATTTTTTTAAAAATATAAAAAAGCTTTAATATAAAATATGAATATAAAATAATTGCTTTAATTCTAATTCTGTGATTTTTTTTAAACATTACTGTGATATAAAAATTATATATATATATACTTTCTCAATACAAAAAACTCACTTTATCATATATATATGTATCAATTTTTTATATTAGTTATCTGCTTTCTCCCTAAATTATTGCACAAAAATATGATTTTTTTTTTTTTTACAGATCTATTGTTTCTTAAACTAATTTTTTTTCCATCTATTTTTGACAAATCATGGCTAATGTAATATTTTTTCACATGAATAGTTGTTTTTTTTTTAATTTGAATTATTTTTATTTAAAAAAAAAATAGTAATGAGTATCATTTCTCTTGTAATTTTTATAATGTAAATTATACAGTGATTATTTTTTGTTACTTTTTTTTTGTAGATTAGAAAAGACTTCCCCCTCTCCAATCTTTTTCCATTGTAGCATTTTAACTCAGAACATATTCATGGTTCTGTTCTGTTCCTTTATAAAATATTTGGTTGTCATCTGATCGTTCGTGTCAGCCGCCAGAGGCACGATTTCTAGCTAAATTTCTAGAAATATGCTGTTTCCGCGGCCGCACCCAAGCCTTTAAGCATTCTTTCTAAAAGAAATCCTAGAAAGATTGTTAACTCAGAGTTAAGTCTACTTTCTATGCTAAAAGGTAGAGTATTAACTCGGAAATTAAGTCTCCTTTCTACGATAAAATCTAGAAAGAGTGTTAACTCGGCTTAGCGGCTAACGGTGTGGCTTTTTCCGATGCTAAAAGCAGAGGAAAATGCCGTAGTTGCTTGTGTCACACACTATATCGTAATGCTGCGTTATGTATTTGATGTAACAATATCGTACTAGGGTGTTTATTTTGATCGTGTCAAAATTATTTAAATTTTTATCGGTGCCTTGTTTTTTTTTAAAGACCAATCGATGAACTGTTACATTTTATCAATTTTAACAGTATCGTGATTGTTCCTCATAAATTTGTATTTCTCCTAAATTTTCGATTAGGGTGGAATAGCGTAAAAATGTAAAAATCACGCTTTGAGTCACGTTTTAGCGAGAAATTTTCTGAGACAAAAAGTACGGCTAATTCCCACAACAGAAAACTTTAAAAGATGGGAATTGCCAGACAATGAATGAAGAGTTTATTTCTGCATTCACCAAAATAAAAAATTAAAAACAATACTTTCTTTTCTCTATTGTAAAATAAGAAGTGGAAATTCATAACATGGATAGCCATGCTAGATATTTTTTTTAGTCTAGTCATTGCTCCGGGTGGATGTACTGCAGACTATTTTATACATTTTGGTGGATCAAGTTCATTTTTGTGTATCTACACTGTTTTCAGACAATACTGTATTTTTTCAAAACATTAAGTTTGAGAAACATAAGAATGATAATTATAAAATTCCATCCTTATTCATTTTAAATATTATTGAGCCTCTCTTATCCTCCATCTCTCAAGAATTTTCCATGAGCAGTTGCTTAATAGTCTTAATGTTATACATTTTCATCTCACATAGATTACAATTATGTTTTAAGTAAAGCTGGCTTAGCAGCATATTGATAAAGATATTGCAAATGTTTTCTTTATTTTATTCAGTTTTTTCATATACATAGAATTTTATATAAATAAGAATAAAATAAGTAAATGTAGATATGTCATTGGAAATATTGCTTAATATTTATATATATTTTTAGAATGTTTGATGTGGGTGGTCAACGCTCAGAACGCAAGAAATGGATTCATTGTTTTGAAGGTGTAACAGCTATAATTTTCTGTGTAGCTTTAAGTGGTTATGATTTGGTGCTTGCCGAAGATGAAGAAATGAATAGAATGATAGAAAGTATGAAGTTGTTTGACTCCATTTGCAATAATAAATGGTTCACACATACCTCCATTATTTTATTTCTTAACAAAAAAGATCTTTTTGAAGCAAAAATTACAAAATCTCCACTAACAATTTGTTTTCCTGAATATTCAGGTATATATTTAGACTATTATAATGGTTTTAAATAATTACATTACTATACCTATATATTATTAACTCATACCCTTTTTCGCATTAAAAAATCAAACACAAAATCTAATTAAAAATATGTAGCATTTTTTTTTTTAATTATTGCAAAACTTGTAATACTATTTTATTATCATTATTATTATGTGATTTTATTTTGAGAATTTTGTTTAAGTCACTTTTTTGGTATATATGTATTTATCCATGATAGTAATTTTTTTATAACTAAGTAATATGTAGGATGACATTTAAAAATTTTTAATAATAATTTTTGATGTTTAACTATAGCATCATTTAAAATCATATATAATTCCTGATTAGAATATTGTTCTTTTTTTCTACTCATTTTAATGCAATAATTGCAAACATATTGCAATTTTATAAATAAATCAAGATAAAATTAAGTTTAAGATAAACTATGGAATCTGCATTCAAGTAATGAAGATTACATATTTATTATATATTTTATATCTAGCTTATTAATAGTCATGATTTTCTTAGGTTGTCATTTAATTAACTTACCATACCTTTCAACTAAAAATAGTGAAAATATTTAGTTACCAGTCATTGGAAGGTAAGGTACTTCAAGAGGGAAGGGTGCTTTTTTGGGATTTTTCAATTATAAAAAAAAGAAAATTTACAGCCCCCTTGTGGACTTGAACTTTGGATTTTGGGTATTTGGATTTTACCCTAACCATGGATCAAAAATATGTATATAATAATCTAAGATTAAACAAGACAAATCTTTAATAATTTTTATTTGTTATTCATTAGATGAGGGATTATCCACTTAATAATGTTTCTGTAGTGTAATTTTTGCTATACCTACTCTCATGCAAGGTCGGAATTGGTTTCTATCTGCATTTAATAACTTATAGAGGGGTGTAATCTTAAATATATGACAAAGATGTGAAAAAGATGTATGATCCCCAAGATAAATATTTCATGCTGAATCAGCACTCATCAGTTGGTCAAGATCACAATCTCTTACACATGTCTTCATCATTGTTCAATATATATAGCTAGCCAATTATAGTTTTTATAAAACTTATTGCCCTCACATCTTTGACACAAACCACTTGGTGGAAGCTGGTCATACATTAGACTAGACATTATCTACTTAATAAATAATATTTCTGTAGTGTAATTTTTACTACACCATTCTGACTCAAGCTAGGGATTGGTTTCTATCCACTTTTGAGACCTTGTAGAAGGATTAAGATAACTTCTTTCTATTAATTTAATGACATCTATTGGAAGCTTGAATGTCAATATTAAAGTCATAAAAATATTAAAAATATTAGTCAAGTGAAAAAAAGGGCCTGTAATTAGAATAAACTTGAGGTTATTAAATTATTTAGTTACAAAACAAACTTATATGTAACGATTTGCTGTGTGAAAGTCTAAATACCTTTGGAAAAAATGTAAGAATATTAAATATCTATAAACAATGAGGATTGCCAATTCCTCAACAAGCTTTGTGATAAATGCTTAGCTAGAGAAAGCATTTAAAATATCTCTGTCAGGACCCCCTCCCAAACCTCTCACCATGGTTTCGTGTTTTGGCACTCTTCAGAGAGTTGCTAGGGTAGGTTCAGAAGCATTTATCACAAAGCTTGTTGAGGAATTGGCAATCCTCATTGTTTATAACTTGCAAGCTTAAGAGAATAGGGTCATGTGATCTACGACTCTTATTTTGACTAAATATTTATATTTGTAAAAATATTTAACAAACAGTATGGAAGTTTTTAAAATTTTTTAAAGCAGATTCAATTGACTGGGACATACTAGATAAATATCACCACTTTATTGAAACATAGTTTAATAACTAAACATAGATGTAGATACAAATGATTCTCAATATACTTGACTCCATATTTTTATAAAGTACAAAAACATTAAAAACACATGATATGTAAAATATTAATATCCCTAGTTCTCATACATCATATGCTGCTGTGAACATCTCTTATGATTTAGTATAATGCTTATTATCACTTGTTAAAAACTATTTACGTATTTTGTTCCATGTTATAATGTTTTATGAAGGAAAAATTCATTATTTATAAAAAAAAAAGAAGAAAAAAATTGTGGAATTTACACTATGTATGTAAATTAAGAACTATCTAAATCAGTATTACACACACAATCTAATTATATGTGTTTTCATTTTATACTTATTGAATTGAAAATAACTTAATCATTTTAAAATTAATTGTCTGAATTAAAAAAAAAAATTATTATATTGGCACGATTGTAATACTATTAACATGTTTGTAAATTTGATAATGCAATCTTTCTTCCCATATCTATCCATTTTATGAATTGATAACAGAATTTTTTTAATCACCATGTACTCTGTCACCAACAAACAAAATTACATTGTCCTTTGTATCTTTTAAATTGGGAGTAGTTCTTCTTTTGAGAAATATAATTGCTTAATGACATTTATTTCCAATAGAATTCCATCTAATCATTGTTGAAAATTTATTTTTGAATGTAACTACTGTTAGCAATCAGAAGTTATAATTTACATGAATAAGTTTTTATTTCATCTATATCTATACTAATTTCTTTTTGAATCTTTACATTTTAAAATTAATATCATTTCTGTAATTAATGAAACCATCTTATTGTTGTTGTCAATAATTTCATTGAAAGCTGAATTCTGATATTAATATGTGATGAGAATTCTGTTTTCCTTGAATAAGGGCAAAAGTTATCGGTCATATATAATTAATATTCCATTGACTCATAATTCTATCTCCTTTTTTAGTTAATTTGATTTTTATATTATAAAAAATTATTATAGTATGTGCTTCCAAGACCAAATTGACAGGTATATGTAGAGAGACGACCATCATGCCATTTATTTTTAACTCATCTCTTTTTTAGATAATTTTATTTGATAGTACTTGTTTTCAATTTTTTCATAGGCTAAGTTCTAATTATTAATTTATGTATTCCAAAATGGGAACTTATAGCAGCATTTTGATCAGAATTTTTTTGCCTTTTGATAGTCTCTACTTTTATATTTTAGCAGAAAGAATCATACTTTCTTTTTAGAACGTTTACATTTAGAATCATACTGATGTATTTCAAAACTGTAAATATGTAGTTTAATTAACATTATATAGTTTACTAAAAATTGAACTTTCTATCATTTCACTTTTTCATATTTGATTTTTTTTTTTTTTTTTAAATTTGCACATTGGGAAATGGTTATTTAAACTGTGGAAATTTTTTCATTAAATTCTACAGTTACTAGATTATGATTTATAAATTTCTGAATGATTCATGTGTGAATAATTGGCATCTTTACTATATTATATTTATTATTATATATAAAGTATTTCAATTTTTGTGTATTTCATCTTAAATTGTTAACTGTTGTCACTTATTAGGTTTAATAGTGAATAGTTTTCAACTTACAATTTGAGATTACTTTTAAACTCTATTGGGGAGAGGGCAGCATAATTTTATATGACAGAAAATATTGTCATTGATTATTCATCATTCAAGGAGTTTTTATGCTTATTCAGGATAATGACTTTATCTTGAATTTAGATATCATGCTGATAGTCTTTATAAAATAATTCTTCTTATAATTGAACAAGCAATTCATGACAAATTCTTCTGTTTGATAAATGATAATTGAAAGGATGCTTCTTTCAAAGTTTTTTTTTTTTTGCTCCATAATAGAAATTTTGCAGAGGGGTTAAGCAACCGATTTTAGATAGTTGGTTAGATGTATTAGTATTAGATCATGCTTAGAAACATAAAAATAATATTGTTAATATATATAACTTTATAATCATATTAAAATAATATACAAAATTACTTGAGATTTTATTTAGATATTGTACATTTCAAATTAAAAAGCATTTGTCCCTCTTAAACTGGGCTTTTATAATTTTGAAATACTGAAACTATTATTTTTATCATAAATGGCAGATTTCATCTTACATGTATGTGTACTAATGTGTAGAAGAATAAACAAATTGCTCTATGATATTATGTGTTGAGAATTTAAATGTGTCATAATTTATCAGGAATTAACTATTTGAATTGTATTGCATGCACATGTAACATTTTGGATGTGTGTGTGGAGGGGGGTTAGTTCGCCTAAAGTTAGTGAATGTTTGCTTTTGCAAAATTTGTTTAGAGAGTTAATAAAATATTACTTAAATTATCATATAGGCTTTATATTTTATGGAGGGCTAAATGTGTAGTTATTAGAAAGAAATGTCAATATCTTTATTGTCAATATCTATAATTTATCAAGCCTGAAGTACTGTTTTGTATAGGCCAATTATAGATTTACTTGACTTTATTAAAAGTAATAGTAAAAATAAGATTAAAAACTAAAAACATAATTTATTATTTTTAAATCCTTCTGTTATACAAAATGTCAAATGTCTTTTTTCTAAATAATTGTTTGATGTAAAAATGTACTTCAGTATAATTTATTGATAAAACCCCATGGTTCTTGATAGAAAACTTGTAAATATTTAAAATTATTGTTTCCTTGGTGTTTACTATTCTGAAAGAGTTAGTAAAGTCACAGAGTATGAGCATGAACATTGTATTATCTATTCTTTGGCTAATTTATGAATTTCTATTTTTATATTGATGATGATCCATAAAATTATGCACATTTTTTGACTAGTTATTAGTTTTGTGGACATAGTTTATTGCATTTTTTGTTGTATAGATAGGAGAGATCAGTATCTTGAAAACATTTACAATATAAGTTATAATAGCAAAATTGATATATTGACAAATATGTAAGCATCAATTTAATTACAAAGTCATAGAAAAATAAATTCTTTGTGATGAAATGAAAACTTACCAAATATAATCACTATAACTTGATATTATTTAAAAACTTGCAACTGATTTATAAGTATCTACATTATTAAACAGGCAAAACTCTCTATACAGTAGTGCCATCTTGTACCAACTAGAGTAATCAATGGATGCCAGAAGACTTGTGCATAAAATCCCCATCTGCCTACTTATCTAATATCCCCAAGACTTGTGCATAAAATTCCCAGACTAGATGGGGATTTTATGCACAAGCCTGTAGGGAGAGTTTTGCCTGTTTAATAACAGTTGTGTGCTAGCATAAGAGATGGTGATCTTGTGAAGTATCTACATTCATATTTTTTTTTTTTGTAGATTAGTAGATTTTGAAAAGTTAATCACTACAGATAGCTTTTGAATAGATATATAAGGTAAATAGAAGTAAATATTAATTTTTTAAAGATGTATATTCAATATATAACTGTTATTGGATTGGAAAAAACTGATGAAATCTTTTTACTTTGATGGTATTAATCTTTAAATATCTTAGAAATGATAGGCAATTCTATTGCAATAGCTAGAAGTTGATAGAAAAAAATCTTGTTTCTAATGATTTTTGTTCATATTTCAAATTAGTATTATAATGATGTTAATGAAGTTTATATTTTAATAAAATTTGAAAACATAAAATTAATTAACTTGAGCTCTCTAGTTTTTATTATGCTATCGATTAGATGGTTTGATAATCCTTTTTTTATTTATTGACCATTATTTTCCCAAGGTAATGGGCACAATTTAATATAATCTTGATTATGGTTGAATATCCTGTTCAGAAGCTCAAAATATTAACAAGATCTTCCAGTATAACAATTTGTAATAGTGTAATTTATACAGTAAATTTAGGCAATAATGTGTGCATATAAAGTTGATATCTTTTTTCTTCAAATGTTTAATGGTTTATAATTGTATTTTTTTCAAATTTCATGTAGTATTTTACTTTATATTAGATATAAATAAATAAAGTCTTGAGCAACACAATTTCTTGATTTTGCACAGACAAATAAAATTTTAATAATATCTATTTGTAAAAAATAAGTGCTATAAATGAAATTTTTACAGCGATATAATAGAAATGATGAATATTAATTTTATAGAAAAATCTTATTATATAGGAGTTAGACATTTATTTGTCATGCTTTGATCTTGAGTTTCAATCCAGCTGAAGCTGGGAAATTTTTTATGATTTGAGAAAGCTTACAATTCTCTCTAATCCAGCAAGTATATGACTATTGAAAGTAAATGAATATTCAAGTGTTTTTAGTTAACGTATAGAGAGTGTGTGTGTTTAAATTCTCACTATAGATTGGCAGTTCAATGTCATCTTTTTCATGAATTCTCTTTAGAAGATTACTGCAGAGGCCCTTAACTTTCATTAGGTTATATAAAATTATTTTATTTTTATGGATTTTTTTTATTGTAATTTTTATAACAATAATGAATTTTAGTATTATTATTACTTTTTAGGTAGGAATACTTATGAAGAAGCTGCTGCCTACATTCAGATGCAGTTTGAAAATTTGAATAAAAGACAAGGTCAAAAGGAAATTTATACTCATTTCACCTGTGCTACAGATACCACAAACATTCAGTTTGTCTTTGATGCTGTCACTGATGTGATTATTAAGAACAATTTGATTGACTGTGGACTATTTTGAACATGGAAAGGTATATTTTGAATCTGCTTTTTTTAAAAAAATATTATTTTTTGAAAGTTGTCTTTTACTTGAATGCCCTTTTCTCTCTCTTTGTCTTAGATTTAAAATAAATATTTACTGATATATGTATTATTCACATATTGGATCTAGCATTTTATGATCATTGCATATTTTTAGTATTTTTACAGGCAATATTTCAAACATTTGTATTTAAATCAGGCATGGCCACCTGTGAGACATGGCTTGAATTTATGACATTCTATATAGCACCTTTAGTGCTTTCTATAATGATATAAATTCAAACTAATGTATTTATATAAAGTTAATTATAATAAATATAATGTACCATTTACATTCGGGTATTTTTTTGTTAATATTGTTTATTTCTGTGATAAGAGCTTAAACAGTTTATGTTTGTGTAAATACAGTGAAGCCACAATATCTGCTATGTTTTGTTACAAGACCCTGTTGTGCGTTCATAAATGTTGATTACAATAGAAACATGTTTATTGCACTGCACATATACAGTATTTTTTAACATGCATGTATATATAACACATATGCTTTTTTATGTGTTTTGTATGCATATGTAAATTAAAATTATAGTATAACAAAATTTTACAAAAATAATAATAGTTATTTTGGTATTTGTGAGTTTTCCAGTAAACCAAGATGGGAGCCCATATTTTTGCTAAATCTACAGTTTCGGGGGCTCCAAAAAAATGTTTACAAAAAAATGCCTGCTGGGAAATGCTACATTTAATATTTATTTTTTTAAAAAAAAAAATCACTGTGGAAAAATTAATTATAATATTTACATTTTTTTTTTTTTGGATTAACTTATTAACAGAAAAATGGGAAAAAAATATAAGTACAATATTAGAATTTTTTTTTTTTTAATTTAACAACCAACTTATTAATTTTTTGTTTTAATTTAACAACTAACACTTCTTTGGTAGATTGTAGGCCCTTGAAACTGTATATTTAACAAAAATATGGGCTGCTATCTTGGTTTATAGGAAAACTTACAAGTACATTATTAATAATAAACTGAGGGGGTACATTCACATATATTTTAATATGTGTGTGTTCATTCATTTACATTCATTTAAAAAATACAAATAATTATAAAAACTATGTCCAACTCTCATTGCAATTAAATATACTCTGGACAATATCCTTTTTTTTTTTTTAATATTTTTTTTTATAGAAACATAATAGCAGTCTGTTATCAGTATCTAATTGTTTTGATATTTTTAAGACCATATCAACTTTATGAATGGTTTTTAGATTCATAAAACTTTTTGTATTATGCTTAGAAACCATTTTATTATGTGAAATATTGTTCATCAAATTTAGAAAGGATAATAAAGAAAAAATAAAATGTACATGCTTTCAACATAAATCAAAGAAATTATACTAATAAATATGATTAATGTACAGCACTTCAAGATAAAAAAACAGCTGCTGCTGCATTGTAAAATTTATTAAATTTGCAAATTTTAATGTTTTGTTTTTATTTTAAACTTGGTCACATACAATGTTCTAATATGAAAAATGGTTGCTTGCAGATTATAAAATGTATTAATATATTTATGAATTTTAATATATCTTTTGTTTGTTTATTTACATTTTTTTTTTTGGGACTGTTTATTTGAAGTAGTTTATATTGATGCAGCAAATATCATGGTTTCACTATTAATAACACTATTTATAAAAGTGAAATCATATTTTAATTTGCAAAGCGCCGATAGTTGAAAATTGAAATAAATTGAGATACTGCAAATCTCTAGCGCTCGTTACATTACTTAACTGACAGCCAATCCGATGGCACGGATATCTGTTGAAATGACATCCAAACCTAAACACCCAACAAAGATTTTACTAGAAAAGGGTGGCCACCTTTTTCTCTACTCTTCTTTCTATATATCTAAGCTTTCAAACCTAAATGCTTACGACTGGCTTAGATATATAGAAAGAAAAGTAGAGAAAGGGGTGGCTGCCCTTTTCTCGTAAAATCTTTGTTGTGTGTTTGGGTTTGGAATGTTATTTCGACAGCTATCCGTGCCATCTGATTGGCTGTCAGTCAAGTATTGTAACGAGCACTAGAGATTTGCAGTATCTCGATTTATTTCAATTTTCAACTATCGGCACTTCACAAATTAAATTATTATTTACATACTTTACTGCTTGTTATGTATTCTAAAAACTATTTTGTAGTAAATCATAGGATTTCGCATTGTACATTTATGATTTAGACTCAGTGGGTTAATTGTGAAGATATTTAAAGCTTCAAGCTTTTAAACCTAAATGCTTATGACTGGCTTAGATATATAGAAAGAAGAATAGAGAAAATGGTGGCTGCCCTTTTCTTGTAAAATCTTTGTTGTGTGTTTAGGTTTGGATGTCATTTTGACAGCTATCCATGCCATCTTATTGGCTGTCAGTTAAGTATTGTAACGAGCGCTAGAGATTTGCAGTATCTCAATTTATTTTAAAGTGAAATCATAAAATTTTGCCCATGGCTGCTCTAGCATTAATAATACAAAGTAGTGTTAGCAGAAAAGCTGCTTAATTTAAATAAATAGAATCAGTGGGATAATTCACACAATGGTCTTTTGAGGAAATCAGCTGATGATGATAGATGATTCTTGCTACTTTAGGAATGATTATTTATTCTATTTACTTCAGATCCATTTATTATAAGCTTGAATGATCATGGATAGCTGCAGATAGGTGTTTGCTATTAATTGAAAGAAGATCTTAAAGGTTATAAGTAAAACAAATTCTTAAAGTTCACTCTATATGTTCTTATTGTTGCAGTTGTCATTACTAAGTGATTATTCATATAGAAAATGTACTCACCAACATGCATTAGTGAGTTAGTGAGTTTACTGACTTTTTAGTTTTGAGATTTAAGATCAAAAACGGGGGGGGGGGGTTTAACCATCTAGCATTAATTGAAATATCAGTTGAGTTTTCTTGAAGTAGGATAAATGCATGTGAATGTTCTTTTTTTAATAAATATTTGCAATCTTGAAAGGTAAAACTAAATTATGACTCTTAGCTCTTATTTCTAGGATGCTGTAAAATTTCCAACCAAGGTACTGATACTGGTTGAAAGCAGAGAATGCTAAGAATACTCTGATTGTAGACTCAGGTTTCAATTCAATGTGGCAATCTTTTATTTAGGTACTTAAAATTTGATATCACTTTCAAATGAATAAAGATTACACAAATTGGAAGGTGTGATTAGTATTAAATAGGACATTGTTGAATTTTATGAAGTTAGAAGAAAAAGTGGATAGATGTACTTAATTTCAGAAACACAAATAGGGTGCGATTCATTATAAATAAAGTGGAAGAACAACATTATAGAGATTGTTAGTATATTAGACAGAATAGCAAAATTAGTCATTCATATTAATAGAAAACACTAAATGCAGGCAATTCAGTTTAGTTCTCAATATGATGAAATATGAAATGTTATATATGGATGTACAAAGTGCTTTGGATTAGACTAAATAATATTTTAAGTTGCCATTGGAGACTTTTATGCTAGAGTTAGCAGACAAAAGATGAAAGTGCAGTGAATAAATTTGGGTAGGAAGAGGACATAAACTTCTGGAGTTCACAGAAACTAAAAATTATATTATGAATTCTTTTTTTGAGAAAAATACTAAATGGAAATAAACATGAAAACATTCAAATGAAAGTACAGCAAAATTTGATTATATTTTAATTAATGGAAAATATGTATTTCAAGATTGTAATGTTCTTAATAGGTTTAACACAGTAAGTGATCATCGATTAGAGCCCCCCTTTTCTTTCTTTTTTTTTTTTTTTTTTTTTTTTTTCTTTTTTTTTTTTTTTTTTTTTTTTTTTTTTTTTTTTTTTTTTTTTTTTTTTTTTTTTTTTTTTTTTTTTTTTCTTCCCCCTCCCCCATAAATATAAAATTATTTTTTTTTTTTTTATTTTTTTATTTTTATTAATTATTTATTATACCCAACCCCCACCCACCACCCCCCCCCCCCCGGTGGAAGCCCCCCCCAGGTGGAAACGTTAGAGAAATGAAAACTGTTGAGAAAGTCAGTTTTAACTGTTGATATTCCCAACTTTCAGAAATACTCCAGTAAATTTAAATAAAAATTTTAAAATTGTTTTATTATGGACAATTCAGACTTGACTGAAATCAGCAAGGTGATAGAAAGTTATTTCAGTAATAAAAAGAAAAAATTGTAACTATTACTAAAAAGATAGATGTTATCATGTGTTGAAGAGTTCTATACATAATTTATAATAATAAAGAACAAGAAAATAGAATAATCACTAACATTAACTACATCTTTTAACTTGCCAATATTTAAGTGAAGAAGCGAGATATATAATTAAATCTAAGAAGAAGGAAAATGATGGAATTTTTGATAATTTAAAAAAAAAAACAGGTGAAGAAATAAAAAAATTGTTGGCAAATAATATGTCAAATGTTTAAATGATAAAGATATGCCAGATGATTGAAAAAGACAGTAGTAATATTATTTAAAAAAAGATGATAAAGAAGATTAAAATTATAGACATACCATTCTTCTATCAGTTCTATATAAAGTCTTGGGCATGATAATTACAACTTATCTACAGGGCATTTTGGATTCTAATTAACCAAAAGAAAAGTGATTTTAGCACACTGGATCACATGCAAGTATTGAGAGAAGTTATGTAAAGAACCAATGAATATGAGTTGCCATTATTCTTTGGCTTTGTAGATTATGAAAAAGCATTTGATTCTATAAGCATTTCAATGGTGATTAAAGCTGTGGATCATCAAGATGTAGATCCAGGATGTTGTCATATTTTGAAAATTAACAAAATAAAACAGCAGTGATTAGATTACATGATATTAAGACGATTAATAGTGAAAAGGATTTCATATGTCTATAAGTTTTTATAGTAATTTTACAAGAAGTATTTTGTGGATTAAAATGAGAAGCTAATGGAATAAAAATAAATGGAGTATTCAGATGATATGATTATTTTTGCAAATAATGCTTCAGAGATTGAGGAAATGTTGTAAGAGTTGTCAGACAAAATTAAGAAAGTAGAATTTAAGATAAAACCTAAAAGATTAAAGCAGTGTTCAATGGATTTTCTCAGAAGAAAATAAGATCGGTAATCATGAATTAAAAATTAACAATAATAATCCTGGTCAGATTATTGAAACAAATAGAAACATAATGGATGAAATTAATCATAGAATTAAATGTGGTTGCCGTTCTTTTGATAAAATAATTAAAAATATGCCTATGTGTTTGGAAAGGAAAATCTTTGATATATGTGTTTACCTCTTTTTTCTTAAAATAAAAGAGCAGTAGAACTACTCAACAAAATCATGGAAAGATGTATGTTAGGAGTGATAAAAAGAAATCAAAAATGGAATTCATGAGTAAGAAAATAAATAGGTATGACTGATATCATTGAAAGAATTAAGAGACTGAAACTAGATTGAACATATTTCTAGAAGAGATGATAATAAATGGGCAATTTATTGTTTTAAATCTAATCCCAAGAGATTCTAAAAAACCTAAAAAGAGAGACATGATATGGAGAAGAGAGGGTATGGATTAGAGAAATTGAATTATGGACTTTCATTCTGCAAGTGATTGATAATGGTTGAAAATGATGATGATCAATCAGTATACACTTAATATTAATAGCACTATAATTATCTCTCCCAAATGCTTATGTAGAATATAAACAGTGAAAACCATGTGATGTTTTGTTGGAGTTTCATAATATTTATTTGCTGAAACAGAAGTAATTAAAAAATAACATCGATTTATTATTAAAACTCTAAATGGCCTATGTATAAACTATATAATAGCTCATACAGAAATTAAATAAGATTCTTAAGCTATAGATGGCATTTTGGGAATAGGCTAAACAATAATATACATGGAATATCAAATATTTGTTTATTTTTTTGTGTAATGATGAATGTGTTTTTATGGATATGGAAAGTAAATTAACAGATTATTCACTAATTATTTTTGCATGGAGTGCTCTGGTATGCATATTAAAATGAATTATAAATATGTCTTTTATTTCTGAGGGTGGCATGCTTTTTAATGGTAACATCATCTTACATATGCTCAAGATATCTATTTTTATATACTGGATTTTATGTTACTAAATTTATATCTATAAGATAATTTGAGACTATATATGTATTCAGAGACAATTAGAAATGTTGAACATTTGATATCACATTGTCACCAGTATTTCTTAAACCATTAATTGTGAATAAATTTATCTTTTAAAACTTTTTTTCTGTGCTAAGAGATTTATAGAATGTCATATATATATTAATTAGAATTATTTTCATGGGTTTATATATTTAAATGTTAATAATTTAAATGGAATTTCTCCATACATTTATAGAGATTACAACAACAAAAAAGTCATATAAAACAACTGATATAAAAATATATTAATCATACATTAACAGTTTTTTCGGCACATAGTTTAATGCCCTTTTTAAATGTTAATAATCTATTATTACATTAATGAATTATTACATATACAACACCATCTAGTGTTCCATAATAGAAGCAAAACAATTACAATAATAAAAATAAAATATTAGTAAAATAGAATAAGTCTTTCATAAAGAGAGCCAATGTAGCTTCAAAAAATAAAGATTGACTATATAACCTAACAATATACAAAACAATTAATACATGTATTATATAACATTTGTAATACAAGCTTGTTAAATTAGGTCATGTGACATCTGACTTGATTTTTTTTTTTTTGCAATAACTTTATATATATTGTCTTATATAATTTTATGGTAACAACATAATGGAATTCATTATTTCCTTTTTTGATGATTTATAGAGATAAAATTTCAGCTGTGATGTAATGAAGCAAAATAAACTGTCATTGCAAACTGAAAGCATGACATCTAGCAGAAATATTTGTCTGAATTATTTTAAATGAAAGATGAATACTCTTTTAGCTCACTACCCAAGATTATATAAGAATCATAAATCAGACATTAATACTTTTATGTGGAAACTGGAAATATAATAACTTTTTAAATTTTTTCACAAATAAGGCTCTCACCAAAAGAGTTATAGATTTTATTAAAAGATTTTTATGATGCTTTATATTTAAATATTAATAATTTAAAGGGTTTCTTTATGTATTTATATGCATAAATTTTGCCACAATGTAATGAAATAATGTTTTAATTAAAAACAGGTATTGCAAAAGAAGTTTCAGCCAAATTTCTATAAAGGAAAAGTGAATTTGCTTTTAATTATTATCCAAGATTATATGTGTTAAAAAAAATTAAACTTTTGGTTTAATGTTGGTCAAATAAATACTGTTGTCAAATGAAGTAATTTCAGTTTGCAATGCCTGCATCACAGCTATATCAATATATGGAAAAATTTCATTAATTTATTTTATGTATATATACACTCACACTCGCAGCGAGTTTTTAATTTACTAGAGAGTTTACTTATCTCCAATAATAGAGTTAAATCATTATTACTTGTATATAGTATTTGTCTGTTTTTTTAGTTGAATGACTGATTAGTTTAAAAATATAATTATATATATATTATTATTTAATAAGTACATTTATTAATTTTTTAAAATAATAGTTGTGGAATAGTTGCATTATAATATTTCATTTGGATTTAAATTGTTCTTTATGTGTAGAGTATTTCAGTGAATAATCATTAAATAAACAATTTTAATGAAATATATCTGACTTTAACTTTATTCTTGTTATTGAAATTCTTAATATTAAAGTTCTGAATGCCATCAAATAAAAACAGTGCGCACAGCTTGCTGAATGATTGCCTTTCCATATGGGATAATAGAAGGTAAAATTCCAAGATTGCTGAAACAGCTAGCTTATTTATGAATTTTAATAAGCTAACCAAATTTATACTATAATTAATTTTTTGAATAATATAACTTCATGTTCTGAATTATTTTTTTTTTAGAATTAAGTATCTTTTCACAATTCAAATTTAAAACCACAACTATTTATCCATAAAACTGCATTGAGTTATGCTATCTCTCTCAATGATGCTTTCTTTTTTTTAGTCCACCAATCTTGGAACTTTTTGCTGATTTTTTTATTTTAATGAGGCTTCAAAATTGAGAAAAACTCAATGAAAATCATAAACAAATACAACTATTATTTTTTAAAAAAGTATTATATTGACTTCTTGAACATGGTAATATAACGAAAGAGTAAGAACTAATTAGATTATGGATCTTGTCAATAGACTTTACATTATGAACAGTGTTTGTCATATGCTGGATTTATTATGGATATTAATGAATTTTACATAGAAATTAATTGAAAAGTTTCACTTTTAATTTCAACTCTGCAAGATGGAAAATAATTTCATAATCATATATTACCATATTTATTTATATTAAAGTAAAAGGCAAATTTATCAACATTTTAATATCAGTGCTATGTTTAAAAAAAGACATGTTTGAAATATATCATAGATTTTCCATCATTGTTATAACTTTTTAAAATATGAATGGTAATAGGTATGGTTGTATTGATTATCCAGAATTCAACTCCATAGTTGTAATTTTAATTAATGTGTTTGAACTCTCTAATGAATTTTGAACACTAAATGCTATGTATTTTTTATTAAGATTTAAGAGAAAAGCACTTGGCAAATTACTATTATAATTGCGTTTTTATGGTGATATTCATTGTCTGGAGATTATTTGTTTTGGGGAAATATTTTGTTATTTTTCTTAAAATTCTTAATGTTTCCAACTTTATATGTTTTATTTGTGAAACTTGGTAAAATTAAATGATTTGTCTAGAGTGTTTTAAATTAAATAAATTATAATTATTATTAAAGGCAGTGTTTATATATATATATATTTTCTGTAGTAAGCATACAAAATTGAAGAAAATTAAACAAATTCTCCAAAAACCTTTAATTAATTCACAAGCTTTATTTAAGAAATTCATATACTTTTAGATTGTTTAAAACTATCGTCTTCAATCTTATTGTTTCTAATTTTTTTTATTTACTAAATTGATTGTTAAAAATGTCATAGAGTGGAAAAAGTTTTTTTTTCCCTAAACAATTTTAATGTATTTGAATTTATAGACAAAAATATAGGATTAAAAAGTTTTTTTTATTTGAAATAATAATAATTGTTTTTATTTTTATATTTTTCAGTTATTAATCAGTATTTCTTCCATAAGAATATATATGAAGCTTCCATTGCAGCGGCATTCCAAGAACAAAAAAAAAAGTAATAAGATTGGAAAAAAAAAGTGATATTATTGGAATTTACCCTTCAGTAATTTGTATTATTCTCCTGCTCAATTACTCCAAGTGCCCTTTGTAAACTTTTTGAGTAATTATGGTATTTTCATTTAAAAATATGATCTATTTTTACATTTTAATACATTTTTTAAAAAATATACAAAAAAAAATATTCTCCAATATTTAAAGGACCATTTTTTTCCCCACACTCAATGTTAAAAGTCTCAATAAATTAAACATTTAATACATACATGCCCTATTTTATGTTAGAACTATTTTACATTGAAGTTTTTATGTGTTTTGTTTATATAAAAGCAAAACAAAAAAAAAGTGAAAGAGAACAATTTCCAAAAAATGTTTTGAAATTTGAAGGGATGAAGGCTTTTTATGTAATCATTGCTTTTTCTATGTTTTATACAATATCAGATTTTCCCTACTGACCACCGTTTGTTTATTATTTGAGGACACAGGCATTGCCAAAAGTTAAAAGAAGTTTTGGTTAATTGTTTTATGTTTTGTTATTTGAACTTTTTTTTCTTCTATTATCCGAATGGCTTCCATAAATGTCAGCAATCTTATTTGCTTTAATTTTATAATGTAATGTAACAGTAATAGAAACAAAATATAATATATACATAAAACTATTTTCATGTTATGATTATTTATTAATAATTTTATTTTCTAAAGAATATCTTTTATTTTCTACGATTATGTATTAAGATGTGCATTAAGGTTATGCACATGTAAATATATATAAAGGTGTGCGTGTGTCTATGTATACATTAACTAGTGATTAGACTTCTATATGATGTTTTGTGTGCCTGAGATAACAGCTGCTGTAACTAATGTCAACCTGTATAAGGAAATTGGTAATGGAGTGGTTTGTTTCTTTATGGATAATACATGGCTATATACTAAAATCAGATACAATGTAAATGGTTATTGGTGCTTAAACAAAATTATAATTGAATTTGAATGTAACATTGATTTTTTTTGTATTGTATATGTTATATTCTATACAAGATGGTGATTGACAGTCAAATATCATTGGGAGATCAGGCCTGCCTTCACCAATCTTATCTTTACCACAGTTTAATGCTTTTTGCATTAGTTTATGCCTCTTTCTGATAGATATATACTTGTCCATATATGCTGAAGTCTTCCAAAATTTTTAAGCATCTTTCTGAAATTATTTGTCAGGTACACAAACTGCTTTCATATTCCATTAATCATAGGATTCATTATATGGGCCAGCCAGTTG
The DNA here is from genome assembly GCA_028023455.1 of Epiperipatus broadwayi. NCBI lineage: Eukaryota > Metazoa > Onychophora > Udeonychophora > Euonychophora > Peripatidae > Epiperipatus > Epiperipatus broadwayi. The sequence continues at coordinate 6,035,161 of JAQFVV010006214.1, read as the reverse complement.
TATAATATCAGCTTTTTTGAAACATGATCAATCTGGCAAAGGTCTAATATCAGGATTCTAGATGATTTTGGCTATGCTAGAAACAATACTGATTTGTTTTTTATATATTGCTCTATTTAACGTGAACTATGGCTGCTAGAATGACTTTTTGTGAAGCTTTATTTTACTTATCTTTTACATTTGAATTATTGCCAGCTTTATTATTTGCATTTCATCTATTACAAGTTCACCCCTAATTAAACTATGGGACAATTTTTACATATACCGGTATATATATATGTGTGTATATATATATAATTAATTTCTTTTTTGGTTTTGTAACAAATTAAATTTAGAATAAAAGTGAAAAAAAAAGAAGAGAAAATACATCGAGATTTCACAAAATATTGAATTTTTATTATTTTTCAGACTAAAACTTTTACAATCCATTTTTGATACACACACACTCACAAATAAATAAATATATTTAGTTTGTACCCGGATTTATTGATAATTATTGTTTGTTGTTGTGTGTTTTTTTTCCCCTTTCATTTCAAAATTCAATTTTTTAAAGAAACTATAATAATCAGTGGAAAATATAAAAGATACCAAATGGATGCATAATTACAGGCAAAGGATAAAACTTATTCTATTCAAAAGTCTTTCATTTTCACAGCCTTTCTCTTAACAATAACAGGTCTTTCATGAAATGTCCCTATTGTGATGGAAGCTGAAAAAAAGAAAAAGAAATGATATATATAAACATCAATACATATATGAAAAATTTTAATTTTATTCAAGTTTTAATTTAAATATTTAATAAATATAAATAATCATATTACACTTTCTATTTTAATAGCAAATTGGTATCAGCTGTATAAGCTTATGGAAAATCGATATCAAATTTGAGTTTAAAATGGTTAGCTGAAGTATTGGTGACCTAGATCAAAGAATAATATATTAAAGGTAGAGTGAAATTGATTACAATCCGCTGTGGTTAGAATCTATAATTAATATATGGAGAATTATAAGTAAAAAAACACAAAATCACTGTGCTACAATTAGTAAAGAAAGCAATCTTCATGGGAACTTTATAGTGTTTACTAAAATGATCTGTATGAGTTTCACAGACAGAATATATATAAATAAATTACTATGCATTCTTATGTGACTGCTATGAAAATGGAAACTATAATTTGACAAGAATAGAATTGAACAGTAGATGATGAAAGTGTATTGTATAGTTAGATAAATTGTCATTTTGATTTTTTCAGATCACTGTGGAAGAGTTTGGAAATTTTCCAAAGAAATCAGACTATTTTCTCCCAAATAAGCAACATAATAGAACTGTCTTGGTTTGGATAGCAATATCATTTCTCTGCATGATCACATTGTAGCTTCATAGTATTTGAACATTTTGATAATAGATTTATCTTTTGCAGTATTCTCTTTGTACTCTATTTAAACAGTTTGAGGGACCAGGTTCATCTTATAATAACTTTTTAGCTCAACTATAGAATCTTCCAAAATGATAATCTATTCTTACAATCCAACAGTCTCAAATATTGGTTTGAAGAATATGAAGATGAGATTATCCAACTTTTATGGCCATGTATTTGAAGTAAAAGTAGCAGTTATATTAATTTTTAGAGATGTAAGATTGTGTGCATGAGTAGAATGAAATAATGATTTTTTAAAAAAGACTGTTCATTAGGAGTCTTACATGTTTTTTCCCAAAGTCTACAGCCACATGTTTGAAATAAAAACAGCGTAATAGTAGATTTTAGAGAAATAAGATTATGTGTTTGTGAATAGAATGAGGTAATGGTTAAAAAGAAAGACACTCTTTGCAAGTTTATAAAAGTGAATAGATTATTTAATCTTTAATAAAGTTTAAAGTCTATAACTGGAGTTAAATGTATAATTTGTAACCTAATAAAGAATGATTTAGTATTATTTGTGTATTTATTAATCTTACCTGTTTGAAATAATTACTGTTTAAAAATATGTTATTTGTAAAATTAAGTTTATTTAATATATATTTTTATATATAATTATTCTTTATTAACAATGAATGTTTAAGAATGTAGATATATATTAGATATCATTGTCTTTATCCTTTATATTGGCATTGTCTTTGTAAATTTGTGTTCTTATTGATCACAAATTCATATATTATATTATTTTTTTTAAATCAAGTAATCGTTGAGAAATTTACATTTTAAGTTTTTTAAGGAAAAATATATGTATGTTTAATTGGCATTTAAATATATATTTTATATACCAATATCAAAGAAGTTTTTCATGAAATTAGCCACATTTAAAGCTTTTCATTATAATTCATTCATGGATGGAATTCATGGAAGAGATGCTGCCAAAATCAGCTTACCTTTAATCTGTCTTAATCCTCTTACAAGGGTTCCCAATAGAAAACATTTACAGAGCTTTTAACTAGAGGTATTAAAAGTCAAAAAAAAAAAAAATGAAAGCAAGGTATTAAAATTCCAGCACTTGTAGTCATGCAGAGAATTGGCAAATTTCTCAGATGTAAATACAAAAAAATTATGATAAAGTTATACCAATGATAGTAGATATTCCAAAATTTCACAGATAGGATGGAATATTTTCATCATTATTTTGAACACAGATTTTATAGATTAGAAGGGGAAAAGACTGAATAGTGGCATTTCTTTTTAAAGAAATAGAATTAGAAAAATAATGATTGAAAAGCATTCAAGGAATGCTTTATATTTCTTAAAATAGATGCACCACATAATGATGAATTAATTTGCCATTAGTGAAAAATTCATACTAGTGAGGATCTTAGTGCAAAACCTTCTTCAAGTTAATGAATACAACTAAACTAATAAATAGAGATAATAGTGACCAGCTAGAAGAATTGTAGTGATGTTTTATATTGAAGTACACTCACTTGCATCTGAATAACAAAGTGAATTTAATACAGAATAAAATGTTTTTTTTTAAAAATTATTTCACGATTTCAAAATATATTACTTGCTCTGAGTTACACACACACAGTAGGTGTTAATAGGAGATAATTGGCAAGGATATCCTCATTGATATTGCCTTAATTAGAAAAGTAAAGAATAAGTTATGAATGCCAGAACATTTAAAATTGATAGAATTTGAAGAGATGCATGGAAAAGAAGCAATTATACAACAATGTACTGAAACAGTATTTATTTAATGATTCAATGCTTGAATAATTTGAAACTATATATATATAATAATCATTAAGTAATATTAAGCAAAATGCCCTGTTTGAAAAATTGTTTAGGATAAAAGGATTATCATATTTTTGGGTGAGAATAAATTTTTCTTTTGAAAATTATATTTCAATCATAAGAAATATGCAATGCATTGCAGCATATAAAATAATTTTCCCAAGTCTGCAGGAAACAAATTAAATAAAATTTAACTAAATATCCCTCTAGCAATAAGAAATAAAAAAAGTTTAAGTTATTGCCCTGATATTTAATATTTTTCCATTGATTCAAACTAGCTTTGAGAAATTATTTTCTCTTAAAACACTTAGATTGGATTTGAGATCCATGAAAGATGATTTGACTGAGGCCTTTTTGTTTTTCTGACAACAAATTATTTAGAGATTTATTGAAAGTATTAATCAGATAAGGTATAGTACATATTTTCATCTGACAACATTTTTGATTAGGTTCTTGACTCATAAAAAGTTTATTTTATGATTTATTAGACTTAATTTTCTAATTAGGTTTATTAAAAAAATATGTTTAAGTAATTAAATTTCTTTAAAGATATTTAGTTCTGCAATTATTACATTTAAATAGAGCACAGCGTATATCCTATTTTCTGTTAGTCTTAATTATATAAATATATTTTAAGATAGATTTATCCTATATAGAAATTTAGGGAAAAATTTTTTGCTCAGAAATTAAATAGTTAGATTATTTATGTCTTGTAAAATGTTTTGTATTACTGTTTTACTAAAATTTATTATTTCTAATTAGTATGTATTTTCAAATTATGAAGGATTTGCACTCATACAATAGAAAAATCAAAGAGACATTTATGATGGTGTACTGATCACAGATATTGAATTAAAAATATATCAAAATGCTGAATGCCAAAGAGAAGATAAATTAGTAAAAGATTATGTTGAATTGAATTTAAGGTTTTAATTATTGTCATATTAGTCAACTTTTGTTTTAATTTTGGTATCATCATCATCAAACATTATCAATCAACTGCAGGATGAAGGCCTCTCCAAGTTCAATCCATCTTCTTAGATTTCTAGCCTCTTTTCTCCACATCACTCCTGCACATATTCTTATTTCATCCATTCATCTCATATGGTCCTTTCTGGTTCTTTTACAATTTCTTGGAATCCAATTTAAGATTTCAATTTTCCATCTATTATTATCTCTTCTAGCAATATGTCCAACCCAACTCCAGTTTTTTAATTCTTTCAATCATGTCAATAACACCTATTTGTTGTCTTACCATCTATTGCATTTTCGATTTCTTCTTGTTACTTCCAACGTGCATCTCTCCATACTACTTTGAGTGGTCTGAAGTCTCTGTATTACTTTTTTATTAAATTTTCAAGTCTCAGATCTATATGTAAGAACTGGTAAAACACATTTTTTAAAAGCATTTTCAAACATATAGACAAATTTCCTTTTAATATTTTAAGTTATTTCTACCAAAAGCACTCCAACCAAGTTTAATTTCATTCATTATGTTTCTATCTGTAGTAATAATCTGATCAGGGTATTTATCATTGTTAACTTCTTCTAACTCATCATAATCAATCTTTATTTTTATCTTTTGAGAAAATCCATTGAACATTACTTTACTCTATTTAACATTTACCTTTAATCCTATTTTCTTACTTTCATCTGATAACTCTTGCAACATTTCCTGAAGCTCTGAAGCATCTTTTGTAAAAACAATTATATTATCTGCAAAATCTAAATAACTTAAATACTCTCCATTTATTTTTACTCCCTTAGCTTCCCATTTTAATCCACAAAATACTTCTTGCAGCACTGCTGCAAAAAATTTTGGAGATATGGAATCACCTTGTCTTACATCCTTCTCAATGTTAACCTTTTTAGTATTATGTAATCTAATTGTTGCTGTTGCATTTTTATGAATATTCTTCAGAATATAACAATATCCTGGATCTATACATTGATGATCCAATGCTTTAATCACTGAAGAAATGCTTATAGAATCAAATGCCTTTTCATAATCTACAATCCAAAGCATAATGGCAACTCATCTTCATTGGTCTTTTCTATAACTTCTCTCAATACTTGGATATGATCTGTACTAAAACCACTTTTAAATCCAGTTTGTTCTTTTGATTGGTTGAAATACAATGTTTTCTCTAGATGGGTTGTAATTATCTTGATAAAAATTTTGTACAAAACTGATAAAAGACTGATAGGTCTGTAGTTTCTAATATCTTCTTTATCACCTTTTTAAAATATTAATATTAATACTGCATTCTTCCAATCACCTGGTATATCTTTATCATTTAGACATTTGATATATAATTTTTCCAAAATTTTTTCTATTTTTTTCACCTGCTTCCTTTAATATATCAATTATAAGTCTATCATTACCTGGAACTTTTCCCTTCTTTATAAATTTAATTGCATGTCTCACTTTTTCATTTAAAATCTTGGGCAAGTGCCATCTTTTTTTCTTGCAGGTATAAGTTTCCTATTAATACCAAAATATCATTTTACACTCTTGAGATTTTTATTCTCTTCTACAGTGTTCCTTGCTAGTTCACAATTATACTTACTTATATCATTACCAACTCTTTTTCGCACCATTTTCCAAAATTCGAGATATTCAATCGTTCTTAATGGCATCATTTTTATAAATTTTCATATTCCTTCTTTTTATCATAAATTCTTTAGACTCAGTAGAAATTTTATTGGTCAATTGCTGCTTTTTTTCTACCAGATACCTTTGTTGCAATTTTTAAAAGTGTATCAGGTATTTTCATATTAATTTTATTCAAATCTGAATCATATTCAAAATCTATTAATACTTGAAAATGATTTGCAAGTTTTAATTTAAATTCATTAAAATGTTTCTGAAGATTAGGAATATCAACTGTAAATATTGTTTTCCTAATAATTTTTGTCTCTAGTTTTGTATTAATGCATATATTACATTTTATTCAATGATCACTTCCTGTGTTGAATTTATTAAGAACATTACAATCTTGAAATATGTATTTTCTGTTAGTCAAAATATAATGTAATTATGCTGTACCCTCATTTGGATGCTTCCATGCCCATTTCCTTTTAACATTTTTCTCAAAAAAAATAATAGAATTTATTAAGAACATTACAATCTTGAAATATGTATTTTCTGTTATTCAAAATATAATATAATTCTGCTGTACTTTCGTTTGGAAGCTTCCATGCCCATTTTCTTTTAACATTTTTCTAAAAGAAAAAAAAATTATAATTTTTTTCTTTTTCTGCAAACTTCACAAGTCTATGTCTTCTCTTATTTCTATTACCATATCCAAATTTACCTACAGCACTTCCTTTAATTTGTTTACTAATTTTAGCATTAAAGTTTCCCGTAACAATTTTAAAATGTTGTTTAATCTGATCAAAAGCCTTTTGCATATCCATATAAAAGTCTTCTACTATTTCATCTCTATGAGAACTTGTTGGAAGTATAAACCTGAATTATCTGCATTTGATATCTGCTATTAAGTTGAATAACTAATCTTGCCAATCATCAATCTCCTCAATGTTGTTAATTCTATTTTGTATTTATAATGAATCCTACTCCACTTATACTTGCAATATTTGTGCCTTTGTAATAGAATACATCCACTTTTTAAATCAATCATCTCTTAATTCTTTCTTATAACTTCTCAATATCCAATAACGTCCTATTTAATATGAGTCAGTTCTTCCAATTCTTGAAAACTTACTTCACTTGAAAGTGATCCATAGTTGTATGTACCTAAATAAGAAGTCTCATCAAATGGCAGCCTGAGTCCACAATCAAGGGATTCTTAGCACTCTCTGTCTTCCACCGCTGCCCTGTGGAGGCATTACAGCATCCTGGGAATAAGGGCCATGATTTATTTTTGTCTATCATGATTGTATATATATATTAGAAAAAAAAATTTCATTCACACACACATTCATTCTGCCTTATCAGGCAACTGAGAAGAAAGATTATCCATGTTTGTGTACTATATATATATATAATCGCATAGTAATAAAAGTCACAACGACAAGAACATATGGAGTGGATATTAGGAATTTGCTCTGCTCACTTTGTTTAAGCCCTCAAAGAGGAATCAAAGGTTCTACTTTCAGTTAATAGCAAACTCCTTTCTGCAGCCAATTTTGGTATAATATGATGTTTATATATATTAAGCAAGCTAATAGTATTTTGAAATTTTTTAGCATTTTATTTAATATAAAATTAGTTTTACTTAGATATTTTCATAGGAACATCAAAAAATTTACAGGAAGAACCATAGTGGATGATCATTGACATTTGCCATGCAAATTACTTTTTGCTAATATTTCACTTGATATATGATATATAATGCCCTTATAGAAGTTCTTACCTGTTCCTTTTGCCTCTCCTAATAGGAAATTGCAAGATGTAATTTTTTTAGTATAGAAAATTAATATGGTTTCTTAAAGGATGTTATAGGTTATTTCTGTATTGGTATTTGACATGAAAAAAAAAAGTTCTGAAAATCATTAAGCATCATTTCCTGCTAGATATTATTTGTGTCTGTATTTCTGAAAGATTACAAAGCACATTTTGAGATTAAAAATCTGGAGATGTTTCAATATTGAATTTAATATATTTTCTGATTTAATTTTGGTAATAATAGTAAGTGAGATAAGCACAAAGATAATAATAAAAGAAAATGAAGTTGGGGATGCAGAAACTTCTAATTGTTTATTAGTTAAATAAGAAAATCGAAGTATAGTAATTGAAAAGAATAGGGACCAAAAGCAAGGAATGATGAGGATATTAGGTTGTCTAATAATAATTTTACTAAGAGAAGTACAAAATATAATTTAGTGAGGTAATAAAATAAAAGAAGTGTAATAGAAGCAATTTAAGAATGATTTTATTACCTAGAAAGTTTAATAATATTTTATTTTTGCTTTATCAGTTGAGTATATAACATCAGTATACATTTCTTCACATTGAACGACTTTAAGAAAGCAACACTTTTTGCAGGCTTAGGGTTTAACAAGCCAATGATCATAGAGTTAATGGATAGTGCTAAAAATATATTAGAGTTAGTAATATTCCAAAGTGCAAAAAGTAATGACTTTATAGTTTTACATATTTAAACCTTTAATATTAAGGATTGTGATAGTAATCAGTTTATTCATAACAGAAAGAAATATCTTTATTTTTTTGTCTCACTGATTTTTTTTTTTTTACAAAAAAGGATAGTCTTTTTAAAGGCTAAACTTAATTTCTTAGTATTTGTAATAGTAGATGACCCACTGTCAAATGATTATGAGTTGATTGTATTTAAATGGTCAGAATGTATTTTAATTTACTGCTGGCATCAACATTTAAATTTCTAATTCATTGTTTTAATCCTTAGTACATTGAGGAGCATAGTTTTGCTTTTCGTTTTGATTTTCTATTTGATATTCTGTTAGAATTGAGGATAGCCTTCAATTCACTTTGTTGCTGTAAATTAATAGTGAGAACTTCTGCTACACCATCTTGAGATAATGAGGTGGCTTTATGCAGAAAGTAAATGTATAATGGACATTTATCAGTATTGCTTATTATCACTTAATGTTCTGGGTAACATTTTATTTTTATGATTAATTGTGATGTAGAATTCAATATTTAAAAAAAAAAACAACATTTTTTTTTATAAGAACTCTTTTAAGGTCACCCACATAAACTTTTAAATGATATCCCTAATGAGAACTGAGTGCTGTTTATAATTTCTTTTTTTGTCTATTCAAAGAAGGAATGTTTTTTTTTCTTACTGTCCTGTTTGGTTTAATAAAAAAATTGTTAAATACTCTTTAGTCAGATAAGATCCATGAAATTAGTATCTTCCAAAAGCATCTTTGCATTTGACATATGTAGCTCTTATAAACAAAAATTCACGCAGTTCACAACCTGCTTTTTACATCAATAAAAATTTAGAAGTTTATAATATATACATTATTAAAGACATAGCTGTTTATATGAGTAAATAATTATTGGTTACAGCCAAAAATCCATTTCTTGGGGCTTCACGTACTGAATGTAATAATATATTAAGTTAAATATATATATATTTGAAACATTCACAATTAACTTACATATATTTGCAAGTTAATTTTTTTCTTTATGTGATATAGTTGAGATTTTGTCAGAAGCTTTTTGTTTTGCTTTAATAATTTTTTTGTTTGATTATTATATATCATAATTAATAAGAGCATACATCTTTATGAAGCATTTATTTCAGTTTAGTATGTATATATTCTCTTATATATAAGTTTTGATCATTATGTAAAACATTCTATTGTGAATCACATTTAAACACATTTGAAAAGCAATGTTAAAACTGTAAAAGATAGAAGAAAAAAAAGAAAAGAATGCTCTTACAGGATCAGTTAAAAAATATTTCAAATACAGAGTAAGAAACAAATTAAGTACTGTAATCTGTAGTATATATAACATTAAGCAAAAAACTGATGATACATGAAGACCTAATTTTTTAAAGTTAAAAATCTGAAAAAAAAAAAAAAAACCCAAACAATTAACTTTATATTCTTTTAATGATGTTGCACAATGTATGTTTTATATATATACTTCGTAAATTCTCTCCCAGAAAACATTGGTGGAAATTTGCATTGCTTGCTCTTAAAAATTTATTTTGGCATTTTAAATTTAAAGCTAAATCGTAAAATAATGAAGCCCCCATCTGGTATAAGTGAGTCAGTGTCAAATTCTTAATGTGAATAGTTATTAAAAAGAGTTAACTAGTTCTGTATAATTGAGTGAGTTTTCCTGTGTTATCTGGATTTGTTGGATTCCAATGCAGTTTTCAATTTAAATGAGAATTCTAAATTATAATTTTCATCTAGTGTTTGATAAATTTTTTAAGACTATAAAGATCATTTTGTAATGCCATTTTTGGAGTTGATAAGTTCTGAAGATTTGATTTGAACTACAAAATTAGTTCTATAACATTTTAATCCAGAGCTAAGCTTGAATACAAGAAGTACTATAACTTAAATCTTTGCTCTTTTAAGCATTATGTTTATATATATCATTTATGTATAACTATTGCAATTAATGGTCTTCTAAATTTAATTTTTTGATTTGTGCTTTATTCAAGGATATGATTAATCACCATTTTTTTTTTTTCCAAATGAAATCTGTGACAATTCCATATTCATTAATCATTCTTAAAAAGAAAATCAAATAAATTAGAAATTAATAAAAAAAAGAAAAAAAATTAAATCATTTTAAGGCAGCCAACTTTCTATAAATGGAAGAATGAAGATATTGAAGAACTTCCAGATAATATATTCTCCTCAATCTTATATGAAATTTATTTTCAAATTACTGAATGGCATATTACAACAATAACATACTTAATATTTAGAAGACTAAATATGAATTTGGAGACTATGCATATTTTGTAGGACAAAAGAGGATACTTTTTTACATTTGTTTGAAGAATGCAATGCATTTAAATAGATAATAAAACAAAGTATTCCATATTCCAATTATAAATTTGAAAAGATTAATGCTACAAAACATTAAAAATTTTCATCTGTATAATGCAATAGTTTTGGTGCACATTTTAAAGAGATATGGTCAATAAAGTGTGCTATGATATTTGACAGTAAAATGTACAACTGGCTAAGGAAATTAGAAAAAGAATGGAATAAATATTTTAACCAATACTTAAGATACCTACCAAAAAGGGTGATGTAAATGATTTGGGCAAGCACAAGATCCACATTGTGTGAAATATGGGAATGAAATTCTTATTTAATTAAGAATAATCATCCAAGAAGTTAAAAACATATAAGACCATGAATGTGAAAAGAGTGCTGAAGAAAGTGAAATATAAATCAAAATTTGTATGTAAATAATTGTATATATATAGAGAGAGAAAACTATAAATATTTTCTTTTTCGTTTCTCTTAATAAAGATATTATTTTAAAAAAGCAAAAATAAATCATTTCGACTATTTGTAAGAAAATATATATATATTTAGAATATTATTTATAATTTTAAATAATGCTTTAGAACTGCAGGAAATGTTGCAGGAGTTATCAGATAAAAGTAGGATTAAAGATAAATGTTAAAAAGACTAAAGTAATTTTCAATGGATTTTCTCAAAATATGAAAATAAAGATTGATTATGATGATTTAGAAGAAGTTAACAGCTACAAATACCTTAGTCAGCTTATTAATACAGATGGAAACATAATGGATGAAATTAATCATAGAATTAAACTTGATTGGAATGCTTTTGGTAAAAATAACTTGATACTAAAAGGAAATATGCCTATGGGTTTGAAAAGGAAGGTTTTTAATAACTCTTTTACCAGTTCTTATTTATGGATCTGAGACTTAGACACTTAATAGAAGAGCAATACAGAGACTTCAGACCACTCAAAGAAGTATGGAGAGATGCATGTAAGGAGTAACAAGAAGAGATCGAAAACAATATATGGGTAAGAGAACAAACAGGTGTTACTGATCTCATTGAAAAAATTAAAAGACTGGAGTTGGGCTGGACATATTGCTAGAATAAATGATAATAGATGGACAATTGTAATCTTAAACTATATTTCAAGAGATTGTAAAGACCCATAAAGAGACCAAATGTGAGATGGTTGGATGAAATAAGAAAGTGTGCAGGGATGATGTGGAGAAAAGAAGCTAAAGATCGGAAAAGATGGATTGAACTTGGAGAAACCTTCATTCTGCAGTGGGTTGATAATGGTTGATGATGAATTATCCTCTATCTTTTTAATTTTCTTATTTAAAGTGCAGATTAGTTTAAAAACTGTTTTCTTTTGTTCTTCCACTTAGCAATTTAATATAAACGTTTTAAAAATGGGAGGGTGGTAGTGAATGATTTCTTTGCTACAGCATATTCAAATTGTGCTAATTATTGGGTTAAAGTAAAGAAAATAAAATCAGACAGCTTACTATAATTAGGTTTACTAATTTGTAGTAAAGCTTATAATTTGAATTGATTTGTAGAGAACTTAATTTTTTTTAAATTTTATTTATTTTTAAATGTGATTTTCTGTATTACTAATAAATTATATTGCATATATGTGTGTGGAATATCGTAAATGGATGTTAAAAATGTGTTAATATATGCTTTATTTTATATTCATCGGTAAATTTCAATATTCATATTATGACTTGGAATAAAATATGAATACGGATCAGATAACGACATTGTATGTCTTAATGAATAGTTAAGATATAAATAAAAAGTTAGCACAGAATTCAAGCTATAAACTATGAGTTGTATGACTTACAGATATATTTTACAATTTTAAATTTGTTAAAAAAAGGACTAAGTGCATTTTTAAAAATTTTGATTTATTTGCAACTTATATATAGTATTAGCTAATGTATATTAAGTGTTTAATTATGTGTAGTACATTACAGCTAATGATTGAAATTAAAACCTGCTCTTGAGAAATGAAACTCCTACTTTTTTGAATCTTTGATCTATGCAGTTTATTCCTATAGATGAAAACCAACAAGCAATCCATTCAAGTGAAGTAATAAACATTTATAATTTTGGAATATTAAATATTTGTCTTATAAATTAAACTCTAGTGTAAATGTATATATATATTTATTTGAAGGATGATTTAAATTCAATACTCTTTTTATATTCTAAATAACTTAAATGATATAGAGAAAGTTAAAGTTGTAAAAGATTGATAATCAATGAGAAAATAAACTTTGTTGAATCTGGATTAATTTTGTAATAAAAAGAAATGCTGGCAACTAGAATAAAACATGATTATATAATGATAAATTTACATGTATATTTTAGAGAATTATTACTAATATGGTTGCTTATAGATGCAATTATAAAGAACATTTCTGGGAAGATAAATCATTAGTTGTCATTCTGAGTACATCTACTTATTTGCCATCTTTAAGCCTTCGGATTTAGTCAAAAAAATATAAAAGTGATGGCAGAGATATAAAAGAAAATTCAAGGGCTATTTTAAGCTTAGAATGAAAACAAGATAAAAGAAATTAATGCTACTATAATTGATAAAAAGAGAATAAGTTGATAAGAGACTGCATTATACTATATGGTTATTCAGAATGATGTAAAAATAAGAGGAAGGTTTAACAGAAAAGCAAGAGAATTTAAAGGCTAGAATTGTGTCAGTTTTTGTAAATGAGTTATAGAGATGAGAAATATACACAAAAAGAGTTTTTAGATATTAACAGTGTATTAAACTACTGTTAGATGTAGAAACATAATCTTTATTAGAGAGTTTTTAATATTTATGGCTTTACTTATGCCAGATGTAGAAATATAAGAAAAAAAGGAATAAGAGGAAAGTATCTATGTCAACATATATGTATATGTAATATAAGTAATAACTAAAAAAATAAAATAAAATGGTAATTTGCTGAGGAGTTCATAATATGTTCATTAGACCATAATCCATAGATGTTGAACTTCAGAGTTCACCAATCTACTTCTGCACCAACTACACAACAAGACAATTGAACATTTAATGAGTTTAATATTTGATTTAGCATATTCTACTTGAGCATTGTATGATTGGTATATCTAATGAGGTATTGTGCACTATACTCACCAAAGCATCATAATATAAACATAATATTAAATTTAAACACTGATGGAAGCTAGAAAAAATGATATCAAATCTTCCAACTAGATTTCTCATAATCCAAATTTATTTGCTATACTTGTTTTCTAATTGTAATAGTTATTGAATGTTTATATACATATATATGCACACACTTGTAGTATGCTTAAACTGAATTATAAAATGAAACACATTATAACATAGAAAAAAATTATATTTACATATTCATGCCAAAATTTTAAGTATACCTTGATGTATTTATGGATTTTTACAAGCAAAATAATCATTGGTATATTGAATTAGGGAATAATAAATGGTTGAGTTCAGCTGATGAAAGATTTAACCTGAGAATTAGATAAACTGAAACAATTGCTTTATATTCTGTTGTAAAATTTAAAATTTCTTATTAATTATATTTCTTTATTCAATATTGTTATTTTGCATTGAAGATTTAAAAGTTTAATCCTCAAAAAGATTACATAAAAATGAAATTAATATATTGACTGCAACAGTTTCACATTTTATAAGTGAGTTCATGCATCTTGCAAATGTGTATAATCAAGCATATGGGCTAAATATAGTTGATGATACTGACCTAACCAAAATCTAGATACCATGGGCTGTTATTTTACATTTTGAAAAATATATATATATCATTGAAAATGACACTCTTAAATTGAAAAAATTTATAAACAATGACAAACAAGTTATAGTTCAGATAAATATATACATATAGAACACAAAGAAAATATATTCTAAGCATAAGAAAAAAATTCAAGTGTAAAGCAAAGATAGAATAAAGACATATTAAACTGGACTGGCGTTAAATGGATATATTTTTAAAAGAGAAAAATGTGAGACAATCATTTAGAAGAAATAAAATGGGAAAAACCTTAATAAAAATAATACAAGCATAAATTAAATGAGAAAATTAGAATAGAGTGAGTTTAATAAATTTTCAACAATTGTTTTGGTGTTATAATAATTGTTTACTCCAGAAAAAGTGCAACAAAATATAAAAAATAAAATTTTAAATTGGTCGTTTATTTGTAGAAAAATTTATTTATAAGAATGATATCATGATTTTATAAAGTTGCAAAAATAAGAATTGTTTACTAAGGCAATAAACCTAAAGCATGTGCGGTTGAAAATGCGAAGGTAGTGACATCTACAGGTCTTAAACACAAGCTTACACATTGGAAGAAAAGAGGGGAACCCCATAAAAAAAAAAAAGAATTGCAAATGATTTTTTTTTCCAAGTGCTGTCAGTACTATTCCTTGTTTATTAGAAAGTTAGCGTATATAAAATAATCATTTAAGTTTGCAATCTGAGAAATTAAAGAAATGGACAATCCAACAAATTATAAGGATCAATCCAGACTTGTTGCATTGCTCCTTTCCACAACGTCTGATATTGCAAGTATAAATAGTTGTTTTATTCTAACTAATTTTTAAACAAATAAGGGCAGTTAAAAAATATTGATAATGCTTTTAAAAAAGAAATTATTTGTGATTTTTACATTTGGCATGAAAATGTTGTATTTATTAATATAATTTTTTAAAATAATATAAGATGATCATCAGTAGACATGTATAATACTTTTCTTGAGATTTGTTCACCACAAATTCAAATTTTTTAAAATAGTAATGATGTACAGTTTCACCCACCCACCCCCATTCAAGCAAGATTTTTTCTTATTGATTATATAACTTCTTTTATACTACATTAATAAAACATTTTGCAATTAATAGAAAGGAGAAAAAAGCCAAATATATGATATTTTGGAAATGGAAGGACAAAATTCCTGATAAAAAGTGGTGGTTTGAATGGCCAAATGTTAAAGATGTGAAACAGGTTTGCTAATAAAAAAGACTGAGAATTTTATCAGTTTGATGAAGTGTGTTGGAGATTGTGAATAGATTCATAAGTAATCTACATTTAAATAATATGACAGTTTTTCAGAAGTATCAGTGAAACTAAAGTAGATAAATAAGTTTGCATTGTGGATATTCAAGATATCAATGTTTAGTAGAATGAATAAAATAAATATTTGAAGTAAATTAAAGAATTCCAAAAATGATTATGATTATTGATAGAGGAGATATGTTTGGGGGAAAAAAATTCCTAGCTATGTCATTAAAATTTGTAACTGCATGATAGTTTGATCATATGTATAAACATGATCTTTTTTTTTTTTTTCATATGTCATAGCATCTGCCGGGACGCGAACCCACACCCGTCTGCAACCAACTACTTGCTTGCATGGCGGCTGCGATACCTCTCGGCTAACAACGCAAGACAACTTTAATATGAAGAAATTACAACATTTTTAATTTGCAAAGAGACTATGGTGATAATTAATTTAAAATAAATTTAGAATTTCAAAAGAAGGCACAAATATATAAATGTATAAAACTATTATAAAGAAATGGGATTTAAAAATAATCATTGTTGTAAATATGTAAAAATTGATGATATGCTACTTACACAAAATAAGGTTTTTAAAGAGATGATTTTAGAAAATGCATGTTTGACTCCATATAAATTCAGTAATACTGAAAGAACATTATGTAATCAACCAATCATGTTACTGAAAGTTTCGCCATTATATTTGCAGAATGTAGAGTTGCATTGAGGAAACTACCATGAGTTTGATTCTTTTACATAAAGTATTTAAGCTGATAATATATGTCTCAAAACATGATTGTTACTGCAATCAGTATATTATCAGAATTTTTTAAAGCCATAATACATTGAGAGGAATCCTAATCTCTACAAAACATTTGAAATACTGAAAAACAAAAACTGCATCTCTAGAATAGAAAATAAGAATTTAGGGCATTTAGTAATGAATCTAATCAACTCATTGAAAAATGACTATAATAACAATGATTAGAAAAGAGAAGACATATAAAGTAGCAGGATGTGCAAATATCAAAATGTTTGATTAGAAAAACAAAAATGTTAGACAAAGAAAAGTAAAGTTATTTTAAAAATGTTGCTCACCATGATAGTGGTAAATAAGACAATCTAAGGTGATAATTTATGTTTGGAAGCAAATTACTATTATCTTTGTTTTGGAATTCTAGCCTAGTTGGATAGTTATATTAAATTCCATTTGCGCAGATTTAAAGATCACTTGGTTCCCATATTAAAATTTCAGTGGTCAGGTCATTGACAAGAGAATAATGTACAATACAAAACATGTTAAATACTAATGTGTGTTAATACTAACTATTCAATGTATAAAATTTAAATTTTTCTAAAAATGATGGGAAAAGTTCATCTAAAACATCATCAAAAACTTTTAGATAAACCTGCATATATGTGAGATGTTTTATTTTACAAAAAAATGTTTTGTGATTACATAGTTGTATTACCTTTGCCTGTAGAAGACCATTTGTGGCACTTGCCCATGTAACACTGATAAAATCCATTACAAGAACATTCACTGTCTGCACTGCAAGTTTTGCTCTCAATATCTTTGCATCCAACCTAAAATATATATATAAAGTATTTAGTAAAATAAACTTCAAATAGCCCATTGCTAGACAAAACTTCCCAGCAAGCAAGGAAGTAAAAGATATTAATCAAGAACAAATCTACTAATTGATGAGTCATTATGAATTTTATTTTCTAATAATAACTATCTAAATTGGTTATAGGTTGGCTATCTAAAAAAATATAAATTTACTTAAATATCTTTAGCTATAAAACAAATTTCTGATTCTAGAGAGCATGATCGAAAATGTTAACAAGGTTCTTCATTTTTTTTATCACTACCATTTATCTTTTTTAAAAAAAAGTCCTGCAGCACATCAAATGCAACTATCTCCAAATTTTTCTGTACTATCTTTTAATCAAAATTGAAAGCTACTTTCCTTTAGATCAATCCATTATTTTAAATCAGTTTAATCTCCTATGGCATTTCAAGCATATCTTTGATAACATTCTATCCTTAAGTATATGCCTAATCTATTTATTTTAAGTTCATAATTTTCTCAATAAATTATAATTTTTCAACATTTGAAATTCTTTATTTCAACTTAAGGTATTTCATTTTTTTTACCAAATCCAAAATTCCAAAGCATTCAATACTTTAACATGCTTTTGAACTCCAAGTCTTTGCTCCATACGAAAGTCCACTCCAAACAAAACCTAAGTCTTTTTTAACATTTTGATTAACGGCTCACAAAATTACTTTCTGATTTTATTAAGTGCATCTTTATTCATTGAAGTTTCTACTCCAATATCTTTATTATTATTTCCATCATCAGACAAACAATAAATGAATATTTATAAACATTACCTGCTTTTAAACTTGTGCCAAACTTTCATAATTGATTTATTAATTTTATATATAATTATTGCTTTATGTATAGATTCAATGAATTTCACACTGAATATTCTACAGATTTCATCAATTCTAATAAACATTTTATTAATGTTTTCTTGGCATCTTCAAGTACTGCCATATTAAATTGATACATCAAACTTTTCTATTCAATGCTAGAAAAATATTTAATCTTACAAATATTTTTTAATTCTTGTATAAATTTTTTAATAAGGCCTTCTAATTTGTATTTTTCTTTTTCAAATAATTTTTTACTTTAGGGAAATCATTTTTTATTATCAATAAAATAATAAACTTTCATGCCTCTTTCTATATATCTACAATAATTCTTACTCTTAATGTATTTTTCATTACCCTAGCCTATTAAACCACTAAACATCACATGATTACCATTTCTTATGCTTGCTCATAACTGTTATTAAAACAGGCAAAACTCTCCTTATTGTAGCCACTCAGTGCATGCCAGAATGTGTGTGCATAAAAGCCACAAGCTAGAAACTAGTCTGGCAATATTGGATGAGTAGGCACTAGATAGGGATTTTATGCACAAGCCTTCTAGCATCTATTGATTACTCTGGCTTGCACTGAGTGGCACTACTGTATGGAGAGTTTTGCCTAGCCATATCAAATTTAAACTCCATTTATTCAGTAATCTCAATAATATATTAGCTCAGGGCTTATCCCATAGGTGAGGCAATTGTCTCAGATTCTGAATGGAAATAGATATTAAAATGTAACTTTAATATATTTTTATTTAGTACATATTTTTCTTGTTTATTGCTTTATTCACTAGACTTTTAAACCCACGACAAAAGAGCTAGAAATAGTTTACTAGTGAAAAAATGTTTAGCATTAGAACTCAATTAGTAATTGATAGTTCATAGTATCATCTAAAATAAAGTTGCCTCTGGTTGTTCTCATGGATATAAACACTTAATTTCCATTGATTTAATAATGTGTATTAACATTTTTATACTTTGCCATTCTAAATATTAATGAAAATTAATACTTTACAGAGTTTAAATAAAAAATTAAAAAATATTTATTGTACCAAGTATATTTTCGATGTTCTCATGTCATATTCATAGTTAGTCTCCTGAGAACATTAATTCAAATCAGAAAAAAATTAATGTTCTCAGCAAACTGACCATGAATATGAAGCAAAAGCATCAAAAGTATACTTGGTACAATAAATATTGTTAAAATTTTATATTGAAAATCTGAGTATTATTTTACATTAGTAATATATGTATATATAAAGATAGATTTATTATACAACAGATTTACAAAAATTATTACTAATACTATAAACTATCAAAATAGATCAATGCTCTAAAAATATAATAATTTAAATAAAACTTCAATTCAGCATATTTGAAAAAAAATATATATACTAAGTAGTAAATTTAGTTATACTGTAATTGATAATAAGAAATTAAAAAAATAATATGTAATAAGATGATTTTCTGCTAGAAATTAATATCAAACCTATAGAATTTTTTATTTATAGATTAAGGAATTGAATGTGAAGTTTTATTTAAAGTAAAGAGATTTAATGACACATTCAACTACTATCAAGAAGGCATTAAAATGATTAGGGAATTAAAATTAGAATCCAGTTGATATGCTCACTTTAGATTTTTTTTTTTGATGCACTAAAATAATATGAAATTGAAGTTATCATAGTATTATTAATTTCATAAATGGCATATGTTTATATGATGATATTTCAAATAGCTGAGGAAGTACTTTGACGACTTTTTGAATAATTATTTTACAAATGGAGATGACACTTTTTAATTATATATCACTACTAAGTATTCATTTCAATTTATATACAGTTATCAAAATTAAAACAGTCCTTTGGAATCTTAAAAATTGGAAATCTGCAGGTCCTGATTTATGAAGAAGTTTAGTAATTATATGTTAGTATTAGAGCTGGTGAAATTGTTTAGAAATACTACTGACTTAAATAGTAGTTGATTTATTGTTTACATTTATAAAAATAAAAAGAATAGAAAAAACTAAAATTATCACAATATTGTTATCCACTCTAGAAAAAACGCTTTTTGGAAAAGTTGCTGCTAATCCATAGATAAAGGATTATCATCCACATTATTTTAAAATTATGGTTTGTGATACCATCAAAAGCAAAAAAGTATGATGAGCATTATTTTTATATTTAATTTATAGATTTAGTCAAGACATTTGATTCACTTAATAAAAAAGATGGCATTGCTTTGTATTTATCTGGTTTACCATAAAAGTTTTATTTGTATTATACAGTTTCTACATGAAAATAATATTTGAAATATAAACTGATGATAAAGGGATGTGTGTGAATTTATTTTTATATCTATTGTTAAGCAGGCACCATGATATGATAAGAGATTTGATATTGAATTTTTAACTTGAACCAATTAGAAAAAAAAAATAAGAATTTTACCTTCACAACATCTATTATAATGGTTAGAACTGCATATTCTGGAACTTGAGATCCATAGATCACAGTTTCAACTCTGTCAGTTCTACTGCTTAAACATCTTATGAACTCCTTACCAACAAATCATTCAGTCAGTTATTATATATATATATATATAATTATTGATAAATAATTTTTGATAAAGATTGCAAAATATGGTTGAAATTTAGGGTAACATTTCTGCAAAAATTATGATTCAATGAAAATAAAAAGTTTTAAAAGAAGGAATGAAGAAAGAATTATGATGAAATACTTTGTTAGATTACTAAATGCAGTACCAGTACATAAGAGACTATGTTGTACCTCAATATATTTTGTCTTTTTGCCTAAAAAGCTGCCAAGATATTTAAACATTCACATTCTCAAGCTTATTAAGCTGAAGTTTCTGAAGCACTGGCTGATAAATTCTTGTAGATTATCCTTTGAATTGGATAGAATAGTAAAATCATACTATGTTGTGAATGATGGAGCTCTTGTTTGGTTGTTTCAAAAGTCCATCATTCAAACTTGGACTATAATATAATTTATTTTTGAAAATAAGCATTTTGGGAAACTGAATGATGCTCCTTGAAAATATGATGCAAATATTTTAAGGACAGCTTTTTAATATTTTATAATGTACAATGTTTATATTAAATTTCTGAATTTGTTATTAAATATGAAAAAATACTGACTCATTCAAATGCAATTCTTTATAATGGTTTCTCTTTTTTTTTTTCACATATCTTTCTTCTGGAAATCACAAATGCTAACTCAAGATATTGTTTTTACCATCTGGTATATGCTTCATGCCTATTTTACTTTTGGTCCAAAAGTCCCCAAGAACTGATGAATTATTCAGATGAAATAAGCATCATGCATGGTTCCAAATATTTTTCCATACTTAACATCAAAAAAGCCAGATAGATTGAACTATTCCAGACATTATTGGCATCTCATCAAAAGTATCAGAATTTCCTTACAGATTTATGCTTACCTGCTTTAAAAATGAAATTTAATAGTCATAAACATTTATTAATAAGCTCAGCATGAATGATGAAACACAGGAAATAATTTCAGTTTATGCATTTAATGGTAGAATTAAAGTTTAAAAATAATCAAATGATTATTTGCTTAGAAATTCATAAATTTGACCACTGAAAATATCATAGCCAGAACCATAGTTCATATATCTTGAACTTTAGAATCCATCATTCTACTATTGCATGCAAAGTATAAACATTTGATAAAATTATTATATTAGTGAATTTACCTCTTGTTAGTACCACTATAGATTTTTTTTGCAAAGGCTGGCAAATAGATAACCATTTTGGAAAAAAAAAAACTCAAATAAATACTATTATTAATTAATATATTTGAATAAAAAATTCGTTTTCTAAATGTTTATAAATATTAAAATGATTCAACACATCAATGAAAAAAAAATAAATCAAAATACTATGAATACCACTCTTTTTCTTTACGTGGATAAATCAAACCTTGAGCGCCAAAATCTGCCATTCTTCCAATGGTAGGGTACAATGGTAAAATGGCAGCCTCTGGAACTTAAGGTTCATGGTCTGTCATTTCAGGTGCTCAAATTTTAAACAAAATCATTCGATTATTTGTTTATGTCAAGGTAAATGATATTTTCCAAATGTTATAAAAAATAAATAATTGAATGGTTTATTGGTTGAGAATTCATATGACGTTTGAGTATAGTGATGAAGCAGAGCTGCAGCCCATAGATTTGAGCTCCAGAGTCAACCACGGTATCACTACATTAAATCGCACAAGGTACCAAATATTATAGCTAAACAAAAAAAAGTTCGGCTTCAAGTTTTAAAAAATAATATTTTTAAAAACTTTCAAATATCACAGAATTTTTTTATCGCATTTCAACTTTACGTACTGTAATAATTTTTAACATTAATTAAATATTGAATAATCTCATTAGGTAACAAAAGAAGTGAAAATGAATATACAAAAAATAAAAATACATAATAAATAAAATCAAAATAAAATGATTTGCTTCTTTATTTGATTTTTAAATTGTATTAAAAGTTTGAGTAAAATATTATTAATAACTTTGAGGTTTATTTATTTACAAAGCAATTATACAGATGATTAAACAATTATTTTCTATTAAATTATTAATAATTAAATTGATATGAGAAATTATAGATGTAAATTATTATAATCTAACGGGTTTTTTTAATGTGGAGAATATTAATTAATGGGGGGGGGGGCATATATTTGCATTCCTTTGGAGTTGATATATTATCTTTAATTTACTAAAAATATTTTTTGTTTACTTACGTATTAGAATTAATAATTTATATTCATTATTAACAACAGTTAAACAGACATTAATATAAAGTAACAAAAGAATACTTACATATATTAATATAAAGTAAATTTAGAGCAATGAATAGTTAGAATTTCGGATCCTATGCAAAATTTCAAAAAAAAAAAAAGTCCTTTTAATATTTATTACATATACCTTAATATTTTTTTGAATATATGTATAACAAAAAATTCCCTAATATCCAATGATTCATATTGGATAATATTGGTTTTTATGGACTATATTTTTTAAAGAAAAGAAGAAACATTTTTTCGGGTTTTAAATTCATATATATGGTCCTAGTTTAATTTATGATAGCTATATCACTAGTATAGATATATGTAGGATGTGTGCCCACAAGTATGCGTCATGGTCAAGATTAAATAAATATAATATCAAAATCATAATTATTTATCTACTAAAAAATAATCAGCACAGCCTTTCACCAACTTTCTTCACATTATTTTAAATTTTAATCTTAAGTATTCAAAACTACTTTCTTTAGAACATCGACTATTTTTTTCTCTCATCTTGTTTGCTTTTCCATAATCAGACATTAGTTTAAGACAGTTACCTAAAAAAACTGGAAAAAAAATCAATATTTTCCTAATTTCATTTAAACCTAGATTATGGATTTCACAAATAAATATGCTAATTACTATGCCATGAGATGTTTTAGTCATAAATTTTATGCACATTTCGAATTTTGTAAAATACAATGCCCCCCCTCTTCCAGTTGAATAATTAACTAAATTTTTTTTCTTCTCATGTGTCATAGCATCAGCCGGGAAGCGAACCCGCTAAAACGGGACAACTGCTTGTAAAGCAGCTATCGCTGACCTCTCGACCACCAATTATTTGCATTTTATCTATTTCAGCTATTACTTGTGCAATCTCATCTTTCATTATTTTACAATCAAATTCTTATTTATATAAATTATTTCATTACTTCTATTCTTTTTACTATCAACCTGCCTTTTTAGTAAAAAATCTAAATAAAGATCAGATATGATGTAATAATATTTTGATAATAGATTAACAACAATAGTTATAAAAATTTAGATTACAGACAACAGTTCGGCTTTGATGAAAATAGTTATATTAATATATATGCATTTATATAAACTTCCAATTTACTACAAGCCAGTCTAGTAGTAGAAAATTAATAAAATCCTAAGTTGCTTAATGACTTTTTGATTCAATTATCATATTTATTTATAGGGGAAGTGCAGGTGTGAAAAAGCCTGTACTGTAGAAAAAAATCATTTATTTATGTGGAAGATCAGACCATATTTTCAAATTATTATGTCAAATGAGTAATTAGCTAGAAGTAAAGCATCATTTGGGCTAATTTAGCAGGAGATATTACTTATATCAAATATTATATTTGAGCAGAGGAAGTGAGCTGTGATCCATGGATCCTAGTTCAGTGCTCTACCACTGTATTAAATCATGAAAGACATTTTCTATTTATAAGTAACCTGCAACTCATTCTATCAAATTGGATTCCCCAACTTTGATTGGCTACTTCATTTTTAAAGTGTTTTGAGGATTGGTTGTTTATGTGATAGATTATGTATTTCAATAATCACTGCATTATAATTCTTTGTTTCAGTAGTTATTACATTTTTATGAATCATTTTTTAGTCTAAATAATTTGATTCTACTGTAAATTAAATCAAATGTATCTTTTTTCTTTCATTAAATTTTTCTCTAATTTTATCTATAAAATTCTCAAATCTCTGTTAAATTTTTCACCCATACATATTTTTGCATAGTTCAGAATATATATATTCTGTTAATTATATCATTATTAAAATGTGATTTTTTTTTCTCTTTTATTCTTCACATATTTTTATTGTTTCTTAAATGCATCTTATATTGTATATATTAATACCATTTAATTATCTTGCTCTTATCTACACTTATTTTTATTACCAGTAAATATTGCCATCTTTTTCTATCTTGTGTTCATTTATTAATATTAAATTTCCTTCTTGCTCAAAGCCTTCACATATTTTTAAAATCTAGATTCAATTCTTTCACAAGTATGATCAGAATCTGAGTCAACTCCAGGATGAATAGAAAATACTTAGATAATATTAGAAACCCATACACACACATTCCGTTATGGAGGAATATAATGATAACCTAAGAGTTTTATATTTACTAAGGATGATAGGTATATACTTGTTTATATTAATACATTAAACAGATAATTACCTGTTTCCATTTTCTTGTTGAGTCAGTAAGCCAATGTAATGCTCTGTGTTTGGGTAGAAACAGCTACTTATATTTATAATTTCCATGAAGAAATTTGGGATAATTTGCTATTGAATACACATTTATGTCTAAATCTAAATTACTTTTAGGGATTATGAGAATGAATCCAGGAATATAGAACTTAGTTTAATTAATGTTAAGCTATTACCTCTTATATGTTAAAAATATATACCATTAGAGAAATGGTAATAGATAGTTTTTTAAACACAAAACATAAACAAAATAAGTTTTGTATTGAAGCTTTAGTACTTAAAGATGAATTTTGAGCTCTGTTGGTTTATATAGAATGTAAGTCTAAAAACTTAGATAATCCAAAGATATGATGAGGCTGAAAATTTGATTTCTGGATAACATTTACATAAATCAAATTTTTAATCAATCTTAAGTAAAATTAAATTAATCTATAATGGATGCTTAAGCAAAATAATGCATAATGGTTAAGCTATAATCAAATATTTACAAGTTTTGTAAGATGCTGTAATGAAATCAAGCTGTATAGTAATGAATGGTTTACTGACTAGACATTTGTTCTTTTACAGCTATGTCCTCAAATTTCAATATAAAAGAAAAATATTGGCATAATGTATAATTTTATTAAAAGATTTGAAAGTACGCTTAATATTTTTAAATATGATTTAGTAAATAGTGTTTTATAAATTTCTTTCTAGACAGAATAATTTTTATAAAATTGGTACCTTATAATACAGATATTATAAAAATATAAAGATGATGAGATCTTAAATTTAGTAATTAATAGTATTTAAATAAATTTAAGTAATCCAGACAATTAGAAAAACAATAAAATTTGTAAAATACCTGAAAAACTGCTTTTATAAACCTTATCTTAGGTATGTTTAATTGATTCAGATAAAAATATTAAAAATCCTATTAATGGAGTTCCAGAATAGCATTGGAAACAAAAAATTATTGATCTCAGATCTGATTTATGAATCCAGAAAAAAAGAATTCTGACAATAATATTAAGAAAGTTTAGAATTACATTCCTGAAATATTTAATGCTTTCAATTTTGTATTCAACTTTATATAAAATCAAAGCAAACAAGAGAAATAGATTGATTGACCAGGTTTGGGTTAGGGGGCTTGCCATCACATAATTATTCTTAGGTTGCAAACAGAATTACAATCGTTATATGACCAACTTTTATTGTATACCTCAAAATAAATAATGGACAAAGATATATTCCAATTTTATTACTGTTAAATTATAAATGCTTAGATTTAGTTGCTTAGCAAATCCGATGAGGAAGTAGGGTTTCTGAAATCATAATCATGTAAATAATTTTTTATTTTAACTTTTTAATAGTTGATTGGAATAAATATTTAGTAATCTTAATTTATATTTATTATGATGGTAATGCAAAGAAGGAGAGAAAAAATACAAATAAAGTTAATTTAATTCATTTTGGATAATAAATTTATTAACTTATACATATTATATTAATATCCAAATAAACATATATTTAGCAAACCACATATAACCAAAAGAAACCATTAAACCTATCACTTAACTATTTTTTTTTAAAAAAAACTCAATGTGATAATGAATGCATACATATTTCTAGTAGCTTGTTTACAGGTCGCTTTTT
Source organism: Epiperipatus broadwayi (assembly GCA_028023455.1). Lineage (NCBI taxonomy): Eukaryota > Metazoa > Onychophora > Udeonychophora > Euonychophora > Peripatidae > Epiperipatus > Epiperipatus broadwayi. Next base: position 6,008,245 of record JAQFVV010006214.1, on the reverse strand, counting down.
TAATTGAAGAAAAAAAAATGAGAAGAATAAATCAAATTATATTTGTATTGTAAATGGTTGTAATTCGTTAATAAAGATAAATATTCTATTTATTGTGAACAATAACAAAACCCATTTAATAAATGTCATTTTTTATTGTATTGACAGTGATAAAGCAAAAATATTTACTGAAATTGGCTTTCAAATCTTAGAAGAATTAAAAACGAACTGCGTTTTAAAGAAAAGTTTTGTGTCTATTCGTGACAAGAGAAAAAGAGAGGAAGGAGAAAGAGAGAGGTAGGGAAGTAGGAAAGGAGAGAAAAGGGAGAGGGAAGGGGAGAGAGAGAGAGAAGAAGGGAAGACATGGGACGAGGTATTGTGTGTAAAAAAAAAAAACCCGAATAAATTGCAAAACTTTTAAATTAAAAAAAAAAACCAAACCATTATTAACTTCTATTTTATAAAGCGACGGTTTTATGATTTTTTTTTTTCCAAAGCAAACAAACAGACAAAAAAACTATATATATTTTTCTCATGTGTCATAGCATCAGCCGGGAAGCGAACCCGCTAACCCGGGACAACTGCTTGTAAAGCAGCTGTCGCTGACCTCTCGACCACCATTTTTTAATTTGTAAATTATATTGGATTCAAGTGGAAGATATTATAAGTGGCATGCAATATGTGTGCTTAAATTGACTTTCAAGTGTTTGGAAGAGCAAATAAGATCAGCATTTGAATTATATATATATATTAACATTTTAATACAACAGAATATTGGTTATATTATCAAATATATTTGATTTTGTTAATCCATTTCTTATTTGAATTTATATGAACAATCTTCAAATCATTATAATATATACATGATATATAATAAGGTATAAATATAATAAGTTATTTAATAATATTACAAATAGTAAACTATTTAATATATAAAAGAATCAAATTATAGCATGTTTTTGGCTTGAATTTTCATGAATTGAAATTCAATCAGTAAGCATGTTTCAATGTGAGCTTTCAGTAAACAAACTTCTATAATGTGAACATTATTTTATTTTTAATTATTTGCTATTAAATCATCATTAAAAATAACTGTTTACATGTTCATATAATACTAGCATATAGGTGGAAAAAAAATAGTCTTTAAATATTTCATTGCAGGGCAAATGCTATCCTTTTAATTATTTATACAGAATAGTAAAAAAAAAAATTTCAATGGAACCAGTCACCAATTGGTGAGGGTGTGAATGCTTTTTTTAAATTCTTATTTTACAAATGACCAGATTTGCATATTCTGCCAATATTGGATGCTTAATTAGTTTGGTTATACTCTGGCTATCTAAAAAAAAAAAAAATCTAAGACCAATCTGAAAACAAAAAAAATAATTCAAATTTTACTCATCCAAGATTTAAATTCATGTTATAAATTAGGCAGGCAGATATACTATTATTGCATGCAAGTCGTTTTTTAAATCTTATTTTATTATTATTTGTTATTATTATTGATATTTCATTATTTTTATATGCAATAAATAGTTCACTAATAACAATGTTCACTAACAGAGAAAATAATTATACAGTGTTAGATGCAGATTGAAAAAAAACATTGATCTTTTATATAACATTTACTACATTGATCTTGATTCATATTATTAACTGCAATTTATAATTAAGAATACTAATATATAAAAAGTTTGGTGGCCAGAGATCAAAATCTTAGTTGTGTTATCTTTTGGGATCATTAGTTTAAGTAAGCATATTTTATATAAGATTACTACTATAAATCACAATCTAACAATATGACTATTGTATAAAACAGAGAAACATAAAATAATATAAAACACTATTGCCAAGTGCTTTCAACTCATTCGAATCCTTATCAAGGCTGTATAAAAATCGTTATATTCTTCTAAGTGATAAATTAGAATATTTCATTATATTGACCAAGAACAAATAATCGGAAAACTGGTTAACTTTGTATTAATAGTGTCAGAAGAATTTTTGTAGCTCATGATTTGATATTACATTTTTATCATGTGTTTCATACATTAACACACTAAACTCTTGTGGACAACATACATTCCCTGTAATACTTTGATGAATATAGAAAGTTGAATAAATCATTCCATTGCCTCATATATATATATATATATATATATATATATATGTTTTGAATACAATACTTAATATTTCTTAGTTTTACCAATATATATTGCATTATAATCTGGTTGTAGACCTTCAATAAAATACACAACACTGTTTTTATCCTCCTTAGAATTGTTTTTTAACCTATTAAGATTAAGCAGAGTCCTCCATGCCAACTTAAATCTTGGCTTAAAAATTTCCATTGTATATTTGTTAATATTAGGAATAAAAACTAATGACATCCATGGTTGTGTCTTTTATAATGTTTTAACACAATTCATAACAATCTTTGCTTATTCTGTATATAGCAACCTATATTATCTTAACAAAATGCTTCATCTGAACATAGCCAACTCATGTATTATAGGAACATTAGACATTGGATGAATAAAGTTTCTATTGTCTATATGTTTTAATACCATTTTATTTACAAATTTATCCACCACATATGATATTGGCAAATCTAGATACTTAATAGTAGCATTGTCATCTTTTTCCATGGTCCATACTAACCTACCCATTTCTGTTCTGCAAATGTTTATAAATTCATTTTATAACATACAGTTCATTGTATATCAAAACATCATCCACATATCTGAAATACAGCATATTCACACTTTTTAATGCCTCACTATACATTTCTATACTGTCAACAAACAAACTGCTTAGCACACTACTCACCACCAGACCTATATGTCATCCCTTCTCCATTCTATTTAATTGACTCCCACATGTGATCACAATATCTAGACTTATCCAATACAAAATATCCACAATAAAAGATATTTTCCCTTGTGGAATATCATTAATCATCAATCTATCTTGTAAAATTGTAATTGATGCAGCCCAATCTACTGAATCATATAATTCTACTACATCCAAAGACACCAACTTATATTCCTCCACTATAGTGGACTTATATGGTTGAATAGACCATACTGCATCAATTACAATTTTATGAGATAGATTTATGGCTAATGATATACTGCAAAGGAAAATATCTTATTACGGATATTTTAGATTGGATAAGTAAGGATGTTGTGGTAGCATGTGGGAGTCAGTTATATAGAATGGAGTAGAGATGACCTATGAATATGGCAGTGGATTGTGTATTAAGCTGTTTGTTGACAGTGTAGAGAAATGAGTAGTGGTACCCATATTATTAAAAAGTGTGAATATGTTGTGTTGCAGATATGCGGATGCTGTTTTGATATACAAAAACCATATGTTATAAAATGAATTTAGGAAGGTTTTCAGAAAAGAAATGGTTAGTATGGATCATGGAAGAGAATGACAATGTTATTATTAAGTATCTAGATTTGCAAATGATATATGTGAATGATAAATTTGTATAGAAAATGGTGTTAAAGCATATTTACTCATCCAATCTCTAATGTTCCTACAATACACAAGTTGGCTGGTTTTAGGAGTTTTTTAATATGCAATCAGTGGCTATATTCAAAAGAAGCATTTTGTAAAGATAATATAGATTGTTATATACAGGATTTAATAAATGATTGGATATAATGAGCAAAGATTATTATCAATTGTGTTAAAACATTATAAAAGACATAATAGAGCTAATGTAATTGTGAATAATAAACCATGGATGTCATTAGCTTTTATTCCCAATATTAACAAATATATAACGAAATTTTTAAGCCAAGATTTCAAGATGATATGGAGGACTCCACTTAGCCTTAATAGGCTAATAAACATTTCTAAGGTGATAACTAGCAAAGAGGATAAAAGCAGTGTTGTGTATTCTTCAGAATGCCCACAACCAGGTTGTAATGCAATATATATTGGTGAAACTAAGACAAATATTAAGTATTGTATTCAACAATATAAATATATGTATAAGAAGGCAATGGAGGATGATACAGTTTATTCAGCTTTCTATATTCATCAAAGTATTACAGTGTATGAATGTTGTCCACATAAGTTTAGTGTGTTAATGTATGAATAAAAACATAAGATCAAGGAGTTATATGCTATAAAAAATTCTTCTGGCATTATTAATGCAAAGTTAACCAGTTTTCTGATTAGTTGTTCCTGGCTGATATAATGAAATGTTAGAGTTTATTGCTTAATAGAGTATAACAATTTTTATACAGCCTTGATAAGGACTCAAATGAATTGAAAGCGCTTAGCAATAGTGTTTTATATTATTTTATGATTCTCTGTTTTACGCAATAGTTATATTTTTAGATTGTGATTTATATTTTATAATAACAGAAGGATTTATTATAAGACTAATGTATGTCATACAATATTTTCTTGAAGATGTTGGTTAATATACAACTGTGGGTTCTTGATTTGATAGTTTTCTAATGTTAATATGCTCTTTGCACATTTGTTTTTGTACTATATTTCACTTACAATTATGCATAATTTTTAAGAAGATTTCAAAATTAGAAAGAGCACTATCCCATTACAATGAGCATTGTCAAACTTTGTAAAGTTAAAAGAAAACAATAAATTACATGTACTTTTTTTTTTTTTTTTTATAAAAGCATAGATCTTGAAAATACAATTGAAGGGAGATTATTATTCTTATATCTTCTATATATTTTTTTGCACTTCTCTTCATATATTCATATATATTAAAATTTTGTATCATCTCCTCTTATACACTTTAATGCAACCTTTTTATAACTCATTTATCTGGCTTACAGTTGTAAAGAGAGAAGTGAAACTTTTGGAAAGCTCTAATGAAGACTGCAGAACAGTTGAAACTGTAAGCAAAATAAAGGAATTATAAAAAAGCTTGGATAAGAGATGATAATTTTTGTTAATATATATGAAGGGAGATTAATTATAAACTGAAAATGAAAAATAATATTGTGGATATTAAAGAGAGTATAACAATTGATTAACATTAAGATTAATGAAAGAAATTAATGCAGACAGGAAAAGTTTTCATTCTTTAAAAAAGTTGAAGATTTTTATATAATTGCTCAGAAAGTGCTTAAACCAATGTTATAAAGAAGGGATTAATAAAGAGCAGTAGATAAATTGGAAATATGTGCTTAATAGTTTTAACATAGAAAGTGATAACCAAGTAGTGAGATTTAACAAATATTGTTGATTCAAAATTAGAAAGAACAAAAACTATTAAGAAACATAACAATAATAAGAAAGATAATTATAATAATTGATATCTTTATTTTAGCCATATTCCACTAAATTAAACTAGAATTCGAGATTGATTAAAGATGTTAGAAGATTCTAAAGATAATTAAGATATGAATAAAATCAATAAAAAGATAATACTTGAATAAAACATATATAGAGTTAGCTAAGATTTTAACGAGATTAAAAAGATAAAAGCAGATGCATTACTAAAGCATAACAGAAACAAGAAAAAGGATTAAATTAGGAGATAATAAGAATGATTCAAAACTGAAAACATCGAATTCAGTAGTTTTTATAAATATGTTTTTACCATTGTATTCATTATTATTGTTTATTACAATATTTATTACAGAACAGACATTTTATGTAATTTAAATTTATTACATAATGGACATTTTATTTAATTTAAATGTACACATATAGATAAACACTTGCAAATAATCAATAAAACACATAAATATTCACAGGTACACATTTTCAATATACACATTAAAAAAAAGTACTGAATATATATATATGAATCTTAATTTTAATAGGTTGCAGCTGATCCAAGAAATACAAACTTCTTTCTTGAATATTGTTACATATATTGAGTGCATAGGTTCAAAATCATGATTAAGTGCATGTTTATATATTACTAATGTCAAGTCACAACATTTAAGTCATTAGGTGGTTATAACGTGTTTCCTAAGGGAGTGTAATATTTCTATGCATTCATGAATTATTTATCAAAATATTTTCATAAGTTTTAGGAAAAATATTTAGACCATGAGCATAGCAATATTGTTTATGATAATTACAAATATTTTGCAAAGTCAATTATTGAAAATTCTGATCAATTAATATTAAAGATAGTTTTAAGTTATATTTTAACAATATCCATGTTTTCATTATTTGAAAAGAAAATTTTGTATTCTTTGTGTTTTTATATTTCTTTGTTTAATAATTTATAGACTGTAATTGAAAATAAATAAAAAGTTATATATTTCATTAACTAAATATAGTAATAAAATGAAAAGCATTGCAAATTGCAATAGTTTTAATTTTTTCTTTCTTTTTCTTGCATTTCAGCTCATACTAAAAATAAATATATCTCCCAGATACACATAACTTATACTGTAATTTTTTTTGACTACGATCTTTATAAGGTTACTAATTTTGAAAAATAAATATTGTAAAGAGATATATATCAACAAATAATGTGCATGTATGTTTTAAAATGAAAATTCAATTATATCTTGAATAAAACACTAAACATCACATGATCACTATTTCTTATGCTTGCTTATAACTGTTATTGAAACAGGCAAAACTCTCAATATAGTAGTGCCATTCAGTGCAAGCCAATCAATGGATGCACTACTGTATAGAGAGTTTCGCCTGTTTTAAGATCTTGAATAAATTAGCTTGTGTAAAAAAACTAACATTTTAAAACCTATTAATTAAACAATTTAATTAAAAAAAAAAATTTCAGTTTACTTACTTTGGTTAATCTTACTTTTGAGATTTCTTTTGAGAATAAGTTCTATAAAAATACTAAAATACTACAATTATTTAAAGAATTTTTCTATTTTTTTTAATTGATTTTTATAGAAATTTTAAATAATTTCTGCCAAAGCAACTCAGATTTCTTATTATACGCTGTTCAAAGTTCAAGTTATACCAATCAAAGATTATAAAAAAGCTAATTTTTTTGAATAAAGAAAGGTATGTAAGGATTCAACTAATTAAATTATGTGATATGTCCAATATATGCAGGTGACAAGATGAAATTCTGAGACTCTTCCACCTGATATTTTTTGCATTTTGATCCATATTCAAACCTGGGGAAATATTGTCTATGAAATGAGATAGAGAGAAAAAAACTTATCTTCATGAAACTTTTCTTCTGAAATTCAATTATAAAACTTTTAAATTCAAGCAAAACTTAAAAATGATTTTTTTTTTGTTGTTCAAAATAAATGAATAATTCAGTAAGCGAGTCAATGGAAAAATGAATAGGTTAAAAAACATTTAAATTTGGAAAATTATTTTAAGAAAAATACTTTTATTCAAAGTTTAAAAAATAAGAACAACAATTCAGTTTCTTGAATAATTAAATGTTTAAAATGGGGGGGGGGGGATTAATAATCCGTTAAAATGTGTTTCAATCCCAAAGTTTTTTTTTTACAAAACTTAAAAAAACCTGTTTACTTAACATTTAATATCCATCTCCTTATTTCGTTATGAACTATTGATTTCATTAACTTTACCATGTTTCATTCTGCTTTAGTATTTTACTGCCATCAATGTAAATGATTAATACATTTGACATTTTCATGGTCTTCACACTGAAAAAAAAAGGTAATTCAAATCCTTTACATCAATTGTCTATCTATAAAATCTTTAAGGATTTGCTTCTCACAAATTAAAGTATACCATTGAATACTGTAGAGATGACTCTGGCAAACAATTGTAAAGCCAAACTGGCTACTAAACAGTTCAGGAGTCAATTACAACTTAAGAATAAAATTTTGAATCATGTTTTTTTTTTAATTTTGAAGAGTTTGATTCATGAACTGATATTAGGATCTGATTTTTTCCATATAACTAGTACTGTGTATTGGATTATCCTGCCAGGTAGTTATATATAGCAATGAGATATTACATTTTGCATCTTTTAGTCTATATAATTCAATAAAAGTGTGTTGTTTAAATAAAGTTATCCCTCACTTAATAATGGTAGAGGAAGTTAGAGAATCTAAAGACTTAATGATCGATGGCATATGTTACAATCAATGCTAGAAAATTTTCATGATGTGCTTTTTAACATTCCAGGGATAGTAAAGGGTTTTGAACATATCTGGGTGATATCAAATTAACACTAGCAGATCTCATTCAGTACAACACCAATATAAGTCAGAAATTGAAAAAACAACCCAAACAGATAATGGAATGGGATATTATATTCAAATATTCATCTTCTTACAGCAACCCTATTATTATAGTAAAAAAAATGGATCAGTACAGATGTGTTTGACACAAGAGCAACTAAACAAAATAAACATACTTGACCAAAACACTCTTCCCACTATCCAAGAATTGCTGAAGAGATTCAAGTCCTGGGAAAAAGTTATTTTCCACCTTTGATTTAACTTCCAGTTATTGGAAAATTAGGTTTCACAAAGAGAATCACCATGCACAACATTTAGGTATGAAAGCTATTTGTACCAATTCAATCGGATTCTTTTTGGGTTAATTAATAGTAGTGCTGCACTGATCAAGTGCATAAATCAAGTTCTACCCCTAGAAATCAAACAGATTGCATTAATGTTTTATTGGTGATGTAATAATGGTGTCTGAAAATCTTGAAAAGCATTTGGAAAAGTTTTTTCTGAGAAGGTAGTGAAAAAAAATATAAAAGATAATTTTTTAAAAAAGTACTCACACTGTTGCATGCTAAGGAATAAGTGATTTGTTATTGCTATATCAAAGTTTTAAAATTCATTGGATGGAATATTATAAAAATAACTGTCAATGATAACATAGATAACACAGTCCAAAGAATTTTTTATCTTTGATTAAGTGCTTTAGAAATTAAACAAACCTATTTTTGGATATATTCGAAGTACTGATTTCAAAAACCAACATCATTTTAACACTGTCAGCTCTAATTTTGGAGTTAAGATATGTTTCCTTTAAATTTTAGATTTTTAATCAATATTTAACAATTTTTTTTTTTTTACATGTCATTTATTACCTGTAAGAAAAGATGGATTACTTATTACATCACATAATACTCCATTCACATTAAGTAAAATTTATAATTAAATGCCATATGCTAAGAATGATTTGAAATACAATATTAGTTTAAATCAAACTTTGTATTGTCTATATTTCCTATGTAATTTATTAATATTTTACTATATACAAATTTAAAGTGATCATTTTGTTTTTGAAGGCTGAAATAAATGTTATAAGTCTATTTCATTAAGATGTTGCATGATCTATCTCAATATCTTTTGCTACAATTGTGGTAAATACTCTTGGAAAAAAAGTTGAAAATATGTTTCTAAATTTGAGAAAGGAGTATATCTTAACTATGTTGGTGTTAAGATTTGAACCAAAGCAAGTTCTGGATTTTCCATATTATATTCAAAATTTTTGCAGAGCACTTACTGTAGTGAAAAAATAGAATGAGAAATTGCATTTATCAATGGTTTAAAGAGTAACAAGACAACATTATGATGACTGCTATTTTTAAAAGGTAATTTCTTTATACAGTGCCTACAAATATGGATCAATTACAATTGATCATTCTATTAATATGAAAGGAATACAAAAATAATCTCCCTAGTCTTGGAAAAGACAAATGTATCAATGAGTGAATTGAATAAATTTAGATACTAGTAATTTTTTCCCTTGAACAGCAAAGGAGATACATGAAATATCATTGTGCTTCATGACTTGGTATATAGTCAAACATAACTATTAGTTAAGAAAAGATTGACCTTTGAAAAAAGCTATAGTAGTTGGGGAATGAAATATAATCAGTATAACTTTGATTGTTCAAAACAAAATCATTCTACCACTATTATATATCAAGCTCTGATAAAACAATTTTTGAAGGCTTTAAAGTCAGTTTGTGATTTGATTACATATCATATAAACTACATGAACTAAGAACAGAAAAACTGGAAGCAGAGATTTTTGATGATTCTTAAATGAGATAGTTTATAAATAATTCACATTTCATAACTTCAATGAATAAACATGAGTCTGGTATATCATCTTCATTTGCTCTAGTTGACAAAAACTTTTTTGTTACATATGAGACGAGCAACTATTGATATTTGGTGGATAAAAAATGCTGTCCAATTTTAATAAGCTTGGATGTAATATGAGTATCAAGATTAATTGTCTCTCCAATTACTTGAACTTCTTTTCAAAAAACCATGGTGATTTAAACACAAAGCAAAGAAAAAGATTTCATCAAAGTATAATTGTGATACAGAGATACGAAAAAGATGGAATACCAGCATGATGTCAGATTATTATTGGATCTTTCAGAAGGACTATCCTGATAAATCTCATTTTAAAAAGACCTATAAAAAAATCTATTTTCTTTGAACTGAAATAAATTGATTTAGCACTATGCATATAGTTTTTTTAATAGACAAACATATTGTTATTAACAAATTGATATTAATTGCATAGTTATTTGTTGAAATACTACTAAGGATCCTGAATTTGCAATGTATCTTCAAAACTGTTATTGATAAGACAAATCTAGTGCTATTTTTGAAATTTAATGCTCTCTATATAACTAAAAATATATGCAATCTTTATGGCAACAAAGTGCATGTTAGTAGTATAAAAGATTATATGTGAAATACATTTCACAATCTTTAATTCAGATATATAGTGTGACAGTCAGATGATGTATGTTGGTTTAACCCAGTTCAAATAATAGGCGAAAGTACCTCAAGGCCACCCATACGTGAGATATTAAATCAAGAATACTATGACCTCTGCCCTATTCACCTATTCTCGAGGCTAATTACGAACCAACAACATTATCTGAGACACGCATAGATTATTTTTCTACCGGGCCCAGGTTTAGCATCAAAGAGAGACATGGACGGGGACACTTACAGGACTAAATAGTTAAATGTGCATAAAAGTACTATGAAAAATGTGTTTTGCATGCCTGGATCATTGGAAAAGTAAAATAAAACATTATAAGAAAATTAGAAAACTGAAGCTTTTTTAGTTAAATAATATATTTAATCAATGATTTTTTTAATATGTTAGTAATGTTTAATGGCCTCCGCTATTCCCCTGAATTAAAGAAAAACTAATTAGACAATAAAAACAGATTAAACGATATAATATTTTTGCGGTCTAAGTCTTTTCTTCCCAATTTTAATAAAATTGTCAACTCGAATCTCCTCGATAAAGTACAATAATAAAAATCTTTTGCAAAGCATTTTCCAATTGCTTTGCGCTAAAAACAGAGTTTAAAAATTATTTAAGATGTATATAGCTAAATCAGATATACGTAATAAGCTAATGGCGGACAAAAGAGGCGTTATCGAGGAGATCAAGTTGGCAAACAAAAGAAACTTACTCGTATGGAATTTAGAAACATAAATAAAACTGGAAAGAGATTTTAAATGAAAAATTAACTTTTAAACTTAACCGCAATTGAATACAAAATATTTATACATGTTAGTAATGAAGAATAGTGAAGTAAAAAGGGTTAAATATATATAGATAGATGATCACACAATATATATATATATATCTAAGACTAATCTAATAAAAATGGTTACATTACAAATATAATTAAATACAACATTTCAGAAATATAATTCAATGAAGCAATTAAGAAAGGTATGAACAAAAAAGAGTAGAAAATAAATAGTTCAATGAAGGAGAGATACGATTACCGTCCTGGTTCCTTGGTCATCTTCCCTCGACGAGCATAGCTTGATCCATTCATTGATAGGTATTTGCCCGGATAAGAAAAGTGAAAATAAGTAGCATGCTTTTACAAAAAGTCCTACAAATGTGGCACAGAGTTCAGATTACTATTGGGTGGATACTACGGCATTTTGATAGTATTTAGAAACCTCGGTGATAGGCAAAGCTTTGCCTAACCACCTAGCATGGTAGAATCCATCAAATTCATATGACTTTTAGCTTGTAGCACGTTCAAACTTCTCCGTGATTTCGAAGACAACAGTTGAATAACTTTTTTTGAGCAAAATGGAAACAAGAAGCAAAATCTGGGTTCAAAGCACAGGAAAAATCTGAATGAATTCTCTACAGAGAAATCTCAGCAATAAAAAGCAAAATCTGACAAAAGCAAGCACAAGAAAAAGCCTCCAGAGAAATCTAAATGAAATCTCCAAAGGGAAATCTAAATGCAATCTCCAAAAGGAAAATCTGAATGCCAAGACTTTTGTTCTCTCTCTTATTTATACCTTTTTTGTAAGTTACCTTCTATTGTTTTGCCTATGATCTTAGATCTTGACAAGCCCCCCCCCCCCACTCACACACACACTCCTTTGTTTTGAAGTAAGTTTTTACTAAAAATAAACTTTCAATTTCTTTTTATCAAATTGTACATTTAAGTTTGAATTTTTATTAATTAAAAAAAAGAAGAGAAGGCCATCTTTAATTTGACTTGAATGGGCTCACTAACTACAAACATACATTCTTTTAGAAAATGTTGGTGGGCTTATCTCAAAATAAATCATACGCCATATTTTAACAAAAAAATATATTCTTATTTCTTTTAATAAAATAAGCATTTTATTTCAGCAGAATTTTGCATTAACTCATATATATAAGCTTGATGTATATATATGTTTGACTAATAGGTTTTACAAGTAATTTTTATTAACAGAAATGTAATCCTGAAATGGAATTTATTTAAAATGAAATAGTTAAATGCAAATACAAATTATATAAACACAATTAATTTTAGTTTTAATGCAAAACCCTGCTGATATTGGACTATACACTCAATTCAGGCCTACAATACTAATTAAGTTTATAGGAGGCTGTGAAGCATAGATCAGACTTCAGATCCATTGCTTCAATAGAATGCATGCATATTATGATGAATGCCTAAAGAACAGATCAAGTAATTAAGCAGTAGTGTACTATGACCAAACAATAGCACTTAATGGTTTAGTGCAATAGTAGATAAAATCTTTAATCTAAGATCTTCAAATTGATTTAACTTCTGGTATTTGAACTTTTTTATAAATTATTTATTCAAATAATAATAATAACTATTACAAAAATCTAATAGTTTATTGATGGGTAATTCTTAAATAAGTTTAAGTACAGGAAGTGAGAGAATTGGCCATAATCCAAGACTTTAAACAACATCAAATTGTAAACTTTTTGTGAATTTAAGCAATTAGTAATCATGATCGTCTGCTATTGTTTGCTATCTTTTTTTTTTCATATGTCAAATGCGTTGACCAGGAAGTGAACCCGGGCCAGCTGCTTGGAAGGCAGCTATGCTAACCACTAGGCCATCAATGCTTGACTGCTATTCTTTTAGTTTAATGATTATATAGTATGCATTAATTTATGTTCTCTCTCTAAAATCAAATTGAGGTACAATGAACAAACAATGATACTTTAATAACTTTGATAGTTGTTTTTCCATTACTCGTCAACTTTTAATATAACTTATTGTACCATATCAATCAATTTTAAAAAGCTTTAATGTGCTGTGTGCATTATTAAAATGTAGGAGTCATCCATTATTATAGGTAGTAGGAATTATTAATTAAACAATTCAAAACAAAGCAAAACTCTCCATATAGTAGTGCCATCTTGTGCTAACAACAGCAATCAATGGATGCCAGAAGGCTTATGCATAAAATCCCTATCTAGTGCCTACTCATAGTGATCATGTGATGTTTCGTGAATTACGAAATACTTGGGAGTTTAAAAAGTTGATTATAACATTTTGTATTATTTTTTGTTTATATATTTTTAATTAAAACAAAATCGCTGATTTTAATTTTTATATGTATACGTCAACAATTATAATTATAAAGAAAATTAATGAAATTCTTCTTTGAAAACTTATGAATAATTACTATTATTTAAGAAATGAATTCAGCCTTAGAGAAAATAAAAATGAAATAATAGTGTCGATATTTTAATTCTATTTCATCAGTGATATTGCTTTTTAAATATTGTCTTTTTTTATGATTTATATAAGTCATCTGCGAAACAAAAATAAATAAATAAATAAAGATAATCAAATCAATATTTAAATTTTAGTTTTTTTTTTTTTTTAACAAATGTGTTAGTAATGAAAGAAAAGTTAATTCAATTTTTTTCTGTAAAATATGGTTTGTTTTATTACAATTTGTTTGCGATTAAAACTTAATAAACGTTAATTATCGAAATTAAATTTGTTTATATTAATATAATTATAAACATAAAATTCTGTACTGATGATAGGTTTAAAGCTGAAAGAAATTATAACTAAAAACACACATACACGTATATATTTAAAACCTCCACTCAATCACACATTTTTAAAACATAGGATATTTGAAAAAAGAAAAATAATCGTCCATAATGGTATTTAATACTAAATCAATATTCAAAAGTTAGCAAAAATTTCAGTCTTTTATATATATCACTATTATTTATTCACCTTTTAACAATATTAAATTATTATAATTTGATTTATAAGTGTCAGAATTCCTGCCCAGCATCTTTGACACTAATCATTTCAGATAAATACATTAGTAATTATTAGTAATCATTTATCAAACTAGAAATTATTTCCAGTCCAAATATAAACTTTAAATATTAATTAAAGGTTAATATATGCTTTTTTTTTTTTGTCTTTATTCATCTATTTATTTCAAAGTGAAGAAATGAATTTGAATTATTCCACGTGTTTATATAAACAGACGTATTATTCTTTAATTAAGATTTAAAGTTTATACATGAGTAAAAGACAATATTAAGTTTAATAAATGATTAATAATCATCTTTAATGTATTATCTGAAATGGTATGTCGTCAAAATTGTGAGTCCAGAAATTTGATATTTTTAAATCAAATTGTAGTAAACACACATATATACATAAAAACAGGCAAAACTCTCTATACGTATTGCTACTCAGTGCAAGCCAGAATAATCATTGGATGCCAGAAGGCTTGTGCATAAAATCCCCATCTATTGCCTACTCATCCAATATCCCGAGACTAGTTTCTGGCTTGTGGCTTTCGTCAATGAGGAGCCTTGAATCTGAGAGCACTGCACAAGTCAGAAATTAATCTGGGGATATTGGATGAGTAGGCAATAGATGGAGATTTTATGCAGAAGCCTTCTGGTATCCATTGATTATTTTGGCTTGCACTGAGTGGCAATTTGCCTGTTTTAATAGAAATGTTGATCATGTGATATTTATTGGCTTAAAACATATATACAAATATAAGTCTTTACTGCTGAGACATATATTTATATGAATTAATATCATATTTAGAAGCAACGACATTAGATCACAAAAAACTGATGTAATTTTTTTTTTTTTACATTTTCGATTCTATTTTATTATAGACTATAAGGTACAGCCATATTAGAAATTATTCTAGAACTATATCAACATAATATATTTATTGATATGTGATAAAATTACACACCACCATTTTTTATATACATATGTGTAGATATATACTTGATTATATATATGCAGGTAGTCTCTCCACATTCATCGAGTCATTCTAACCATAGATTTACTCATAATTTGAATAATTATTAAGTAAAAAAAATCTAAATTTAAATTCATAAATTTCACATGCAACACCATCTTGTAATTTCCTCATCTTTTACAATACATCACTCGTAGTGCTCTCTTTCTCTTTTTGATAACTTCATTGTTCTATATTTTTTTGTCAATTATTTTTGATGGTGATTAAATGTATGTCGCTTAAAGTATATTGTAGTGTTGATGTATATGTTAAACATTTATATTATATAGTATGCATTATTATTCATGGTTACAGGTATTCAAGGTAAGCCTTAGAACCAAATGTCTGATATTATGGGAAGAAATATCTGTGAAAAATTTATGTATATATATATATATCATTAGAAACCGGCCAACACTTAGGCAATCCCATATAGATAACAATCAACAATCTCAAACTTTTGTCAAGGCTTTTAACAATAAAGTTAGAATCCCATCTTTATTTATGGCCCTATATATTTATATAGACCCTAAAGATTGCAACTTGAGCACAGAGATTGAAATTATTGATACAAAGAAGTTTAAATGAACAGATAAATAAAACCTGTTTTGAATGCAGATTAATACATAGTCAATGAATAAGTTAATAATGGATATTATATGAGTTAAAAATTAAAAAGAAAATGAATGAGTACTGTTGAACTGACAATTATATAAATATAAAATTATTAAGCATATCATTGAGGTTGAGCTAATAAGAATAAAGGTTAAGTTTGTAAGGAATAAAAGTAATTAGGGAATTATTAAAAATGAATAATATATTTAGATTAATAGTTGATCTTGAATACGTATGTATACAGTTAGGAATACACATGTATAATTCATATTTATTTTCTATTTTTGATTTATATTGTATATTTTATTTTATATTAACTGGATTATTTTACTTAGGTTTGATTATGTTTATTTCTGTTTAATTATGTATTGTTATATATTTTATGTTGTTTTTGGTTTTTTATTATTTACATTTTTTATAGTGTTATTTATATAGTTATGTATTTTTATTTTATTTTGTTCATTATATCATGGTTCTGAAGATGATTGCAGGACAGTCGAAATGTAAGGTGTATGTATATATGTACAATAAAGGATTTTGCTAAAAAGAGTTCAAAGTGGTTTGGATAAATTGTATTTACTAATTGCTATTATAATTTTCAAATTGCACCTAAAGTATTACTTAAATAATAAATATAATAAATATTTAAATACATCCATATATTATATGTTTATGTTTTCTGTATATAAAATGACACCAAAAATAATCAAACTACAGAAAATTGGAATTTTTATTGGTGGAAACTATAATTTGGTGATGTCAGACTAATATTAGACTTGTAATAATAAATTAGATGTCTTTTCATAACAATGCCATTAAATTGAAAAATTGCATATATCAAAATAAATAATAAATAAATATAACTTGGCTTAAATTTTATGAATAATTGTTGAAAACTGATATAATAAGATTAGGAACAATATAAAAATTAAAAAAAAAAAGCAATCAAATATATCATTAGCTATTATTATATAGTTAAGTAGAGCTACCTGGATTTTTAAAAATATATGGAATATAAACATGATGCAGAGAAAAATTAAGGCTAACCTATATAAAACAAACAAAAAATGCAAAAATACCTTTTCTATTAAAAATGATAGATTCACATAAGAAAGAAAAATGAGAAGTCACAAAAAGATGAATGAGATTTTATAAATATTGATAGAACAAATATAATCAACTGTTAATTCTAGTGGCAACCAGATTTTAAAGTACTTAACAAAAAAGTTGACTATGAAAAATTCCTACAGAAATAAATCACTAAAAAGTATAGACAGAATCATATTGACTTCATACATCCATATACATAATTACAAAGATGATAGGAATATTTCATGGCTAAGATTTCAGCATTTAATTCAAACCTTCCAACTAGAAAAGAGTTGTTCATGTTTGATTTAAACAACATTATTGACTAAAGTTTGAGAGGAAAAAAATGTCAAAATAGTAGAAAGATTTAATAAATCTTTCAAAAAAGAGATGATTTATTAGACCGCAAAAAACAGTGTGGAATTTTAAAACTACCACTGCCTAACAAAATTTTGAATCTAAAAAGAATTACCATCTTGTAACTTCTGAAGGAATAAGATAACTTGGTCAGGTCATTCAACCATTGAATATAATATCACACCATGTGTTATCAAGAGGATCAACAGGATCAAGAGATTTAATATCTATAGCACTTGATGAAGACAAAAAAATAATTTGACTAGAGTATTGCATGATTATTTAAATTTACTAATCAAAAGATATTATCTAAATATTCTAGTGTTCAAACAGAAATAATATAGATTTCTTATTTTTACAGTTATTAATTACAACATCTTGGAACTGAATATAAAACTGTAGAAACCTTAAGAGGCACTCAGAATTCTGCTAATTACTGTTTAATAGAAGTCGATATGTAGATGAATTATGTATAATTACTTACAGTTTTGAAAATGTGTAATAAAGAGTAATTATCTAGCTAGCATTACACAGCCAGACAGCTGTTTATAAATGATCACAAAAAAGTGATGATTTTTAACATAATCTCAATTAGGACATATTATGCTATTTAGGAGGAGCCATTATCTCAGATAGAGTTCAGAAGAAGATATTAAAAAAGCGACAATAAATAAGACTAGTAATGTGCTTATCAATGAGTGTATATATGAAGTCTATAAAATTGAAAATTAAAACATGTTTAGAGTCTTCAAAAAGACATTTTTTTTAACATTTTGAAACTAGCATTGCAACATAAGCACTGATAAAATGATCACAGGTATCACATCTCAAACATTTTTTTAAATATCATTATCTTTAAAATTTCACGAATAGAAGGAATCAAATCAGACCTTACAATAAATTGAACACAATGCATATGTTTGACATGATGAGCTATCCTTTTCTAAATTAAATTATACTCGTCTACTTATTTAAATGAAACTCTTTCAGTAACATGACAATCACTAAGAACAGATATATTAAATAAATAACAACTTGTTAATTACAATAATGCCTTATATTCAGGTTCAGAAGAGTCTCCATCAAATAAAGCTTACATATTTTATGAAATCATACATTTACTAGTATTATCACTATTATTTATATTGCTATTCTTGTAATTACAGATATTGCAATTACTTCCATTTTAATAAAAAACCATCATGCATGAAAAACTAGCCAAAATTTTGATAATTCATTTTAGACAAACTTTTCTATATTTTTGGGATTTGTAAGTTCTAAAACCAATTGGCATGTTATGCATTTTTTGGGATGGGGTGATATTGGTTTAATCATATATGAGATGTATCACATATGTTATAGATGTGAAGACTAGTAAGAGATTTTCTAAAATGCATATTGTATTGAACTTGAGAATGATTTTCATGGATAGATAGGCTCATTTATGTTATATATTTTTAAGGATCCTTTAAATAATAAAATAGCAATTGCTTTTATTAGAAGGATTTGTCTGAGGATAGAATACATACAACAATTGTAATCAAGAAAAAGTATGGAATTCTTACAGAAAAAAGTTTACTGCAGAAGTTTAAAAGATAGCATCATAAACTGTTAATATATAGTATATGTGCACATATTTGTGTTTTATGGATTAATATATATCATCACATAAGGTAATTTTTAATCTTGTTTTTTTCTTTCATTTTACTAACTTTGTTTTCTAACTCATTTAAAACTAACTGATAATGAGTCACAAAACAAATTTCATTCAAATATTAACCATAGAAAGATTTTCTTTTTACGACTACTATTTTTACAGAAATGCCTATAACATGTATATTAATATATAGGGTATATGAGCACAGACTTTCATATGACCCACCACTCTCCACAATATCTCATAATACTGATACACCCAAACACATATTAATATTAACATGTATATTAATAGAATGTAAGCCACAATTTGTTCATGAATAGCACACAGATGCTCAATAATATTTAAACCATGATTGATAAAATATGAAAGATGTTAATGTCATTCCATTGCTCTTTAAATCAACATTTTACATATGTAACTTTACAAATTGGACCATTGTTATTTTAGATTATAATGAAAATAGTGTTGCATTGTAGGATAAACATAGCAATGCAAAGTTTTGGTGTAGTCTGCAGCTGTGATATGTAATGATTGGAGTAAAAGAATACCATGATATAATTATCAAAATTATGACAATTCCATTATATTTAACAGTTGATAGAACAATAATTATTAAACTTAACAAGTATATGGACTGGAAAAATATAAATAGTTTATTTTTTGGCATTCATATGTGAATATTCATCAATTAGTTAATTCTCATGCTCACAACACTACTACAGTGTTCATATTAGACACCAATGAAATAAATCATACAAACATTCTGAATGATGCTCCTTATGGATTATTTTGATAGTAAAATTTTCATATAGATGAGGATTGATTTTTGCAGTTTTTTTTATTTGTCTGTGGTTTCATGCATTGTGGTTATAATTCTTTATAATATCAGTTAACAATTGATTGCAAAGTTTTATTTATTCATGTTTATTAAATACTATTGTCATTTTCATTAATATCAATCTTGAATCTTTAAACTGTTATCACTTTGAAACAATAAGCTTACAACCTAAAAATTTAACTTCTAAAAAAACAGATAGATGCATTATTTTTTAAAGCCTTATGAAGCTTGTATCAACTTTCTGTCAAATAATCTTTGTTATTTCATTAAGATTATATTTATGAAAGAAAAATGTTATATTGTATTTCAACTTTTGTGCTAATTGATATAAAAGCCGTTATATTTTGGGAAAAAAAACCATTGCTTTAGTAACTTTAGAAACTTAAATATAGAAAGATATTGTAAGTTAAAAGCAATGAAAAAAAATGGGTGATAGATTAAAGAAATGTGAATACTAATGCTGGAAAATCTTAATGGATTTAAGTATAGAAAAGGCAAGTAGAGGAAGAGGTCAGTTTAATCAATATTTGAAAGATAATTGCAAGTGAAAGGAATGTACACTGACGCAAGTAAAAGCTTGATGATAATTTGTGAAAAGACGCATTACTGGAGGGAGGGGGAGTAGCTTAATATAAATAGCTATTACCTTTTATAATAATTAATACCGGATATTAATTAAACCGCGAAAAGGTATAAAATAGTATGTATGTAAAAGAGCAGGAGCTTTTTCTTACTCTTCTTGTGATGGTGCTATTGCATCGTGGGACGTCAGTAAGAAAGGAGTCAAAGAAAAAATTGTTGGAAAAGTTGTAGCGACTTGTCTGCTATGAGGGACGTCATCCCAGAAACCGTGCCTCTGTAGATGCAAACAGCCAGACAGGGAACTTAAAGAGCGCATCGGTCTTAATTTTAATTTGTGTTCGCCTGATAAGGCTCATGAGAACTGTGCAAAGTCGGACTGTGAATATAAACAATTTTTTAGTTATTTACTCAGGTCTGAGAATAGTGAAGACAGTGATTAATGTTTAATCATGCGGAGTATTAGCATTTAGTGGGAAATAGTCCTCCAATTCAAGGACTGATTTGGTCAAATTAGTAAATGCAGAACTTTAGGTAGAGATATCTGCGGTGGTCAATTGTTATTAATCATCGGAATTACAAAAGGCGCATTTGTATATAATGTGTTATGTATATTAATGTAAATAAATATATTTTCATATTTTATTTGTTGTTTTTTAAAACTTGTAGTCTATATTTTTGTTGGCATTCAGCCTCGTGGTTGAATACACAGCAAAAGCTAATATTACAGATGTTCCGGTTACTTTGTTTAACCCTTGTACGCATTATACTATGGAGAAGATGAAAAGAGTAAACAGTAATAACAACAACAAAAAAGTCAGACAAGACTTATTTAATATATATATATTTGTAATATAGCATTAAATTTCTAAACAGACATTTTATTGATTCTATATAAAACAATTTCTTCTGGCAATAGACATTGTAACAATAAACCATTTGATAGTTATAATAGATGTTGGAGAAGATCTAATAAAAGAATTAAAGCTAAAGGCAAACAAAAATACTTAGGAAAAAAAAATTAATGAAATGGAAATAGTTTTTGGCGCCAAATAATTCTAAATTTTAGAAAACATTTTTACTCATTTACAGTACGTATTTATAAATAAATTTACTGTTTGTACTACGTCTAATTAATCTTTTCATATCAAAAATAATAAACATATTATTCGGAATTAGACTGTGAAACGATAAAATAAATTTGTAAGAAATAGATTAAAAAGTAACTGAAAAGCAGTAAAGTAAACTCGCAAAAAAATAATTATAGTAATAAAATGTTAATACTGTGGACTGTTTCTTTTATAGCTTGGTGTCAGTTTCATTCGCTGATGTAACATAACAAAAGTCAGCTATGAAATATTCTTTTTATTTTTTTGCTATTAAATCTGACTGTTATAATAAAAGTTGATAAAGTGTCAGGACTTTTAATTGCTAAAGTTTTGACTTTTGATAAAACTTTCTAATATATTTTATTAAATGTCAGACAATAGTGTAATAATTATCCCGATATTTTGATTGCGTATTCAGTTCACATTTCAAACATTTTACTTCATTTCTGCATTTGTTTACTACCACATAACATTCATTTTTGCATTATATTATTTAATTAAAAATTAATTAGTTTTGAAAATTCATTGCATTATAATAAATAGTAATTTGATACAGAAACTAATAATTAAAAAAAATAAATTTAACTATATCAGATTAATTCAAATAATTTTATATTTAAATATTAATTACAATTAAATATCTACATCAAATCATGAAATTCGGTAAAACAATATATAAATAATCCATTTCATGGCAAGAGTATCTCCAGAATTTTCTGTGTAAAGAAGAAGACAATATTCATCAGAATAGTCAAATGCTGGGTGGTGAGATTTTATGGCTTTTCTTCTTTGTTTTATTCTCTAATTAAGAATACCTTGATATTTATTTACTCAACAACAATTGGATGGTGAATGGATTGTCTATAGGTTGAAACTTGAAAGAAAAATTCTAAGATTAATAATTTTTATTAGTCATTGATTAGATTAGAGATTATCCACTTAATGAATAATATTTGTGTACTGTAATTTTCTTTATACCACCACTCTTTAATGAATGACTAATATATTTCCATCAAGTGGTTTATATCAAGATGTTATGTTATAGTACGATTAATATTAAGAAAAATAGGTGTGAAACTGTGTGTACTCCATAAGTTAAAAGTGTTAAATAATTACATGTGAAAGTAAACGAGTTGATTTAATAAAAACGAAAATTAGAAATTACAAATGGTTTTTCAAGCAAGGTGTAAAATAAGATGGAAGATCTGAAATAATAAGTAATTAAATGAAGGATTAAAAATGTAAAGAACAATTCAATTAATTAGTTCAGAAATAATCCCAGAATACTTTTGAGAATAAAATTGTTAAGGAATAAACAATAGAACAAAAAGTAGATACAATCTAGCGGGAAAAAGTCAAGTTAGTGTCAGTCCTGTTTTTCTGAGAGACTTATGTGTAGCGTGAATTTCGGAACAGGACCAACGATGGGAGGAGAACCAGATATTCGGGTCTGAAGGTAATAAAGACCGACCTAGAGTAATTATACAGACTATACCTGTCTTATTATTATTTTGTAAGCCTTACAGTCACTAGTAAACTACTGATAATCCTGTTTATAAATGCTTGTTAATTTTTATACTAATAAAATCTTGTATCTGTTAAGCGAGATATCTTAATTTTATGCAAGAGAGTAATAGTTACTTGAATTGGGTGTGTTTGATTATTTTTCGTAAGTAACATTAAATCAAGTACATCACAATTTTGGCACAGTCAGGCGAAAACCTGTTTTTCAAGCTTTATGAAAGAAGTACACCGAACAGTAATTCAGAAGTCGGTGAGTTATTAAAGAATTAAAATGTCGATAGGACAAGCTAATATATCAGAATTTGGGATAGATAATCCACACGAATGGCCCTTTTATGTGCTTCAATTACAAAATTATTTTAAGTTAAATAATATTATTGAAAATGACAGGAAAGTAGCAGCGTTATTATGTTTGTCAGGTAGAAAAGTTATTGAAATAGTAAGCAAATTGTATAATGGACAAGTTACAGATAGTAGTAACTACGATGAGCTGGTTCAAAGACTAACATTATTTTAGCCCAAGACCATCGAAGTATTTAGTTAGGTTAAAATTGAGAAACCGCAAACAAGACAAACTCGAATCGATTAAAGAATATGATATTGTTCTACGCCAATTAGCAAAGAATTGCGAATATGGTGCTATTCAAAAGGGAATAGTATACGAATCAGTGGTAGAACAAGCTTTAGCTTTTTCAAATAGAACGGAGGAAAACTCTAGGGATATTTTTAAAATAGAAAGTATAAGGATTATACTAAAGAAGGGAAAAGTTTTAAAATAAAATGTTATTGTTGTGGAAAAGTAGGTCATTTGTCTAAAAGCTGCAAATGGAGAAATGAAAAATGTTATAACTGTGGGGGCAAAGGTGTGCAAAAAAACCTAAACGAAAACCTGATTATGGTAAAGATCAGAAACAGTGGAAAACAGTAATTAAAAGAAATATCTTTAAAAATGAGCAGGATCAATTAATGCTAGAGATTAAGTTAAGTAACAAAAGAGTACAAATGGAAATAGATAGTGGCTCTGGAATTTCTTTAATATCCATGAAAAAGTGGAAGGAAATATCCACAGAGAACCCTCAGTTTAAAATACAGAAAGCTAACATTAATGTTAGAGATGTAAATGGGAACCCGATCAAGTTAATTGGGAAATGTGAAGTAATAGTTGGTTTTAAAAATAAAAACTACAAATTACCTATATATATAGTAGATAAAGATATTAATCCATTAATAGGAAGAAACTGGTTTAAAGACTTAGGCATTAAATTTAATATAGTTAAAAAGGTCTCGGTTGAAAAAGAAATGATAGAGTTATATCCGAATTTATTTACCCATTGACTTGCACTTAAATGAAAATGCTAAACTGGTTATTTGTAAACTGAGAAAAATACCGTTTGCCCAAAGGCAGTTAGTAGAGGAATAAATAGAAGTGTTAGTTAAAAAAGACGGGTTATCCCCAATCGAGGAGGCGGATTGGGCCACACCAATTGTTGTGTTAACAAAACCAGATGGAAAAATTAGGCTGTGTGGAGATTATAGAACAATAGTAAATAAATATCTTAATAAAGGAGCTTACCCAGTGCCGAATGTACGTGAGATTCTCAGTAATCTAGCTAAAGCAAAAAAATTTGCGAAATTGGATTTAAATTCGGCATATCACCAACTAAAAGTTACGGATGATACAGCTCGGTTATTGGCAATTATGACCCCTTTTGGATTATTCAAATGTAATCGTCTCCCTTTTGGAATTACATCAGCTCCAAATATATTTCAAGCAAAAATAAATTCAATATTACAAGGCTTGGAAGGAGTGACGCCATATTATGATGACATTTTGATTACTGCGACATCACCGGAGAAATTAAGAAGTAAAATTCAAAAAGTATGCGAAAAACTAAATAACACAGGGGTAAAATTAAATGTTAAAAAATGCGTTTGGGAAACTGAAGAATTAAAGTTTTTAGGCCATCTTATTTTGGAAAAAGGGAAAAGTCCGTTAACTGATAAAATTAGGGCAGTCAAAGATGTCCCAAGCCCAATAAATGTCAAGCAACTTCAAACTTTTCTAGGTTTAATTAATTTTTTCGAACCTTTTCTAAAGAACAAAGCGTTGGTCGCAACTCCTTTATACGAACTGCTATGCAAAGATCAGAAATGGATTTGGAATAACAAACATGAAAAAGTGTTTAAAGCAGTTAAGGAATTGTTAACCTCTAGTATCTTATTAGTGCATTTTGATAGCGACAAAGACATCACTATTACTACAGATGCATCACAATACGGAATCGGAGCAGTTTTAGTGCATCAAATAGACGGTCATGAACGTCCTGTAGCTTACGCTTCTTGGACTTTGTCTAAAGCTGAAAAAAATTATAGTCAGCTGGACAAAGAAGCTTTGGCAGTTATGTTTGCTGTGAAAAAATTTCACCAGTTTATTTATGGATGAAAATTTGAATTAGTAACAGATCACAAACCTTTGTTAGGGATTATAGGAAAAGATCATCTGATGCCAGAGCATTTAAGTCCACGCATGCTCAGATGGGCTAATACTCTTATTGCTTACGATTTCAATCTAAAATATCAAAAAGGAAATATAATTTCTCATGTGGATGCTCTATCCAGAGTGTCCGGAAATAATGACAACTATGAAACTGATGTGGAAGTTAATCATATTGACAATATGAAATCACAAGTCATAAATAGTAAAGTAGTTCAGACATTGGACAAATGAAAATGACAGGTATGTGTTTCTTAAGAAATGGATAAGCAAAGGTTGGCCTAATAAAAAACCTGAAAATTTAGCAATGGGGTTTTGGGTCAATAGAAACCAATTGTCAGTCTGTAAAGGGTGTATTAATGTGAGAGACAGAGTAGTTATACCTCCTATAGGAAGAATGAAAGTTCTAGAACTTTTGCATCAGGGGCACCCAGGCATTGTGCGAGCTAAAGCTCTAGCTCGAAGTTATGTTTGGTGGCCGCAGTAAGTAATGATATTGAAAAGTATATTAAGAAATGTGATAAATGTAAGTCTGAAATAGCTCTGCCGAATAAACAATATTCTTCTTGGCCTAAACCAATATATCCATGGCAAAGACTGCATATAGACCATGCGGCTCCAATAGAGGGAAGAAATTATTTAATTTTAATTGATGCTTTCTCTAAATGGATAGAATGTCACGAGGTTAAAAATACGAGTGCAAACGAAACAATAAAATGTTTAACAGACATATTTTATATACGTGGATTTCCACAAGTAATTGTCTCGGACAATGGAACTGGATTTGTGAGTGAAGAACTAAAAATACAATTTGGGAAATGGGACATCAAACATGTATTTACACCCCCTTACCACCCTGAATCAAATGGTTTGGTGGAAAACATGGTAGGGCAAGTGAAGAAATATTTAAGAAAAAACAAAAATATGGATATGAAAAACATCTTACAGGAATTCATGATGTATCAACATATAACTCCATCAAGAACGACTGGAAAATCGCCAGCTGAAATGTTATTCGGTTGGAAAATACGAACTAATTTAGATTTTTTGCGACCTGATACACACATATATATAAATATAAGCAAGACCCAGTGAAAAACTTTAACATTGGAGATATGGTAATATTCAGAGATATACTACGAAAACAATGGGTTAATGGAAAAATTGAATGGGCGCGATCAAGCAAATTTATGATATTAAAGATGAAAACAGAATTATATATAAGCATCACAAAAATCATATTCGTAAAAGTGAAGATGACATACAACTAGATATGTTCCAGCAGTTTCAACATGCAAATGAAAAGAATTTAGATAAACAGATGCTACTGACTGACATCCAAGAAGATGCGGTAGAAGAGGATAAAATACAGACCAATACGATGTAAAAGAAGACCTTTGTACTTAAAAGAATATGTATAAGATGGATAAACCGTAACTTCTGGAGTGGGGGAGAAATTGTTATGTTATAGTATGATTAATATTAAGAAAAATACGTGTGAATTTGTGTGTACTCCATAAGTTAAAAGTGTTAAATAATTACAAATGAAAGTAAACAAGTTGATTTAATAAAAACGAAAATTAGAAATTACAAATGGTTTTTCATATATATATTTTATAAAAGCAAGGTGTAAAATAAGATGGAAGATCCGAAATAATAAGTAATTAAATGAAGGATTAAAAATGTAAAGAACAATTTAATTAATTAGTTCAGAAATAATCCCAGAATACTTTTGAGAATAAAATTGTTAAGGAATAAACAATAGAACAAAAAGTAGATACAATCTAGCAGGAAAAAGTCAAGTTAGCATCAGTCCTGTTTTTCTGAGAGACTTATGTGTAGCATGAATTTTGGAACAGGACCAACGATGGGAGGAGAACCAGATATTCAGGTCTGAAGGTAATAAAGACCGACCTAGGGTAATTATACAGACTATACCTGTCTTATTATTATTTTTGTAAGCCTTACAGGCGCTAATAAACTACTGATAATCCTGTTTATAAATGCTTGTTAATTTTTATACTAATAAAATCTTGTATCTGTTAAGTGAGATATCTTAATTTTATGCAAGAGAGTAATAGTTATTTGAATTGGGTGTGTTTGATTATTTCTCGTAACATTAAATCAAGTACATCACACAAGGTTACGAGGGCAATAAGTTGCTACTTATCAATTTAAACTGTAGTATTTCCCTATCTATATATATTGAACAATAATAAAGATATGTGTAAGAGATTATGATTTGGGTCAACTGATGAGTGTTAGTTCAGCACAAAATATACATCTTTTTCACATGTCTTTGGTCATATATGTATGGTTATATCCCTCCACAAGGTGATAAAACCAGATAGAAACCAGTCTCTACCTTGCATGATAATGGTGTAGTGAAAATTACATACAGGAATATTATTCATTAAATTCTAAGATTATTTGGAACTTTAAAAAAATCCCTATTTTAACTACATTTAACTTACATCCTGAGTATGGAAAGTATGTAAATTACCTTCTAGATCAATGCTGTATTATATTTGGGAAATTTTGTAAAAAAAATAGCATTTAATATACTGAACGGGAAAATACATATTTGAGACAGCAGTGCTCAGGGATTTATATTCTTTTTTTATTTTTACAAAATATTATTTATGCATACTCATTTGCAATTTATTTTAATTCATATTCTGCTCATAAGCAATTTAAATAAAAATTAAAAGCTCTGGCAAATAAATTGAATGGATTATTACTTTTGGGAGTTCACAAAAATAATTTTATTATTATATTTATTTCTGAAAAACTAGAACCCTGATAGTAATACAGATATTTGAAAAGTTATAACAATAACTGACAAAAGAGATAATATTGAGCATATAAAGTTTACTACATCTCTTGACATTTTAATAGTTATATTAACATAAAACAAATTAATGAATTGAAAGGCCTACAGCACTCAGGGTTCCCAGGCGGTCACCCATACAAGTACTAACTGAGCCTAACATTGCTTAATTGCGATGATGAGATGAAAACCTGTGTTTTCAACATAGTATGACTATAGCATTGGTGGTTGAGAGGTCAGCGACAGCTGCTTTACAAGCAGTTGTCCCGGGTTAGCGAGTTTGCTTCCCAGCTGATGCTATGACACATGAGGAAAAAAAAAAGAATTCTTTTGCCTTGCATGGTTTAGTGCAATGGAAGAGTAGTGGTCTCTGGAACTTCAGGTCCATTGAACATTGCTCTATTTATATCACTTTTGAGCAATAAATTATTTGATTATTTTATATAACCTGCATGGTTTAGGGTTATGATAGAGTAGCAGTATGAGAACTCAAGGTGCAAATAAATTATGACTCTATACTAAAAATTTGTTTTCAATAGCAAATAAAAAAGATAAAATTTTATATGACAGAAGCTTTTACTGTGGATTGCTGCATTATTACATCCTGCAGCTTTAGCTTTGTCACAGAGATCAAATTTGTTATGAATTCCTGAGCAATAAATGATTCAAATCCATTAGTTCTACTCTTTCAATAGCTGCATAATCATATTTATTATAATTGAATGCAAATTGTTGCAGAATTTTTCAATAGTAATATACAATTGTTTTACTGCATTGGAGACTGAAACATTATGTTACAATGATATTTGAAGCAACACTTCAATTATTACATCAAGATATAAATGAATAAAAGTTTAAATTTTAACACAGATAATTTATGCAGCTATATATACTTATAAAATAGTGATTATACCAGATTTAAATATGGGTTAAGCAGATGTTTGTCCATGAAATGATAACCTGAAAGGGAGGGAGCTCAGTTTCTTTTAAAAGTTTTGCTTAAAAATTATTATTAATTTTATTTCATTTGTAATGATAAAATTATATATAGATCAAAATAACATGTAAATACAGATCCAAATTTTAGAAATACATTGTTGGGAATGGTGAATATACTTGGCATTGAATAGTTGATTTTACTAACTAGATCCAATTGCTTTTTAACATTAAACACATTTATGTCTTTAAACAGTTACATAACTGTATTCAGGAAAGTTTGGAGTGTTTAAAGTTACAACGAATAATGCTAAAGTCAGTTATAAAGCAATAAGTGTTAGTAACATTAAAATATGTGTTGTGAGAAGTAGTGGGATTTCTTTTAGATCATTGTGAATAATTACCGATGCATTGCAGTAATGGAAGTGTTTTATATATTTATGAAGTAATTGCTAGGTATATTTTATCATTGGCTGTGGGACATGTGTAGATAATGTAAAGAGCTATTGTAATGAATTGATTTAATTGTGTAATTGATGTAAAAAAAACCCAATAACAATTGAATTGCTATTGTTTTTTAATATGATATTTATTAAGTATTCCACTTCTTGTTCTGAACTATTATTTGGTTTATATTTATATATACAACTAATATAATATGTTAGTCAACCACAGCTCTGAAAAATACTGCTTAATTGTTGATATTATAAAAAGCAATATAACAATAGGCATTATATATATAAAAAAAATTTCAAAATAATATTTTATTATGTATAAAATCAACGCAAGAAAAATGAATATTTTATAGAACATATTTGAAAAACTCTGCTGATTTAATTACAAAATAAAATTATCATGTAATGATATATATAAGCTGTATCAGAATAAAGAGATATTTGATTATCCCAACAAAATAAGATAAAGCAATAATAATAAAGTTGAAATTGGTAATGTAGGAGTAATTTGTTAAGAAATCAGAATAATCACTAGAGTTGATATAATATATAAACATCAGATTCAACTTTCACTATCATATCACATTCGTTTATATGACAATACTATGCACAAACACAGACTCAACTTTCACTATTATGTCACATTAGTTTATATGACAAACATATTGATTAGTCATCAAAATAAGATGAAAGGGATGAACTGAGGAAACATTTACAATGAAATAACACAAGTTTAATAATGATCATAATATTAAAAAATCCTAATAATATTTGTAATAAATTATAATCAAACAGTATATATCTGATGCTAGTATTGATATTTATTTCTCAATAAATCTTTCCATGTCTCTTATATTTTTATGGTAAAAAAGATATATATATATATAATTTAAACATTTTCAATATTAAAATATCTATAAATGTTAAATATTCATTAAAAAAATAAAAAATATTTTCAATAAGTTGTGATTAGAGATTACTTGATCACTATACACACTCCTTCATACACCAGTATGATAAACATGTGTACTTATAACATACATTATTTTAAAATTTGTATCACAATCATTTCTCAAGGATATTAGATTTTAAAAAAATACTATGTATCTATCTGTTGTAATGTGATATATATATATTGTGATAGTAGAAAATTCCATTAAGTCTGCAAAATTACTAAGATTACACATATCATGGTAGCCAACAAGAGGGCACCACTAGGTGTATGGCCTAGCACTAGATCAAGAAGCTTCTTTCAATGATTGTAGTGATTATTTATTTACATATTATGGCCACATAATATTTAGGCATAATCTGCGGACTCTAATAATTACAATTTATGTTCTTCCCAGAGGACACAATAGCTGTTAATTCTATAATTAAATTAATAAAAGAGACACTCAAGTATGCTTTAATAATCTTTATTATATCCTATTTTTATTTCAATCTCTTTTCCAAATCTTTCTTTCACAGCATTGTAAACTAACTTGATCTACTTCCAAAACATAATACCCACAAAAATTAACTCCATTAATTACCAATTTTATAATGATCCTATTATTTAACATTTTTATAACCTTTCCCAAGGAAATGCCTGTCACAGCCCTATAACTGACAATGACTCAATCTTTTATGGAGACTTGTCCAAATAGAGGTGAACATCAAGGCAATTTAATACTAGAGTGAGCTGTATTGCATTTCACTCCAACCTTCTACCTTCATTCATGTTAATTTAATACTTATCATTAAAAGATGGTGCAAATTTCCAGGTGTTTGAATATGATCACCAATTTCACTTTTGACATACTCTTTTTTCCGGCATAAGTTTCCAGGTCTTTTCTTATGATGAAAGTTTTAACTGAATTTTTCTCCCCACCTCCTTTTTGACTTTCAATATCAAGCAGTTAGCATTTGGGAAACTAACCTATACAAACATTTGAATACAATAAAAAAAAAAAGAAATAAATAAAACAAAGTAATATAGTACCATACCACCTCTTTTTAATTTGGTCAAAACAACATGATAAATCCATTAAAAAATCCCATAAACTTTTAAAGTACATTAAACACAGTTGACTGAGTCTAGGTTGATATCATACTAATTATATAATGAAAGTTCACTTAAGCAACAGTTTATATTTACCCTGTTTGATCAGCTGTTAAATTTTTACCATGAGGGTACAATCCATATAGATTTTTACCCTAGTTGATCAGATGTTAAAATTTCACCATGAGAATACAATCCATATAACTTCTGGTGTAAATCCTTTTTATTCCTCTGGCTTCTGAACATGTCTGTGGCTAACTAGATGACTTCATACTTTCCATGTCTGGAAATCACTTGGGTGGTTTCAGGTGTGACTGGGAGATGGTTTTTCCCAGAAGGGAAGTCCTTGATGTTCTCTAGCTGGAGAACATTTTCATAGCAACGTATATTAACACATTTAATGAAAAAGTTCTTAATTAATTCATGAACCAAAGAAATCACAATTTATACATTTTCTGTGAACAGGATTCACACTTTGGATTTATTTTTAGCCATATTTTGTCACTTACAATTTATGTTCTTTTATTCTTTAGGAATTATTAATTAAAGAAAAAGTTCTTGCATCAATTATCACAATATACAACTGACAGACTCTAACAATATTTTTAAGTATAAATACATTTTTTAGCTTGAGTTTCTACAATAGAAATAATTGTGAACTTCTCTAATTTTCCTCCCAATCCACATTTTCCCAAGGAACTAAAAAAAGATTTTAAGGAAAAAAAACATATATCAAGATATTAGTTTATCTTGAGTTATAGTTAATTTGAATAAATTAAAAGAAACTTAAATGATGAAATTCTGATTTATTTGTGAGATAAAAAAACTTTAATTGATATAATAAAGAATATATTTTTGTAAAATTCTTACTATAAACTACAGACATTTTTAGTAAATTATATATATATATGAGATGGCAAAAAATACTATCTCAATATATATAACACCTATTAAAAATTATGAATTTACATACACATAAACTTGGACAGATATTTTAAATTATACATACTTATAAAAACTCATTATTTCTTTTTCTTATATCTATCTCTATCATTCTAGATTAAATTCTAAAGAGAAAACATACCTTTGGTAAAAACAAATGTAAACTTATAAGGGACTGATAAAAATTTATATGTTCTTTTTATCAAATAGATGTGATTTCTGCCATTTAAAATGCATTTATAAATGCTTTCATTTTATAAAAGAATTTCCTTTTATTTTAACAATATTTATGTGCAATCTGATATCTAGCCCTTTAGATCTTACATAATATTTAAAATTGTATACATATAATTTATGCTAGAACTAAGAATTTTTTATTCTTATTACAGATTAATATTCGAAACTACAAAGCAATAACAAATTATATCTTTATGAATTTAAACTTTTCCTTTCATAACAGTTATATTTATTTTATTCTTAGAATATGAAAACTTTTCATATTTTTTAGATATATTTATTATATTTACATTATATATATATAATTTTACAGAAATATAAATAATAACATTGCATCAGCAAATATGAGCATATATTATTTTTATCAAAAGCTTATTCTTAATAATGGTCAAACATAAATTTGTCCATACTGTTGTTTTCAATAATTAATAATAATTCCAACACAATTGAAATAAAACAAGTATATAAAAATAATAAATATTTTCTTTATTGAACTGGTTTTTATCCTATATTAAGGCCCTATTATATTAGGACCTTAATATAGGGTAAAAACCAGTTCAATAAAGAACATATTTATTATTTTTATATAGTTGTTTTATTTCAATTGTGTTGGAACTATTATCAAAAGCTTATGTATATATATGTTGATTAATCAAAAATATATTTTTAAATTTTAATTTGAAAATATTATTGAAAATAAATTTAAAAAAAAATAGATAGTATGTATATAGTATTAATTTACAATAGTTATCAACAGAACAATAAAAAAATAAAAAAAATACATGTTTATAAAATTATGCTAGCAAGAAATAAAAAATATAAAGAACAATACTCTGTTACCATTTTTGATTATTTTTTGCATTCTTTTTACATTTTTTTTTTTAAATATGAAATTTTTTATTTTATTGGTTGATAAATTAGTTATTACAAATAAAAGATTAAATTATATTGCATAATACATTTTACATGAGCTAATTTATAATATAATGATATTTTTTAAGGTCTATTAATTATAGTGGTATTGGTAGGTTGATCAAACTCCATGTAGCTGAAAAGATATCAGGTGGAGTGAGTGCTTGGTCTCTGTTCTTTTATTTTAACCAGTTTGTTATAAAAAATGATTGATACTTTCAAGATGTTGGATTAAAACAAAAATGATACCATTAGGAGCAATAGAATAAAAAATATGAATGTACTTGTTTTGTGTTAGGGAAAAGCACTCTACTTATACTGCTTATTAAATAAGTGAGAGAAGAAATTTGAAATCTACTTACATTTTGATATGTTTGTAATGCTGGACAATTATTAAGAAAGTTTTTTTTATAGTTTCCTTGTAGAATAGAGAACATATTGAGTCTACATTTGTAAGAAAACTTTTTTTATGCTAGAAAGATATTGGTAGAAAGAACCTCAAGATTCATTTAAATTAAAAAAATTCAGCTACAAAATGCCGAAATTTAAATATTTGAATTATCCATTTGTTAGTAAATTTAAATCCAGATTGTGGTGGGTTAATTAGTTCTTTTTTATGTACTTTTTTACATATGTATTCCAGTAATTAATTAATGTTTCAAAAAATGCTTTGTTCACAATTGAAATAATTTATTTTACTATACATTCTAAGTTACTTGATTATTTCTTCATAGTTAATTATAGGAAGGAAAAATAATTTTATAATTATTTAATATATCTATAATACTTTGAATGTAATTGATGAAGAAAAGACTTTTTCATTTTTTCTGTAACTTTCTAGTCAATTATTTTTAAAAAATGCCAACAAAGAATAATATATATATATATTATCTGTAGATCTTAAAAAAACAAAACTAATTTAATGATATCTGTAATGTAAATAAGAATGTCTCCATCATTTATTATATATGAAACAGATTATTAATTTTATTCTTAAATAGAATAAAACATTTTTTCCCTTGATCTATTTTATATAAAATAATATGATTTGGACTTTTTCACTATTATTTAGATTTATTATTATTTTACTGCTAAAATAACAAATGTAATTTTTATGTGTGCATGTATTTTACATTTACTTTCATGTTTACAATTAACTCCTTCATAATCATATTTTTTCCCAATCATTAGTTAGATACTTATATAATAATAGTACGTGTCATGAATTGACTATTTTAAAAGTAAATTTAATCTTATGAATTTGATTTTTGTTTTTTCGCTTTCTCACCTACCTTGAAATTACTGTCTCAATATATATTTCTTAACAATATGCTACTACAATAAGTCTTTCAGGACTGATTTCAAAAAAATCCTCGTCTTTCCTCGTCATTAGCATGACAAACAGTGCTAACTATAAATCAGATTAACGAGTTTCTATTTTGCTTAAAGGATATTATATTTGCTTTATTTAAAAATGAGAAATATAAAGTTTCCACAATTATTAAATGTAATGCTATTTTTTTTCTAATAATCGGAATAGTAAAGCATATATAATTATGTTCTGACCAGGCACAATTATAATCAATTCCATTTTCTTTATCAAACTTATCATGAATATATTAATTGTAATGGGGCATACATAAGTACAACGGCAAAATGACCATTATGTGAATAAAGACAAATTCATTTGACTATAATAATAACAATGAGCATTAAAAAAAACAAGTGATGTTATTACTCAGGAATTCATAAGAAGTTTGAGCAACAGAAATGTTAAAACTGAACCATGATTTGAATTTGGAGTTTCAGAGTCTACCATACTATCATAGCACCAAATCAGGTTAAATAAAAAAAATGTTTACTGATAATAATTTACATGTATTATAGCATTTATCAAATGAATATATATATATATTGTAATGGTATACATATGCCTCACATTAATTTTAAATTAAAATAAAAACAAGTTCATAAATAAAAATAAATTTATTAAAAACTAAAAACTAAAATTAAAAAGAGTTGTTAAACATATATATTGTAACGTTTATTTATATACGTTACAAATATATTGGCATTTGGTAAAAGCTAAAAAAGTAAATTTAGATTTTTAAATTATTTTAATTTATATATTTTGTTAAAACGTGCAATGAAGGTTAGAGTTGTAAATTTTAAACATTTATTTTTTATGCTCTAATTGGAAAGAATAAATGACATACAGATTACTAATCCAGATAAATTAAAAGAATTCCAAAAGTATAATCTAAAACAAAAATATTTTAGCTAATTTAAAGATGGAAGAATAATTCTAAAAAAAAAAGAGAACTTTGTAACTTAAATTTAAGAGAGTAGTGTAAATAGATCTATTGATCTTAAACATGCTGAGTAAAGACGACAAAGAGTGCTGCAAAAGTTCCAAAAATGGACCTGCGATATAAAAAGGAGATGACAACTTCAATCTGGGTCTTCTATTTAACTTCTAGTTACGTCTCTGAAAGTTGGAGGCTTCCACGAGCATAACCTGTGGCAAGAAATATACTTCTACACAGGTATGCCCCTTGCTGTACCAAGCTGTCACGCAAGCATGGAAACGGGACTTGTGAAGACCGCTTTTTGCAATACAAGGGTCACTACAACCGTGCCTTTTCTCCAGCTATAGAATGGAACAATAATGGAGACGTGTGCTCTTCCGATCTGGAAATTCTCATGATCTGGGATCCCATAAACCTACACGAACTTACCGGTATGTTAAGAATAAATTTTCCTGATAGTGACTTAAAAGTTTGCAAACAATTATTTATCTAGGCTTAGACTACCATCCTGATATAGACTTTTCGTATTCAAGGGACTTTCTTATAAAGAATTTTATACAAGATCTTGGAACATTATTAAATTGCGTTCATTATTTAATCTAACTGTTTTTGTTAATCGATTCATTATCTGGATTAGAATGTGTGTACTTTCCAGTTTAGTTAATTCGTAATTTAACTTATAAATATTTTAGTTTGTTAGAATAAAAGAGATTATACTTTTATCAACCTTTTTCATTGTGCGTTATTAATAATGGTTATTATTCTTTTTAGTATTAAAGTTATTATTAGTTTAATAAGATTTAAAAGTAATTTACCTTGCCAATATGTTTGAATAAGCCCAGCAATAATAATCTCAAAAAAAAGATAATTCTAGTTTACCGTAAAATTACCGATTCTTAAAATCTAAGACCAATAATTTTAAAAATATTTTATTTTT
This sequence comes from Epiperipatus broadwayi, assembly GCA_028023455.1. Classification (NCBI taxonomy): domain Eukaryota; kingdom Metazoa; phylum Onychophora; class Udeonychophora; order Euonychophora; family Peripatidae; genus Epiperipatus; species Epiperipatus broadwayi. The sequence continues at coordinate 5,970,893 of JAQFVV010006214.1, read as the reverse complement.
TTTTTATTTGCGAGACATGCTGGCGACAGATATCAGCGGTCTTTTTAGAATAAAAAGACCTGGCGCCTATCAAATAAATTAAAAGCTGATCTCATCAATAGCATAATTCTCAACCATCAATAGGCAAAGTTTGATCAGGAAATATAGCTGTGTTTTTTAGGAAAAGAAATACAACTTTCTTTTTTCTTTTGATACAGCTTGATCAACTCACACTCAAATATAAATTTGAGGCGTATAGTGGCCTAGTAAAACGAAAAACGTTACAATATATTGGCACAGATGGAAAACTTTAAACATATTTTTATTTTATTTTTTAAATGAAAAAAAAAAAGTATTTGCATGTACTTTTTTATAAATAAAAAAAAAGAGTAAAGATTTAAAGATTAATATTTTTTTTTAAAAATAACATAAATAAAAATGGAAACAGGTATTAATTAATTCCTGTAATCTCAAAATGGAAATGATTCTTCTTTTAATTAAACTAAAAAGCAAACTAGCCCTTGGGGCTCTTATATAAAAAAGGCAGATGAAAGATATAGATAAAAATCAGAAAGATTGTTTCCCGCTCTGAAGCAAAATGTCCAATAGAAGCAGCAACCAATGCTTGGACCCTAATGAAAATGATTGATTGTTCAGTGAATCTGGATGATTTGTATCAAAAGAAAATTATTAAAATTAAAAACAGTTCCAGCTTGATTTTTTGAGAAGGGTGAAAAGATGCACTTTTCACTTTCTCTCTCTTATTTCAAATGAAGTTACTGTTAATTTATGAATGGTACTATTGTAGACCAAATCATATCAGTCCTGCAATAAAATAGTACCAGGACTGAACCAGATAGAGCCATCTTCAGAAAAACAGACCAGTCTTCCATGAAAGTATGACCAATAAAGACTTTGTGGGAATTGGCATCAGGAAACAGTTCTTCTACTGTAAGATATGAACTATAAAATTTTAAAAAAGTTAAAAACTTTCATCAAGATTTGACAAGCTTTTAATAATCAAGTAATCCTAATTTCAAAATGAACTTTTGTCTGACTTTTAAGATTTCAAAATCAATTATTAATGTTGAAACAGTCAGCTTTTCAACCCAACTGTTTCACCTACTATATATGCTATATACATATATAGATACCACCAATCCTCGTATATTTATCAAAATTAATGAAAATAAATCCCATATACATTTGAATCTAATTAAGTCAATCATATATGTGTGCGTATATCTTTAAATATTTACTGAATTATTCATTTATATACTCCTTAAGCAAAATGCGCACATATATAGACTATTAATAATTGCAAGGTGAAAAACTAACTGTATGTGTAACTTTAGATTACATATGAATATAAATGTTAATAGATTATAAAACATTTTGTTTTCAATAATTTTATATATTTATTAAATTATATATTTTCAAAATTGTATAATTCTGCATACATCGGTAAATTAGAACGGTCAAGTTACATATATAATAAAATGTTTTTTTAAATCTTAGATTTGTTTACTGGACATACGGTCACCAATATAATTAATCTTTACGGACGTTAGATTAATTAAAAATTTATAAATAGAATAAAACTTGGAAAATGGAATAAATTACGGCCTGTGAGTAGCAATTTTTTGACCTGTTTAAAATTTAAAACAGCAGGCTCCCACTATAATTGGTTACTACCGTAAGGGCCAGAAAAACAATTCTAAGAAAATAAAATCTGAAAGAGAGAGGGGATTCTGGTATAAAAGAAGTAGCAGCCATCTTTGAAGGATTATTCGGAGATATTTTCTAAGAGTCATCAAGATATATTTTAATAAAGTGAATTAATAAAATGTCAGGGTAATAGGCTTCGAATCTAGCCTCTGCCCAGCAAACAGCCAGCTAAGCCGAGAGAATAAGAGCAGAGTATCACAGAATCTAAAGGATGCCATGCGATTCAGAGAACCCTCAGTACAGTGAAACATCAAGATTAACAACAGTAAATACTCTTCTAATCTAAAACCTTCAACTAAATTCCAAGTAAATGCTAGCTTAACCTCAAATTAATGGCCATCTAAATATTGTAAGTGAAAATTATGTATATTTTGTTTTATAACTTTAACCTAAAAACTCACCTAAATTATGATTATTAATTACTGTATTTAAATCCTAATGCCTTGCCTGATTTTAAGACTGTTATCTGATTTTAAACCTGATTCATAATAAGTTAACTAAATTGTCTGATACAAATTTAAATCTCTGATATGAGTTATATAAATTTTAATTGATAAAAATGATTTATCTCACAAACAAATTATTGATTAGTTTGAAATATTAAATGATTTATTTAAACTCATCTATAAATGAATTATGATTTATCTAAAATACGTGCATTCACACACATCTTTTTATTAATATAATTGTATGATTTTATGTTTGGTTTACTTTTAAAATAGTGTTTGATTTGGTTGCGCTATCTATTTTAATTCGTTTAACGTAGAAATTAAATCTTTTATCTAATTTTGTTATGTATAATATACAATAAGCTGTTGAAAGTAACATTAAGATTTCTATGATAATTTATATATGTTTTAAGTTAATGATAATGTTTGCCGTCATTAAATTTCTGAGATAGCATTATAAAACTAAGTCAAACATGTTTTAGCGAACCTCGCACATCTTTCCTTTTAAAATAAACAATTATCAAATTTCACTTGTTTAAAATGTTATTATGATTTAAATATGCATTTCTTAAGTTGATCTATGCCAATATTATTATTTAGTTACGTTATCTTGTTTATGCTATAAAACTTCAAAACCGAGCTTTATTCTTAAATTAAACTATATGCGAGTATTAAATAAAGATTCACTTGCATATATATGTAAGTGCGCATATATATATAACGTATAATTACATGCGAAATAAAAAGCTCTGTTTTGGAAGGGATAAAATGTCTATAATTAAAGTTCATTACAAACGTATCATCATCTTAATATAGATTTGCTTTTTAAGTTGATATTTTAAATAAATATTTAGTTAAAGTGATATAAATACAGCATAAATCTATTAAGTTTATATTTTAATTCCCCATATGCTGTAATCCTCCTTAAACTAAGTAAATTATAGCCTATATAGCTAACTCTGTAGATTGGATTCATAAATTCCCTTAATTAGTACTATTAAGAGTACTGTAATTGAACTGATGTAGGTAGTTTCATGAAAGAAACTTGAATTATAAGTGTCTTAATTTTAAATATGATTATCTAGTCAGTGGTGCATATGTGTCCTTACGAAACGTATGGCATATTTTCTTATTGCTGTATTTCTTTAATGGTTGCCTGTCATCATGCAGCTCCTTTACCATTAGTTTGGGCAATTACTTCCTCAGGTGGTGACTGGTACATGCCAACCCATCCTGCATTCATCTAAATGGAGCATGAGACTCACTTAGACTATAAGACTCCACATTCCCACACTTTGTTTATTAAAAGAAGCATGAGACTCGTCCAGAGTGTAAGATTCCCACTCATCTATATAAATTGCTCGATATGCCGAACTAGAATGGCCTCTTATATCACAGCAATGAGAATTGGTCCCAGGGAACCATTACACTGGTAAAGATCCCGTGAATAAGGCACATATGAGATGCAATAAACCTTAAGAGTTATATGTTTTTCTTTACGCACTTGTATCTGAAATATAACTTCCGTTGGTCAGTTCAACCTACCATTTTAATAGTTAATTCAGAATTAATCTGAAAGGCAATTCAATCTAAATAGTATTTTACTGTGTGCTAGTTAAGTTATGCTAAATTATGTTCTGTTAAAATTAATTATCACTTCCGCTAATATGGCAAATCTAGATCCTTTATAGCATAAATCTGGCATATATAACCATGAGCAAAGTCAAATCATTCTGAATTAAAATTCATATTAAGCTCATGTACAAATTTAGTGTAATATCATTTTATCACCTGCGAGTGATAGAGATATATATGTGTATAGTCAAATAATTAATTAATTGTAATTTACATACTATCACCTGTGTGTGATATGAGGCTACATATATATAGAACGGAAATGCAAAACTTTCAAATTTTATTAAATGTGTCAGAGGCTTAAAACCACTTATAAGTAAATTAATTTATATATATATGTAAACCAAACTAATTAATGCTGTACATCCAAAATTCGCTATTGATAATGCATCACTTATGTGAGAACCCTTTTGAATTGTAAAATCCCTTATTCACCTGTGTGTGAGATCAAAGAAGTTACTTACACAATTGTTATTTTAATTTATTGTTTACATTGAATATTATTAAATTGATTTTAAATTTACTTTGGTTTCTTGTCTTGGTCTTGCTCACTGACTCATGTTTATTTAATATTTAGTAATTAAGTTTATAATGATTATTGAAATTTTATATAGAATTAATGATGATAAGTGTGCCACATGATACCTATATAGATATGCTATACAAAATACCCATTATTACCCATCTTATGTGCTACTGATGAGCCACTGCAGGCACATGAAGGATTAAGATGCTACTGTGATCTCAACTGTGCCATTTGTAAGGTTGTAAGTCTATGAGCAATGGTAAAGGAACTAGGGTTAGGCCAGAGCTGTGGCTTCCACCCCCGTAAACCTGGTTGGCCTTAGGATAATCTATCAGAGTTCTAGGTTTTTTTGTGTAAATGCACATATTTGACCGTTACAGTAGATTTTTTTTCTTACGGGTATCGATGCTCTTTTGTGGGGCATTGTTGATTATTCCACCCCTGTATAGAGTAGTCAGTAGATATGGGTAAATAGGATGAATATTGGTGTTGTGTGCATAAGTATATGTATAGAATTTTCTCCTGAGTATGAACGCCTTAAATAAATTTTATTAGTTATTCTATTCCTGAAAGGTTTAGTTACTAAAAATGTAAACATATATTAAGTGTATACCTGTAGAAATTTTTTTTTAAATCTGGTAAAATAAGTAAAAATGGATTCATGTTTAATAAAGGGTTTTAGCTGTGTATATAGGATATCAGTAAATGTAGCTTATCATAAATATTATATGTATTTCTCAACTGATGATAGCTGGCACCCGAGGTAATTTAAAACAACTAAAATTATCCTCACATAAATTCACTATCAGAGGGAGAGAATGTTTTTATAATTTTCAAAATTGATTGTTTTATGATGAGGGTGTGAGTCAAGACAAAATGTGAGCAATATTAAAAACCAATAGGAAAAAATCAGGCAGACAAAAATATACGAGCATTTGGTGTTCAAAATTGGTCAAACCATGGGAAAATAAATAAATAACTAATATTAAAATTAATAATAAACTATAATTGTAAATTTAACAGAAAAGGAGTGAAAAAAAAGGCAAGCCAATGGTGAGTTCCATTTTAAATATTTTAAATTTTGTTTTATTGTATGCTTTATCTTGATGTTGGGAAGGAAGATGAAGTACTGACTGGGTTAATTAATTAGTAAAAAATAAGTTAGTGAGGAACCATAGAGCAGTGACAAAATCAAGGTGGTGAAATAGGCTTAGAGGAAAGCCACATAGAAATTGAATACCAAAGGAAATTTTAATAATGGAAGCTGATGTAGAAGAAATAATAGAAAAAATGGAAGAGATAGTTAAAGGGAATAGGAAAGCTGAGGGAGGTATAATCAACCTTATGATAAAGTATAGGGGATCCCTGCTAGACTGAAAGGATAGAGCAGGGTGGAGAAAGTGGGATGCGTCAAGAAAGTATAGAGTAGAGAAAGACACAATCGAGCATCTAAAGGACATGGGTGAATACAAAAGGGAAGAAATAATCTATGAAGAAACAAAATTATTAGAAGAACGAGAGGATATTGCGCAGGAGCTGTACTGGGAAAGGGGGTATAAAGGGAATTTAGGAGAAAAGGGAAAATTAGAGTGTAGAGATGAGTATATAAATAAAATTTTGGATGCTGAAGAAGAGTACAGGAAAGGGATTCTAAGCACAGAAGAAGCTTTTCGAATGCAAATCAAGGATATAGAGGAGTGGAACAATAGACTAGAAAAGGAGAGGAAAGAGAGAGAGAAAAAAGGAAAGAAAGATTAGAGAGGAAAAGGAGAGAAAAGTTAGGGAGGAAAAGGAGAGGAAAGATAGAGAAGAAAAGGAGAGAAAAGTTAGGGAGGAAAAGGAGAGGAAATATAGAGAAGAAAAGGAGAGAAAGATGAGAGAAGAAAAAGAGAGGATGGATAGAGAAGAAAAAGAGAGGAAAGAGAAAGAGGAAAAGGAGAGAAAGGAAAGAGAAGGAAAAGGAAGAAAGAAAAGAAAGAGATGAAAGGAAAGAAAAAGAAAGGAAAGAGAGGAAAGAAAAGAAAAAGAAAGAGAGGAAAGAGAAGAAAGTAGAGAAAAAGAGAGAAAAGACAGAGAGAAAGAAAGTGAAAAATTTCTGTGAGAACTAATAAGGCAACTGTTCGAAAGGAGTGGAAATAAAGACACTGAGCCTGCCAAATCTGTCACACTTAATAGTAAGATAGTGAAAAAGGAAGCAAATAAGACAGAAGTACCAGAGTATAGTGACGGGTTAGAGCAGGTCAGGAAGACAGATATGTCAAAGGAAGTGAAAGCAGAAAAAGAGATCGAGGAGAGGAAAGTAGTTGAAGTTACTACAGAAAGTATAGATATACTACAGAAAGTATAGATACATCGTCAGAAAAATTAGAGGCTAGGCTTGAAAAGAAAGGAGCTATACTGGAACAGATTGAAGTGGAGACACTGGCACTTGCAGAAATAAAACCTAGAAGAATAGAAATAAGAGAAGAAAGAAAAGAAGTGAAAGAAAAGGTTGAACTAAGTGCGTTAGAAAGAACAGAGGCAAGGATTACAAGTCAGAAGGAGGACATTATAAAAAAGAGGTGAATGAAACAAATCAAATAAATAAGAAAGAAATGATATCCATAGAACAGGAAGTTATTGAACCAGGGAATAAAGTACAGAGGCTGGAAGATAGAGAGGGTAGGATAGAAAGATTAGAAGTTCAGGCAGGACTAGTAGATGAAATTAAAAAGCTTCCACATGAAGTTAATGGAAATAAAGATTTAGCTGAGCAGGAGCTAAAGAAAAGGGAAGATATAGTTGGGGAGTGTGAACTAAGAATAGACAAAGAGGTAGCAGTTATACAAGTAGGCTGGGGAGAGACGTTTGAAGAAATAGATGAAACAGAACAAGACGTAAAGATAGATCATAAGATATATCTAGAAAGGCTAGAACTGACCAAGAAAGATCAAGGGAGTGGTGCCATGGATGTAGATAGGAAAGAAAATCTAGAGCCAGGAGAAGATCACCTTGAAAAGGAAGAGGAAAATAGCAAGATAGATAGGCTAACATTTGTCAAAGTAGAAAATAGTAAACGAAGACGAGAAAGTAACAAAAGGTGGGAAAGTGAAGCAAATAAACGAGGAAGAGTTGATTGGCAGGTGAAACACAGAGCACTAAAAGTAAAAATAGGACAAAAGGCCAAATGGAGAAAGATAGGGCATAGGACCAAGAAAGAAGATAGAGATAGGTGGAAACTGCTAGTTTTTGAATTAGCAAAAGGAAGGCAGGAGTATAGAGGAGTAGAGAGCAGGCTAAGGAAGAAATCAGATAGTAAAAGAAGGAGCAGGAAAGAAAATAGAGAGAAGTGGAAACTGCCAATTTTCAAATTAGAAGAAGAAAGGAAGTGTATAGGAGTAGCTAATAGACTAAAGAAAGAAAGCTCGAATAGCAAAAGAAGAGGCAGGAAGGAAGATAGAGAGAGGTGGAAACTATCAGCCTTTAAGTTTGTAAGAAAGAGAATAGATGAAATAGAAGAAAGTAGCAAATTTAAAAGGGAGAGATTAAGTAGGAAAAGAAAGGACAGAAGAATAGATAAGGGAAGGTGGAAGTCACCACTATGCAAATTCATAGGAGGCAAGGATGGGAGTTTAAAAAGGATTACCAAATGGAAGATGAAGGTATGGACTCATAAAAAAAGCAGGATAGAAGATCAGGGAAAATGGAAACCATTAATTCCCAAAATAACAAAAGATGGAGGAGGAAGTGAGGGAGTGATAGATAGTAAAATCTTCTGGAAAAGATCCAGATTTAAGTTTTTGAAACCATGTAGAACAGTAATATCTAGGACTGCAGATCCTACTTAGGATGCTGAAACCTTGATAATAATAGATATGTACAAATAGTTAGTAGTATTGCATATTCTAATCATTAAGTAGTAGTACAGTTTATTAAAATTTTTTTTTGCTTTTTTGTTATGAAGTAGTGGCATAGTATGTTTAGATAGGCGGGAGAGTAGGGCAGAGAGGGTTTGCAGTTAGTACTAAAGTGTAAAAATAGAAATTGTGGGATAAGAAGAAATTTCGTTAAAAATTAAAATTACATTTTCTCCCCAAGTAAAAGCACCAGTTCATTAAACTTCCATAAAACTTCCCGTGAGTTTGAGAGTATGAAACAGTCAGCTTTTCAACCCAACTGTTTCACCTACTATATATGCTATATACTAGTATTCATACATATATAGATATCACCAATCCTCATATATTTATTAAAATTAATCTAAATAAATCCCATATAAATTTGGATCTAATTAAGTCAATCATATAAGTGTGCGCATATCTTTAAATATTTACTGAATTATTCATTTATATACTCCTTAAGCAAAATGCGCACATATATAGATTATTAATAATTGCAAGGTGAAAAACTAATTGTATGTGTAACTTTAGACTACATATATGCAAGAATATAAATGTTAATAGATTATAAAACATTTCGTTTTTAATAATTTTATATATTTATTAAATTATATATTTTCAAAATTGTATAATTCTGCATATATTGGTAAATTAAAACGGTCAAGTTACATATATAATAAAATGTTTTTCTAAATCTTAGATTTGTTTACTGGACATACGGTCGCCAATATAATTAATCTTTACCAACATTAGATTAATTAAAAATTTATAAATAGAATAAAACTTGGAAAATGGAATAAATTAAGGCCTGTGAATAGCAATTTTTTTACCTATTTAAAATTTAAAACAGCAGGCTCCCCGCTATAATTGGTTACTATCGTACGGGCCAGAAAAACAATTCTAAGAAAAGAAAATCATGAAAGAGAGGGGGGGATGCTGGTATAAAAGAAGTAGCAGCCATCTTTGAAGGATTATTCGGAGATATTTTCTAAGAGTCATCAAGATATATTTTAATAAAGTGAATTAATAAAATGTCGGGGTAATAGGCTTCGAATCTAGCCTCTGCCTGGCAAACAGCCAGCTAAGCCGAAAGAATAAAAGCAGAGTACCACCAGAATCTAAAGGATGCCATGCGATTCAGAGAACCCTCAGTACAGTGAAACATCAAGATTAACAATGGTAAATACTCTTCTAATCTAAAATCTTCAACTAAATTCCAAGTAAATGCTAGCTTAACCTCAAATTAATGGCCATCTAAATATTGTAAGTGAAAATTATGTATATTTTGTTTTATAACTTTAACCTAAAAACTCACCTAAATTATGATTATTAATTACTGTATTTAAATCCTAACACCTTGCCTGATTTTAAGACTGTTATCTAATTTTAAACCTGATTCATAATAAGTTAACTAAATTGTCTGATACAAATTTAAATCTCTGATATGAGTTATATAAATTTTAATTGATAAAAATGATTTATCTCACAAACAAATTATTGATTAGTTTGAAATATTAAATGATTTATTTAAACTCATCTATAAATGAATTATGATTTATCTAAAATACGCGCATTCACACACATCTTTTTATTAATATAATTGTATGATTTTATGTTTGGTTTACTCTTAAAATAATGTTTGATTTAGTTACGCTATCTATTTCAATTCGCTTAATGTAGAAATTAAATCTTTTATATAATTTTGTTACGCATAATGTACAATAAGCCATTTAAAGTAATATTAAGATTTCTATGATAATTTATATATGTTTTAAGTTAATGATAATGTTTGCGTCATTAAATTTCTGAGATAGCATTATAAAACTAAGTCAAGCATGTTTTAGCGAACCTCGCACATCTTTCCTTTTAAAATAAACAATTATCAAATTTCACTTGTTTAAAATGTTATTATTATTTAAATATGCATTTCATAAGTTGATCTATGCTAATATGATTATTTAGTTACGTTATCTTGTTTATGCTATAAAACTTCAAAACCGAGCTTTATTCTTAAATTAAACTATACACGAGTATTAAATAAAGATTCACTCACATATATATGTAAGTGCGCATATATATATATATAACGTATAATTACATACAAAATAAAAAGCTCTGTTTTGGAAGGGATAAAATGTCTATAATTAAAGTTCATTACAAACGTATCATCATCTTAATATAGATTTGCTTTTTAAATTGATATTTTAAATAAATATTTAGTTAAAGTGATATAAATACAGCATAAATCTATTAAGTTTATATTTTAATTCCCCATATGCTGTAATCCTCCTTAAACTAAGTAAATCATAGCCTATATAGCTAACTCTGTAGATTGGATTCATAAATTCCCTTAATTAGTACTATTAAGAGTACTGTAATTGAACTGATGTAGGTAGGTTCATGAAAGAAACTTGAATTATAAGCGTCTTAATTTTAAATATGATTATCTAGTCAGTGGTGCATATGTGTCCTTACGAAACGCTATGGCGTATTTTCTTATTGCTGTATTTCTTTAATGGTTGCCTGTCGTCATGCAGCTCCTTTACCATTAGTTCAGGCAATTACTTCCTCAGGTGGTGACTGGTACATGCCAACCCATCCTGCATTTGTCTAAATGGAGCATGAGATTCACTCAGAGCATAAGACTCCACATTCCCACACTTTGTTTATTAAAAGGAGCATGAGTCTTGTCCAGAGCATAAGACTCCCACTCATCTATATAAATTGCTCAATCTGCCAAACTAGAATGGCCTCTTATACCACAGCAATGAGAATCGGTCCCAGGGAACCATTACACCGGTAAAGATCCCGTGAATAAGGCACATATGAGATGCAAAAAGACTTAAGAGTTATATGTTTTTCTTTACGCACTTGTATTTGAAATATAACTTCCATTAGTCAGTTCAACCCACCATTTTAATAGTTAATTCAGCATTGATCTGAAAGGCAATCCAATCTATATAGTATTTTACTGTATAGATAATATATTAAAGTATTCGTGCTAGTTAAGTTATGCTAAATTATGTTCTGTTAAAATTAATTATCACTTATGGCAAATCTAGATCCTTTATAGCATAAATCTGGCATAGATAACCATGAGCAAAGTCAAATCGTTCTGAATTAAAATTCATATTAAGCTCATGTACAAATTTACTGTAATATCATTTTATCACCTGCGAGTGATAGAGATATATATGTGTATAGTCAAATAATTAATTAATTGTAATTTACATACTATCACCTGTGTGTGATACGAGGCTACATATATATAGAACGGAAATGCAAAACTTCCAAATTTTATTAAATGTGTTAGAGGCTTAAAACCACTTATAAGTAAATTAACTTATATATATATATAAATCAAACTAATTAATGCAGTACATTCACAATTCGCTATTGATAACGCATCACTTACATGTGAACCCTTTTGAATTGTAAAATCCCTTATTCACCTGCGTGTGAGATCAAAGAAGTTACTTACACTATTGTTATTTTAATTTATTGTTTACATTGAATATTATTAAATTGATTTTAAATTTACTTTGGTTTCTTTTCTTGGTCTTGCTCACTGACTCACGTTTATTTAATATTTAGTAATTAAGTTTATAATAATTATTGAAATTTTATATAGAATTAATGATGATAAGTGTGCCACATGATACCTATATAGATATGCTATACAAAATACCCATTATTACCCATCTTATATGCTACTGATGAGCTACTGCCGGCACGTGAAGGATTAAGATGCTGCTGTGACCTCAACTGTGTCATTTGTAAGGTTATAAGTCTATGAGAAATGGTAGAGGAACTAGGGTTAGGCCAGAGCCATAGCTTCCACCACCGTAAACCTGGTTGGCCTTAGGATGATCTATCAGAGTTCTAGGTTTTGTTGTGTAAATGCACATATTGGACTGTTATAATGTTTAATTTTTATATTTGAGTTTGCTAATTTAATCATTTCCATTTTTAAATATTTATTGACTAAATTATTTGATTAGTTAACATTTAATTACTTTTTAGTTTTATTTTCCTATTGATTAAAATATATAGATATTGGTAAATATAACACCTCGTGCTGAGTGTCAAAATGTATTTATTTGTACATCTTTGAAGTTATTGGTGTCAATACAGCATTTTATGATGAATGCCATTGGGTTTATTGTAAATTTCCCTATGCAATTCCTTCAATAACTTTATATTTTAGTCATTCAAAGGGTTTTAATTTCAGGCTATTTGTCTTGTAGTTAGGTCGATGCTGGTGGAGGGATATATGGGTGTTAATATCAATGTAATGTGAAGTGTGTTTAGCATACAGGGCAAAGCCAATTAAATGCATAACCCAAAGATGTAGTCATTGCCTTACAATGGACACAGACATATTTCCTGTGCCATTGACCCTTTCTAGCTCTATGAATAGGGACAATAAGGCAGCAGTAAGACTGCTCTTTCCCATATGCAGCACTTCTCTTTTAAATTATTTTATATACATGATTCCTTTACCAGACAGATTCACATTCCTGTACTGGATAAAGATAATGTTCTTCAAATAATATCACACAGCAGACACACATTCATGACTGTGTGGTTTTATGCTACTACCTTCATATTGCATTGGTCGCATTTGTATAGCAGGAAGCAAGCATTGGTCTGGTTACGAACTTTTAGTCTGAGATTGAACAATTGTTTTGAAAAGTTTTTAACTGAGTAATCTATATAGCCTATCTATACTCAACATTATAGAACAAACTTTTATAAAATGTCCATCTGTGTGGACTGTTTAAAATAATTTAAATTTAAAAATTAATAACCAATCGAAAATAATAAATTTTATTCCTCAATTTTAAATATTTATATATATGCATTAATAAATGTTTTTTGTGTGTTATTACTGGCAGTGGCTTTTATTTTTTAATATTGAAGATATATTTTAAGTAAAAATATATATTATAAATCTCTGCTACTCCACAATTAGTGACTAGGGCTGATGGTCGTAATAAAATATATAAAATAAAAATTGAATCTTTAACAGCAGGTATCTGCCTACTATATAAATTTTCCAGATTTTAATAGCCTTGTGGCGCCCTGTATGACAGAGACTGACAACTTCCAATAAACCCCAACCATTATAATATATATTTATGGTATATTGATATTTTACTAAAACTAAAAATGTTTTTAGCTCTAGTCATGAAAAAGTAAATATAATCATAATTTGTTGTAATGTTTAATATAATATTTATAATTATTATACATAAAATACTATATAATATCAAATCACCTCAAACGTTAAGAAATTTTCAGCTATAATCTCTGTGAAATAAATGTATAAAACCTGCATCTCAAACTACTAATTCAAAAAAGTATCTCTTTAAACTATAGACTTCAAAGATATTAAATATTGAAACATGGACTAATTCAAACAGAGAACGTGAAATTTAGGATAAACAACTATCTTTAAACTGCTCCTAAAGACAGACTAAACATTAGTCATTTTCAATCTTTGAAACTCTCAAACAGATATAAATGAAAATCTTTCCAGATAGCTGTATGCATTAGAAATTTTTTGTATAAAATACTATGTATACTAATAAGATTAATTTATTACCTATAATAAATATCTTTAAATGTATTAATATTACATAATTACTAACTAAAAAAACAATGCATATAATTATTTTTATTACTAATAAATATGCTTATTTCATAGCATTCTGATTGCTTAATCCTAACTCAATGTAAGCATCGAGACTTTATTAATTCAATAAAACACATACTATTTTAAAAATACAATAATTTTTTTTTCAATTATAATGAATATGATATTAAAGTTCACACTAATATTTTATTTATACAATCCTTATTCCAAAATTAAACTTTATAAGTTATACAAATAAAACATTTTTTTTTTTTTATGGACAAAAGAATTAGTATCTAAACTAAATTTATTTTACTTTTCTATTTAAAAATAAGTTTAATTTAATGATTCTTAAACTTATTTATTGATAATATTTATTTTAAAAAATTACTCATATTAATAATTGATGAATGAAATTAAACTAGTTTTGAAATTGAGTATTATTAAATATTTGATTTAAGTTATTATTAAATATGTGTTTAAATGCACATTTGACATAAATACCAACATTATTTACTTTTATCTAATGTTTGTGTGTATTCTTTCATCATCATCATCATCATCATATAGTTTTGGATGTTAATAACTTATGACAAGGGTAAATCTTCATAAAAAGTATAGTTCATGATAAATTAGTCATTAACAACAAACTTTTTAAAAATCAATCATAACTCATTGTTAAATTCAATACTGATTACAGCATACTAAATATATCAGCATTAAAATAAAGAATAGTTCTCTTTAGATTATTCTAGAGTTATTTACTATAAGCTTGAATAATCAGTTTTAATGATAACTAGAATTCAGAGTTGAAACTAGAGTCTTATCTATCTATCAATCCTTTAAACTTTTCAATCTTAATATCTGAAATTCAATAAAGTCCTAAGGTTTTGAAGCTAACATACACTTTTAGAAGCATAAAAAAATTGTATGATATTGTTTTTTGGTTTTTAATATTCATAACCAAAGATAGAATGGACCTATAACTGGACTAAAACTAAGGTTTATAAAATACATGGAAACAGATATGGTGTGAGATCTATATAAATATGTAAGCAAGTTAGATTGAGTTAAAAACCTTATAGTTGGACTGAATTTCAGGCTATTAGATTGAATACTATAAAAAGTAAAAATATAAGTGATAGATACATAAGCACATTAATTCTACCCTTGAGCCCTATTTCTCATTGACAAAGGCAAAGAACAGAAACTGGTCTGTTAGTAGAGAGCATCTGATACTCATTGATTTTTTTTAAAGTGTCATAGCATCGGCCAGGACGTAAACCCGCAACCCAGGCAACTTCCTGCAAGTGCAAGGCAGTCACACTGACCTCTCGACCACCAATGCAAGACACTCATTGATTATTAAAACTTAGAATATATAGTTTTAGAACATGGTGAAGAAGTTTATCATTACAAGCATAGAGTAATCTTATGAGAAAGTCATATGATATTGATGTTTATATTAATACTAAAATAAAATTAAAATTCCCTCTTCATTGAACATACCCATGCAGATTATTTCATAACTACATATGCTTAAAAAATATTGCTTTGAAGTGAAAGTATGGGTGTGTGTGTGTGGGAAATGCTTATTTTTATCATTAACAATTAATTCTGCATAGCACAAAAGATAATATCCACAAATTCTTTTGACATACCTCTTGGGTAATCTTTAAAACACATACACACACATATAAGAAAAATTTTAAAATGTCTTTCCACCATCATTATAAAAGAGCAGATGTAATATAAAATCTTTCTCTATAAATAAAAATATAGTATTTTCCCAAAAAAAAAATTATATTTTTTAATTATTATTTAAAAATAGTAGATACAGTATAAATATTAATATATTTATAAAAACTGTAATTTATTATTATTTTAATATAATAAGTGAGAGTGCATCATATTTTCTTTTTCATCTAAATTCAAATCTAAACATACACGCTAATCTCAAAGAAATAAAAATATATGTATTTAATAACATATTTCTCTGGGATTTAACTTCTAATAGTTGTATATAAGAGTAATTTAATACTGCATGCTTTCTGGAAAAAATGTTTTCAACAATGAATATTTATATGCTATTTACTATCTAATAAATTCAGCATCAACAATATGCTTTAAACCATTACACATCACCTGAGCACCATTATTTTGTTTATACAAGCTGTTTACACAGAGGCTAAACTCCCCATACAGTAGTGCCACTCAGTGTAAGCCAGAGTAATCAGTGGATGCAAGAATGTTTAAGCATAAAATCCCCATCTAGTGTCTACTCATCCAATATTTCCAGACAAGTTTCTAGCTTGCGGCTTTCATCAGTGAGAAGCCTTGGGTCTGAGAGCACTGCACCTAGATCATAGTTAGAATCTAATACAACCTTTCAGCAGCCACTTTTCATCTTATTAGCTAACTATAAAGCTTTGAATCCAAAATGAAAACACAGAAATGTTTTCAATTGAAGCTCATTAGCTTGTATAGCTGCGTAAACAGCTTGTGTAACCAAAAAGAATGGTGATCATGTGATGTTTAGTGTTTTAATACCAATCCTATCTAATAGGATTATGGTGACTCTGGTTATTAAAGAACTAAAGATATCAAAAATGTATGGATTCTGAACCAAGTTTAGATCTATACAACTATATAAGCTAATGAGCTTGAATTGAAAACATTTCTGTGTTTTCATTTTAGATTCAAAAGTTTTATAGTTATCTAATAAGGTAAAAAGTGGCTGCTGGAGAGTTGCATTAGATTCTAAGATCTAGGTGAAGTGCTCTCAAATCCAAAGCTCCTCACTGATAAAAGGTACAAGCTAGAAACTAGTCTGGGAATATTGGATAAGTAGGTACTAGATGGGGTTTTTATGTACAAACCTTGCATCTATTGATTATTCTGGTTTACACTTAGTGGTGCTACTGTATGGAGAGTTTAGCCTCTGTGTAAACAATATACTTTCTTAATTTATAAATACAATGTACCCACATTATATTAATCTTAAATACTAATTAAATTTAAAAATAATATATATATATATTTTGTGTTAACTTATTTAAACTTGTCATTCAAAATATTAATGTCTGAACTTTTTAAATCTTATATAATAGATTAATTATTAATATTATAATTTTATATCTTAAATATACTTTACTAAATATTTATTCATTTATTTAATTGTTTTTTATTTCAGATAATTTAAAGCTTCCCTTTTAATAATAAATGTGTACATTGCAAATATAAATATTTAAAATGATAAAAAACATTTAACTCTCTAATTCATTCATAATTTTATTTACTTATAGCAAGGTGAGAATCTCAAGTCAGTAATCCAAGTCTGATCCCCTAAAGCTCTCAATCTGCCCCCCCCCCCAGATATTTTCACAAATGTATATAAAATAGACCTGTATAAAACTTCTATTTAAACACACATAGTCCAGACAAATATATTGTACAAATATTAAGAGTTAAGTAAAATAAAGTATTTATTTTCTCAACTTCATTTTTTTTCTCTTCAACTTTTATAATAATTTTACTTCATTCTAACATAGGTACAATATTCTAACAAATTATTTAGAATATGTAGTTTAACTGACTAAGGATTTAATCTTCAATGCAGAAAGCATTTTGTTTGTTTTATAATGATTTTCACAGTTGAATGTATAACTAGCAAAAGTAAAAGTTAAATTTTACTTCATTTTATTATTATTTCAAATTTTTTTTATTAGAATAGCTACAGTAGTAAAATAAGAAAAATTTGCAAAGAAAACCACATTTAAAAAGAAATGGACTAATGCATTTTTTATATAGATAGAAATAGTAAATCAATGTGCATAATATGTGTAGAAAGTATTTCAGTTAATTAAGAGCACATTATTAAAAAATACTATTTATCAAACATTCTATTTACAGCAAAATTATTGGGGAAGAAAGAAATATTAAAATAGAAAACTTGAAAAAGAGCTTCATCAAGCAGCTGACATGTTTTATAAAAAATATAAACAAGTCTAAAATTCTGTGAGAGTTATTTTTCTAAAAAAAGGCAGAAAATTTGAAATCATTTTCTGAAAGAGAGTTTAGAGAAGACTGCATCCTAGCTGCTTTAAAAATAACTTGTCCAGAACATACAAGAAATGTAAGAATAAATGTTATGAAGATAGGTTCAAGGTGAATCAGAAAAAATGTAATTAAATGTGGAATAGTCATTAATAATAATGATGTTATTAAACAGGCAAAACTCTCCATACAGTAGTGCCACCCAGTGGAATCCAGAGTAATCAATGGATGCCAGAAGACTTGTGTATAAAATCCCAATCTACTCCCTACTCATCCACTATCCCCAGACTAGTTTCTAGCTTGTTTACTCTGGCTTGCACTGAATAACACTACTGTATGGAGAGTTTTGCCTGTTTTAATAACAGTTATGAGCAAGCACAAGAAATGGTAAGCATGTGATGTTTAGTGGTTTAATAATGATGTTACTTTATTTTCAATTCACAAAGAAATTATGGTTGGCATTTAATTTAAAAGAGAAAAGTTGAAATTGGCTTGCCAGTTAAAAAGATTGTTTAGGTTAATGTTAGAGGTAAATTAATTACATTTTTGATCAAATATAGTAGGCCAATTTTTAAGTTGATAACTTTGTGTTGTCCATGAATGAAATTATAAATATTTAAATGGCTCTTGGCAGAAAAAAGGTTCCCCATCCGTGAGTTTTAATCTAAAAATAATAATTAGAACAAATAAAATATGATATTAATTCTACCAAATATCAAATATGAAAAGCTAAATAACTATTTTTTTATGTTATTGAACTTTTATTAAATATATAGAAACAAATAAATAGATTATATAAACAATTGTGGTCAAAATTATGAAAAAATATTACAAACTTATTAAACAACTTTTAATTTCTCAAATGATTATAATTTAAAAAGCTTAATTTTTTAACAATTAAATACTTGTTAAACTTTCAGCCTTGCACTTTGGAATATGCAAATCAACAAATTTATTATTATTTTTCATGCTTTCTATTTTAGCAATTTAAACTTTATTTTATATTATTTAAAAAACTAATTTAAAATATGAATTTAAAAATGAAAAATATTTAAAAAAATAATATTTTAATTTTGTTTTTGCAAATAATCAAACAAATAAATTCATTTCTAACTTTATGGATAATTAAATCTATTTTTAATGAAATTATATTATTCTTAATGAAGTTTTTATCAGTGAAAGAAATTTTGAAATTCATTTTTTTTAGATTATTAAAATTCCATTAACAAAACAAAACATACTGAAATGGACAATTTTCTTATGACAACAGACCTTTTTTATTTTAACAAGCTCTTCATATTTACCTGACTGATTATATTTCTGATAAATAAAATATTTTCAAATTAAAACTGAATGAACCTATCATTTACCTACTGAAGCACAAATATTCAAATTAATTTGACAAAAATATGAATATGTAAATAAATTTAATATAATGTTGTATTTTTCAAGTTCGCAAAAGCATGGGATTTTGTTTCTAAGTTTTCAACCGCATAAATTTCTACTAAAATCAAACATATTCAAATAAAAATTGAATGAATACAACATTTATTTACTGAGAAATAAATATTTAATTTGGCATTTTAAAATACGATACTAATCTTAGATTTTTTTTTTGATGGAAGAGAAAGATCTAGACTTTATCCCTTCCATGCAAAAGAGAAAAATCATAATCAATATAGTGGAGTGTTAAAATGATGGACACGAGATAATAAAAGGTTTGAGATGAAATTTAACATCACATGATCACCAAGAGACAGCATTCGTTTAGTTTTTAATGATATAACTTGATCATTATATTTGTGCACTAGGCAAATGTATTCATTTATAAAATTCATACACGCAAACATACATACACCCACAAAATTAAACGAAAAATAAAAAAAAAGTTTTTAATTAATTTATTATTTGAAATATTAAATAAAAAATAAAAAAAACTCATATATATAAACATAGGGGATTTGAACTCAGACTTGCAAGCACCCACCAACTATCTACACTATCTCATACAACTGATGCACATGGGATTTGGGCTTTCAATCATCAGATTTTCAATGAGATGGATGGCTGAAAAGTTGGAGGTTGGAATAGATTGAAGCCTGTCCATTAAAGTGTGAGGATTTGCTATCTTAATATAAACTGAGTACTGATTATATATATGTGTGGGAGATGATAATCTGGACCAGCTGATGAATGCTAGTTTAGCATGAAATACGTATATTGGTGATTATTTATCTTTTCTACATGTGTGTGGTCATGCGTATCAGTTGTATGAGATAATGTAGATAGTTGGTGGGTGCTTGAAAGTCTGAGTTCAAATTTCCTATATTTATAATTAAGCTCCAGGTTTGTGGAGAGTGCCTCGCTTTCAAACATTTTCATATATATACTGTACAAAATATAAATTTAATGTTTTTAAAATATCTATTTTTTAATGACTTCCAAGTTTTATAGTGCATCTATTTTAATAACATGTTTATTAATAATAATTCAAAATCTGATGTAGTTTTGTAATTTAAGGTTTTCTTTTTCTTTTTTTTTTCAATATTTGTTATCGGTATGGTTTTAAAGAATTTATTCACGTGGGACTTCCCAAGAACGACATTTATTTAAAGGTGCTTAATACAATAATTAATATCATCTGAAAGATTTCTCTTTTATTGATTCAAAGATTACTAAGAGTTTAATAATGGAAAAGAACGATTTTTAAAATAATACGTGTATATATTGTAAAATTGTAAATTAATTTATACTTTTTAAAATTTAATTGATTATATATATGTTATGTAAGTATTGATTTGAACTGTATAAAGGAGTTTACTATTTTAATTTAACCATTTGATTCCTTTTTGAGGTCTTAAAAGACTCGAACAGGACAATTTCCTAATGTCCATTGCATAGGTTCTTGTCATTGAAGCTCTTATTATTATGATATTATTTATATAGTATATGAAAATGGATGGAACTGCTCACTAGAACACATTAAGCAGCATGTGAGTTTGTTAACTTTTTAGATCTGAGTTTAAGATCAAGAAACAGTATGGTCTTTTTTCTCAGTTGCGTAATAGCACTTAGCGGAAATGTCAGTTCAGTTTTCTTGAAGGCAGATAAATGTGTGTATGAAAGAATTTCTTTTAAATAGATATGCACAATTATAATAGGTAACTAAACCATAACCCTTATTGCAAAGAGCCAGTTAAGTCACTAGTCTAGACAATGGTTGGTGGTGAGAGAAATGGCTAAGAATCTCCTAATTGTAGATGCAAGTTATCATTTGACTATTATTTATTTAGGTTTACAGATCATTTACTAGTTAAGGAAGACTATATGAATTGCAAGAACCATCTAATATTAAATGGGACATTATTGGACTTTATCAAGTTAGAAGAAAAAGTGAAGAGATAATTGATTTAAAAAGTGGACACATACTGTACTACAAAGGCATAAATACCAGAAGCAAAAATAGAGTAGGATTTATTATAAATAAAAAGTGGAAGAACAACATTATGGAGATTGATGAGGTGGTATCAGATAGAATGGCAAGATTAATTATTCAACTTAATAATAAATATCAAATGCAGATAATCCCCAACAAGTTCTCATAGTGATGAAGAAGTAGAAAATTTTTATATGGTTGTACAAAAGACTTTTGATGAGACCAAACAACATTTTAAAATTATTATGGGAGATTTTAATGCTTGAATTGGGAAACAACTAAAAGATTTAAAGTGCTGTGGGTAAATTTGGTTATGATGATAAAAATAAGAGAGGACATAAGATTGTGGAGCTTGCAAAAAAACAACAACTTCATATCATGAAATCTTTCTTTTTGAAAAATACTAAATGAAAGTGAACATTGAAGCATCCAAATGAAGATACAGAAGTCTAATAAAAACATGTATTTAAAGATTGTAATGTTCTTAATAAATTCAACATAGGAAGTTATCGTTAATTAGTGAAATTTAAGATATTTGTTAATATAAACTTAGAAAAACCAAAATTATTAAGAAAAATAGTGTTGATATTTTTAACCTTCAAAAACATTTCTGCGAATTTAAATTAGAACTTGAAAATCATTTCCAAATACTAATAGATTTTGAACATGATTCAGATTTGAATGAAATCAATTAGAAGATAATAGATAGACTTTTAAAATTGCAACAAAGAGAGCTGGTACAAATCAATTATATATATATATATTATGTAATGGGCACACATGCCGTTACATTATTCATTTTAAAAATTAGACATTGAAAAGTTTCCATATAAAAAATAAAAAAATTGAAAGTCAAAAATCATCTAAACTCTAATATATAAAATCGCACAGATGAAAAAAAATTATTAAAAGAAAACTTTATTAAAAAAAAAGAAAAAGTTTTAATACTAAATAATGTAATGGCATGTGCGGCACACACGCCGTTACAATATATATATATAATAATATAAAAATATACAAAAATGATGCATTAAGAAGGATTGTATATCTAGAATATTATAAATATTTGTGAAAAAGATTTAATAATGATATAAAAAATTATAATTGTGAATTAGCTAGAAAAATTATAGAAGAGAATTAAAGTTTCAAAAGCACAAAACAATATCAGAAAATTTATTTCTGCATTAAGAAAAAAAGATGGAACTATTACTGATAGAAAAGTTCTATCAAGAATATAATAATAAAGAACAAGAAAAACTATCTTCTATAACTACTATATATTCTGAATTGCCCATAATTTTAAATGAAGCGAGACATGCAATTAAATCTATGAAGAAGGGAAAAGCTCCAAGAAATGATTGAATTATAAATAGAAAAAATAATGACAAAGTTATATAGAAAATGTCTAAATGATAAAGATGTACCACATGATTGAAAGAATGCAGTATAAGTATTAATATTTAAAAAAGGTGATAAAGAAGATATTAGAAATTATAGACCTACCAGTAATTTATCAGTTCTATACAAAATTTTTACCAAGATAATTATAACTCATCTATAACAAACTTTGGATTTTAATTAACCAAAAGAACAAACTGAATTTAAAGTTGATTTTAATATAGTGGATCATATCCAAGTATTGAGAGAAATTATAGAAAGAATTAGTGAATTTGAGTTACTGTTATGGTTTGGATTTATAGATTATGAAAAGACATTTGATTCTATACACATTTCTTCAGTGATTAGAGTATTGGATCATCAAGATATAGATGCAGGATATTGTCATATTCTAAAGAATATTTATAAAAATGTAACAGAAATAATTAGATTACATAATAATCCTAAAAAGATTAATATTGAAAAAGGTATACAACAAGGTGACTCCATATCTCCCAAAAAATTTTACAGCAATTTTGAAAAAAGAATTTTATAAATTAAAATGGGAAGTTGAGGGAATAGAAGTAAATGGAGATTATTTAAATCATCTAGATTTGCAGTTGAAATAGTTGTTTTTGAAAATAATGCTTTAGAGTTTCAGTAAATGTTGCAAGAGTTATTCAGATGAAATAAAGTTAAATGTTAAAATGTCTAAAGTAATGTTCAATGGATTTTCTTAAAAGAAGAAAATAATGGCTGTTAGAAAAAGTTAACAACTGAAAATACATTGATCAGATTATTACTACAGATAGAAATATAATTGATGAAATTAATTATAGAATTAAACTTGCTTGGATGTTATTTTTATCAAAAGTAAAAATTTATTATTAAAAAGAAATATGCCTAGGTGTTTGAAAGGGAAGATTCTTAATGAATATGTTTTACAAGTTCTTTCTTATAAATCTAAGACTTGAACACTTAACACATACATAAAAGTATGTTAGGAATAACAAGAAGAGATTGAAAATAAAATACAAAGGTAAGAAAATAAACAGGTGTTATTGACATCATTAAAAGAATTAAAAGAATGAAGTGGAATTGAGCTGGACATATTGCTAAAAGAGCTGATAATAGATGAGCAGTTGAAATTTTAAACTGGATTCAAAGAAATTGTAAAAGTCCTAGAAAAAAACTACATGTGAGATTGATGGATAAAATAAGAAATTGTGCTGGAATCATATAGGTAAGAGACTAGAGATTGGAGAACACGGAGAGATCTTCATCCTGTAATGGATTGACAACTGTTGAATATGATGATTTATTTATCAAATGTTCAGAGGGACACATTCCATTTGAAAATTCAAGTGACCGAGAAAGGACAATATATTGAATTTTAAAAAATTCTCAGAAATATTATATCAAGACCTAGCCCTTTTATTACATAATATAACTTATAAGGTAATAAAAAGAATGAGTTCAAAACCTTCCAATTTATGTGGTGGAGATGTAATCATTTTTTTAAAAAAGTTATTTATCATTTTTAGAAGATGTGTATAAAAATTATGTATATATCATTTATCTAGATCATCTTTTTCAATCATTGTCAGTTCACTAAGAATGAAATTCTCTTCAAGTTTAGACCAGTTTCTCTGATTTATGTTTTTTTCTTGTAAATATTATTACATAAAATTTCCTTAACTCATTTATTCACCTTACATATTTTGTTTTTCTTGATATTTTATAATTTTTGGGTTTAAGTTTACGACTTCAATTGCCCATCTATTATCTTTTCTGGCAATATATCATACCCAATTCTATTGAAATCAGTAATTCTTTCAATTACATCAGTGATATGCTTACTTTCTCATCAATGTATTTTATTTTCAATCTCAAAAACACAACTTTCCATACTTCACTATATAGGTTGAAGTTTTGTCCAAGTCTCAGATCCACAAGTTCAGAGATTAAATAAAAATTAACCTTTTCATACTTTGCTATTTCTTGTCTCACATGCCAACATAAAATATATGATAAAATGATTATTACTTATCAGAAAATAACAAATTTAACTTTATTTGATAGATATTGTCTACTACTAAAATAAAATTTAAATGTTCACATTTTGTTTTTGTAAATATTAAAAAAATGAAGATGTAATCAAAACAAAAACTTTATACACCATTGTTTCTAGAAAAATTATTTTCAGTTCATGACAATGTAAAATATATGACAAAATAATTATTACTTATCAGAAAATAACAATTTTGACTTCCTTTGATAGATATTCTTGTTTACTACTGAAATAAATTTTAAATATTCACATTTTGTTTCTGTAAATATTAAAAAAATGCGACCATAATCAAAATAAAGATGTTATACATCATTGTTTCTAGAAAGATTATTTTCAGTTTATAAAATCAACGAAATCTTCTTTGTTTCTGAATATTTTTAAAAACTTGAATGAACAATTATTTATTTCTCTAATATCTAATGAATTATGTTTTAAAAGTTTAAATTTTTTAAATACTTATTGCAAAATTGTGATTATTTTCTTCATCATAAATATAAGTAGATTATTTACATCATAGCAAGTCTCCAAATTTGCTTCAAGCCATATTTATGTTAGCGGCTAATATTATATTATATTTTTGAAAATAAAGTATTTCAAGTCAAAATAAGTTATTAATAATTTATATTTGTTGATATCTAATAAATATAGTGTAAATTATTTTAAAAAAATAATCTAAAATCATAATAAATTTGCAAATAAACATGTTTTTGCATCACTGGAAACTTCAATGTTGTAAAACACTGAACGTTTTACAGCCTTGGCAAAACACAAAGGTTGAACATGTCAGGGCAGGCTTATGTCTATTGTAAGAGTGGAAATTTTGAATTTTGTGCTTCTTTCATGCTTTTTTTGGGAAAAAATTATTATAATAAAGTATACCATTTTACACACATTTTAACGTGTAATACTTATGGAAAAATTTACCAGGTGGCGAATTGGCCAAAAGATGTTTCTCTGGCATTTGAAGTATAAGTGAGTTAAAAAGTATTTGTTAAATCAAAATATATTCTAAATTAATTATTTTATAAAGGGCACACACAATAAGAATATAAATATATAGTATATATGTTAAGTAAAAACAGCAACAACAATATTAAGTCACAAATTATGACATGATATATGTATATCATAGTTTGTGACTTTTAAAGATTTATTCCTTTATTTTCTTGCAAAAGTTTTCTCTAATAATATTTTTTATATAACGTTTTTGATATCTGATATTGAATTTTCAATTGTCATTATAAAATTTATGGTTGACTTTTTTAATATAAATTTAAAAAACAAGTTCTCTAAAACATACAATTTAATAATGTTTTAGAGAAATTGGTCTTCAAAAAATAAGTAAAAAAAAAGTTTGAACTTTAAACACTATGTATATATAAAACTTTAAGTAAAGGTGAGATATATTTTAAAATAATTGATGAAAAAATAAACCACTACTAATTGCTATTATTAATTTCTAATTGTTGATTATTAGAATTGTTTGCCTGTTTTTTTTAAATAAAATGATTAACTTTGATAAGCAAATACTCAACTTTTGTAAAATAAACTAACTTTTTTTAATTATATATTTTTTTCAACTTTTATTTTTTTTTATAAAAGTACTATTGGTGAGGAGTTGAAACATACTATCTATAGTCCAGATATCTACAAAATCTTAAATGGATTCTCTATATCCTTATCATATAGACATTTGATATATAGATCAGTCAGTTCTTTATTTGCTTTTTCCAAAATGTTTGTATTTCATGAAAAATTCCCCTTCTTCTTAGATTTGATTGCATGTCTTACCTCTTCATTGAAAATAGAATTATATAATAATAAATATCATAACCTTACATATTCTAGAATTGAAAATAAAATATTATTGTAGAATTATATAATATAGTTATTTGTCTAATCATTCCATACATATTTTTCTCAATATCAAGATGTTTTATATTTGTCAGAGTTTTGATTTTTTCCACACATTCCCTTGCTCTTTTACAATTATATTTCCTTTATGTAATCATAAATCTTTGAGCAATTTCATAGAATTCTAGAGATTGAATTCTTCTAAATTAAAATATTAATTATTTCTTATTTTTTTCATATATTGCCTTGTATTTTCTAAAAAAAATAGCTGATAAATTACAGCTTTTTTGATTTAGCTATCAATGTAGCAATTTTTGTAATCTATTATCTTCTTATTCATCTTATTCAAATCCAAATCATTTTTGAGGTCTGTTAATATTTCAAAACATTTTGTCAGTTTTAGTTTAAATTCACTGATTTATTTATAAAGTTTTTAATAGCTTTTGTATATTTAAATTTGCATTAATATATAAATTACTTGTCTCTAGTTAATACTTACTTCTTGTATGGAATTTATTAGGCACTTTCCAGTCTTCTCATATATACACTTCTGATGTTCAAAATATAATCCAATTCTTTTTTTATTTGGATGCATCTATGTCCACTTTAATTTTGTATTTTTTTAAAAGGAATATATATAATAAAATAATTCACAATATGAATATATATTAAAATATTAATTTTGATGTTTGTATTTTTTCAATATATATATATAACATTAAACACCGTCATTTTTAAAAGAGTAAATGCTGTTACATTAAATAATACAGACTCCCGTCTCAGTATTCGACAATACTGTGATAAGAAAATGAAATCACTTTCTCATTAGTTCTTTTGTATGTAAATAAGATTACTTAAGGAAAAGAGTGTGAATATTAATCAGTTTAATACTGTCTGTCATAAGTATTCAGGTTAATCTTCTTTATATACAAAGAGAATTAATAAGAAAGTGAAGTGCTAAGGTGGGAATGTATATTATTTACTGTAACTGCATTTACTATTTTAAAAATGATTGTGTTTAACATTTTATATATATTCATGTTGTGAATTACTTTATTATATATAAAGCATTTAATATTTATTACAAAGTTAAAGTAAAAAAAAAAAGAATTTCTTTACTTTGTTAAATAAAAATCAATGTTTGACCAATGCAAAAATAACAAAACAATAGGATTGATTAAAATTCGTACTCTCTGCATTATACAATGATTGTGTTCAGTGTTATATATATATAATGAAATATCTATGATATATATATAATGTGTATGATATTTATCATTGGTCATTGCTCTTCATTGTATATATGCACTCTCATATATAATTCCTGTTTCCATTACATTTTACATAATTAAATTTATTTGCGGTAGACAGTTATTTGTTATTCTACTTTGTGTAGAAAATATGGGTAATTAAAATGAGGAGTTTTTAATTCATTTTGCTTAATATATATTTAGTACAAATCCTATATGAATTTCTTAGCTTAATTTCGTACTATTATTTTTTAATAATAAAGAAAATTATTCAAAATTTAACTAGGAGTAAAGTCAATAACTTGAGTTTAAAGATGAACTTTACTAGCTATGATCTAAACATTTCATTGCAAAAATTGTAAAAATACAACCAGTTTCAAATTGAAATATATACAGGCAATAGAATTATATAAAATTTTGGGGATGTGAGTACTTTTACTACCTAATATATTGATCAATGTTTAGAATACTCGTTCTTTATTACCAATAATCATTTCAATAATAAACAAATCATTTTTAACTTTGGAATTTATACTAGTAGGAATTGTAATATTTAACACAGCATTACGCTGTTGCACATTCGCTTTGAAGATTTTAACTATAAATGAATGAATACTAACACGGGGAGCATTAAGCTGTTGCACATGCGCTTTGAAGATTTTAACTATAAATGAATGAATACTAACACGATGTTAGTATTCATTCATTTATAGTTAAAATCTTCAAAGCGCATGTGCAACAGCGTAATGCTGTGTTAAATATTACAATTTACAAACATCGCGCTATAAAAAAAATGATTTATTTATTAGTAGGAATTGTATATTATAATTAAAATTATTTTTTCTTTTTATCATACTGATCAAAATAAAAAAATAATATAACTTTAACAAAGAGGAGAAAATATTGTTCTTTTATTGACTGCAAGAAAATTAAATATGTTAATTGCAAGTAATTTATTAATTTAAAATTTATTAGAACTAGTATATATATATATGATGATAAAAATGACAACAATTTTGAAGTGGAGCACTCCTGAAGCAACAATTCTCTATTCAAGCATCATAGCAACTATCTACGATACAGAACTATCAGAAACTTTCCTATTTTAACTTTTAAACAACTATATATATATATACACACACAATAACACCTAGTTACTTTGCGAATTTGAAAATAAAAATATTCTTTGCAAATCAAGGTACCTTATGGCTTTTTGTTTGCTTTTTAAATCTTATTTGTTAATTATCATTTAGGCAAGACATTAAGACATTTTAATTATATATTATTTATTGAGGTCTTAAAAAAACTGAATAGGAAAAATTCCTAATATCCATGCTATACGTTTTTGTCGTTATACCAATTATTACTATAGTATACAAGTATGAATGGATTGCTCATCAACATATATCAGCCAATGTGGTGAGTTTATTGGGTTTTTACTTCTGAATTTAAGATCAAGAAATACCATGGTTTTTCTTCTTGCTTGATAGCTCTTCATTAAAAATTTTCTTAAAAATAGAATGAATGTGTGAGTGAATGAACTTTTTTTTTTATTTAAAAAAAAAAAAAGATATTTACAATAATGATAGACAAAACTAAATAATGACTCATATTTCCAAGAGGTTGTAAAGTTAGTAGCCAAGGTAGTCTTGGTGATTGAAGGTAGAGGCTGTTAAGAATCCTCTCATTATGAACCATAACTATTATTTGATGATGACTTTTTATTTAAGTTATTACGACTACATATCACTTTCAAGTAAAGAAATACTGCAATAATTGGTTGAAGAATTATCTAATATTAAATGGGAAATTGTTGAATATTGTAAAGTTAGAAGAAAAGGTGAATAGACAATTGATTTAAAAAGTGGACATATATTATACAACAAAGGCACAAATATTAGAACACAAGTAGAGAAGGATTTATTATAAACGAAAGGTAGAAGAAAAATATTGCGGAGATTGATGGAAATAACAACTTAATAGAAAAATACCTAATGCAGATAATCTAGGTTTATGCACCAATATGTTTTTACTGCAATGAAAAAGCAGAGAATGCTTATATGGATATACAAAAAGTTTTTGATTAGACCAACTGATATTTTAAAATTGTTATGGAAGACTTTAATGCTAGAATTATTAAACTATTGAAAGATGAAACTGTGGATTCATTTTGTTATGATGATAAAAATGAGAGAGGACACAGAATTTCAGAGTTTTCAGGGGGGAGGGGCTTTATATTATAATTTTTTTTTTTTTAGAAAAACGCTAAACAGAAATAAATATTGATATATTTAAATGAAGTTAGTGCAAAATTAGATTATATTTTACTATCAGAAAATATATAATTTAAGAGTATAATATTCTTAATATATTCAACACAAAAAGTAATCTTCGATTAGTGAGATATAAAATATGTATTAATGCAAAATTAGAGAAACAAAAATTATTTTAAAAAAACAGTATTTGCAGTTGATATTTCTAACCAATGAATTTAAATTAGAATTTGCAAATCATTTTAAAATATTAAACAGATTTTGAACATGGTTCAGATTTGAATGAAATCAGTAGGAAAATAGGTGATACACCATTAAAACTTGCAACAAAAATAGCTGATACAAAAGCAGCAAATCATCAATAAAATTTCTACTGACATAAATCAAATGATAAAAAATAAGGAATATAAAAATTATATAAAAGTGATCCATTAAGAAAGATTTAATATCTAAAGTTTTGTAAAATGGTACAAAAAAGAATTAATAATGATATAATAAAGTATAATTGTGAATTAGTAAAGAAAGCTATAGAAGAGAATAAAAATATCAAAAATATAATAACACCCTAGAATTGATAGTAATATTATCTCTGCAATAAGGAGAAAAGATGAAGCTATTACTAAAAAAAGAGATGACATGAAATTTTTGGAAGACTTCTATAAAGAATTATATAGCAATAAAAGCAAGAAAAAGCTATGTTGACCAGGATTTTAAATAAAAAAGTGAGACATGCTATTAAATCTATAAAGAAGGAAAAAGCTCCAAGTGATGGTGGAATTATATTTAATATATTAAAAGAGACAGGTAAAAAAAAAGGAATAGAAAAATTATTAGCAAATATCAATATGACAAAGATATATATATAAAAAGAACGCAATATTAATATTAAAAATTAAAAAGGATAATGATACAAATTTTTTACCAAAAATAATTACAATTTGTCTACAGTAAACTTGGTATTTTAACCAACCAAAAGAATAAACTAGATTAAAAATGGTTTTAGTATGGTGAATAATATTCATGTATTGAGAGAAGTTATAGAAAGAACCAATGAATATGAGTTGCTGTTATGCTTTAAATTTGTAATTATAAAAATCATTTGATTCTATAAACATTTCTTCAAAAATTAAAAGCATTGGACCATATTCTAAAGAATATTTATCAAAATGAGATATAGACTCAAGATATTGTCATATTCTGAAGAATATTTATCAAAATGAAACAATGATTAAGTTATGTAGTAATACCAGGAAGATTAACATTGAACATATATAATAGTGTGACCCTATATCTCTAAAACTTTTTATAGCACTTTTGCAAAAACTATTTTGTGGATTAAAATGGAAATATAAAGGAGTAAAACTAATGGAAATGATTTAAGTCATCTAGATTTTGCAGATGATGTAATTGGTTTTTCTAAATAGTATTTTTGAGCTTCAGGAAATGTTGCAAGGGTTATCAAATAAAAGTAAGAATGTTGGATTAAAGGTTAATGTTAAAAAGACTAAAGTAATATTTAATGGATTTTCTCAAAACAAGAAAATAAAGATTGATAATGTTGAATTAGAAAAAGTTAATAACTTAGTCAGATTATTAATACAGATAAAAAGATAATGTTTGCAATTAATCAAAAATTAAACTTAGAGTGCTTTTGGTGTTTGAAAAAGGTTTTCAAATAAATGTGTTTTAATAGATATTAAATGTGAATCTAAGACTTAGACATTTATTAGAAGAGCAATATAGAGACTTTGCGACCACTCAACAAAGCACAATGTTGGGTATGTTAGGAATAACAAGAAGAGATCGAAAATGAAATATGTGGATGAGAAAATAAACAGGTCTTACTGACATCAGTGAAAAAATAAAAGAGTGAAATGGAGTTA
This sequence comes from Epiperipatus broadwayi, assembly GCA_028023455.1. Classification (NCBI taxonomy): domain Eukaryota; kingdom Metazoa; phylum Onychophora; class Udeonychophora; order Euonychophora; family Peripatidae; genus Epiperipatus; species Epiperipatus broadwayi. The sequence goes on along the minus strand of JAQFVV010006214.1, from coordinate 5,938,860 downwards.
GGCCACACATATTTTTAGAAAAGATCCTAATAGTTGGACAGTTGAAATCTTAAATGGAATTCCAAAAGATTGTAAAAGAGGCTGAACGGATTAAATAAGAGAGGGTGATGTGAGCAAATTATTAATTAATAACTTAGCAACTTATTATTTTTTAAATATAATCAATATTTTACATTTCATTAAAAAAACTTTTAAAACATAAAGATAATAGTAAACCATAAACTCAGATCCCAATACAGATTAACTTCAAAAATTTAAGCTTTAAACAAAAATAGCTGGATACTGATTTGCTGAACATTATTGGATGACTATGCCCATCTACCTAAAAAAAAGATGTCTATTTGCAATCAGAAAAAATATAAAGTTCACCCAGTCTAGATTTGAATTCTATGTCATGGATATAGTGAATAGTTATAATAATAAAAAGACTTTTTTTCAGACTCATTAATGCAATATTATAATGAGATTTTGATGTGAAAATTTTACATTGGGAAACCCTTTATAATTAAAGCTCATTTATTAATTTATAAAATTAAATTAAAAATGACATTAGTATTAAGAGAGTGATAAGATATGGTAACTATTATTGATAATTACTTAATTTGTCTTCTGGAAAAGAATTATAAATCATATTAAATGATTTTTTCTCTTCTGATTTGCTTTTAGTATAATTTTTTGATATAACTCCAATATTCAATATAATGAAGTCAAGAAGTATACTCTATTTTGTTCCAAACACCCTTTACATTCAAATGTATATAATGCATAATAGCTCACATTTTGTACAGTACTTTTCAATACATACTTAAATATAGCACAGATATTTTTTATGTGTATAGTATGCATATGTAAACAAAATTTGTAAAAAATAATGTTACAGTTATTAATAATAAACTTAGGTGACATATTTACACACACACACACATATATATATATGATCAATAGATGGAGCTTTACCAAAACCTCCAAATAAAGTGTATTTTGTTTACATAAACATCAAAAGAATCAGAATTCACTATCTCTTTCATTAGCTCTACCTTCAGATCAGCTGATTTCAAGCTAATTTGCAAGTTACATGATTTATAACTTGTTTTTTCATATATATATATTGTATTTTCATTTTTAAAATAAAAGCAATAGTGAGAAGACTGACTTTCATCACTATTAAATATGCTCTGATTGATATTATTTTTCTTCAATAATTTTTTTTTCTTTTATAAAAATATATTAGTGGTGTTGTTTCAAAAAATTAGGATCTCTTTAATTATTTTAATGTTGTAAATCAGTATCAACTTTTAGTACATTTAAAAATTTTGTACACATCAAATTCAGAGAATAAAAAAAAGAATAAAATGCATGTGCTTTCAACATAAACTGAAATTTTATTGATGTATTTAATCATAGATGGCACTCCAAAATGACAAAATGGCTACTGATATATTGTAAAATTTATTTATAAATTTTAGTATTTTTTTTTAATGTATAAACTCATATGCAGTACTTAGAGAAAGGAAAATGATTGCCAAAATATTGCAAAATTTTCAAATTTTAATATTATTTTTGTTTATTTACTTATATATTTTTTGGTTGCATTTTTTTTTGAATAGCATATAATTGAAATTATGTAGTTAGATACAGCATAGTTCATGTGTCCATTGTATATGTATAATTAAAGAATGGAAATGTAATTGCATGAATACATAATCCTGTTTGCATAGTTACTGCAATGAAATAACACGATAGACTCATGATAATTTAAAAAGACTGAAAGCAATTAGGAAAAAAATGAGAATGATAGAAACCTTCAGCAAAATAACAACAACAAAAGAATGCTGAACTTAGCCTTAGCAGATCCAACAATGTTCTTTAACTTTTTGTTCTTTGTCATTTTCTATTCTTTTTTTCAAAGAAAGACTATATATATCATTAACCAATAATTGCCAATATTAATGAATCAATAAATTAATTTATTATTTACCACAGTGCAACATTTAGTCATAAATTTTTACTCTACTATGCATGAAAATAAAAATTATATATTTGATTATATAGTTAGTTATTTGTAATATTTAAGGTGGCGTGGATAGCTATAGGGAGCTTGAAAGTCTGAGTTCAAATCCCTTCTAATTACAGTTAGATATTTGGTAATTTAAATTTGGTTTGATTAATAAACTATTCACCTAATATTAACTTTATCATCTCAATAATTTATGCTTCTTAAATAAAATAACAATGAAATTCAGTTGAACTGTAGGTTGCAAAATCGGTTTTGGAAATAATAGAGAATAGAGATTTGGGGAAAGATTTGCGTATCTTCCTAGCTGTTTCTTTTTCAAGTTTGCTTCTTGATTATTTTATATCTTAAATAAATAAATAATCGATGGTTTATTGCTGAGAAGTTCACAAGAAATTCGAGCTCAAGAATGAGAAAGCTGGAACAGTGACTTATATACTATGGATTTTAGAATCCCACTGCACTAAACTACACAGGGTTTGCCTATTCTAATTTTATAATGTAATCTCTTATCAGAGTCAAGTTATTTAAGTTTGCAATTGGTCTCTTGGGTATAAAGGCTTATTTCTAAAAGCTTATTAATAAACTGGACATTTTTTATTAGTATAATTCTCATTTCAGAACTCATTATTGACAATTGCAATATAACGGAATTATTTTATCGTAGAAAGATGACTTAGAAAAATTAAAAAAACTTAATATCTTTTATTTAGAAAACATTATTGTTCCGATCGAACTCAAGGTTTTAATCTTACAAATTAATTTAGATTGCATTTATACGTTATTATTTTTCACTACTATTACTTAAATAAATACATGCTTGTCTGATAACGTTCTTATATAATTAATTAAAACAAACCACACATGGCCTATTTCTTTCTGAATTGAATATACGTTTATTTAATACTATGTTAATCCACTTTAAATCATTGAAATTAATTTCTAAAGTCTTTATATAAAAACCAATTTTTAAGTTTTAAAATTGTATTCAAAATTAATCATTTTTACTTGAAAAGTATTAATGTCTAGTCGTTTATTTTACGAATTAATGGCTTTTTTTTTTTAAAAAAGAAAATCTTTAAAACTATTAACTCGTACCCAATGGAATAAAAAGCTAGAAATTAATCGAAGACTAACATTGATTAAATTTTTTTTTAAAGTACTACCTCGAATAAAACGTTTTTATGCCAGGCAAAGAAAAAAAGATTTTCGATGTCCTCCCCCTCAAAACAACAGTAACAAAACAACAGTAACCAACCAATCGACATCAAGGGCGAGATATCAAGGATATATTCAGAAATATTATTTCTTTCAAGTTTTTTTAAATAGTGAAAATTTATTTCTAAAACAAAAGAAAAATGCTTTAAAAAAAAAAAAATATTAAAGTAAAAAAAAACCTATTGTATTCGTAACAATAATGATAAATTTATATATATAAGCTATATAATAGAATGTGAATGTTATAATTTCAACTTTTGCATTAATATGGTTATTTTTAATATTCTTTCTGACAACCTTCTGATGCTTGAAGCCATCATTACTCTGCGGTCATTTATCCACCTGTTGAAGATCTAATAGTAAACTGCATTATATTTTACACGTATTGTTTTTAATGTTCAAAATAAACACTCACAAGTTATTATGGTTCACATATTTAGATAAGAATAAAAAGATATCTATTTATTGATCACTATTAGATGGTCTGTTACATTAGCTGGGCTATCTGTTTAAAACAGAGGTCGGAAGCCTTGCAGTGTCTTGAAGGAGGAGCATGATATCAAAGGTACTACAAATAAATCGTCTCAACCTTAGACTGCTCTGTCCACAAAGCTGTCTTGGTCTAGATACTTAAATAAAACAAGGAAAACAATGCAATTTTATTTAAAAAAAGTTACTTATTTTACTAAAGGAATAACAATAAAATAAAACTCACTATATGTATTGCCACTCACTGCGAGCTAGAGTAATCAATGGATGCCAGAAGGCTTGTGCATAAAATCCTCATCTAGTGCCTACTCATCCAATATCCCCAGAATAGTTTCTGTCTTGTGGCCTTTGTCAGTGAGGGGCCTTGAATCTGAGAGCATTGCACCTAGATCTTAGGATCTAATGCAACTCTCCAGCAGCCACCTTTATCTCTACTAACTACAAAACTATGAGTCTTAAATTAAAAACACCTTAATATTTTCAATCCAAACTCATTAGCTTATATAATCATATAGGTCTGAACTCAGTTCAATACCTATACATTTTGGTGTCTTTGGTTCTTTAATAACCATAACCACCACTATCCTATTAGGCAGGATTAGTTTTAAGCCAATAAACATCACATGATCACCATTTCTTATGCTTGTTTATAACTGTTATTAAAACAGGCAAAACTCACTATACTTTTTTAAGAATGGTTACAGGTAAATCTATTCTTGGACTTATAAAAAGAATCATGACTGTTTTCTGACGATGTTCCTATTATTAGTAACTTGATTAAATAGAAGCATGTTATATTTTCTGTTTGACAACATAAAAAATTGACAAACAAAGCAAAACTCTCCATCATGTGATAAAAAATTGAATGTGAAGCTTCACAATAAATATAAAACTTTAAAGGCACAAACCCAAGAACGATATCATAATTAAATTAATTCCATTGATGACATTATCTTATATGTTAGCAATTATATTTAGAGTAAGTGGAAGGAGTATTTTGATCATATTTTGAATAATAATACAAGAAATAAAAAATATTTTTAAATGATGTATCTGTTCTATTTTTTCATTTACACTTGGAAAAAGTTAATGAAATTAAAACAATAATTTGTAATCTTAAAAATAAAAAAGCTATAGGTTGTAATGAGAGAATACCTAAAAAAATATTAAAATATGATATTAACTTCAAAATTATTAGAATTTTTTTTAGGAGATTCGTGAAGTTAGGCTAGCTGATCTTAAGGATCATTCTGTTGTCCCAATTTTTAAAAATAAAGGATAGAAAAGCTGCAGTAATTTTGTGAAATATTATGATTATTAGAGAATCAATATAGTTTTAAAGAATCAAAAAGCATTATAATAGATATGGTTTTTGTGGCCAGGCAAATGCAAAAAAAATATGAGAATAAAAACAAAAAAGATTTTTGCAGTGCTTTTTTTAAAGTTTATTTATATTACGCAGTTTCTACATGATGAAATAAAAGAAAGTGTTATTACTGTAGGTAGAAAATACGAGACATTTGTAATGAAAAGTAGTGTTAGACAAATATAGATATTAACTTCAACTTCAATCATTAATTTCAGACAAATGTAAAGCAAATAAATTAAATAGGGCAAACTGTCTACAAATTTAAGCTCAATAAAAACAACTTACTAAATGATTTATATAGCGCATGTAACACACATATATATTGGCTTACATTAATGATGTCTTTTGATATCTTCTGAAATTCCATTAATATTAATTCCACTAAATTTAAACTATAAAAACGTATTTAAATCTTATATTTTTATTTTTAGACTTTTTTCTATAAGAGAAACATTGAGGTAAAACTAAATGTCAATTTGTTAAAACTACATTTTGATTATTAACAATCATGGAAATAATTTAGTTAAGAAACGAAACTGGTTTCTTTTATCTCCCATATATTTAAAATTAACTATTTTCCCCAACTATACTTTTAAAACAAATTATTTCTTGTACTTTTAAAATAAAATTTTTAAATACATTCAATGCATACCAAGCTATCAAATACAAAATCAAATTTTATAATGCCTAAGCATTAAAGTAAGCTAATATAAATATATTAATACATAAAATTCTCTCAATTAGTAATATAACTGGCTGATTGATAATAAAAGATCAAAAACTTATCAAATATTTCAATAACAAAATATGTTACCTTTAAGTTCCAAAATGTGAATATGGAATAAATTATTTTCTAGAGAAATGGAATTACATACATACATATGTTGGTAAAAATAAGAACTCATTTTGGGTTTACTAGCAAGGTATTTTTCTATTCGCAGGTTTCAAATCTTAACTATAATTGGGCAATATTTTCATGTGATGATAGTTGAGTGTGTCAGATCATTTCAACAAGCAGGATTTGACAACCTAATGGTTATGGGTTTCATGCTTGAGTGAAATTAATTTGGAGTATCTAACTGCAAATACTTCATCTGCTGACATGGTTAATATTAAGCAGGCATAAGCAAAGACCAAAGAATCTAAATAATTATCTGAGCTGACATTTTTATATTATTATCAGTTTTTCAAAACACTTTTTTTTATTAATTAACCAGCCCACACACTTACAAAATTTTTTAATTAGATAGCTCATGTATTTATACATTTTTTCATTAAACAAACCACCACATTTATAGATAACATTGACATTTTCAAAACCTGAAATAAAGCTTAAAAGCAATTGACCTTTTCTCAATATTAATTATTAATAATAATATAAACTAATTGAGCCAAATTTTATAGTTTCATAAAATAACTATCAAAATAGGACACTGGTTTGATGGTGGATTAAAGGTGAAAACAAAAAGTTCAAATTTCTTAGAATCTGAATTTACAATATACTCATCATTGTGCTATTTTTGCCAATTCAATGATGTCTACAGGATGTATTTAATGGTTTTGAATATAAAGACTTTGGTTTAGTAATTAATGTTCAAAAAAATTTGAAGTTCCTTATTAATCAGTGATGAACAAAAATCTTCAACAACTTTTATCTTCTGATGATCAACGTGAGAATGTGAGCCAATTTAAGTGTCTTGATAACTTTTAAATAGAATGTCGGAGCTTAAATAAATGTTGAGGTGCAACACATTTTAATGTATTGCTATTGCTTTTAACAGATTGAAGGTTAAAAAGAGAGAACAAGTTTGTTAAATAAAAATATATATGATTTAGTAAATATCAAGATTCAGAAAATAGCTGAACTTCCACCAAATTAAAAATATAAATGTATATATAAAACAACAACAACATTAAAAAAAAGCAAATACATAAGCAATATATAAATAAGTACACAACAATAAATACACAAAGAAAATAAAGAGTATTAATAAAAAAAAAACCAATTATAATACAATTTCAAATATATTAATAAAAAAATTTCCCTTTTTTAAAAAAAAGGTGAAAGCATTATCTAAGAACAAATATTAAATTTGTTATTTTACACCTAACAATTTTTAGATCTAACATGGAAAGAAAGTTTTTTGAAAGTTTTGCTCTACTAAAAGTAAAACTTTAAACAAAGACACAACTTTTATAACTTGGCACTTCCAAATAATGTTATAAAATGAATATTGTAATAATGACTTCTCTCTGTTAATTTAAAGCTGCAGAATTCTGGAATATTTTCCTTATGAATATTATTAATTATATACCACAAATGCAATTTTAGATGTCCATTTTACCTTAAGCCATTTAGACAATTTAAAATAATGGGTTTAGAAATATGAATTTTTTCACTGTAACAATATTTATTTTGAAATTTTTTTTGATTAATCAAATAGTCAGAAATATGTAAGCATCAAACACAGACCAAGTCATAATAATGAAACAATGACAAAATTAAAATTTTCAGGCAATAAAAGTTTAATATAACTAGGAAGAAATTTAAATGTATAGAGATTCTGTAATCAAGCACAGGCTAACTGGATTAGTTATGGACAATAAGTAAAATATATCCTTCCAATTTATATCTAAAGCCACATGCTCAAATCTAGAACCAAATAGAATAATAGTTTTCTTAGATTTCTTCAAAATTAGACAATACTTTGCAGGTATTTTCATCATAACTTCCAAATACCATTCAAGTATTTTCAAAGCTCCGTAAAAGATAGCTCATCAGAACATTCAAATATGTCTGAATGTCATCAAAAACTTTGATAATCAGAAAAATTTAAACAATATATATATATCAGAAAAATACCAATAATAAGAATTATCTGTTTTCTATTCATGGCATAACTATTTATAAAATTTAAAGCATCATAGCTTAAGATTGAAATATTTTAATTTGGCTAATAGAAGTTTACAGAAAGTTTATCAAATACCTTAGAATAATGTATGCAGGCAAGAGATACAATATGAAACTTAGTAATAACATTTATGATATTATTAGTTAGATCAACTAAGTTGATAGATATAGAATATCTTTTTTTAAGGTCTCTGATTGTTTCAAAGATAAAATATTTAAATTAAAAAAAAAAAAAACAATTTATAAATAAGTTTTTTAAATAAAACAGACAATACATTAATAGGATTATAATTTGAAAAAGTTATTATCTTGGAATTAAGTCTTACTAATGCAAGCTTCTAATGGAAATAATAAAAAGAAACGCACTAGTTGACAGTATTTGTAATAACATCCAAACAAAAGATAATTTTATCATGATAGTTAAAAAATCATCATTACCTAAAACCTAACATGTAATAGATTTGAGAATACTAAAAATATTTTTAGAGGGGATTTGAACCCAAGCTTCTTTTAGTTATCCACTCAATCTTATATAATTAATACACATTACCACATACATATATAAAAGAAAGATCTTTAATATATATATATTGTGCTAAACCAGCACTCATCAGTGGATGACTAAAGGGAATTTTAAAGTCTGAGTTCAAATCCCCTCTAATTACATCTAGCTTAAAGTATATGTTGCATACTTGTATTTAAATAATTTTTTTTTATAAATTAGAAATGATGCTATACATTTTTATGAAGGCCTTTATTATAAAAATCAATTATATCTGTAATATAAAAAAGTGTTTCATTTGTAATTAAGAGGGAAAAATATTAAATTCATCACTCTTTTGTAAAAAAGTGAGTACATCAATAAGATGTTTCCTAAAAAAATACTCAGCTTGGAAAGAATTATATATATAAAAAAGAATTATTTCTAGATTTAGATATAAAAGGCCAATACAGATTCTTCTCCAATAAAATAATTTTAGTAGTCAAATTCCACAAACTCTTATATAAAAACCCAAATATTCCAAGAATACTTTTTTAAATACAAATTTCTACTGTTGCTATTGCCATTATAACAATTCCAATCAATATCAACAGCATCAGAAAAAAAAATCGGTATTAAAATTACTAGAATCTGTTAAAGTTACAAATCTAACTTTAATTAATAATTTATAAAGCACATACTCATTACATAAGTAATATATATTAAGACTAACCTTAAGACTATGCACCTAAAATGTGACAGTAGGTCTTTACTATCACATTTTAGGCACACAGTCTTAAGGTTATAGCCTTAAAATCTAACTTTAAATGGAATAGAGTAAAGATAGGGTAATTTATAGCAATGTTATAACTATAGCAACTAAATTAGCTTTATGAGAACTGTTATTTTACTTAGTTTTTTTATATGGCAGTGAAACATGTTTCTCTCTCTTTCTCTCTCTCTCTCTCTCTCTCTATATATATATATATATATATAGAGATAGAGAGAGATATATATATATATATATATATATATATATATATATATATATATATATCTCCACTGCAAAATTCATCTCTAATGTATTATTTGTCTATCTTTTTTAAAAGTTGGAATGATCATATCTATTTGTAAATGGTTATTGCTGATAAAGATAGTGAGAATAATCCACAAATCACACATACCATTACATATATTGCAACAAGAAACTACTTTTAACTCATAAATTAATAGCCTAAAATTTAAAAAACATCTTAATATTAATCCAAGATTACTTCTTTTTTAGAAGATTCAAGAACATAAAACCCAAGCTCTTTATTTAAAAACAGCATAAACCAGAAACTAGATTGGAAATATGAATTCTGGTTGCAGTTATAATAGTCCTACTGTCAAGTATTAATTGGCTATTCAAATTTACAATAGATGGCTCTGGAATGGAAAGAATTGCAATTAACAATATATTATTTGCCTGAAAGTTTATGATGATGGTATATTATTAGATGTGATATGTTGAACTATTTCCATCATCTATGAGTGATTGTTGCCAAATTGTGTGTTATTACTAACTAGTTGTTTGTATTTGAAAAGTTTAAATAAAGTTTAAAATTTTCTATACATTCAACATTCACTCATAGATAATGGAAATAGTCCAACATATCACATCTAACAGCATGTTGTTTGTAGGCAAAGATAGTCTTGTGATCCTTATTGGCATTTAATATCCTTGTTATAAGAAAAGATGTCTAGAGTTATAAAAATATCCTATCCATTACATTTGGTTTCATGCCTTCCTGTGGAAATTTGAAACCTTGAATAATAGCAGCTGTACACACACACACGCACGCACACACACATATATATATATAACACATATATACCCATAATACAATTTAATTTAAAAATAAACACATTAAAACATCAATAAAAATAATTAAGAAAAAATAGAATAATGCCATTATAAAAAAGACAATATAATAATAAACCAAAGAGGAGACAGCGACCAGATGATTAAACAAGTCGAAGATAAATAATGTACAAGATAAAAAAATGGTCAAATGAAAAATAATTCATGATGCCATTTAAAAAAAAATATTTTTTTTAAAAATGTGAAAAGTGAGTCTATGGATGGAGAAGGAGGGATACTGATTTTATTAAAATATATATAAGCCTCTGAAAAATTTGCTTCCGGAGTGGTCATTCAAACCAAGAACTTATACAAGACTAAACAAAGGCCTTAGCAGAGTATATAGCAATTAAACATGCCAAGGTCTACCTTTCCAACCAACACTGTTGGACCAGAAGATATCTAAGTTGGGCACTTGGGACAAACAGGAAACAGTCTACCCCCACTAATATTAAGCTTAACCCCATCATTTACATTGGAACTCCTATGTTAGATGTCATCAGACAATTCTTTTACCACAAGTTACAAGACAACCAACTAGATGAGAAAGATGATTCAGAAACCCCAGGTTTGCAAGAGACACACAGAATCACAGCTAAAATCATGACTGATAAACTAATGTCCATGCCAGAACATGTGATCTCAGCACACACGTCATTTCAAAATTTTTACTACACCACCTCATCATTCCGACCATTTTAAAAATGATAAACCACCTTTCAACACACAAGAGATACATCTCAAACTTGTACCCATTGCTCTCATTACATTTATTAAAAAAAAACAAGGATGCAAATGAACTTAACAGTATTAGACCAATTTCAATGATGCCTCTATTAATTAAAGTTATCAAATCGGCATTAAAGAATAGAATTAATCCAAGATCCTTCAATACATTATTACCTCTCAATATGCAAAAAAGGCTCCTCAACCATGATGGCTATTGGTGATGACACTATTCTCTTAGACCATATAAGAAAAAACAGAAAGTTCAAACTCATTGTAGTGCAAATTGATATCACAGCCACTTTCGATAAAGTCAGAGTATAAAAACTTCTAGACCAATACCCAATCTTCAAAGAATTAATACAAATAATCAACAATCTCCTAAACAACAGACATGTTTTTATCATCCTAAATGGAAGTGTCTCTCAGGGATTTAAACCAGACATTTTCATCTCATGAGATTCTCCCCTCAGTGCCCTCCTTTTCATATCATACCTAAACCTGCTATTTCAAGAACTGGAAACACATCTCCCCAGAGTATTTATCCCACAACTACAAAAAAATGTCAAGGTTTTAGCCTACATGGATGACACTCTAGTCATTCTTCCATCCACAAAATACCTGAGTCACTTATAGAGAAATATATGATGGAATTCGGACTAACAATTAACCATCAAAAATCAGGTGTATGGAAAATAAGCTCCAGAAAAAAAATTAACTCAAAGTTCATAGAAGACCCTCAGAAATTCCTAGGCTTTTCCATCCACAAAAGCCCAACAGCCATGTCAAAAGAAATTCAAAACACAATAATACAAGAAGCACAAAAATCACAGATAAACTATCCAAGGTATACCTATCCCTTCAAGGAAAGGTCGCCCTGCTAAATATAAAAATTATGAGCAAGATTAATTATTTCCTTCCAATTATAAAAATTACAAAATCATTCATTCAAAAAATCAACACCATCTGTGCCAGACTACTTTGGGGTAAGAAAATACCATCAATAAACATTCAAAAAATGCAAAAACCCAGAAGGCTTAACGGAATGTCCCTAACTCCATCCAGGCATTTTACCTTCAAAAGGCACATATCTTATGCTGCAACCTTACAGAGAAATATGACTACATTCAATTTATCATCCCAGTTACTCCTACAGACAGACCTCCTCCCTGGAAAACTAGTTGGATAGACACAATTGTTGCATTACTACAAAAATACGTGCATTTCAACAGAGAGTGCCTCAAAAATAAGCAAAAGATTTTGGAAATATACGAGTTGCTCCACCCTAATGATAAAACAATACAGACCAAACTAGGCATTAGAAACAAAAAGATAACTTCATGTTTCAAACATTGGAACATGGAGCCTAAATACCTGGACTATTTAATAGAAGTTAATTTAAACACCATGTCAACAAATGCATTTTTAAACTACAAGAGACACATATTCAAAATTGACCCAGTTTGTAACAACTGTCATAGACATGAAGCAACATGGGAACACCTCATACCCAACTGCACAGGGCTTGGCAACATTAGAAACATTATCTTAAAGAACCCAAAAATAGACTACTACCTAGTAATTTCTCTTAATGACTGCTTAAAACCTCAACCTATTTCAGTTATCAGACTGTCCATATTTATTACATATGCCATGTGGACAGTCAGATGCATGAAGATGTTCACAATCTCACAACAGGATGAAACACATTCTTTTTACAGAAGCTTTCAAAAATGAAAAAAAAAAAGATATGAAATTCTAGCTACCAAACTAAGATATGAGGGGGCATGGAATCTATTTCACATACAACAGGCACCATAATAATTCTTCAAAGCAAACTCCACAGAAAACAAAAAAAATGATTACAGAAACAGACATAGCTTGCTGCCAAGAGGATACACAGCAACACCACAAAACAACTTAGATTCAAGAGCAGAACAATCTAAAACACAAAGAAAAATGAACTCACACATACTTGATATTACTTTGTAATTTTAGAGCAATAAATTCCTTAAGAAAGGAGGGATACTGGATTTGAAAACTGTGATCATTACTATACAAAAAAGTTGGTTTGGATTTGAAACTTTAAGGTGTATTTGAATTTCTGGTCAGTAGCTTGCTTGTGAAAAAAAAATTTAAATAAGTACTTTTAATTTAAAGATGACTTATATGCTTTACTTGGTTTCTTTGTCAATATATAATACAATATAAAAATATGATAAGGCAATAAATGTTGATAAAGGAAGATTGGCATATACAGAGTTATAAATATATTTGATTATTAAGAACTTTGTTGTCTGTAGCTAAGATTCAAAAATATATAATTTTTGACATAAGAAAAAATGATTAATAATTATTTATGTATTCATTAGAGAGCTACTATTATAAAATACGTTATTTACAGATACCTTTGAGCGTTATACATATATGAAGATGTCTGCGTGCATAAAAGTAACGTCTTAGAATAATATAAAAAATGTTGTATAACAATGTTAATAAATGAGTTGTTAATGTTTTTAATTGTAATTTACAAACGTTTTTGATTTAGAATTTTTTTTATTCTCTGTTTTACATATTTATATTTAAATTTAACATTCAAGCATATACAATTTAAATGTTTTATTCATTTTTATTTTTGTATATATATAGAATAAAATAATGAAATTTTTTTAAAACTTATTATATAATAGTAAGCAAGCTTAATAAATAATTTACTTCTACAGCATTCTTTTTTGAGAGATTATTGGAGAATTATGTGTTCTGAAGATTATGTAATAAACAACCACATCTATTTTTTAATCTAGTCACCCACATTTCTGTCTGTTTAAATAACTACATTTTCACCTAAATTTTATTTATTTATCTATCTGTCTGCCTGCCTACCTATTCATTAACTGACTTATCTATATACATAACTATCAATGTACCTCCTATCTATTAAATAAGCACTAATCTATTTATCTATTTAATTATATATATATATAACTATCTACTCATCTATTTATCTATATACTTATCTGCTATTAATTTATATGCACGACAAGTTTAATTTGTGCTATAGATAGAAAATTGAACTTTTGTTTGTACTGAATTTCATTTTACAATTTACAATTGAGTTTTATACTTTAAATTAGTTTGTTTAGTAATTATTAAGAGTACATTTTGTTTACAACAAAGTTTAATCTCCTTTGGATACATCACAATTAGATTAAGTATCAAACAATTAATGGAAATTGGATTAAAGTCTTTCATTCACTTAGTTGACGATCTGTCAATACAATATATTTTGCTTCACAAATTTTATAAATTCTTCAATTACTATTTAAAAAAGTAGTGATAATTTTAAAACATATTCAGTTTCATTTAGTAGTGATAATTTTAAAACATATTCAATTTCATTTAGTATTAATTTTTCGTTACATTTAATGTAATGTTTATATATTTTTGAATTAAAAAAAAAAATCCGTACTATTATTGAAGTTTATTTGATGCTTTAAATATTTTTTCATATGTTTTTAAAAGTAGATTGATAAATATCAAATGTTAGCTGTCTTCATTTAATCTCACCTCTTGCTGTTTTAAGGCCACAATCGGGAGATTTCCCTTCATTAATGTTTCGTCTTTAAACAACAACTAACATTTGCTGCTGAGATTTTTCTTCTTCAGTTAAAATATCTAGTTACCAATTCACTAATATCAGAAGAGTTTCTAAATAAAAAGAAGTTGAAATATTTTTAAAATAGTTGAAAATTTTCAGGCAAGCTTAGGATTTTTTTATCAGATAGCAAATTCATGGCCAAACCAATGTGTCTTTCAGTTATTTGCTATTTACATTGAGCGAATATCTAATTATTATTAGACAGTTTAGTAATTTGCTTTTTCTTAGCTATTTCTTCTGTGGAAAAATTTTCTTCAGGTCTGACATTACTCAATAAATGTCACCAAGAAAGGGTTCTGGATATTTTATAACTTTGTGGGTTTAATTAGTGTGCCTAGAATTATGAAAGGCTGATATGTTGTAGTTAATGTTTACAGGTTGAACAGAAAAATCCAAAATTACAAGAAACAGATCATCGATGGAATCTGAAATGTCTAGACTAAAACTAATAATAAAAAAAACTCGATGTACTCAAAATTGGAAGTCAATTACTTACGTAATGTTGTCTTAGAAGTTTGTGACTGGGCAATTTTATATTAAAAGAATTTACTGTTTATTATTTTGTCCAAAACAACTAAGGTGTATAATATATCTTTTATTATGAGGAAAAACATTTTTATGGACTGACATTGAATATAACTGACAAGTGATAATTTAATATCAGTTTAATTTATGAATACCATTTCTATTCAATATTGCTATATTATAAATCTATGTTTAATAATTCAAGAAAATGAAAAAAAAACAAAAAACAAAAACGGATTAGATTCAGTCAAAATTTGAAAAATATGCAGGTAAAATATACTTTCAATAATTGTGACCGGAATGACAAATTTGCAAAAGGAAATGCCATTAGTTAATGTGAGCCTGGAAACAGAAATGAAGCAATTGAATGACATAAACTTTTGTGAATTCAGCATTTTTTTAATTGTCAAATATTTTTAAGCAACTAAAATGTTAACTATACTCAGGGAGATCAGGGGTGGATTTCAAAGGAATCAAAGAAGTGGATGGATGACAGCCTTCCCATAGCCTACCCTGCTAATGGCAAATATTAACTCGTAAAATGAATGTTCTCCATATATAAACAAGATTCATATTGATGAATCTGATTAAAGACAAATTATAAAAATACACAATAAAACTATTAATACAAACTCCAGGTATTATTATGAGAAATAGCTGTTAGGACCACATAGGTGAAGTTCCTAACTTGATGAAAAATGTCTTCATAGTATAGGTAATTATGGAACATCTTATTTATCAGGTATACTCTCTCTACCTAAAAAATACATATAAAATTACTTCAACTTAACATTGAAGATATATCAAAAATCATCAACAGAAATCTTCAAATTATTTGATCAATGTAAGTTTGATATAATTGTATTCCAAGAGATTTATAATTAATCTAATAATGCATTCTAAACATGATATAGATATTTTTATTTCAAATAATTTTGTACAGTAAACAACTTTAATTGAAGATACTTCATATGATTTTGCAATCATCATGCATATATGCAATATTTACAAATCTCCCAATACAAATTAGCTCTACCCTCTTCTTTTAGATTTTTCTGCATCTCCCATATTTATAGATTTTAATTCACATAATAGACTTTAGAAATACATAATTAAGGATCAAACAGGTTATCAACTTTTAGAATGGATGGATTTAAATAATACTTTATGATACCAAGTAAGAAGGAACACGCCTTTCTTCAAATAAATCAAATCTAATCACTTTTAGAATTTACATTCATATAGTTATCATGTTCTAAGATGAAATGTAAAAAAGTTGATTGGAAGATATATAATATCATCTTTCCAATTCCTTTATAATAACAAATCTGTAACAATATTTGCTAAAGAGTTCATTCCTTATAAATATTGAAAGCAATTCATTCCAGGTTGAAAAAAAATGGGTGTTTTTTATAGTTAAATTTTGATTACTAATGATTGAGAAATTGCTGAAAACTTATAAAAGCACTGGATGATGCAAGAGAATGAGAGGGAGGGAGGGGAGAAGGTAGGAAGGGGGAGGGGAGGAGAGAGGAGAGGGATGGGAGAGGAAAGAGGAGGGGAGAAGAGAGAGGAGAGAAAGAGGAAGGGGGAGGGGAAAGAGGGGAGAGGGAAGAGCAAGAGGGAGGGGATAGTGGGAGAGAGAGAGAGCAAGAAGATGAGAGGGGGAAAAGGAGAGCTTAGAATTTTTTTTTTTATAAAATATAGCTGCTAAGGCCTGGTCTCTTTTTCCATAAGCTTAGTGGATATGAAACAATCTCTAAAAGAATTATTATTATCTCTATAAAGAGGTTTCCAATCTTATATATGAGATTTAATCCACTAAACATCACATGATCACCACTCACTGATGAAAGCCACAAGCTAGAAACTAGTCTGGGAATATTGAATGAGTAAACACTAATAGGGATTTTATGCACAAGCCTTCTGGCATTCCATTGATTACTCTAGCTTGCACTAAGTGGCACTACTGTATGGAGAGTTTTGCCTGTTTTAATGTATGAGATTTCTAAATCCAAGGTGAATAGAAGGAGAAAAAACATCATTAGATATAGAATTGCAAGCTTCTCTTTCACAATGTTTCTCTAATATCAATCTGATAAAACCAGTAGATGTTTATGAACTTCCCCTATTTGTATTAAATCAGAAAGGCTGCAGGCAAGTTTTTTTTAAAATGTGAAACCTAAAGCCAAAGCATAATTAGCAAAACTATTCAGCAACTTTATTCATACAAAAATACTTAAAAAATTTGGCATGAAAGCAAAGTTATAGCCCTTTTAAAATCAAATAAACCCATAATTGAGCTGAACAAATTATTATCCATTATCTATTACTATATGTTTTTTTTATCGTTTTTTTAAAAATAATTATATAAATAAGAATGGTGGCAATAGCTGAGAGTCATTTACCTATGCAGCAGACTAGGTTTGGTTACAAAGAAGCTACTGTGAACAAGTTTTATTTTTAATCAAACCTACCAAAAAAAAAAAAAAAGGCTTTCAAAATAAATTAAAAGTTGATGCTATTTTTATTGATTTCTAATTGGCTTATGATATCTAATTGGAAAAATGGTCTTCTTCTAAAAGATTTAAAAATTTTAAATGGAGGAAAACTATTACTTTACTTGACAAAATATTCTCCAATAGAAAAATTCAAACATTATTAAATGCTAGTCATAGTAAATATAAAATTTCACAGTACAGTTTATCACAGGTCAGATCTTTTTACCTTGTTTAATGTAGTCAGTAATGACCTTCCAGAAAAAGAATGCAGGAAATTTATCTACGCTGATGATATTGCTTTAACTTTTCAAAAGAAATTCTTCCCTGGAATAAAAAAACCTCTCAATAAAGACATAAAAAATAACTGATAATCTTTGCAAGAATTGAGATTTTGCTCTTAATTCAATGAAGAGACCATCTCAATTTTTTTAAATCTAAACAACAGAGAACATTTCATAATCTGAACATAACATTTGCAATAAGAGTTTGAAATACAATACTACCTCATGCTATATAGGAAAAACCTTGGATCATAGCATTTTCTAAGAATATACTTTCCATGAGTACAAATCAATACTAACAGTTAATATTTAGTCGTTTATCTTATAAAGGAAATCTAACTTGAATTCCTTTAATTGTTTTATTTCATTAACAACTTATTCTACTCTCATTAATTAGACTGGTATTCATTTTAGAAAATAATCTTTTTCTAATCTTAAAGTTATAAATCTTGTCAAGCGTTGGTGGCTGATTGGTCAGCACAGCTTTCTTACAAGCAGTTGTCCCGGGTTTGCGGGTTCGCTTCCCAGCCGATGCTTTGATACATAAAAAAAAAAAAGTTATAAATCTTTTATTTACTAATTTTAAAAGAATAAGACTTTTAAAATTCTTTAATTATTAAACTTATTGCTTTTCTCTGTATAAGTTTATACCTATATATGTATATGCATTTAAACATACACATACATATCAACTTATTATCTAATTACCTCAATGTGATTTTTAAAAAAAAAAACCTTGAAAAATTTAGAATACACACATATATATATATATATTATGAGCTCTTATATTTTCAAAGTATTATATATATATATTATAATTTAATAATTTTAACAAAAGTAATTGATAAAAATATTTTCATATGTAGAAATTTCTGTTCATAATTGCATTAAAAAAAAACACAGGCAGGTATTAATAAGCCAGTAAACTGTTAATGCTTTTTTTGCACTTAAGAAATAATTTTCTCCCCAAGGCCATTCATTTGAGTGTCAATTTGCCATCTATTGAGAAAAATTGGTAATTTTTTTAAAAAATATTGGCAATTTTATATATATTTTATTTATAATATTTTAAATCCAAAACAATTCTATAGATGTCAGGATATCTGAACATTTAATAACTTGAATTATTTTTAATCTCCCTTGGCAGTCTCTAACTTTGCTAAAATAGAACATTATATTTTTGAACAAATTAAAGCATAATCAATGACTGTCTGTTAGAATATATTGCAATACTATAAAAATATTAAAAAAATATATACTTTACCAGCATAAATAGTTAGATTTAAAAATAAATGGCAAATAAAAATTGCATTTGTGTCTGAAAAAATCTATTCCTCCCTGATAGTTGAGTGATAACATTATACTTTTGATTTGATTACAATATAATTTTATTAATATTTAAAAAAATCAAATGTGATTTTTTAGAATTTACTTCATTTCGAATCAAAAATATCTATCAAATGAAGTCAGATTTATTATATTCTAATAAATAATTTAGTGATGTATATAATTATAATCTTGTGGAGGAAAATTAATCTTCACATGAGCTATTAAAATAAATTTATATGCACTCACCCATCAATAAATTTGTACAAATAATTTATCATTTCAAATATCAGGCTCATAATAAGTCGAAGTCCTGATTTAAGCACAGTCAATAACAGTTGGTTTATATAAACATCAGCTTTAAGCATGAGTGTTATGTTTATGCTTTTCAAACACTTGTTGATAGATGAGTGCAAATAAATTTAGTCTAATAGTCTATATATGAAAATTGATTTCCTTCCTCAATATTACAATTATATTTGATAAGTAATAATGATTTAATATTAAGTTTAATGTTTGAATAAAACAATTAAAGCTGTCATAGTGCAAGTGCAGTGCAAGAATGTTAGATGTGGCTCTGGTTCTTATATAGAGATAAAATGTTACAGTAAACATAAGTATGTGTAAAGAATTGAAGTCTCCAATTTTTCTTATTCCCTATTTTTTAATAGATTTGTCTAGAAGTAAATCATATAATATAATTTAATCATTTTAGCAGACATAATTGATGAAAATATTTTAATAAACAGAACTTTCCATTTACTTACATATAAAAACCAGAGCTACACTTAAAAGAGAATTCCTTTTAAGTGCAAAACAGTACTAACAATTTAGTGTCTTATTAAGATCCAATTTTTTTTTTTTAAAAAAAATATAAATGGATATTTCCATGTAGTAAAATATTTTTATATATATACTATAATGGTTTGGATGATGGATAGATACAATATGATGGAAATCCTCATCATCAAAACAAAAATAATCATCAACAAAATCATTGCTTTACTGAGCATACAAAGTGAGTAAATATCAGCATTGTATACTATTATAAATAATATCTAAAGTTATAATTAGAAAATCACCAGCAATAATCATCAAGAATCAAAAGGCAACCCTTATGACTGAATTTAAAAGTGACATATAAAATCTTAGGCTAATAATCATCTAGCCAATGCTGAAATTGGAACATAACATTATATAAACAATCAATATTTCAACTACACTGACCTAAATATTTTTGGCCATGAGTGTACTAGACATCAACAATGTAGTAATAATATTATAAAATTTATAAAAGTGATCTTTATCTTTACGTCATGTAAATAATTTTAATAATCACTTGAATGACCATATATATATATGGAACCTAAGTTCTGCCTATGGAACTTTATGTTAGGTATTTTGCTAATATATCTAAAAAAATGTATGTAGTTTATTTTCTGCTAAATAAATTCCATTAATCTGTTAAAAGTAGTGAATCATTTAATAGGTTATCTTATAGATTTGTAACTAATGTTATAAAATATTATTATTTATGACAAATTTAAATAATTTCAACTTAGCAGTTAATCTTACTTTGTAGATGTTATAAAACCACAAAGTCAGTATTTTAATGTATAATATATCTTTAACTTATTGTAGTTTAAAGATAAAATTATACACTTAATGTAGTCATTATACATATTTATTAAGTTGTTATAAAATTAACATTTAAATAATTTCAATAATGTTTTATTGATTTTTACTAATGAAATCAATTTGTTACAATTCATTTTAAAATTATAGCCCTAATTGCTTGCTTAATAATACTCTCTAATCTTCTATAAATAATAATAATTAGCAAATAGTTTTAAATAAATTATTTCTAAGTTATATTTTAAATATCTTTAGTGTGTGAATGGGTGTAATTTGTTTCAATTCAAAGCTAAAGATTTAAAAGAAAATGATTATATTTCTCCTTCCTTGCCTGAAGATGAAAATATTTAAAACAATTTTATTGAACAATGCTTTGTTTATAAAAATATCTGTTTTAAAAATATTACATTCATATTAATATTTTGAGAATTAAAAAAAATGTTATTTTATTGGAATACAATATTTTCATTTATTAAATAATAATTTAATTAAAGAAAAGGATTTCCACCTTTAATATATGTGCTGTACTGATCTTATAATAGCTCAATGATATCATGTTGAACATTAATGATACTCTCAAACTGAAACATAAAAAGAGACTTTTGAAAAAATAAAAACAGCCATCTTATCTTTAAAACATTATTTTTTTCACATATTAATGTTTTCTTATTATTCCTCCTTCCTTTGTGCATTGTTAAGTGTATAAGAAGATTGGAATATGCATATTAATGTTCATGAATTTTTTCAATTTACTATGTGTTAATATTGTGAATTCTTAAAAGTGAATAGAGAAACATCTTCATGCTCTCAAACTAAGAAACTTCAGATTGGTCTATATAATTAGAATGTAGGCTTACAAATAAGATAGCCACTTTATTTGAGTTTGAGAGTATTCTCAGTATTCAGCATGACATTGTTGAGCTACTATATATCAGTATAGTGCATATATTAAAAGTGGAAATCCTTTCTCTTTAATCACATATGATCTCTATACTTAATAAATAAATTTGAATATTAAATAATCATTTGTAAATGTATGATATAATAAGATAATGTAATATTAATTTAATGTTTTGTTTAAAATTTATACAGTCTAATTAAAAGTTATAAAAAGTGAGGATTGCCAATTCCTCTAACAAGATTTATGATAAATGTTTAGCCAGAGCCAGCATCTAAAATATCTGTCAGAAACCCCTCCCCAAACCCCTGATCATGGTTTCATGTTTTGGAACTCCTCAGAGAGGTGTCAGGGTAGGTTACAAGCTTAAGAGATAGGGTCATGTGATCTATGACTCTTATTTGACTATTTATAGTCTCTGCTAAAAATCTTATGCAATTTTATATTGCTAAGACTACTAATATATGGTATGGCTGAAGATATATTAGTCCCATATAGCTATTTGAGTTGGATAGCTGGGTTTGAAGATATGTAGATGTCTGAAATTTTCAGATTTTCCACTCAATAGATAACTTTTAGATAAGTGATTGGCTTTGGGTTGGTATTTTTAGATCTAGTGTCTGAACCTATCCTGACACCTCTCTGAGGAGTGCCAAAGCACAAAACCATGGTCAGGGATTTGGGAAGGGGTTCCTGACAGAGATATTTTAGGTGCTGGCTCTGGGTAGGCATTTATCATAAAGCTTGTAGAAAAATTGGCAATCCTGACTGTTTATAACTTACAAGCTTAAGAGGTAGGGTCATGTGATCTATGACTTATTTTGACTAATTAAAAGTTATTTTTAGAATATCTAACTTGACAACCAAACTGGGTCACATACATTAATTAGTTAATTAACACCATAATGGTCAGTTATTAATTTATTCATTTATCATGTGACTTATTATATTTACATAAATGACCACTTGTATCTACTTAATTCATCATTTTTCTTTAAATGTCTCACCATGTGTTAATTTTATTTATTACTTATTTGTAATTGTTAATTAGAGAAGATATAAATTAGTATTAAAATTTATCGGCTTAATGTTTTCGAGGATCCATACCTCATATTCATAGCCTTCATAAAATGTATAATAAAATATATGCAAATACAAATATTCAAATAAGCTAGTATTACATAGCCCATTTCTTCGAGATCTTGAAGCAAGTGTCTTTCCTATTAATGGCATGGATGTTTCCATTAATGTAAAATGCCTTCTTTATTTTTCTTTTGTGATCATTTGATTCTGAGCACAATATTATGGGATTGGCAGGTGTGAAGTTGTGTCCAGATTGTTTAGCATGCTCCAAAAATACAGAGGATGTGTTGCTGTTCTTCTGAGCTCTGTTAAATGTGTAAAGATGTTGAGCCAGTCTAGTATTGATTGTAGCTTTTGTTTCACCATAATATATAGCATGGCATCCGGCCTGAGGGCAGGCAATAGAGTACACCATGTGTGGGGTGAACGATCGATTAATGTGGTCTTTAGAGTTGTTAATCAATCTATTAGAATTAGGTGGAGTTCTAACTGCTATGTTAAATTTATCGTTTAATGCTTTCATTAGTTTGTTAGATATTTTAGGAATGTAGGGGATTGTTATTCTAGATAGGTTGGTGTGGGGTACATTATTGTTTATTGTATTATTAAATTTTATTTTATTTTTAATAGCTTTAAATTTAAACCCTGCTGCTAATAGATCTTTAATATAGTTGTTTATGTTTTTTTTTCCTGTCTGCTTCATATTTACATAAATAAAAGTTTCTAAACAAAAATGCATTAAGGCCTGCAAATTTATGTGATGCAGATGAGTTAGAGTTAGGGTGGATACAGCTGTGAATTTCAAATGATTTAACTATCATTTTGTAATCTATTAAGTGGCAATTTCTTGATAAAGAGAGGTCGAGATATTTGAGTTCTTTATTATTTTCATATGTAATGGTGAATGAAAGTTTAGTTAAGTTTTGTAAATCACGTTGTATATTTAAAGTATTATCTTTACAGGTTATGATAAAGATATCGTCTACATAACAAATATATGTAAAGTCTTGGTTGATATTGTGCTAATTTGGAATGATCGATAGCTCGTATTTATTTAAATATATGCTAGATAAAACACCACTAATAGGAAGGCCCATGGGCCATCCATCTTGCATCGTGTACCACTTGTTTTCAAAGAGTGTAAATATATGGGAATCAAGCCATGACAGGAAAGCAATAATCAATTTAACTCTTTCACTAGGGCAATGTGCTCACAGTAGCTTTTCGTGTACTATTTGGATGAATGCATTTCTATCAATTGATCCATATAGTTCCTTCACATCCATTGTAGCCATAATGGAAGTCTGAGAGATTTGAGTATTTTTGATTTTGGAGATGAATTGGAGAGACGAATTTATCGTGTATAAGCCAAAATTAAGGTAATCTATAAGTAATTGATTGATTCATTTGGCTGCTTTGAAATAATGCACACCACCGAAAGCCATCATCAATCTAAGTGGCTCACCTGTTTATGTAGTTTTAAATTGGCAAACATTTGGGGGGGGGGTCTAATGGCAGAAGGGTAAATCCTGTAATATTTGGATTTAGTAATCCCTTTATCCTTGAAAGTCTGAAGCACATTGTTAATAAATTTATCTCGATGTAGTTTAATATTAAAAGTGTTATCATGTACCAACTTTAATATTTTAATTTGGTCGTGTATTTTATTTTTATAGTCTGTGTTATTTAGCAAAACAAAACAATTGCCTTTGTCTTCTTTGAGACAAGTAATATTGTGTGTTTTGAAATATTGTTTGGTATTTAATATACTTTTATTCCATGCTTTATCTTCTTTGTCGTTATTTAATAGTTTAGATATATCGGTGATGATAGCATCTCTTTGTATATTGTTAATGAGACTCACTTCGATGTCTGCTATTATTTTATAAAGTAATACCATAAACAACTAGAATAATTATCTGCTTGGACCTCTAGCTTTGGCCTGTTCATCACTCTACAAAGGCTCTCAATGTATACACCATTTGGAAAAGTTTCATTAACACATAATTATGGAAGAAAGTGTTATACTGTCACAATGCTTTGTGACAACAGGAATTTTTATGGAAAGTATAATTATATTGCTTGAACTTTTATTAATATTCCATTGCTTATTTATTCACATTAATTGATATGGAATTGAAATTTCTAAAAAATGTTGAATACCAGAACTTTGTAAAACTTTAAATTTAATTTATTATACCTTATTTTACAGTGAATTATAGATTATCTATTTTTAAATGCTGAACTTTATTATTTACAAAATATTGTTGTTAAGCTTCATTTGATGTTTTAGTCAAATTAGAATTTTTGCAAAACTTTCAATATGTTGTAAATAATAAAAGCAGCTGTGGAATAATAACTATGAAAGTACAAATGTTTTTGCTTTGTTATGGAAGTAATTTATTCTATTATTATTATTTCTTCATAATTTAAAATGATATTCATGAAAATCATTATCATGCTATTATAAAATTAATGGAATGTTTATTTTAACATTTATAAGGTTACAGAATGGAAAGACTGCATTTTTCTAGGAATTTAGCTTATGTTAAGTAAGTGTTGAGATAAACTATTGCATTTTAAGGACATATTTTGTCTAATGTAGACATATAGAATAAGTAATCACACTTGAATGTACTTTATTGGTATTAAATATTTTATCTGTCTATGAAAAATAAAATAAACTCAGTGCTTATTACAGTCTATATATTGTTTCCAAATGAATATTAGACTATTTATTATGAATTTCAAATAGCTGGAAATAGATATTGTGTTCTCAATGAACTACCATTGCCTTATAAAACTTCTTATTATTTTGAAAGAACCTATTTTGATTCTTTATAAATATATTTGTTGATTTAATCTTTGCATTATTTCAAAAGTAAATAATATTATCTTCTTACTGCTTGAAATAAATATTATCCTTGCTAGTTTTTCATTGTTTTACATTTTGAATTACTTCAAAAGAAATTATATTTAATTATCTTTGTATTGTTTCAACATATACTTTGTTATTTACCCTGAATCATTTTTTAAATTATGTCAGTACTTACTTATTTAATGTGCCTTGGATTTTGATGAATTGTTTGCTAATATTTAATATTCATATTATCTAGATACTTTAGTAAAATCTTCAACATATCCAAAAAATTATTATTTGAACTATTGTGCTACAAAATGGCATCAAAATCAATGATCCCAAGACTTATGAACTATTAAATGATAAAAGGGTTATAAATATTTAGATGTACATTTTATGTATATGTGTATTATACTTATGACATTGCATATTTATTATTTATGTATGATTTGTATTATATTGATATATGGGAGTCTCAGAATATTACTATCTTGAAATATAATCAAAGGTAACATATACATCCTATATCTAATTGTTTAGAAGGTGTATAAATGAATGGAGAAATTAATAGAGTAGATGCATATTTTTCATATTAAATTGCTAAGCCACAATTCATATGCCTTGTTATATTTTGCTTTAATTATTATGTTTATCAGTTTTTCACATCGTATGTTTGTTATTGCTATATGAGATAGTATGATTAACATTATTTTCATATATATTCTTATTAGCTTATGAGATGTAGTCTGTCTTAGGTGACAGGTAGCTAATGATGCTATATTTTAGGCAATCTTTTGTGATGGTTTAATTTTAATATATTTATTAAAATTAGAAACAAGGTCCTAATTTTTATGTATACTTTTGAACAAGTGTTTATTTTTGAGTCTTTTCCATCATAATGCCTTTTGTATTCCTTGATATTTATCTTAATAAAAATTTTAAAGTCATGCATTATGACAACCATGTTTTTTTTTTGTAATTGATGCAATAAGAATAGCTTAAGAATGTTGATATTGTTGATATGACTAGTTTGCATATATGATGTGTTTAAAACCTTGTATAATGATTGAAATGCAAGTGAAGATCGAATCTAACCGCAAACTACATATCTGCTCTACGGGGCGCCATCTAGGCATTTAAACCTAGAAAAATTTATAGAGTAGGCAGATACGTGCTGTTAAGATTCCACTTTATTTAAATATTCCGATCGTTAGCCCAAGTCACTAGCTCAGCGGAGACGCAGAGATAAAAATCTATAAATTTTATATCTTAAATATAAAAGAATAAAAGCCACTGCCAGAAATTAACACATAAAAATATTTATTTACGCACATATATTTAAATTTTGAGGAATAAATTCAACATTTTAGATTTTTATATTAACTTTTAATTTTACATTTAACTAAGTTTCAATGAGTTTAATATTTTATTTAGATCATCAAGTATGAATAGACTACATAGATCTGCATTTGAAAAGAAAATATTCTTCCCTGATTTAACCTTAGGCAACAAATTTCGCAATCAACTGGCGCCAATCCATCTGATACATTCATGTATTCAATGTAGCATGATACGACAACACAAAATACTATACTGTCAGGATGTACATCTGAACAATAAGTAGAAATAGAGAAGACATTGACTCTCCACCAACAGGAATGTGACATCTGTTGGCAAGTAGAACAATAAACAAAAAACTACATAGGAATGGACTGCGGTCTTTTGCCGACTTACAAACCCATCCATAGGCAAACAGAGGGTGTGTGGCGTATATCTATAATCCTGCCCGTAGCGGACCTCATACTACATCTACAATTACACAAATATATCCAATCCATTGAACCAATTCAACTACGAACTGAATAACCTAAGATTACCCTCCCTTGATATAACTTTACAAAACTATATAGCCATTCACGCCCGACTTAAATTTAACATTTAAATACGTTCGCACAGATTTGTTTAAAAATGTTGGGTATAGATCAGCTGCACAGATTCCACGGTCAAAAACATTCCAAATTAAACACAACCGATCAAAATACAAAGTCATCGCTAAACGTCACTTGCATAGGGAATATACAAATCCCATTAGCATTCATCGTAAGATGCTTGCAGTGATATCGTTGATATATATTCTAATCGAATGTGAAAACCACAACATTATCAACCGCTAACGAATCTATGCAATGTCTATACCCAAACCTTAAATTCCCTCATTTAAAATTTAAACAACAAATAATTTATACAATAAGAGAAAAAAAAAGTGGAAATGATTTTTATCAATCGGAAAACATATAAAATTAAACATTATTAATTTGATTTAAAAACTTACAAAAGTCAGATAAGAGTCCGTTTTTTTAACATTTAAGTTGGCTTGTTTATCAATTTATAAAACTTGACGAAAGTTCTTAATTGATTTTAATAATTGTTCATTTCATATAGCTTATGGTAGAAGAGTCCAGGTTCCTGTTTTTTAATTCCCACGACGCCTCCATTGGAAGATAATGTTTTGGAGATGGCAATAGCTGGTTCAAGGTATCACAGTCTTTTCCTTTTTCTTTTTTTAAATAGAGAGTGTGGTATGTGCGTCATACCACAACTCTCAAACACACAACGCTGGAACTGCCCGAAAAAACTGTATTTCCCTTTTTATATTATCCACACAGATTCAATCAACAAAACGTCACTAATCCATCACTTTCGTTAGGGTCCGAGCCAAGGCTTAGTGCTTCCATTGGTCAAGCTAAAATCTCTTTATTCTCTTATCTAATTTACTCTCTGACTTTTTAATTAGACAGCTTTTGGATAATTAATAAACAATCATTTCCATTTACAGATTACAGGAATTAATTAATACCTGTTTTTATTTTTACTTACGTTATTTCTTTTTTAAACGATTTTTATATTTAAATCTTTTTTTATAAAAAAAAATACATTCAAATACCTTTTTTTATTTATTAAAAAAAAAAAATTTTTAAAGTTTAGCATCTGTGCGAATATAACAATTTTAGCGTTTAGTTTTTTTTCTTTTTAATACACTTATTTTTATATGCGAACTTAAAAGTTTTTATTTCAATTTAATGTAACGACGTATTTATATATCGTTACACTTGATAAAATGTTTTCTGCTTAAATTTATAATTATTTTATATGGCTATAAAATTATAAATCTTCAAAATTCAATGTTATTATACTGCTGATAAAATATATTTGGTAATATCATTAAATACATTTCATACTGTAACATATGTAATAAAAGCTGGATTAATAAATAAATATGTGAGCTTTCTGTATTCATAATTAAATCATATTGTGTGTGTATATATATATTGGGCAATTTAAATTCTATTTAAACTTTGTGATAATTATAATTTTGGTCTTATTAAAATATTAATTATTTATCTAATATAATATTTAAATGATCTATGCTCTTTATTACTGTTTTACAATGCTTTATTTACAACCTTCTTTTTGACAGTTTTGTCATATTTATTATATTAATAAGATATTGATTTAATTATTACTTTTAAATTAGTATCAGTATCATCATCTGCATTATCAGAAATCCAAAATCACATATATATTTTAATATTAAAGTATAAGAGTACAAGAAGGTTATAACAGTCACTTTATTTAAAATTTATATGGTTGATGTTTTTTTTAAATAACATCCTTAGTTAACAGTATTATATTATTTTATTTTTGATTAAGATTATACTAGAAACTTTTTGTGTGATTATGGATAGCAACAAAATCCCTTTCCTACTTATAATATATGAATGTCATTCTTAGATTGCTTTATAATTATTTTAATATCAGAGTTTCATAATTAATTTTAAATTAAAATGTATTTATTGTATTAGAATATTATCCAAAGATTGGATTATATCTTATTATTATTTACTAAGATCACACTCATTGTTTGCTTAAGAGCTTGAAATGAAAAATATGATTATATTTGTTTATTCTAGGATTTTTTTAAGAAAAACTCCAAGATTTTATCAAGAGAGATTTATTTTTATTAATAATCTTTTTATAGTAACCTGATTGTATGCGAACCTGCTTTATAAGATTAATCTAGGGAGTATTAAAATTCTTGATTAGATGAGTTTTTTAGAGTGGTATAAGAACTAGATATCCTAAGGTTACATTTGTCTATGTTTTACTTTCAATGTGTTGGCCATAATATTTTAAAAAGCCCATGATTGGAAAATACCATTATTGTCTGAAGCTAGCTTTGGGATCACAAGAACTCTAAACAGTTTGTGACTGTGAACAAGATATACATAAAACTTAATAAATTCTAGTATTAAATAATTTTACTAGAATATCTTAAAATAACGTTCAATACATTTATTTATTAATTAAAAGTAATAATAAAATGAAAGGTCTGACAAATACTCTACAATACGAATAAACAATTCTGATTTTGACTTCTAAATAAAAATATTTTTATGGATTGAAAAACAAGCTAATTATATTTATGAATATATAAATAAAGGGTTTACCTAATACCCACATAGACATGCATATATATGTATATATAAGCAGATAAACATGAATACCTGGTAAAACAAAATATCCTGATAACTTTGAAGCCATTGAAGATTAAATTTTAATAATAAATAGTGAATAATTATAGATAGACATGTATGTGTATTGATATGTACACACACATACATTATAATCCAATAAATATCATCTGTCAATAACAAAATTATTAAATTTATAGTATTATTTTGTATTACAGTATGTAAATGATAAAGTGTTAAACATGTACTAATATATATACACACCATGCTCGTTCCAATATGAAATAAAATATTTCAGTTACTAATTACTTTCACTCTATAACAAATTATTACATTTAAACTGTTAATTAAAATGTTTTAAATAAAAAAAAAACATTGCTACTTTGTTAAAACTTATCTCAAAAGTACTTTCTAAAGATAACTATTAACTGTGAACAACATCTTTGAAAGTTTTTTGGTTTAACATTAATTCTCAAACTTTAAGCAAATTTTTTCAAATTTATTTCCACGTTTAATTTTATTTAAAAATTGCTAACTCTTTAATCAGTTTACACTTAAGCAATTGATAGAAATGAATTTTCTTTAACAGCAAAATTTCTTCAACTGTGCTTCGTACTTTTGTGACTATATCTCATACATGAGAAATATACATATGAATGATTGAAGATTCCTTACATCCGTGTTTCCATGTGTATATAAAGCAGCACATAAATAGAATATAGTACTGGAGTCATAATGCGAGTAGGCTGGCTTCTTACTGTCATGTTCAGAATAGCTTTTATAATTTGATAAAATGTATTCAGACAAGGAGTCTAGTTCATATGTATGGGCTTTGAACCGCAACAGAAAAAGCATCCCTTACTTTAATGGGAGTCAAATTCAATCACATGAAACTAGAAGTTGCTATTCTGCATTTTCTTCAATCTAATAATCTAATAATCAATTTATCAGTATTCAGTATTTACAAACATACAAGGATATAATAAAAACAAGATAATTAATTATTTTTATCTTCATTAATATAAAAAAATTAACTAATAACTATTTCTTAATTTATATTAACGCTTTAAATATAAACAACAAATAATAGTTTTTGTAATTAACGTCTGTAAAAAATAACTTTAATTTACTTTGGATCAAATCAGAATTAGATTTAATAAAATATTAAATAAAAATCTTTTTATGTTTGATTTTAAATAATATGCAATATTTTCAAAAATATCATTTAATATTAATAATCAATCAAAATTTGTTATTCCGTTTATTTTAAATAAATATATATAAATTTTGTCTGTGTTTATCTCTACTTTTTTTAAGCTTTAACTATATATATACACACTGTACATTTTGTATCAAAAGATTAATTTCTCTCTATATATATACATACCTATAAAATACCACACGACTGTCTCATATTATAGTCTTCATTTTATCCATTTACTGCAATCTTGAGTAAATAGTAAGCTCTAGATCTATATGCTCAATATTGTTTTTAGTTTTAGATTTTGTATGCAAGAATTTAAATTTCAAATCTGAAAGTAATGTATTTATTTATTTAGCAACTACTTTTAATTGTCATATATATTGCTATAACTAGTAATATGAAATGAAAAAACAACCTAAAGTTTTGATTCCAAGTCATCTTACTTATATAGAAAAAGGGCTGCAGTTAGCAAAAAAACTGATATCATTAAAATATATAGTCATTAACTTGCTATAAGATTCATAAATTATACAGTTGGTCTGGATTCAAAATTTTAGAGTTTTTTGAATTTTAGTTATTATTTTGAATAGTACAAAAATATTAAATGTGTGTGTTAGTTTCAAGTGGCCAGAAAATGGTCTGTGAAAGTTGATAGTCAAGCTTACAGTAAAGAGAATTCCTCTTATATATATATATGAAAAGAAAGTTACTGTTAACACTAACTGAAATAATTATAGAAAATATACAAAATTAACAATTACAAATATCCAGTAACGCCCTCTGCTTAAAGATCTATATCTCAATAATAGCAAACCTTAAAATGATACCACTTTAAGGTTGTATGCTAAACAATGTTAAATATTGAAATACAGACCTACTCAAACATCTGTTTGAGTAGGTCTGTATTTCAATATTTAACATCGTTTAGCATACAACCTTAAAGTGGTATCATTTTAATGTTTGAGTAGGTCTGTATTTCAATATTTAACATCGTTTAGCATATAACCTTAAAGTGGTATCATTTTAAGGTTTGCTATTATTGAGATATAGATCTTTAAACAGAGGGCGTTACTGGATATTTGCAATTGTATAATGGTTTGTATATTTTCTATAATTATTTCAGTTAGTGTTAACAGTAACTTTCTTTTCATTTATAGTTTGGGAGGAATTTAAAGATTAAAATCTAATGTTTAGTTTGTCTTTAATAACTTTGTAAACTTGTTAGTTTATTAGCAAAATTTAAGATCGTTTGCTTATTTAAAATTTCATGCTCTGTGTTTGAGTAGGTCTGTATTTCAATATTTAACATCGTTTAGCATACAACCTTAAAGTGGTATCATTTTAAGGTTTGCTATTATTGAGATATAGATCTTTAAACAGAGGGCGTTACTGGATATTTGTAATTGTATAATGGTTTGTGTATATATATATTGTAACCGGCCTTCCTTTCCCTCCGATCACATAGGGATTGTGATTCCGAAACAAACATGACATAGCGTAAAGCTTTATTTATTTTCTTCTATCGATAACTATTCACTATCAATACAAGGGGGCGCCAGACACGATGATTTAATTATAATTTAACTTCTCGCATCACCTTACGTCATGTCAAAACGATTTCGAAGTCTAATCCCGCCCACAAGCTCAAACTCCCAGCATGGACCAATAGGGTCACTCAGGGTCGCGATGTAATTATTTCAAAATTACTATTATGGTAAAGACGCTATACTAACTAATGGAGAAGACGCTTGATTGACTAACAGATCGATCCAAGCATTGGACCAGGTCATTGGTTATTTGCAACCAATACGAATGTTCGTTTATACCTCAAAAAACAATTAGAAGCTTATAAGATCATCCCCCCTATATCATACCGTCCGGTAGAATTATTTACTCCAGCTTTATTTATAATTTATTGACATTTATTTATATTTTTTATAATAGGCCCTCCCAACTCTTAAATCTATCTTAACTACGGAATAAATAAATAAATAAATAAATAAACATCGTGACTTACGGCACGATGTTTATAAATGACATTTTAAAAAGAAACAAACAAAAGAATGTTAAGAAAGATGAATCTAAAGTAACATAATTAATTATATGAATAAATGCTAACTTTATTAATAATCAAAACAAAAAAATAAAATAAAGATTTAATTATAGGAAATGATTTGAGAAATGCTCGACTTGTTTAAATACTGAACAAATTTATTGAATATAAAAAAAAAGCAACATTGATTAAACGTTTTATTTACACGCACACACACGCATTCACGCACTCGCACAGAAAAGAACATATTATACATAATAAAATATGGATGATAAAATACATATTTCCTTTTAAGTTTTGAAAGTAAGTGTTATAGCTTATAAGATAATAATTAAGGTCAAAGTTCATATTTGAAAAGTCCTACGATTTAAATTTGAGGAATTGCATAGTGTTTGATTTTACGAAGGTTGAGATTACGATAATAAGTTACAATAATAAGTTTTAAACATAAGGGATTACGGAACATTTTATAGTTTAATTTACGAAAGTCAAAGTTAGTTAATTATGAGATTGCCTTTTAAAAGTTTACGTATGGAATGAATGAAAGCATAAAAAAATAAAGTGTTTACCTAGGATTTTGGCTTAGTCTTCCGCTGCTTCTAATTAAATGAGGGTTTGAACATGGGAGATGATGTTTCCATAATACGAGGTTATTCATTTTTTTTAAAGTTGAGCGCAGTAGGTTCGGACAATTCATGTATTTCAAACGGAACATTATTGGACTGGTTGGAGCACTGTTTTCAGATGGTACTATTGTTGAGCATTCATAGCTACGGAGATATTCTGGTGGCGGAGTGTCGATCAATCACTGAAGGGTTTCCTAGCTCCTCATGACAATCGACGCTCTAAATATTAATTTCACAGCGATCATATTGAATACGGATAGCACAAACGAAATAAAAAAGATTTTTTCTGAATGAATGGATGAAAGACTGACTTTGAAATAAATTGAATTTTGAATTTTGGAATGAAATTGAATTCAAAGAAAATTGAATTAAATTGAATTGCATTTTTTTTTTTTTTAGATTTTGCTTGATATTTATATGGGTTGGATCTTATCTGAGGATCGAATCTCCCCCCAGAGTTCCATATTCTTAGAGTTGTCATTCGGGTCCGTGTCCTACGTAATGTTCACTCAATCCATGTGCTTGAGGCAATCTTAGGTTTAGGCAATCTCATATTGCAATCTCAGTTAACAAACTTATATTCATTCACACCTTGGATGCATACGTGTGTGCGTGTCTTACGAGAACAATATAATTTATATTAGCTTAAAAGTCGAGCATTTAATCTTTCTCAAAATCATTTCTATAAGCTTTTACTTTTACTACAATTATAATTTAAAATACCCCTTTTTAATTACCCCCGCGGCATATACAAGTATAAATTACTTATTGATATTTATAATGGCATATTACTTTTATTTTTAGAGAATATTATTTTAGTAAATTATATTAAAGCCTTAAACTATTTAATTAGACATATTAATATTTTATTTTACAAGTGTATTTTAGAAAGTATAGAAAGAAAACTATATCTATTTTTTATCATAAGTTGCAAGAAAATAAAATAGAGTATTTACCTTGCTTGTGTGTGTGTGTGTGTTTACATGTACCGACTTTGTCTCGGTATAATATATATATATATAACATGCATTCTATTTACAATAATATTTTTTCAGTAACACTCAAATGAGCATTAATATTATTTTTTTAAAATTAGAATTCATTACATTCCATTTATCCTTAAGTATAAAACTGATTAAATTTGAAGTTCAAATATATGTATATTATTCTTTACTTAGATGCACAATAATCTTAACATTGAACTTTCTATTTTTATTTTTTTATTATTGTAATATAATCTTAAATTTTAAAAAAAAATTATAATTAATATTTATTCTTTTATATTTCAATCTCACTAATAGTTTCTAAGATGTATTTGAACCAATCAAATCTCTTTAATTTGACCTGACCAACAGTTTTATAAATATCACAAGTTACTGGTTGTATTTATTGATGTATATTATACAAATTTATTTATAAATACATATAAAAATGATGAGTATATAAAAGAACCCTCTATTCTCAGCAATCATCTTTCTATAAAGAGTATTGTGGATATATTTAAACTTCATTAAAGTCCATATCTAATATTAAATAAAATGTAATATTTTTTTAGCCTAATATAAAATAATTTATGGCTATTTATTTCCTTATTAAAAGATGATTATTGCAATAAGAGTATGCAAATGCTAAAGTAATTTGTAAATATATTTCAAGAAATATAAGCAGCAGTATATAGAATAGAATATGAAGAATTGTGCAAGACTTAATGCAATTAAAAGAAAATTCTTTTTATGAAAAGATATTTAGCATGTTTTTTTCTAATTTTGACAGAAATGCATGGTTTTCCTTATTAACTATAGCCTATATGAATATAGATTTTATAAATTATCTAGAAATATTTTTAAACATATTTGCAACTTTTTTTAGTTTAAAGACATATTAAAAAACCTGCAATAAAGTTTAAGATAAATATGAAATAACTAAAATGCACATTTTGCTAAAGGCTTTTATCTTATTAATACATTAAAATAAGTATGTGCATGTTAAAATAAAAATTAATTAGTAAAGTAAGCTAATAATGCATTGAATAAAAAACTATAGACTGTTTTAAGATGATTTTAAGATTTGCAACTACACTGGACATTATAAAATATAAAACTAAAATGTAAATATTAACATAAATATGAACATTACAAAATATTTACTGCTAAAATACCATTCCAAAACAAATGATTTCTGAGAGCATTGTGGCAATAGAAAGTAAGTTGTTTGGTAAATGGAGAATCATTTACACTGTTCCCAACTATATTTTTAAATTACTGCAAGAATTTCCATAATTTAGGCAGACATATCATATATTTTCACATCTAATCATCACTCTGAATATATATATCACAGATGAAAATTATTTTAATATTTTGGGAAACCATTTCATATAGTACACTTTCATACAAAACTGACTATACCAAGGCAATAATGCACTTTTGCCTATAATTCTTTATACATTATCTAGTCCATTCTATTATGTATTAATTTTTCATCATATTTATTTTTAGATTTCCATTTTCCATCTGTAGTCAATACTATTATTACCTTTGAAAATGACTCTTGAAACCTTAGATTTGTCAACACCAACAATATGACTCTTATTTAAACTCAGACAAATCTGATATTTTTTGTAATTGATTTACAAAATTGACACAAATTTTCTGCCTCATAGTCCTTAGCATCATTTTAGGATTCTTTCAGCAAAAGAAAAAGTGTTATGTATTTTTATTTTTTTATACTATATAATGTCAGAAATATACAACTGAATATTAATGGAGTTCATTAAAATTTATGATACAGCCATGGACATCAAAATGCTAGAATTGTCTTGAGATGGTGGCATTTGATCACAATTCTTTACCTTATTTTCCTTTGAGAAGACGCATGCAATATAACAGGGATTTCACATATTTTGTCATGTCAGCGTGTATAATTACAAATATGATTAATAGCTATTTGAAATTATATTTTAACATTTTGGTATTTTAAATTATATTTGAATTTACTTTTATATTTCAAGGACTCTATATTTTTTCGACTTTTATACATTATTATGTTTGCAGTTCTAAAATTTAAAACAGAAAATAAAATAAAAAAGAGTAAATTTTGTTATAAAATTATTTTTTAAGAACAGAAATGAAAATGCGTTATATTTTATTTTTCTTTACTGATTTAAAACAAGTTATTAGATTTTCCAGAAGAGTAAATTTATTATAAATAAATAACGAGGGAGTTAATATTTTAATTAAACAAAATCTAGAAATTTATTTAAAATCACTTAAGATAATTGTGGACATGCGCTAGCTTAACTAAAAACGTGTTAAAATCTGATTTATTTATTAGTTAAAAATTATCGTATTAGAAAACAAGAATGTACAAATATAAATAAATTATAAAAAAATAATTTCTAATTTATTTAAGCTACTTCTAAAAAAAGATTTCATTATAAAAAGATTCATTTGATAACATACTTTATGTGATTTAGCGCATAGATAGACTGGTGAGACAAAGCTATAGATTCCGAGATTAATTTTCAACTGAGCAATATATGCCTAAAAGCTAGGCACAAATTAACTGAATAATTTTTTTAAATGCTCTTTTTCCCACTAGGATGCTTGAATATCACATGACTTTCCTAAACATACATTGAGAATCACAGTTAAAGAATTCACAATTGATTCTCACCTAAGTAACATAAATACACACAGAAAGGCTAGGCACGGCCTAATTTGAATAATCTTATTAATTGGTCAATATGTCATTAGGATGCTGGAACATAACATGATTTTTCAAATCATAAATTACTGATATTATTATTTAAATAAAGTAAATAAAAGCAAATCAAGAATTTATCAGAAGAGCTTAATGTCGAGTTAGCATATGATATTCTCTTTAGCAGTAAAAAATTAAAGATTGGATTATGCATTAATCAAAACAATTTAGATTTCTTGTGACTTTTTTTACATAAAAAAAAAAAACAAAAAAAACAAAAAAAACCAAAAACCCCACACCCCCAAAAAAAAAAAAAAACCAAAGGGAAGGGCCCCCCCCAAAAAACACCCCAAAAAAACAAGAAAAAAAACAACCAAAAAAAAAAACCCCCCACCCCCCATTTGGGAAGACACTTTTAACCCCATTTGGAAAGAATGGGGGAAACCATTTTTTGGAAAAACCAAAAACAGCCCCCCCTCAAACCACCCTTTAGAGAAAACCAGATGAAAAAAAAAAAGGTATTCAAACATCTATTCAAACCCCTCATTTGAAAAAACCCCCAAACCAAACCCCTCATTGCAAGAAAAAATCATGGGAATTGAACATAGTTATTTGCTGACTGCACAGTAATACTTGCAGATATAACATTGGCACAGTCAGACTGGTGGATATAACACATCCTAAATAAAAATAATTAGAAAATGGATACTCTATTTACTGATCCAGATTGATTTGAACTTTACCTTTCAACTAAGATCAGCCTGTTAAATATTTAGTAACCATCAATGAGATGCTATTGGGATTGAATATGAAGTATTTAGTTTGAAAAAATCCAAACATCTGATCATTATTCAGTTTGAAGACCAGGATGTGGTTTATTGTTGTGAAAGCATAAAAACAGAGTTAATAAATTAAAAAAGTTGTAATTTATTATAGGTAATAAGTATTAACTAGACCATAACTTGAGGTAGGAAAATAAAGTTAAAAGCAATATTAGATATAAGTTGAATAAGTTATTTAAATCTATATTTAAAAAACTATATCAGATTGTTATCAGTTGGTCAACATACATTTCTAGTCTTAATGTCTTAAGAAGACATTTAAACGTAAAATAAATAAATAAATAAATATGAAAAACCATCACTTTATTTATCTTTACAAAATAAAATCTGAGAATTACTATTTGTATAATATTTTGCAATAAATGCATATATTTTGAAATGAAATTAAACTATTAAAATAAGATAAAACAAAAAGATTTAAATGTGATATTGTGACAAAAAGTGAGTTATTTTTTAGTTCCTAAAAGTAAGTTAATGATTCCAAATTAGAGATAACAATGCTGTATTTTGGATATTCTTCAGAATTCCCCATTAAGGCTGAACTCAACAAAAGGTCTACCATATTTTTCTTCTATATCTCTCTATGCATATTATCTGTCTCTAAACAAATCATTTCTTCACATGCTACTTATCATATTTTTTCCCATCATTTCCTTGATCTTTCTCTATTTTCTTTCCCTATGCTTTCCAATCAATCATCATATCTGACATGCTGTTCTTATTCACTATTTTAACGTGATCTTGCTATTTCAATTTCTTTTCTCCAATGATTGTTATCAAACTATTTCTGATCTTTTCATTTATCATTTTTTGCCCAGTCTTGATTTTCTCACTGCTTTCTTCCAATAATCTATTTCTGTTGCCAATATTTTTTTTTTTCTTTTATTAATATCCATAGCTATGTCTCATACAATACAATATATTTTGTAACAGGATGTCCCATATATATTTTTTTCAATATATTTCATCAAATAGATTGTTTTGAAAAGCATTTTTTCATAAATTATCTTCTTTGTACTACATTTTTAATGTCTGAGTCAAGATTTATTATAGCTATCATTCATTATTGGCTCTTATCCACTTTCATTTATATATTGTAGCTATGTGACTACATTGCTGTATTAACAAGAATAGTTGGCTACTTAAGTTCAAAGTTAATTAATTCAGGGGAAAATAATATTTAGTTTTTCCATATGTTTTTTTAATACTGTATAGTTCATTTGCTTAACTGCTTTTTCTTCCCAAATGATATGAAAATTCTAGACAATTTTCTTTAAATAATTTTTGAACATTTTTTAAAAAAACATAATATGAATATTTTAATATGAAATATAATTTGTAAATGTTAGTAAAAGAAAGAGAAAACTATTAAATCAGATAAATAATTTCTTTTGCTCTCTCTCTTCAATAATTTTATTTAATTACCAGTTGATTTAAATTAAAAAAAATGTACTAAGAGAAAAAACATTCAGTAAATTATTTAGCAATTTTAATTTTAACCTTTAAAGAGAGATAACATGGTGTGCTTAGGAATATTTTGAAAAGAAAAAATATATAAGATTAACATTTTTGTTAAATTTTAATTTCATTAATCAGAATTGTTGTTTGTTTCTTTTCTCTTTATCTCTCTTCAAGACAACAAGCAGTAGTTATTAAATCAGTGTAATTAACTGTTTATCTTGTTTTTGTTTTTGCAAAAAAATTTTTAATTAAAAAGGAATGTCAAAGATTTTATAAGTCTAATTTAAGTTTTTGATTTGTTTTTCAATATCAATGTTACAAGAGAAAAATAACTGAACAGTTGTGCTTGTAAAAATTGATCTAATTGGCAATTACTAAATTTGTCATATGGAGACAGAATTGTGATTGGTTTGAAGATAAGGTTGTTTCAAAATGAAAGGTTGTGGATAAATCAGAAGACTTCATTGTCTTGTAAGAGGCATCCAGTCTTGATCCAATTGCTGAAGAAGACAATAGGATAAAAGTAGTTTTTGATCCAGCTTCTAAAGAAGACATTGGAAAAAAGAAAGTCCTGACATAACTGCTAAAAAAGAAATGATTTTTATATAAATT
The DNA here is from genome assembly GCA_028023455.1 of Epiperipatus broadwayi. NCBI lineage: Eukaryota > Metazoa > Onychophora > Udeonychophora > Euonychophora > Peripatidae > Epiperipatus > Epiperipatus broadwayi. The sequence continues at coordinate 5,897,950 of JAQFVV010006214.1, read as the reverse complement.
GTTGAAGTTTTAACCAAGCTGTTAGCACATTAAGATTTTAGTTATAAAAATTTTTTCTAAATGAATACTATGTGCTACATTTACCTAAAAGCCAGACATCATCTACCTCCATGTAACCTGTTTCCCTGGAAAAATATAAAAAAAAGTTATCATTGAAGTTATATGCAACCTTGTATCCAACCAAGAACATAAGCATTACCTAGAAATTTTATTAGAAAGAAAAAGAATAAATTCTTATTATTTGTTAACTTGAAAATACTGCACACCAAAAAGAAACAAATTAGCTGTGTACATTGGGTAGAAGACTCCAAAAAGACAAATTTCTTAAAAAAACTGAAAATTATAAATGCAAAGGACTTCAAAAAAATTTAAAATCATGGTTAAAAGTATTTTGTTTTATATGCAAGTAAAAATTGATTATTTTGAATACTTTTATTAATTTAATATTTTCTTATGAAACATGTTTTTTTATCCATTTGAATTTGTCTCTTCAAAATTATAAAAAAGGATTATTTAAAAAGTAATTTAAATTTTATTAAATTCCATTTAACATTTTCTTTTGAAACAAGTTCTTTTATTTTTATTTGATTTTCCCTCCAAAATTTAATAAAGGGTTAATTAAGCTAAGTTAAAGTTTGTTATCTCTGATTATGGAAAGGTTGTTTTTTCAACTTTTATTATTTAAAAAAAATAAATCAATGAAAGCAAAAGTTAATTTAATAAATAGAAATCAACTGATTAATTATAATTTTTATGGAACTATACACTTTTGATAAAATGAATAAGTTAATGTTCATATTATCTATCATTTTTAAAAATTTGTTTATGGTTAATCAATTAGCTTATTAAATAATTATTTAAAAATAATCTAGTATTAATGTCTTTATTCCTCCATCTATCTGTTACATGAATTGTCAATGTGTGTAATTTGATTTCAATGCAGCTTAAAGTTTGAGGGATTGTTTTCAAATTATCCCAATAAATTTTTTTAAAAATAAATTAGAATAAGCTGTTATATTTATTTATATCTTGCACACAATAACAGTTCATAGAACTTTTGCTTCCTGAGCTAATTCAGAGCATAATAGTTAGTTATATGAATGAAGGATTTATGCTAGTGTTTGGTCATCCAGATGGTAACCCTGTATGATGCACTACATTATATTTTTTATTAGAATTTAAGTTTATAGTTAATGGTACTATATGGCCAGGGAATTGATGATGATCAAATGTTAGTATCTCAGCATTATTTGATTTTTTTAATATTCTGATGGATTAACATTTAAGTAAGTGCCTCCAGATAATTGTATTGTATTTCAATCCTAAGTTTAGCAGTGGCAAGATAATTAGCCTGTCTATAGTGGACCCACTTCAAATCCAGTCACAATGCTGACTGTTGATTTTTGATCATTCTTTGTTGATTGTTGATGATTAATGATTATTATTCTTCAATAATGCTGGAGATGTACCTTAAGGTTTTGTTAACACAGACTCTCTGCTTTTATTCATTGTATATTCCCTGTACTCTATATTCATTCTATATGCATTTTATATTTGATGATTTAGCCACTCATGCCAATCATTGATGATTGTGATCATTGCATAGGGATGGTGTGACATTTCCATCTCCTGATATTAACCCCTAATTTTTCCATACCATTACAATATATATGATCAATATATTATTACAGATAATAAATTTGACAATGTTTTTTATAAAATATAATACAATATCTATCATTATCAATAAATCAGATACAAAAATGACTAGTATCTACACATAAGTTTTTTTTCTATTTATATTACTGGAATATATTCTTCCTCCATAACAAACAAAAATCTACACATCTCTTGGATTAAACACACTTTTATTTAATATAGATATTCATAACATTGATAATAAGAATAGTTAATTGGCTTAAATCTCACAAGCAAAAATAATTAATTAGTTAAAATATGTAAAAGCATAGGTACAAACTTCTTGAACAATACATTAAGATTATTAATTAATAAACTTTAACAAAATTGTAAAATATTTTCTAGGATGTTTTTATATCTTCATAAAACAATTCTAAAAGAATTATCAGAAACTTTTTGCTCTAAGGTTTTAACATATTTAATATGCTAATATCTTACATCTATCTTACAAAGGGAACACAAAAGTCATCATAATATTACCACTAACCTCATTTGGCAGTACTTTTATATTTCCTACTCATTCTTAACCTCAGGAACAACAATTGTACATTGTTTAGGTAAAATATATGCTTAATAGTACATGTAAATTGAATGAGCTACTTAATATTCATTGGCCTAATATAATTCTACAGTTTTGCAAATTATAAACAGCCCTTATCTACCAATGTCTGTGAATACTAATACTTGAACTTATAATTTAGTAATAGAATGTACATAGCACTTATATAAATATCAAAATATCATTACTATTTGCCATTTGTGAACATTTACTCTGTGATAATTTATTATATTTCTATTTGTAATATTGATAATGTATAAACATGGTTCTAATGAAAATTATAATACTGTGAGATATGCATCATAAGAGAAATTCCTCAAGCAATTCTTATTTTGAAAATAATACAATATTCCCTCTATATAGTTTTTTAAAAAATGATGTAGATTAGCTTGGTGATAGATTCAAACCCTAAAGAATTCTGGACTCAAACTCAGTTGAATCTATTAAATGGATTGTTGGGATCAGTCTCCCACTTAAGAACATGGATGTCATATGACCTGCCACTTGAGAACTTAAACGTCACATGATCTCATCTTGATTTATTGACTAAAATTGTTGGGTTTGTCCTGGGACTTGAAAACTTAAATGCCATATGATCTCAGTTTAATAAAAAGAATGGAAGTGAACTTAGTTTATTGAACTTGGCTTACTATTTGAGACTTTAGATATCACATGATTCCACCTTAGTCCATTTGAAAGTTGTTGTTCTCAAACTGGCATTCTATTTCCAGGGCAATTAATATTACTTTCTAAAATCAGAAATAAAGTATATTTTATTTCTTAAATAGAATATCACAATAAAAGTAAATAAATGCAGTTTTAATATAATTTATAAATTCTAATTTTATTATACAATGAGCTTATTTACTGATTTTTACATAATTACAAAATTGTCTTCTATAAGAATTCACAATGAAACAGATTAAATATAAATCGACATACATTAAATTAGTTTAAACATTTTGATTAAATCAAGATAAAACTTAGTAGGATTATCAAGCATTAATATTATTCTAATAATAACAATAATACCTTGTGGTTTACCATTAGAAAATATTATTAAATTTCTATATTTGATTTTATAATTGAAATAAGTAGTTACATTAAAAATAAATTGTTTTTTATTTGCCATATGATTAATTAATCGATTTTATTAAAAAATTATTATAAAGCAGATAGTTCTTGGGAACCATTATTAATCTTTAATAATTTTATTATAATGGTGCTAAAATGTAAAACAGTAATCTCTAATAAACTTGTGTGATCTCTGTAATATAGACTTCACTACTGCATATGGATATTAATAAATTAGTAATGTGCTAAGCTTGGAAATAAAATGGCATTTAGATATCCATTTAAGTCACAGAAAAAAGGAGCAGTTCTTATTTACTTTTTTGTTAAAAGGATTAAAATATGATTTTAATATTTGGCTAGTTTTTGTTTGGAAGGAATTAAATTGTTACATAATTTATATATGTTATCATATGACCAAAACCTTGATCATTTAAAAAAAGTTAGTTGAAAAGTAATCCTAAATGAATTTAACTTATGTATTAATGAAAGAAGGTTCTTCTTATATTAATTTAAATTCCATTTTAGTTTGAACAGATTGAGTACAGATCAACAGATATATGAATAGATAAGATATGCCCAATAGCAAAAATAGCCAATAGGTGATGATGCTCAGTTCAATTAAGATATGATGGAATTTGGACTACTCAATTAACTGAAGGTAAGTTAAGATACAACTCTATTATATTTATAAAAATTTTAGAATGTTTTACAGTTCACATTTGTATTGCATTCCAAATTTTTGTTAGAACATGTATCATATATCATTTATGTTTCTGGTAGCAATTTTATCAGTAATGTTAGTAATTTAAACACTTCACTTTTAAAGAATAAAGATTTATTGACAACATGAACAATATCCTAATTAAAAATAATTTACATATTGGCTTTAAATTGGAGGCCTTGGCATAGTCTCAAGAAAGATTTTGTATTCATATAGTGTATAAAACTATAAATAATTCAGATTTGCAGATATTTTTATAATTCTAAAAGAGAGAAAATTGACATATCTGCTTGAGAGAAATGTCAACCATGGATATATTTATCTTTCTGAAGGAATAATTTGCAATTGTGCATAGCAGAAAATAAAATGCTAGTATATCCTTAATAAATGAGTAAATGATTTTTATTGTTATAATAAAGTGAATGAAAATAGAATGAGTTTCATGGTAATGCAATTTTTTCTACTTCATTATATCATTTGCTTTGAAATTTGACTTAGCAAAAAAAATACATATTAATATGTTTAGAAATTTTTGTAAATACACCAGAAAATACATTCTATTAGATATTTAATCAATTGTTAATTTGATGTTAGGAACATTTTTTTTTTCATTAAAAAAGAACACATTATTTGGAAAATATTAAATGAATTAAGTATTAATTTAACATTTAATTAGCTTGAAAAAGACACTATGTTGAATGAATATTATGTAGCGAGATAAAACATGTAGTGATATTTCAATTTACATTAGAGATGTAAGGATCAGAAGATACATTGTCCAAGCACTAAATGGAAAGCAAATTAAGATATCTTTATCTTAATATTAGAGAGCCAATTACAATTAAAATAACCTGCTTGTTCTAAGGAGCTTAAAATATATTTCTGGACTATTATGTATGAAACAAAGACCTTTATTTTTGATAGCATAATTTAACTTTGTAAGATACATAGATAAAATAGACATATATATTTAAAAAAATACAATAATAATTTTTTTTTAAAAAATGTATTAATTAAAACAATGCAACCTTGTGCAAGTTCATTGTTAGCTTTAAAAACTTAACATATTTTTTATTAAACAATATATTATAAATAGAAAAATATTGTCTGGCAATTTAATCTTAAAAAAGTATTCTTGATGAAATTCATAATATGAATCAATTTATCTTAGAAGTTGATTTTTGTAACACAGAGAGCAAACATTTAAAATTATGTTCTGGTTTTTATTATTCTTCTTCTTATCTAAAAATAGTTAGATAATCATGGGTAGAGTATAAGTACTTATCTCACATAAAACTTATATTTTAATACATTTTTGTAGAAAACTATATTAAATTATTGCTAAAAAAGTATATATATTTTGGTAAGTTCTTTTAATAAAGTGGAGCTAATAACATATAGCACTGAGAAACAATTTGGGTGTATTTAATACAGATGTTGAAAGTAACTAAAAAAAAATCACATTACGCTTTGTTTAATACTTAATCTCTTGGCTAAAGAAAAAAAAAATGCCTACAGTTAACATAAAACTGAGATTAATAAAATATATAGTTACAAACATAGTGTCAGATAGATATAATTATGCCAAAATGGATTAGGTTCAACATTTTAATGTTTTTAAATCTTAAATTATTAGCTTTCATAATATAATAACTGAAGTAAATGTATGATTGAAATTAGTTTGTGGTTCTGTATATAGCACTAACTTCTGAGATAGGTTTGATTACACAAGCTTACAATAGATGTCTCTGGAATAGAATAAATACAGTGAATAATTATTTTTAATGTAGATGTATTAATATTATTATTTTTTAATTAAAAGTTTTTATTAATATTGTTAACGGAAAAATGTCCTATACTTTTTTTTTCTCTTTATTATATATAGATATTTAAATATAGAAAGGTAACACTAGTAAACAATGATAATAACAAATAAATAAAAACATTTTAACAAATATGTATCATTTCATTACATATGTATATATGAAAGTAAATCTTTAAATAGGCTTCTGTAAAGCAGAATTTTTTTCAATATCCCTCATAGAGGTTGTCTATGAGATAATTACTTGAAAAAAGTCATAAGCTTATCTGAAATCTAAAAAAAAGTCAAGTTTTTTTTTTAAGTGTCATAACATCGGCCGGGACGCGTAATGCAAGTTTTATGAGCCTTAATTTAAACTCACGTAAATATGGTAGATGGATAGAATAATTATTACACCATAACATACACACACACACACACACACACACTCAAATGTGATTATTTTAAATGATCAATTAAAACATTCAGTTCTAGCACGCCTACCAAAAAAGTGTGGGACCTGTTACGTACATGCATCTTATTTTTAATAATTTATTGGGATGAAAGCTTGATAAAACTAATTTGCAATATAAATTTCAATCCATCTTTATAAACAATATCTTATTATCTCTGTGAATTTAAAAATTAAGTATAAAGATCTATTTTAGAAGTTAATGTGCGCATTTAGCCATAAAAAAAAAATATCAAAGAAAATTATTGTCGAAATTAAAATGAAAAATATTTACTACAGATAATTTAACAGATGTTGAACCGAGGGAAAAATATCAGTTAATTGGAATAATTAATTACTATTATAAGAATAAAACTGAAAACAAAGAACATAATTATAAACTTATCAGCTCGCCAGAATTTGTTTATAGATTTGCCGAAAGCAATTGAAATCTTCCTTATTTTTATACTTGAAAATTGTTTTTTTATAACAATCGTCGATTAATACGATTTGGAAAACAATGTACATATACTATATATAGCATTTAAGACTTTTGGTAGTAGTGATTGGCGTATTGGACAATTGTGTCCACATCTGATTTTGAAATTAGGATGGAGTTTAAAGAATTGAGGCTTTTCCAAGGAAACTTGGAATTTGTCCAATATGTCGGAAGTGAAGGAAATTTTAAGCAATGTAAGTCAAATTAGTATTGACACTCCTTATGTATTAAAATCATCTCAAGATATTAATAAATTGCAAAAATATAACCTGGACTAAATTCAATCAACTGAAACCAAAATAATCATTTCACTTTCGAAATAATGTGGCAATATATATTACACTGTATTATTTAAATAAACAATATGTAAAATAATAAATGAAGTTTTATTAATCTATAATAATATATTTCTTTGTTATGTAATAAATATTGTTTTTTAAAATAATAGCGTGATCTATTAGATAGTAAGATAATGTAGATAAAGAAATAAACTTATTCCATTACATTTATTTAAAAATGTTTTGATCTAAGTAATAAATAATAATGAATGAAATATGCGATTTCAAAAACATAGATATATAGCACCTTATAAAACTTTGTATATATTTGAAATGTATTATACACATAAAATAGCTAAATAGCTGACGTTTTAGTACAATAAAATTGGTACTGTTTTAAAGAAAAATAATTCACACAATTTATGCTGCATTTAGTCCTGCAACTTAGAAGAAATAGTACACCTTTTCACCTTCGCAATAAATGTCTAACCTTATGATCACATCAAAGAAACCCTGCGAACTGTTCCAATCTCATTCAACAGTGTGTTTTTTTGTGTGTGATAATTTTACACACTTAGTTATTGTCCAGATTTCATTCTGATAAGATCTTTAGTATTGGCAATCTCATTGTTTTAACTATTTTTTACTTTCATTTGTATTTGTAGTTTTGATTCAATGACTTTCACCCACTACTGAAATGAATGCTGTTTTATATTTTCAACAAAATGTAAAATTGGAGGCCCTAACAAACTTGAGGAGAGCCTTTTCAAAAGCAAGCTGGATAAATTCTTTCTGAACAGTGGATGTTTGGTGGCTTGTGCAGGGAAAGTGTCTAGTGTTTTATCAGGACAATTAATGATAGAACAGCAGCAATTCGTATGGAAGCCATCAAACAAAATGTGGAAGAGGGATTGATGATTTATTCTGACTGTTGGAAGGCCTATAAAAGTGCTGAATTACAAAGTGCTGATTATGATCATTTTCATGTGAACCACAAATACAATCATGTGTTAAGTAAGTGTGCATTTTGGGAAAAAATAAAAATTTTACTTTTAGTCTCCATTTTGGGAAAAAAAATCATCCACTTAAAATAAAGTAGAACCAGTAAATTAATTTTTTTATCATGACAATTCCTATTATATATTACACGGTACGTATGTATGTGTATATTTTACATTTTTTTAAAAATGTTTTACAATATATTTTAACTGTTGAAGGCTATAAAAATGCTGAATTACTAAGTGCTGGTTATAATGATTTTCATGTGAACCACAAATACAATCACATGCTAATATATAGGGTATATGAGCACAGACTTACACACGAATCACCACTCTATCTCATAACTCTGATAGACCCAAACACATATATGTCGAAAAGATAAACAATCACCAATATACGTATTTCATGCTAAACCAGCAATCATCAGTTGGTCCAGATTATCATCTCCACAGATATATGCAATAAGTGTTCAGATATATATTAAAAGAGCCAATCTTCATACTTTAATGGACTAGTTTCAATCCACTCCACACTCCAACTTTTCAACCGTTCATCCAATTGCAAATCTGATAATGGAATGTTTAAAGGCCACACTGAGGCTGAGATTCTCGTCACACCCATGTTGACCTAAAGTCAATCTGACCCCTCATGTACAGGTCATAATCCATTTAATACATATATGAGGAATGGGCAGACATTTCTACTATATAATAACTGAAATACAGGCTTATTATATACCTGTATCAATATATGTACTATATAGGGTCTATGAGCACAGACTTTCACATGACTTACCACTCTATCTCATAACACTGATACACCTGAGCACATATATGTCAAAAAGATAAGAACATATATGTCAAAAAAGGTGTTATAAGATAGAGTGGAGAGTAGTGAGTCATGTGAAAGTCTGTGCTCATATATCTTATATATTACATATATTGATACAGGTTTATAATAAGCCTGTATATGTATTAAATGGAATATATGTTCTGTACATGAGGGATCAGATTGACTTTAAGTCAACATGAATGTGACAAAAATCTCAGCCTCAGGGTGGCCTTTCAGCATTCCATCATCAGATTTGCAATTGGATGGACAGTTGAAAAGTTGGAGTGTGGAGTGGATTGAAGCCTATTCATTAAAGTATGAAGATTGACTATCTTAATATATATCTGAGTACTTATTGCATATGTGTTTGGAGATAATAATATGGACCAACTGATGATTGCTGCTTTAGTATGAAATATGTATATTGGTGATTGTTTATCTTTTTGACATATATATGTTCAGGTGTATGAGTGTTATGAGATAGAGTGAAGAGTGGTGAGTCATGAAAAAGTCTATGCTCATATACTCTTATATATTACATATATTGATACAGGTATATAATAAGTCTGTATTTCAGTTGTTAATCACATACTAAGTAAGTATGCATTTTGGAAAAAATAAAAATTTTACTTTTAGTTTCCATTTTGGAAAAAAAGTTTATCCATTTAAAATAAAGAACTGGCAAATTGATTGTTTCATCATGACAATTCCTGTTATATATTAAATGGTAAGTGTATGTGTATATTTTACATTTTTTTTGTAATATTTTAGGGTATTTTGTAATTTAGTGATTGTTTTGTCCATATTTAAAGATGCATTTGGGAATTGCATAATTGCATGTAGTTTTTAAGATTAATTTTTGGTTTAAATTCATATTTTTAGTATTGTTAGAAATTAATATTCCATGTCATTTTATATTTTTTGTGTGAAACTCATATTTTTAGCATTATTAAAAATATACTTTTTAAGAATTTTGGGTGAAATTCATACTTTTTGTATTGTTAGAAATTAATATTCTGTGTCAGATTTTATATTTTTTGTATGAAATTCATATTTTTATTGTTGTTAGAAATTAATATTTTTAGAATTGGTAGATTTAATATGATGCAATTTCTGTCATGTATTAGTCTTGCAACATGTATTACACATGCTATGCCTTTTCACATATGTATTCAGCTTGCCAATGACTTTGTAATAACTTTGTAAATCTTGTGAAAATATCATATACATATGGTCCATTGTGAAAAGATCCAAGTGTACATGTTATTTTGGTCAGATCAAAAGATTAGAAAGTTGTCAGTAGATTGAGACAAATGTGAAAAGGTGCAACAGGTCTAATATATGCTGCAGGTTGAATATGTAAGTACCATATTTTCTTCTTAGTGCCAATAAATTTTTAGCTGACTAATTTTTTCTCAAAAAAATAGTATATTCAAATAAAACAAATATTTAGTAAAATAAATATTTAATAATTCTACAAAAAATAAATAATAAATGGGTAAAAGATTCAGTGTACATCATTTTTGTTTTTACATGAAAAAAGGTGTATGTTATATAAATACAAAAGATATTTTTACCACTCACAGAGAATGATTACTCTCTCTATTGTCTTTATATTCTATTGTTTTTGATACTCAGTAGCTATTGACATCTAGATTTAGAACTAATATCTTAAACTATTAAAATGATATAAAGCATTTTCAAGTAAAATTTATACTATTAAACAATTGAAATGGATTCTTGCCATTAACTACACACAATATTAATCAAACATCAACAAAATTCTTCTATGAAAAGCAATTAAAAAGTGAATGAAAAACCAATTTCTTTAAAAAGTCTATACATTTAAATAAATTTTATTAAATGATAAGTTTAAACAATACAAACATTCTTTGAAATATTAAAATTTAACTCTTAATTACTAAAACAATCCAACAATAAAAGAAGGTTATTGGCAATGGTTTTTGTTTCAGACTAGTAAATTTTAATTGACTAATTTTCTTCTAAAAGTTAATATTGAAGTAAAAAAAAATGTAATCACCATGTATTTATTAAGAAATAAATATATAATAATTTTACCAAATAAATTAAAAGTAAACCTATTTTTCTGTTTTTGTTTTTGTTATGCAAATGACTCTCCACATAATGATTATATTTTCATTATAAATACAATTTTGACATCTTATTTCAAACACTTTTACCAAAAAAAATTTATTGTGTAAACATACACAATCTGACATTTTGAAAGTTCTTCACTCTTCCTCAGAACTATGATATAATACCAATAAATAAATAAATAAATAAATAAATAAATAAATAAATAAATAAATAAATAAATAACTTTATAAATAATACAGTAAAAATGTAATCAATAAAAAAATAAAATATACAAACAATATAATAGAGATAATTTTTTTTACATTAAATGCTTTTATTGATTGCACACTAAAAAGAAATAAAATAATCGTTTCTTCAACCATGATTGAAGTTTTTAGATTTAACTTGAGATAAAAGCATGGAGGTCCAGAAATTAATTAAGACAATCCTATTTATAACAAGGGATTGACTTAATTAATTTCTGGACCTATATGCTTTTATTTAAAGTTAAATTTGAAAACTCCAGTTGTGGTTGAAGAAACAATTATTTCATTTCTTTTAGTGCACAGTCAATTCTCTATTATTTTTAAATTTTTAGTATTGTCACACTAAATAAAAATGTAAAACTATATTGTACATTAATTGACTGGATACTTATAATTGGTATATATGTTATAATGGTATGTTTTGGGAAGATGACTCTTTACCTCACAGATTTGAGTGGCAAATTATATAATGGTAAGGATATACACTATCACTTGGTTATGAAGCTAACCTATCTAATAGTATGTTTTTTTAAAAATTTGTCCCAGAAGTTTAATTGGTCAAATGATACAACAATAAATGATTATTGATTGACAGAGGAAACAAGTCATAAGCATAGCTCTACACACATACCAACATATATAACAATATATATATATATATATGATATATATATGATATATATATATATATATATATATATATATATATAGTTAAATATCATCACCTTTGATCATTTAATTCCAATGATAAAATATCATATAACATTTATATAGGACAGATAACATCTTTTAATTATATTATTTGAATCACAGCATTAGTTTTATAGATGTTAATTATTACCCAAATTCAAGAGCATGAACATTATATGCATTCTAAGGTTGTGATGACAATATCATTTTTTTTTATGAATTTATTTTGGGGTCAAAGGGTATTTTATTGTACTACAGATAAATTACTATCATATGAAACTATAATACTAACATTTTGTATCTCAGGGTATTCTAGATAAAGACAGGTAACTAACATTTAAATGACCAAATATGTTGAAGTAGCAAGTGTAATATTATCTTCAAAGAAAATATTAACCCTGATTAAAAAAAATAAATTAAAACAAACAATTTATTTTAATTATGAGAAAAAATATTAAACATGCTTAAAAAATACATATATATTTTAATAATGAAGGCTCTTTTTTAAAATATTAAGATATTCCTGTATATAGATCTAATGATTTATAAAATTATTACAAATTCTCAAATATTATAATTTAATAAGATTAGTCATAAATCATTATCATCATTTATTTTAATAATTTACAAATTAATCAATTTATATATAAATGTTTTTATACAATTAATCAAATCAAGACTTTCTTTATATCTCTAAATTTTAATATTCTTTATGTAAGTATTTAACTTTAACAACAGCCCATTTTATTCAAAATAAATCTCCAATGATAATCTATTATAAAAATATACTTAAAATAAGCCCATATATTTTTCTGAAGGTTCGAATCCCATGCTAGTACTGTGATTGGTCAGGCCAGCAATACCTGAAGAAGAGGGGAGAACAATATCTCTCGAAACGTTGTGCATATACTAACCTGTTTGCTGTGATATTATTAACAGTTGGTGCATATACTAACATGTTTGCTGTGATATTACTAACAGTTGAATGTATTTGGAATATTTAAATAAAATTAAATTGTTCTAAAGACATTCAACACACATATTAGATGATGAAAATAGTCCAATTTAAAAATACAAGCCCATATATATATATGTATGTATGTGTGTGTGTGTGTGTTAAAAAAAAACTAAGAGTCATTTATATCTCTTGCTAATATAAGAGAGGCGCATATTCTTATATTAATAATTTATTAAAATATTGAGTCTGTAATCTAAAACATAACTGTTAACACATCTTTAATTCTATTAAATCTTAAAAAAATAATCTACATTAATTTGATCAACTTTGGAAATTATTAAACAAAACTCTAATCTTATAAACACAAACAAAGATTTATGATTTTTTAACACCATTGTATTGTCAACGCATATAAACAAAATTAATCCATCCATTTACACTTAGGTATGTTTGTAAAAAAAATATTAATGACAATAATAATAAATACAATTTTAATCACCTTATGAGATTGTTTTTTTTTTTTTTTTTTATCAATGTCATACACACAATCTCTATATTTATAATTAAATCACAATTTTGATCTTTTCTATTCCTTTTTTTTTGAATGTGCTGATGGAAACATTATATATATTGTAACCGAAAGATCCGCAAGAATCGTAATAGGCAGAATTAATGATATAACACAAAACTGTTACAGTATAATCTGGTCGCAGCCAGGGTACACTGCAAAGACCCATCACAGCAATACTTGAAGGTATATTAAATTACCCAAAAAAATTGTATGAGTATTTAATTAATTATCATTCTCATTAATGATTGTGACTTAACAACTACACTTCAAAACCTTAATTTACGATTTTTATTTTTGTGAGACCTTATGGCAACCATGAACAAGATGGTACAATCTAAAGCTACTAAATATTACTCTTCCAAGATTAAATGTATGATCCATTACATCAATACTAACTATCACATGGTAAATATAGGTCATTTAACAAGATGGTAAAAGTTATAGTCAGCCTCATAACATGCTTGGCTGTAACTCAGATATACTCAGGATTTTAGGACAGAAATAATGTAGAGTATTTGCTTTGAAATAAAAGGTAAGCATATAAACTTTAGGTTTTTTCATCATTAATTTAAATTTCTAATTAAATCAATAGCAGTGAAACTCTTATTGTTATAGGTAAATCATAAATTATAATATTAGAAAATAGATTCCATTATAATATCGGTTAGTGAACTTATTTATTAATTTAGGTCCTAATATCGCAAACATCAATAAGAGTAACAAATTCTGGATTATTCCAGAATTAACAAAACAAAGCGTAGATGATGTAGGAGGTAAATGGGCTTTTATTATATTCTGAACATCACTAATTACCCTAGAGCAAAAGCATTAAGATTTTCTCAGAATTTCAATAAACCTTGCATGCATTATCAAAGACAATATGTGCTCTAATATATAATCTATTTAATATGGTGGATTTTCTGGTTCTATGTATGAAAAATAGCAATGGTATAGTCATGTTAGATTACAAAATTAACATTTATTTGCAACTCCATCAATACTAAATAAATAATTGATTAATACAATGTTTAAAATAAATAAAGAGATAAAGTAAAATAAAAGACCATCACATATACTTGTTTCTATACATGGATAATGTACATAAGTTCCAAATAAACACAATATAAGATTTTCTCACAAGGGGATTTGATCTCATCCCCTTATGGAAAAGAGAATGAGTTCAAACACCTAGTCAATAATGTCTCCAATATGTCAATACCAGAACCAATGCACATACTCCAGATTTATAATAATAATAGTAATAACTGATATTGGTAAACATACAAAAGCTGGCCAAGGGGAGATAATTTATCAAAGAGAAAATTTGAATCCCAACTCAGCTAGAAATATCATACAAATTGATATGTAATAAATTATAAAAATAATTTATCAAATGCCCTTTTAATAGCTGATAACTGAACACATGAAATCAATCTAAAGATGAGGAAAACAACACTGACATCATAATGTATGCAGACTCTGCCCAAGCACATTTATACAACAAATAGCAATGGTATTCCTGTGGATGTATTCATTCATGCAAAGGAATAACAAAGCATTAAATGTCCTGTGGGTTTTTTAACCATCATCAAAACAACAAGCACTATCACATAATATTCTGTAGATTAACCACCAGCACAGAAATGAATATAAAAAAATATAATAAAATGGCAAGAGATCATTATGTGTATTGAACCACCAACACAGAATAGTGCCATATAACATTATAAAATAGTGCAGACAATCACTTCTTAAGTAAAAGAGACATAAAATTACCCTCATCTATAAAAGTGCTAAATTAGGG
Source organism: Epiperipatus broadwayi (assembly GCA_028023455.1). Classification (NCBI taxonomy): domain Eukaryota; kingdom Metazoa; phylum Onychophora; class Udeonychophora; order Euonychophora; family Peripatidae; genus Epiperipatus; species Epiperipatus broadwayi. Next base: position 5,882,650 of record JAQFVV010006214.1, on the reverse strand, counting down.
GGCTCGTACAAGTCTTATGAGCATGAATTAAGTCATAGAATGAAATAAGTACTTTAGTGCAGGAAATAAATAAAATAATGGCTGATTATGCCTAGAACATGGGCAGAATAATGATACATAATAAATATAATATGAGCATAGGCACAGAACCCTGGAAAGAGATGCAGGACTAAGCCATATGGTGTTGGTGTACATTGTAGATTCATTAAATAATCATTAAACCTTTATGTAAGTGCTGTTCCCTAATAATTGATTCTCCTCAATCCCTATATCATATGTTTAATACAATTAATTTAAATTAATAAATAATTATTTTAGGTCTCATAGAATATACACTGTGAACTTCATACACGTATAAGATAATATGAAAATATAAACCAAAATAAAACTACATACTTGTTTAAATAACTACACCAAGTTAAAATACATAATATTTCAATATATTAAATATTCACCAATAGAATCTATAATACATTTTCTTGATACTTAATGTACAAAATATAAATTAAATAGTTTTTTAATTTTATCATAGAGAATTTTATGAGTTTGATTATATTCCTCTTCATTTCTATCCATAATGAACATTCCATAATTAATTGATTTACACATAGACTCTCTGAATATTTGAAATATTTATAAATGATGGAACATGTGTAATACCATAACACATGAAAATATGTTAACTCCATCTAAATAATTTTATGAATGTTTAAGGCTGATCTTTTTTTTTTAGTACACTGTCACACGAATATAGGGTATCCCTCCAGGTTAACCAATTTCATTATTTTTAACTAGAATATTCCTCAAAAGTTAATAAACTTCATTACTTCTATGTAGGTGTTACTCCAAACTTAAAATATTTCATTACTTTTAATTTATTTAGTCAGTATCAAAAACTAGGAATGATTGTCTAAGCAGATAATTTTCCCATGATTGCTATGACAGTTGTAACATAACTGTCTGGTTAGTTGTTATTTTTTTCCAATGAGTATATATATATATATATATATATATATATATATATATATATATATATATATATATATATATATATATATATATATATATATATATATATATATATATATATTTGAACAATAAGATGATAACTCACATAGCAGGAATATTATCTCTAACACAAGTCCAACATGGGATATAACTAAATCTTCACTGTTCAGACACTGGCACACAAAATAAAAAATGTTATTATAGCATTTCACTCTGCACATATATGGTAGAACTGTATAATTTAAAATTATAGAATAGAACATTATATCCAAGGTTAATATAATCTGTAAGCAATAAAAATATTTCCAGATAGACTGACCTTTTGGAAGATAATCAGCAGTTAGATTCTCAGTAAGCAGACACAAACAGACTTGTTTAAATTTAGCTACTCATATTGTTATTAGCACATAATAACATTGAAATTTGAATTATATAAGAAAAAAAATAATTTAGTTTCTTTCTTTATCATTAATTTTAAGGAATAGCTTTCGTATTTGTTACATTTTTAATAGTAGAATTTTTTTTACAAACTTATCATCTCTATCTCAGTTAATAATAAAAAAAAAACTCTGAACATTATCTTCCCCTTTTATCCAATGACATTTCTCCTCATTCACATATTTCTGTTAAAATGTAAGAAGAAAGGAAAATATGTGTTTATTGTATTCTATCAACTAATTTAAGTTAAATTAATTAAATCGTTTTAATTAAACTAAAGTTATTCTTTAGGATTAGTTAAAGAGAAATACAAATTATTATTATTATTTGCATCTTACTAAATTTGATCTAATATGCTGTTGGTTTTTCAGGTTAAACACAGCTCATCCAACTCAGTGATTGGAAAAAGAAAATATGATAAAAATATAAATTAGCAAAACAAAAAAAAAAAGAAATTACATAATCTCATCATTGAGTTAATTTGAATACAAGTGTCAAGTATATACAAAGTCCTAACCATGAAATCAAACCATCAAGAAGAAGATAGAGAAATTTTAAATCAGTTCCACCAAGCTATATATTGGTACCCAAATATAAGGTTACAATATATATATAATTTCTTACTTCTCTCTTTTTTAAAAGCAGATGAAAGCAAAAGTCTTGAGTAGATCATTTTTTCATTATGGAGCCAAGGGTTTGAAGACCATGACTGTTGATAGCAGAGAAACTTGGAGGTAATCTAATCTCTGATGGATTTGTGATGTTTAATATCATCTTAATCCTTGTTGCTCTTGTCTTAGAAGAATTGCCTTGATAAAATGGCAAATTGCAGCTAGAGTGGAGATAACCCCAGGGTTTATAAGTTTATCTTCTTAACCTGATATTCTTTTGGTCAGCAGCAATTTTAATAAAATTTCTGCTTTTTTAATAAAAAGAAATAAATAAATGACTAGGTTTTTTTCTTTGATTGCTATCCAAAAAGAATAAAACAAAGTTCATTGTCTCTCTTAACAACCATTCTAACAGCACATGGAATACAAAACATTGATTGAATGTTAAAAATACTACACTGATCAGTTTATCTCTTATTTAAAGAAAGAAGAAAAATTCTGAAATCAAATTAACAATGAAGAATACAATACACCCCTTTTAATTTTTAAAAAAATTAACTTAATATAATAAATTAACAAACATTTTTGACAAAATTAAAATATAACAATATGCAATAAATATTTATCTCTTTTATAAATGTTAATTTTTTTCACCTTTTTTTCTTAGTCATTTTTATATAACTGACCTTTGATATTATTCATTCGATCTATAATACATTTTATCTTGATACATTTTTATTATTATAAAAGTATTAATAACAAGAAATGCTATTTAAAAAAAGTAGTCAACTGAGTTCCATTCTATGATCAATCTCTTAATAATTTTATGCATTTTAAATGACATGATGGGAACAATCACCATATTCCCTCCTAGTATAAAAAAAATAATAAACCAATTATAATACAATTCATTTTTTTAAAATAGAAGAAAGATTTATACTAATGCAATTAACTTTCTAGATGCACTGGTCTTAAACTATAGGCATTATACATGCATTTTGGTCCAGCAGAAGCATCTATTATAAAAGCATTCTCTCCTACTTTATTGCAAATTTGAAAGGGGCCTTCATAAAGATTATAAAACCTTTTGTATTTGTACTCCTGGGGGCTGCTAACATAGGAAGTCAATTAAATTTCAATTCAAAAAATAACTTAAGTAATAATTTGCTTCTTAAGTTGAGAACGATTACTTTATTTTATAACTTTAAAACTATGCACATTTTATTTTACCAAATATGTAAAAATATAATAAATTGTAACATCTTTTTATAATCATAAAGAAATCAAAGATATAAATAATTTTTTGAAAAACAATGAAGATTATTAGCATTAGACTTATACTTTCAAACTTCATTCTGAACAGATATTTAAAGAGTAGGCAAAAACCACTACATCCCTTAGATAACTCATGAATAAACTAGTTAACTTTTGATATATTTAAAAATATAGATTCTACATAATAAATAAAATTTTTATTATGAATAAATGCCTTTAATTCTCTATTTCTTTTACATCTTATCATGATATTTTCCTTCAATTTTTTTTTATTAAAATATTTATAGAATAGATCATAACCATTGCCCCAATAACAAGAATTTCTAACAGGATATTTATTATTTAACTCAGCTAAAAATATGGCTTCCACATACCACAGTAAACTATACCTGTCCTATTTCTCAGAAAGCAAAAACCCATAGTTTGCATAATTGGTTACATTTGGATAATACATCCTATTTCTAAAATTCATATTAATATAGATCAAACACCTTGCATTTGCTCTATCATCAGTGGCCCTGGGATGGAAAGAGCTAAACTTATCTAGAATGTTTTATCTTTCAAATAGTTTTCTATAATCACCTACTATTATATAAAGGTTTCTCATATTTAAATCACAGAAATACACACTATTTGTAAATTTATTATGACAACCTATTTTGTGTAATAGCCATGCAATTTTTTCAGTTTTACAATTTCTTCTAAAAAAATTGAAATTGCTATCTTCATAGCTATTGTTTAAATAAAACTTGTCAAGATACCTTACACTCATCCTAGTACATGTTTCAGAACAAAACTTGTCCCTATACTTGTTATGAAACTGAATTTTACATCATAAGCTCACATTTTCAACTATTTTAATATATCTTTTTTCATACAGAGCTTGAAAAGAACACACCACTCCCATTCTAAAATTTCAGAATATACATCTTAAAATTTTATTCTCATTGATAATTTGTTTTCAGAAGTTTCTGTATTTATTCCTAGATTTTTCTAATTTGTATTTAAACTTCAGATCTCTAATCTAACTTTTCTCAAATCTTCAATCTTTGCCTTTAAAGTCAGAGACTCATATTTTGTTTGTTCCCTCAACAATAGAGCTTCAGCTTTAACATTATCCAATTTAGCATTTAACTTAGTTTTTCAATGGTTGGCTGTCAGCCTTGGTTTCAGCTCTAGCTGCTTTGTTATCCACTTTAGCTTTATAAAACTTAGCACCTAACATATCAATTAAACTAGCACATAGTGTCACTAGCATATCTTGAAATATCCTTTTTATTTCTGCCATGCTCATAGGATCCAAATTACAAGTTTGGGGTCCCCCAGATACATCAGTATTAATATCACTTATCATTTATATTTTAATATAACAAACCAACTGAAAAATTAATGGTATTAAATAATTAAATAACTATTTACTAAGAATACAATCAATAACTTGGAACCTGTTGCTGTCTGCAAAAAATAACAACAAAGACAAGATAATATTCACTTATTTCTAATAATTAGTTATTTATTATATTAGATGCATATTTATACAAGCCCATGGCTTCACTTGGAGAGATTCACAGACTTTATTATACTTCTAAAATAAATATTAATATAAGATTTCTTTAACTACTTGCTAGGTCACTTAGCAAAAACTAGAGCACTGAATTATAAACATGCATCAGTTATTATTTCAGCTACCATATTATCAAGCCACATTATATAATGATTATATACTACTTTCACTATATAAGAATGATGATCAAGTATTGTCTTCATAATTTAAACATCAATTCCATGTATAATACATATTAAACCACTGTTATCAAAATAAATCTCAATACAAGAAAAGAAATATAATTCTATACACTTTTAGAACATACATGACCCTAATCTCAGTTAAGTTCAACTATTTAGGCCCCATAGTTGGTTGCACCAAATTATATAACTGTTTTTGTCTTACAGTAAGGATGTGCATAATGGCTTAGTTATGAAGCCAAATGATCTAATAAAATGTTCTTAAAGCAATATGCCCCAGAAGTTCAATTGGTCAAACAATACAACAATAAATGATTATTGATTGACAGAGGAAACAAGTCATAGACATAGCTCTACACACATACCAACTTATACAACAATATATATAATTGAATATCTATCATCTTTGATCATTTAATTCCAATGATAAAATATCATATGGCATTTATCTAGGAGAGATAACATATCTTAATTATATGATTTGAATCAGAGCACTAATTTTATAGATGATTGTTTATATAAACTACATACTTAATTATTACTCAAATTCAAGAGCATGAATATTATATGTAGTATAAGGTTGTGATGACAATATTATTTTTTTTATGAATTTATTCTGGAACTAAAGAATATTTTATTGTGCTACAAATAAATTATTATCATATGAAACTATAACACTAACATTTTATATCTCAGGATATTCTAAATGAAGATAAGTAATTAACATTTAAGTAACCAAATATGTTAAAGTATCAAGTATAATCTTATTTTCAAAGTAAATATTAAGACTGATTAAAAAAAAATTAAAATAAATAATTTATTTTAATTAAAAGAAAGAATTTATTTTAATTTAAAAGAAATAATATATATATATATATATATATAAATATTATATATATATATATATTAATAATGAAGACTTTTTTTAAATATTAAGATATTCACATATATAGATCTAATGACTTATGAAATTATTACAAATACTCAAATACTATGAATTTAATAAGTTAGGCATAAATCATTATCATCATTTATATTAATAATATACAAATTAATCAATTTATATATATGTTTCCATGCAATTCATCAAACCAATACTTTTTTTATATCTCTAAATCTTAATATTCTTTATATAAGTATTTAACTTTAGCAACAGCCCACTTTAGTCATAAGAAATCTCTAATGATGACCTGTTATGAAAATATCCTTAAGCTAAGCTCACATATATATGTTTAAAAAAGAGTTATTTATATTTACGAGAATTTATTTACACACATGGGAGCCATTCGTCTAAGGGAAATAGTTTAATGCAAGCTTTTCGTGACATTCTATATATAAATACAGGATTAAATAACAAAAATGGTTTAGTTATATCACAGCATTATGATTTACAGATTAGTTTTAGGCATGATTTGAAAATACTATAAGAAATTGCGGTGTAAGGATGAGGCAGCAAAATATGAGATTCAGTCCAATTTGGCCAAGTAGATGCTTCATCATTTAAGTGGGAAAAAAGAAATGGTATGCCCATTCTTTTGGTAGACCATATCTGGAAAAGAAGGAAGATAGGGAGATGCAATTGTCCACATAGGTTACCAATGCAGAGCTTCTGCTACTCTTTCTGAAGGTCCTAGGGCGTTTTTGATGTTAGCTAAAGCATATATATGAGAAGATGAAGGATTTGGAGTTCCCAATGATCCTCAAATTATGATAAAGCAAGTAATGACAATGGCTGACCTATGCTGGAAATGCTATGAAACTATGATACATCCTTTAATGACATCAAAATAACTAATGTCCTAAAAATAAAGTTTTAATCAGGCATAACAGCATGACTTATATACTAAACCAGATTAAATAATTGAAATATAAAACTATATGAATGTCTTAATGACATACAATTACATTGTCCCTTCATTGAATGAGTCCCAGATGCATTTGGAATCAATAAGCATTTTAATGATATCACGCTCAAGGCACTACACAAACTATTATCACATAAAAAATGATGGTCATTATTATTTATATTATCTTAACTGGAAGTTAAGCAATAGCATTCTTGAACAACATTAAATTTATACTCAATAAATATATATTTATGGCAGTAACTAAAATAATAATCTGCCTAAAAACAGAAATGATATTATTTTAACTAGTTCTTTACCCAGTGAGCAATGGTGTTAAAATAAATAATTTAAAGTAATTAAAATATCCCTGAAGTTCTGGGAATTTAAAAGACTAATCTAAAATATAGGCTCATGGAATTGAGTTGGCTTGGCATATAAATTACATATAAAAGTAAATAGCAAATAATTATAATAGTAAAATTTATCACACTAAATAAAATATAGTATTTAAACTTAAATAGATATAAGTATTTACATATATATATATAAAATACATATTTTGCGGGTTCATCCATGTTAAAAACTTTTAATATTAATATACGGACGTTTCAACTTGGTCACACAAGCCATCCACAGAATTATAAAAGGTAGAAAGATGGTTGTAGAGGCGCTACAATCACTGATTTGAATAAAATGTTAAAATTCCACCAATAGCAAAAAATGTTAAATTTAGGAATGTTTTTTAAAAAAATCTTTCCAAATAGGAGGAAGTTTACATGTATCATCTCACTTATTGATACAATCTGGCCTTTTAAGTATCTCAATGGCTTCTCTAATTTTGCATTGGTAGAGATTATCACATCTGGATATGATCCTGGTACTAGAAAAATCAATTTTATGACCTGAATCTATAGTATGGAGTGAGAGTGCTGATGATGATGAGTGTTGTTTAACTGCATTAGCATGCTCATCTCTCCTAACACTGATGCGATGATTACTCATACCTATGTAAGAAGCTTTACAATTTTTACATGAGATTTGATAGACACCATGAGATTCAAGAGGGATTGAATCCTTAGGCTTGGTTATTATATTGCTGATCTTTTGATGAGCAGAAAATGCTGTATCTATATTATAGCATTTTAATATACGTCCGATACTGTCTGTAGTTCCTTTTACATATGGAACACAAATCCTAATAGCTGATTTATCATCTTTTTGTTTCCTATTTTTTCTATTTTGGGCTTGAAATAAGGCTTTTTTTTTATAAATTTGTAATTATAACTATTTGCTAATAAAACACTATTAATATGATTTATTTCTTCTTTCAGATGTGTCTCATCTGAAAGGTTAATTGTTCTATTTAAAAGAGTTTTGGCTACAGAAACTATCTGAGTTGGGTGATGATGAGAATGGAAATGCAAATATCTGTCTCTGTGTGTATCCTTTCTGTAAATAGAAAAAGATAAACTATTTGGTGTTCTGGTGACTAGAACATCAAGAAAAGGGAGTTTTCCATCAGACTCTGTCTCCATTGTAAATTTAATATGAGGATGCATATTATTTAAATGTAAGAAAAAATTATCTAATTTATTTTTTCCATGTTACCATATGACAAAAGTGTCATCTATGTATCTGAGCCAAATGAGAGGTTTTAAGGATGATGATTCTAAAGCATGAGTTTCTATATATTCCATGAATAAATCAGCTATTACTCCTGAGATAGGTGAGCCCATAGGAGTACCAAAAACTTGTCTGTAATGCTGTCCATTGTATACAAAATATGTATTTAAGAGACATATTTTGTATACAATTTTTTGTATACAATGGACAGCATTACAGACAAGTTTTTGGTACTCCTATGGGCTCACCTATCTCAGGAGTAAGAGCTGATTTATTCATGGAATATATAGAAACTCGTGCTTTAGAATCATCATCTTTAAAACCTCTCTTGGCTCAGATACATAGATGACACTTTTGTTATATGACAACATGGAAAAAATAAATTAGATAATTTTTTCTTACATTTAAATAATATGCATCCTCATATTAAATTTACAATGGAGACAGAGTCTGATGGAAAACTCCCTTTTCTTGATGTTCTAGTCACCAGAACACCAAATAGTTTATCTTTTTCTATTTACAGAAAGGATACCCACACAGACAGATATTTGCATTTCCATTCTCATCATCACCCAACTCAGATAGTTTCTGTAGCCAAAACTCTTTTAAATAGAGCAATTAACCTTTCAGATGAGACACATCTGAAAGAAGAAATAAATCATATTAATAGTATTTTATTAGCAAATAGTTACAATTACAAATTTATAAAAAAAAAAGCCTTATTTCAAGCCCAAAATAGAAAAAATAGGAAACAAAAAGATGATAAATCAGCTATTAGGATTTGTGTTCCATATGTAAAAGGAACTACAGACAGTATCGGACGTATATTAAAACGCTATAATATAGATACAGCATTTTCTGCTCATCAAAAGATCAGCAATATAATAACCAAGCCTAAGGATTCAATCTCTCTTGAATCTCATGGTGTCAATCAAATCTCATGTAAAAATTGTAAAGCTTCTTACATAGGTATGAGTAATCGTCACATCAGTGTTAGGAGAGATGAGGATGCTAATGCAGTTAAAGAACACTCATCATCATCAGCACTCTCACTCCATACTATAGATTCAGGTCATAAAATTGATTTTTTTAGTACCAGGATCATATCCAGATGTGATAATCTCTACCAATGCAAAATTAGAGAAGCCATTGAGATACTTAAAAGGCCAGATTGTATCAATAAGCGAGATGATACATGTAAACTTCCTCCTATTTGGAAAGATTTTTTTAAAAAACATTCCTAAATTTAACATTTTTTGCTATTGGTGGAATTTTAACATTTTATTCAAATCAGTGATTGTAGCGCCTCTACAACCATCTTTCTACCTTTTATAACTCTGTGGATGGCTTGTGTGACCAAGTCGAAACGTCAATATATTAATATTAAAAGTTTTAAACACAGATGAACCCGCAAAATATGTATTTTATATATTTAACCCGTGCAAATCTTCATTTTAACATATATATATATATATATGACAGAATTAGAGAGAGTCTTACATGCAAAGATTAAATACAAATATAAAAAAACATATTAATAGACAAACACAGACAACTTTACATGGATATTGGACTGTTACCTCATCATACTCTGGGTCAATGGTGGGATAGTTCACTCTCTGAGCTTCAGTTTAGAATAATCAGCTTGGTGGTCAGCAATCTTGGTTGTTATTATTTCTTCATTGGTGACAACATTCTTTCATGGCAGGAGTTTTGTGGTATCATTCTGGAGGCAGTCCCCAAGAAGCAGGGGGAAAAGATGATTGTGTTCTACTCAACTGACATTTTAATTCACTATATAAATGGTACAAGAAAAGTAGAACAGCAAAAAGCAAAAGCCAAAGTAAAAAGTAAAAAAAACACAAAAAGTCTTTTATCTCCAATCTACCCTATTTATACATTGCTAACTATGATAGAAATGCCTTAGTTCATTTGCCCAGAGGCAGAGAAGCAATTAACAAATTACAAACCATTTTTAATTAAAAACAAGGCATAAGAAGATGATAAGGTTCAAATCACATTCCAGCTTGAAAGAATTTAAATTAATATAAATGAAACAAAAATATTTCATTAACAAAATATTTTTAGTTAAAATAAAAATTATTTTAATTGATTCAATTAATTAATTAATTTCAATTAATGAAAGTCGAGCTTTTAAATTATTTAATTAGTGAAGCAAACTTTACAATAGGTTAATTTGAACTTGCCATCTTGGTTATATCTTCTTTCTTTTAAATTTTTACAAAATTGAAATTAAAAGCAAATCAATTCTTTCAAATGACAAACTTTATGTGATTAAACAAATTCTCTCTTTCTTTTTTTTTACACCCCCCAGCCAAGCTTATAATATTCAAAAGTATCAAAATAACAGAATCGAAAATTATATATATATATATATCACAGTAGTTTGTATAAATACATATATGATGGCACTGTAAGTAATTTAAATATTACTGGGTTTGAACCCTTGTATATTGTTAGTTTTTTAAGTAGGAAAACATGAAGCTAATTCTGGCTACAGAGTGATTGCTTCAGTACTAGGGCTATAAATGCATAATCACAAAGCTAATATTTAATATCTTGTTAAATCATAAGCTGAGCACTTTTGAGAGTCATGGCTCTCATAATCAAAGCTAACCATTTGTCTAATGTTATGCAAATCTATGCAAAGTTCAAGTATTTCATTTCCTGGATATAGAATAACACATTTCCTTTCTGTTGATGGCGTTGCTGTCTAGTGTGATTAAGCAGACCTCTTATTATTTTTTTCAAGTGGAAAATGGTGCCCAGACCCAGGTGGAGCTTTGCTCCTGGGCAACCTGAGCTACAATACATACTCACACATATACCTACATGCTGCTAAGATAGTAACACAGAATACAACATTAGAATAAATAATAAAATATGATCTGGAATATCAATTTCTAATAATATACCAAAAATATAAATTTCACTCAAAAACAAGGACAAAACAATCACCAAATTACAAAAATAGTTTAAAATAACAAAAAACCATAAAATATACACATATAGTGAAACGGTTACACCTGTTTCACCTATTATCTTTGATAATAGTATATATTTGTTGTACTCAGATGGCGTGTATTTCTTAAATTTTAAAAAACTTTGCTTATAATATTGCGAGTATGTGCGTATATAATCGTCCTTACTAATTATAAATATTTATATACGAGCATATTCCATTAGATTTGTTAAAACTGAAATAAACATAACTGTATAATTAATTTATCTATATAGCAGCATAATAAGTTAAATTTATAATATTACTTATTTTTCAATATTCCTTCTAAATAATCATTTAAGTCAGTATTCATTTTGAATATTTTCCAAGTTAGATAATTTTCAATTCTTTTGTTTGCTTAAAATTACAAGCACAAAGTTTTATCAGTTTTAACATTTCATTCTAAAAATAAATCTTTGTCTAAAATTTGACCTATTTAAAATTGATAACCAAGACCAATTATAATATTCAGTCAGGCATAAATCTATACAAAATCTATACAAATTGCTTGTGACCATTCTCTTAAAAATATATCTTTTAAAACTGATGTCAATTAAAACAATAGAATCTTACCAAGTCCAGATTTAGATATACTTAATATTTTTACTAACTGGATATTTGGTTAAAGGCTAGTTTGAACTAGTCATCTTGTGATGTGGCATGACTCAAAGTAGGAGGTTACTTCTGTCAAAAATATAGCATAAAAAGGGGCCCAAATAGCCACCAAAGCCTCTAACCTAACCTCTTCCATCATCTATCATCATCCATGTTAAATTTTTTCTGTTGCTGAGAATTTGGGCTTGCTGCCAAATTTTATTTCCGAAGACCCGAGTTAACTAAGAAAACTGTTCCTGCCGTTTAGACTGCTAAATCTAAAAAAACCATCATCCAAGCTGCTCTAAAATGACCGTTGGCTAGAAGACACAGAGACAGCCGTTTGCTCTTCCACGAGCGGCTACCGATGAAAGAAGACCTCCACCATGCCCATCACAAGAGAAAGAACCTGTACCTGAGAGACCAGATAGTTCCTGATCAGAGAAATGGAGAAAGCTGCCACAGAAATAAATTCACGAAGTTACATCCCGACTAAAACCTAAGAGAAGCCCAGCCTGACTGAATATAAAGAGAAGCGCAATGAACAAGGCTTTAAAGACTTTCCGGTAAATCCTTTCTACAAAATATTACATTTCCTAACTAAAACGTATACTAAATGAAAGCTAGTTAAATAAATCACATAATTTATAATATTTCTAAATGTTCCACTAAAATGTTTATCGTAAAATGGTTTAAATCTTAGAACACACTCAATTCTTGCTTGATCATTAATAACTTTAAGTAGGCGTTGATCATTAATAATTTAAATAATCACACACATCTAGTTTCTATAAAACCATACTATAAATTTTTATGTCTAAATTATTATCTTATCGATCATTTTATGCAATTCTTATATTTTAAGTTCATGTTTATTGATTTATGCTGTGTTTTTATCAGAACGGAATCTGGTGTGTTAATAAATTATTGGGAAGGGAGTGAGCAATTACTTTTATTATATCAATATTGCGATATAAAGAATATAGCTAAGACTCTTTTCTGAATTATATTTGTAATAGAGTGAATCGAACAAATTATTTAAAATCTTTTACTAAAGTTATTTAAAAATGTATATTTGCTTATATTATTTAAAACGCATCTTTTCTCAAATTATTTAAAATCTTTTGATAAACTTATTTAAAGATGTATATTTGCGTATATTATTTAAAACGCATCTTTTCCCAAGTTAATTGAAAATGAAAATGTTTTGCTAAAGTTATTTAAAAGGTATCTTTAGCGTCTATTATTTAAAACGCATCTTTTCTAAAGTTATATAAAATGAAAATGTTTACTAAAGTTAGTTAAAACGTATATATTGCGTATGCTATTTAAAACGCAGATTTTGCCCAAGTTATTTAAGAATTATATTTGCGTAAGTGATTTAAAATATGTATTTTGTCAGTTATTTGAAAAAGTATATTTCACGCAAGCTATTTAGAATATAGATTTGCATTCGTTAGTTAAAACTCATTTTTCATTATTAGTAAGGTCTATTTTGACGAATTATTTAAGATGTGTAATTTATTTAAACATCAATAATTTGTGTGAGCTATTTTATAACTCACATTTTATTATTTAACAACCAGTTTGCTATAACTTCGTTTAATTAGAGGATAAGTAACTATACAGAAAACCTTAAATCAGATTCTCATTATCGCCTTTAGCGTATAATTTAATAAGCTCATTTATGAACTGACCGGTGGTAGTAGCACTGAAGAAGCTAAGATTTTGGCGTAATTAAATTTATTAAATATTAATTTAGCGTTGCGAATGTATTGCTAATTTGCATAAAAATGCATATCTACTTGCTATGTCTATAATGGCCCATCTCAAGATTGTTCCACGTCCAGGCACGCCTCGAAAGTTTAGGCCACTGCGACAGTTCTTCGTATTTCGTCAAGTCACGCCTCGAAAGTTTAGGCAAATGTGACATTTATTCTTGTATAACGAAACCAAAGCGTTTCCAAAGGGCTCATAAGCCAAACTTCTGTTCTTAATAAAAAGGCCTCTTCCATTGTAGCAAGCAGATCGGTTAGGGAACCGTTTACTAGGTAATAAACCCCTTTAAGAATGCATTCGAGCCGCACTTATCTGATAGTATAGTTTCTAACGCACTAGAATCTGACGTTCCCCTGCCACCACATCTCAGTTCAGTTTCCCTAGAAAGTGACTTCGGCTTTGATCCAACCTAGAATCTGAGTTAATGCGTTTATCCGTATAACAATATTATATCACGCAAATATCTATAATATGATTTTGAATATATTTATAATATAATCTTAAACTTAGTCATTATAATATTTTAAACTTAGCAACAATGATATAATCTTCAACGTATTAGTAATATCCAGCATTTATCCATCAACTCGATTACTCTAGCTAACTATAACCGATTTCAAACATATAAAACATGGCATGAATTACAACATGAAAGGTGACATAAGCTTACTAAGAGTCTATTGCTTTGTAATATCATTTTATACCCTGAGAAAACATACTCAATGCTTTGTAATATTATTTTATAACTTTGAGAATCCACTCACCTGTGTGTGAGCTAGCTGTACACAACCTACTATGCTTGAGTATTTATTGTTATATTAAATTTATGAAATATAAATTTGTCTCAGTCTCATTACTTGCTCATTATCTTATGAATCACTAGTTAAGGTATATAATAGAATATGTAATAAGGGGGGAATGTCTCATGTTTTACTGCTTTGCTATTGCTGGAACATGATCAAAGAGGTATCGAGTGTAACCTCAGGCATGTCATTCGCGATGGGTTGATTTGGAAGCATGAGTGAGAGAGTTAAGGTATGATCAGACGTAGGGTATTACTATCCCGACTTGGTCAGCTTTTGGTTCTCTGGCTTGGACTCTCAGTCTGTTGAGCAAATGTACAAACCTGACCGTTACAATAGTTCTTACTATAATATATAATAGGAATGGCCAAGATGAAACAAGCAATTTGCCAGTTCTACTTTATTTTAAATGTATAATTTTTTTTGCCAAAAGTGAGACTAAAAATAATTTTTTTTACCCCAAAATGCACACTTACTTAACATGTGATTATATTTATGAATCTATAATTAATTGTTATGATAAAACACTCGTAAGCACTTTGTAATTCAGCATTTTTATAAGCCTTTCAACAGTCGGAATAAATCATTGATTCGTCTTTCACATTTTGTTTGATGGCTTCCATAAAAATTGCCACTGTTCTATCCTTAATTGTCATAATAAAACATTCATCAGCACTTCATAATTCAGCACTTTTATGGGCCTTCCAACAGTCAGAATACATTGTCAAACCCTCTTCCACATTTCATCCAATTTGATTTTAAAAAGGCTGTCTTCAATTTTGTTTTGGTCAGCAATTTTTTCTTCAAAATATAAAACAGCATTCATTTCAGTAGTGAATAAAAAAATCTTTGAATCAAAACTACAAATAGAAATAAAAGTAAAAATCATTGAATCAAAACTATGAATCCAAATGAAGTGAAAAATAGTTTTAAAATGCAAATGACAGCACTGAACATCTTGTCAGAATGAAATCTGGGCAATAACCGAGAGTGTAAAATTATCACAAAAACACATTATTAAATAAAATCAGATCAGCTTGCAGGGTTTATGATTGCAAGGTTACACATTTATCATGGATGTGAAAAGGCATATCATCTCTTCTACATTACAGGACTAATGCATAAGTACCGATTATTTATATTCCTAGAAGTTTAAGTAAACTCCCTTAAAGACATACATGTATATGGAAGTGTAAGCAATATTTTATAACATAAGTAGATTTAACTATCAATAAATGAATGACTAATTAAACTATTAAACATGTACAAACCATCCTAAACATGTTCAGGTGTCCCTGGAGCCATAAACTTAAAGAAATACACAGCTATGATATAAACACAAATAAGAATATCATTCAAATATAACTTAGAATGCACTATATATATTTTAAATAATAATCTAAGAAAATTAACACCATTTAAAAAGTCTTAATTGTTTAATAAATACATATTAACCAAGTCATTAAACATTAATAATCTCGATTTTCTTAGGAAATTTTCATCAGAATACATGTTTTTATTAAATTAACATTATGTTTTGTTAATTTAAATTAATGTGTACATAAATAGCTAAATTCTATTTACAATATATTATTGTTTGAGTAGGAATGTATCCAATATTTTATATCCCATTTTTTGTCTAAATTCCAGACAATTAGAGTTCATAGGCCGGTATCATTATATATAATAATTCTAAGCAATAGAAAATACTTCCATCTATGGTAGCAAATGTTAAATAAGACTTAATTGTTATTAATTTTAAGCTGAAAAAATCTAATAGACTCCTGTTGATGTATAGCCAAAATATGTTCATTTAATAACAATTTACTCTTTTAATGAATATCATAGTTAAAAATTATAAAACATTTAAGATCATAATTATAATTGTTTTGTTAAATGTTAACAATAATCAATATATCATGGGAAAAAAGAAAAAAATGTCTTTAAAAAAATAAGCTTCTGTTCTTGCATAACTTTCATATACTTCCTGATGTTGACATAAAAATAAATTTATTCTGATTTGTTTACATGTTTGTTTTATTTTAAAATTATTAAATATTTATTTTTAATCTTAATGCTTTTTTGAACACATTCATGAACCTTATCCATTCTTTTGTTCACATTTTTCTTCAATTATACATTTTAATAAAAAAATATTCTCCATAAATTTTTGACAAATTTCATTAAGAGTATAATTTCAAATAATGAGAGTAATCTTAAAATAAAATATCAACTTTGAAAAAAAAGTAATAAATAGAAATAAATAATTAAAAGAAAAGATTTTATATTAGTCTTCATGTAAAAAATGTATTCTCCATCAAATCTGTGCTTTTATACCAAATTTCATTAAACATAAGTTTAAATAACAAAAGTATTTTTTTAAAATATGAAATCAACCTTCCAATTAAAAAACAACAATACTAATGTTACTCATAGCAGTCATTTTTTGACATAAATAAATTTTTAGTTAACTTTATGTTAAAAAGAAAACACATCAAACAAAAATTAAATATATACATAATATACTTATTAGAAAACAAATGTTTAATAATTTTACAAAATATTATATGCAAATGCAGAAGTATGTTTTCTCCTTAATAGACATTTTGTAGAGTACTTATTTTATTTCTCAGATTATTGATAGCTGCTAACATCTAGGCACTATATTTGAAGTTAAAATATTAATCAATTAAATAGTATCTAATTATTAAAGTTACCTAAAGCCTTTTTTTCTTAAAGTTTTTTTTATCACTGAGTGATCAAAATGGATTTTTGCTATTGAAATTATTATTTATTTATTTGAGTTTGTGCTTACAAACTTTAAATAAAGTGTAAAGATTTGATGATGGATAAGTTTTTTTTTTATTAAAATATACAGTTGAAAAAAAAGTATAAAAAATTCGCAAAAAGATCCATGAATGTGATCCAAATGACACATTTAGCAGACTGGGTTATAAAAAATGATTCTAGACTTTATAGAAAATATATTTTATGTAATATTTGTTAGATATATTAGTGCCTAAACATTATGTTGATTAAAATTAAGTTAATGCAATGTATATTATTTTAAAGTGTGCAATTTGTTTAACATTACAGATTACAACGGACATTGGATTTAAATAAATAATATAAGATTTTTCCAAAGTAGTTCAAATATAAAATCCTTCACTAAATTAGAAATTAATAAAACTACATCAAGACTACCTCTGCAAAATTTAATATTTCAAACACATGACTTTCTACTTGAACAAAATCTTGGCAAAATAGTTATTTTTCATAATTATTTAAATTCATTTTAAGAATTACTAAAATAATGATACTAGAAGCTATATATTTATTTAATGAAATAAAAAAAAATACCTACTTTTTATATGAACTAAAATATAACTATTTTTTTATTGTTTCCCATGTTATAAGTTTAAATTTTTCTAAAATATATAATTATGAATATAAATGTATTTTTATGTTTATTAAATAAAAAAATCTTTCAAATAAATAAAATCAATTTTGAAGAAAAAAAGATATCTTTAGAATTCTTTCTATTTTATGAATATACTATGAACAAGAAGTTCTATTTTGTGCAATTTAAAGTTTGCAATTTGGCCTTTAAACTATAGAGCTGTTTTTGTTGTTGATAACTTTTGAAATCTAATGACAAAAATGAGAACTAAAATATATTTCATTTTTGTTCTATTGGAACTTCTCATTGTAAGATTCCAAATAGGTATCAATGCAAAGACCATTCAAAAATTATCCAAGTCATTGGCAGCACCATTCTAAAGTAGCATAAAATTAATTAAAAAGAATTAATAAATAAGAAATAATACTAAAAATTTATTAAGACACTTAACAAACATAATCTTAATTGCTTTCTTTACTGTTAAAGTTTTAAAAAATCTTAAATATTACAAATAGTTATAAAATAATAAATTTATATATTTGTTACCATTTATTAAATATTAATTTTTCTTTAATGCTAAATTAAAATAATTATTGAACACTATTATCAGCTATGATACCATACATTTTAACTTATATATTATTTATTGGTTATTTATTTGAGAAAGGTCATTATTATGGATCTTATAATTGTCCCTGCCTTACATAAAATGATTAATATTGGATTATTTATTTAATGACAATGTGAATTGTAAATAAGGGAAGAACTAATTATAAAATAAGACGTATTATATTAAAGTACTTGTAAATAAACTTATGTTTATGACAGTGAATAGAATAAGAATCGATTATTGCATAATTGATAATACAGGATTTTGCTGAAACACATGTGCCCAGTGTTATCTTCTACAAGTCATAACTATTGATAATACTGAAAATTTATTTAAATGTTAACATATAGGGAATTTGAACTCAGACTTTCAAACCCCTTTATTATCCACACTATCTCATATTACTGATATACATAACCACACACATGCAGAAAAGATAAATAATCACCAATATAATTATTTTGTGCTAAACCAGCATTCATCAGTTAGTCCAGACTACCATCTCCCATACATATATATAATCAGTGTAGATAGTGAAGGGGCTTGAAAGTCTGAGTTCAAGTCTTCTATATTTACAATTAGGCTCCAGGTATAAGAATGCCTGGTATTTCAAATCTTAAATGTTATCACCAAGTTTATTCAACTAACAATTAAATTTATAATTGTTGAGGTCATCATGATGTTTAAGCACCAAAGATGACATAAACTTTATACAAAAAGCTACTACTGCAGTAAATCACACTTCTCAAATTAACTGAAAGGTTGAAAAGTTGGAATGTAATATGGGCAGATGGAATCACATATATATTGTGTGTTTTTAGCTCCCATGTATTACTAACCCATGTAATACTAATTTTTTAAAGTTTTTTATCTTGACACTGCCATAAAATACGTACATTTGTTGAAGAAAACATTTTAATTTCTTTTATTTACTTATTCATACATGACTTTAATCAAAGTTTAGATTATACTTATTAATTTTTATTTCGTGTTTAGAATAGAATAAATGTTTATCTATTTAACAATCTTTCAGTCTGTTTTCTTTTTTTTTTTTAGTAATTTAAATATCCTTTTTTTTAACAAGTAGTCTTTTGTGCTTCCTGTAATTGGCTTTATACTATTTTAGTTAACAAGTACGATATTTGATGCAAACATTGCAGCAGCTGTTATCGCTGGGCAAAAAATAATTGCCACATTTTTAACATTTTGTTGAAAGAATTTATCTAAAACTCAGCAAACTGCTATCATTTTAATATGTATTCAATTCATTAAAAGTATTTTGCCTTCTGTTCATTAAATTTACATTAATTACAGTATTATTATTTATTACTATATCAAGTAGCCTATATATACGTTTTCAATTAAAATTAATTTCCTCATTTATGGTGCAATATGTGATCCATATAGTATTAGTAGAAGAATGTGTTTTAACTCAATGAAATAATTACATCAGACTTCATAGTTTATTATTTTAATTCATGTTTAATGTTAAATAATTACCGAATAATATATATATAGATTGATGTACAGACTCAGGTATAGCAGGTGGAAAAGGAAGTAAATACATAGATAGTTAAATGGTTGAATGGATAAATGAATAAAGATGTACATTATTAGATGAATGTATAATTAGGCAGGTAGGTAGAAAGATAATTAAATACATATAGGTGAATGGACAGATAGATAAGTAGATGAGTGTATAATTGATAAATACATTATGGATGGGTAATAGATAGATATAGATAAAAGGAAAGATCAAGATATAGATGTAGATAAATGGAAATATAGAGATATATGTAGTTAAATGGATTAAGTGGAAAAATCTATGAATGGATATATTAGCATTTTATTGTATAAAATATGTGTTTTAGGATTGTAATGTTCTTAATAGATTTAACACTAGAAATAAAATATAAGATACATATTAATGCAAAACTAAAGAGGCAAAAATGATTAAAAAAAATTATTGATAGTCATTGCTTTTAGTCTTTGAAACGCTTTTATGAATTTCAAGTAAAACTTGCTGATCATTTTAAAACATTGACAGACTTTGAAAATATCCAAAATTAAATGAGATCAATAACAAAGTAACTGATACTCTACTATGAATTGCAACAAAAATAGCTGGTATAAAAAAGCAGCAATTCATCAGTAAATTTTCAAGTGATACAAGACAATGTATAAAAAAAAGAAGGAATATGAACTATTCAAAGGTAATCCACTAACAAGAACTCAATATCTCATTCTGTAAAATGATACGGAGAAGAGTTAATAATAATATAAGAAATTATAACTGTGAATTAGAAAGGTATAAAAGAGAATAAATGTTTCAAAAATGTAAAATAATATCTTGGCATTGGAAGAAAAGTTATTTCAGCAAAAAGAAAAAAAAAATGGAACTATTATTAGAAAGAAGGACAATCATAGTTTTATGAAGAATTATATAGCAATAAAGAGTAAGGAAACAAAATAATCACTATTTTATTTTCTGAATTGCCAAAAATTTTAAATAAAGAGGTTAAATATAGAATTAAATCTACAAAGAAGAAAAATATTTCAGGAACTGTTGACATTATATTTTCATATCTTAAAAGTTGTTGAATAAATAGAAAATTATTAGCAAAATTATATATCAAATGTTTAAATAATAAAGTTATACCAGATGACTGGAAGAAAGAACAAGGATCCAGAAAGAAAACAGAGCAGGAGGTTTAACAAAGAAATAGTAAGAATGGATAGCAATACAGAGGAGAATACAGTAGGGGCCATGAGTGGAGAAGAAATGGAGAGGGGAAAAGGTGAAGATCTTTCAGGAAGAGAGGGAAGAACTCCTGGAAAGCTCAGTGACCCTAAAAAAGTTATCTAGGATAGTCAATAAAAGGAAGCCAGGAAAGGAAGTGAAGTGTAGAGGTAAACTATGAGGTCTTGGAGAGAGATCATTGAAGATAGTAGTAGCATGAAGAAAGAAAATGAAAGGAAAAGTGGGTACCAGCCAGTACAGAAAAGAAGCATACCCAGAAAAGGGCATCATTTTGGAGGACACAGCCTGAAAAATATCAGAGCAGTAACTGATAGAGGAATTTAGATAAGAAGTTGTCTGCCTGGATGGAGAAGAAGATGCAAAACCTAGCAGATAGAGACCAAGAAGGTAAACAAGAGTTGGAAAAAAGAGATAGACAAACAGAGAAGAAGCTGCACATAATGCTACAGAAATTAAAGATGGCTCACCCTCAGAAAATGAGACCACTCAAATTATTACTGTGGTGGTAGCAGGAACCCAGAAAATCCCAAAGCCACACTGTGAGCTGTTGACCAAACAGTCTTAAGTAACCTCTTATAACCTAGCCAATATTGGGGCAAAAAATGAGACTGAGAGGGACTTGATAGCAGTGAAAGCAGAAGATCTTATAACCTAGCCAATATTGGGGCAGAAAATGAGACTGAGAGGGACTTGATAGCAGTGAAAGGAGAAGAGGGAGAAGCAATGTTGGACCCAAAAGAAAAGAGCAAACCAGACAATGTAAAAATGAAAGATAGGGATTGAGGTAGTTTGAAAGTGTGGGTAGAAGGATAAGAAGTTAGGGAGGTGGAGGAAATGAAAAGAGGTGGTGGGAAGGAATGAATCAAAGAATGTAGAAGCTAAGAAGAAAAGTCTAGGACTGTGATGGTCAAAGTAGAAAAGGGGTTTGAAAGTAAGGGGTCATGGGATGTGCTAGATAGTGAGGGCAATGATGAACAGGATAGTTGGGACTTGGAAGACCGATTTGAGGAAAGGATTAAAGATCTGGAGCATGGCTTTAGTATGGATAAGTTGAAAATGGAAATCCAAAGGATGAGGGAAAGAAATGAGCAGAAGACCCTGAGGAAAAAAGTGATGGGACAACCAGAAGTAGGAGATAATGATGACCCAGGTATTTTGAAAGAGAGGAGTGGGGAAAAACCCATAATTTTAGGATGAGTGCTGAAATGAGAGAGATCACAAGGAGAAAGAAGAGAAGAGAGCAGAAGGGTCCAGATGATATCAGGAGGAAAGATAGGTTAAGAGTGAGGGCTAATTTAGATAAGGCAGCAGTGAGAAGGAGTGAAGTGAGAGAGAGTCATCATATATTCTGTATGGGAAACCAAGTATGGGTTTCAGCTCTACAACCCCATTACTAGAGGTGGAATGACTGGAGCAACATTTTTTCCATATACAAGAGACAATATGTTGTTGAACCAGACCATGAAAACAATATCTTCATGTTAGTTGACCAAGAGGTGGTAAATGGTACTGATTATGTTTATAGCTAAAAACCATCACAGAGAAACCTCCAGATCGCACTTAAATAATGAACTTAGTTCATTGAGGGATCTGCCCATCCCCATACATATTTATATTAATTATCAAAACTAACACCCTAATACCACCCTAATCTTGACATACATCCATTTGGATATTAAAATTAGGGTATTATGTATTTTGAGTTGTAAATATTTTGTTTTAACTGTATGTTTGGAAACTATATCCTATTAAAACAGTTGGTGTGGGAACAATATGGCAGGCCAAAGTTTTTTTATACATTATATAGGTAGATAAGTAATTTAACTTATTAGAGAATTATTTGTCTATGACATTTTCTTCACATGATTGTGATTGTATTGTGTATTGCCTCATTAGTAAAGTATTTGACTATTGTACTTAAACCACTAAACATCACATGATCACTATCTCATACTAGCACAATAATTGTTATTAAACAATTCAAAACAAAACGACACTCTCCATATAGTAGTGCCATCTTGTGCTAACAAGAGCAATCAATGGATGCCAGAAGGCTTGTGCATAAAATCCCTATCTAGTGCCTACTCATCCAATATCCCCAGACTAGTTTCTGGCTTGTGGCCTTCATCAGTGAGGAGCCTTGGATCTGAGAGCACTGCACCTAGATCTTAGGATCTAATGCAACCCTCCAGCACCCACCTTTTAACTCTATTTAACTACAAAACTATGAGAATGAAATTGAAAACACTATTAATATTTTCAATCCAAGCTCAATAGCTTATATAGTCATATGGGTCTGAACTCAATTCAGTACCCATACATTTTGGTGTCTTTGGCTCTTTAACAACCATAGCCACCACTATCCTATTAGGCAGGATTGGTGTTAAACCACTAAACATCACAGATCACTATCTCATACTAGCACAGTAATTGTTATTAAACAATTCAAAACAAAACAACACTCTCCATATAGTAGTGCCATCTTGTGCTAACAAGAGCAATCAATGGATGCCAGAAGGCTTGTGCATAAAATCCCTATCTAGTGCCTACTCATCCAATATCCCCAGACTAGTTTCTGGCTTGTGGCCTTCATCAGTGAGGAGCCTTGGATCTGAGAGCACTGCACCTAGATCTTAGGATCTAATGCAACCCTCCAGCACCCACCTTTTAACTCTATTTAACTACAAAACTATGAGAATAAAATTGAAAACACTATTAATATTTTCAATCCAAGCTCAATAGCTTATATAGTCATATGGGTCTGAACTCAATTCAGTACCCATACATTTTGGTGTCTTTGGCTCTTTAACAACCATAGCCACCACTATCCTATTAGGCAGGATTGGTGTTAAACCACTAAACATCACATGATCACTATCTCATACTAGCACAATAATTGTTATTAAACAATTCAAAACAAAACAACACTCTCCATATAGTAGTGCCATCTTGTGCTAACAAGAGCAATCAATGGATGCCAGAAGGCTTGTGCATAAAATCCCTATCTAGTGCCTACTCATCCAATATCCCCAGACTAGTTTCTGGCTTGTGGCCTTCATCAGTGAGGAGCCTTGGATCTGAGAGCACTGCACCTAGATCTTAGGATCTAATGCAACCCTCCAGCACCCACCTTTTAACTCTATTTAACTACAAAACTATGAGAATGAAATTGAAAACACTATTAATATTTTCAATCCAAGCTCAATAGCTTATATAGTCATATGGGTCTGAACTCAATTCAGTACCCATACATTTTGGTGTCTTTGGCTCTTTAACAATTATTGTGCTAGTATGAGATAGTGATCATGTGATGTTTAGTGATTTAACACCAATCCTGCCTAATAGGATAGTGGTGGCTATGGTTGTTAAAGAGCCAAAGACACCAAAATGTATGGGTACTGAATTGAGTTCAGACCCATATGACTATATAAGCTATTGAGCTTGGATTGAAAATATTAATAGTGTTTTCAATTTCATTCTCATAGTTTTGTAGTTAAATAGAGTTAAAAGGTGGGTGCTGGAGGGTTGCATTAGATCCTAAGATCTAGGTGCAGTGCTCTCAGATCCAAGGCTCCTCACTGATGAAGGCGACAAGCCAGAAACTAGTCTGGGGATATTGGATGAGTAGGCACTAGATAGGGATTTTATGCACAAGCCTTCTGGCATCCATTGATTGCTCTTGTTAGCACAAGATGGCACTACTATATGGAGACTATTGTACTTAACCACTCTCTGAGCAGATTAGATAAAATCAACTTAACTTCAGGTATTTAGCTTACTAATTTTATTCTCTTCTTCTCAAAATGTTCTTTTGCTTTTTCTGGGGATTTTATTACTAACAGACCAATTTTTCAAAACTAGCATAGATAACCATATTTACTGGGTATTGACCAAAATTGGCTAAATTAATAGTTAATTGCATAATTCCCAATTACAACTTATTGTTTCAATTTCTGTTCAAGAGCTAATGACTAGATAATAATCTTTTTATTGAATTGGTTGAGAGGTAGCTCTTTTCATAGCATCTTGATTCTGAGTAAATTAACATTATTGACCATTTTTACTTTGTATTGTGGAGAGAATATCTGAACAAAGAAGACAATCTATTGAATCTGAAATCGTAAAATCTCAAATGATATTCCAAGTAGAAAATATCAATAGAAATGTTTTATTACTTGTAATTATCATTTTAGAACTGATGATCTTAGGTTATCTTTGATGATAGTTTTCTTTTTGTTTTTAGAAATAAGCATATTATTTCTTTGGTGCTTAATTCAGTGGCTAAATATGATATCTTTTCATTGCAAGTTTTTTTTTGCAATTTTTTCAAATTTTATTTGTTTTAAATTATTTTTCAGTGATTTCACTAATTAAAAATATTATTTCCCAGTAAATCTCTTTGATTTTTTATTTCCTAGTTTAATTTATTTTTTATATATCTATTTTTAATAAATAATTCTTTATAAATACAAGAGTAAACAATTAATATTTTTGTATGTTGAGTAAATATCAGTAGATTTTTAATTTTGTAAATAAATATTATCAATATGAGAAGTTAAACAGAAGGTTATGTGATGCTCTAACAATCTAATGACATATTAAACATAACAACTTCAGGTAGTTGAGTATTAACTAAGCTATGACGTTCTACACAAGCTGCCGGTAGATACGATCGACGATGAAGCAAAACAATGTCATGGTAACTGAAACATTGGCATGACTAATCAATAGAAGTGGTCAAGGCATTTTCAAGATTTTATAATACTGAGGTGAATTGTGGTAAATATATGTCTTTTACCTGCTGTCTTATTTCAAGAAAGAGGTGTTTTTTTTTTTTTTTTGCTTAATAATTTTTGAATTTATTGCTAATTTTCTGCTTTTTGATTTTTTTATATCGTTAATAATTCTAATGCTTTTTGATTCTTAAATATTTACATTTTTATTGAAAATGATGATTTTGGATTATTAAATATCGTTTATAATTCTAATGATTTTCGATTTCTTTTGGAACAATTTCTCTCATTTTTGTTTGATTATTAAAATATACCAAAATATCATTGAAAATACTGATTTCGGATTATTAAATATCGTTAATAATTTTAATGCTTTTTGATTATTTTATATCGTTAATAATTCGAATGCTTTTTGATTCTTGATTATTAACTATGATATGACATACTGCCCCAAAGGCATACTACTTTAATCTTATGATCTTCTCAGTGACTTCTCCACATGGTCTGCGGGCAAACTTTATCATCATAGCTTAGTTAATACTCAACTACCCAACTTCATAATGACAATTCCATAATGACAACTTAAGCACAACAGCTCCATTCAATTAGCTGAACAGAGATACTTTTATTTATGATAGTTAGTTGAAGGTAAACTTCTCAGGGCTTTTTATTTTGTTAATTTAGAAATTTGGAATTTTTGTTTTACATACCTTTACATAGCTAGCAAGATAATACATTTATTTTCTGAATAACCATGATCATCAATTGATGTATTCTGTGTGCTGGACCTACTATTCCATCACTTAAATATTCATTCAACAATTTTTCTAGATTGGTTGAATAATTCAGATATGATTTCTCTCTCAATGATTTAGATATGATTTCTGATTTCAAGTGTAACTGTTCAAAAAAATTCATAAACATATTACATATTAAATGTCCTTAACAATTTTTCAATTTATTATTTTTATTTAATGTTCTATTGATTATTACTTTTGAGTAAAATTATTTTTTCTTTTAAGATAGAACTGAAAATTATTTAAGCAAGCCAAGATTTTTTTAGATATCTGGCTTCAAGTCAATCTAGATATATATTCAATACTGATCAATAAAGAATATCCAGCTATTCTTAGTTAAAAGATGCTCTGAACAGTTTATCATAGAAGTTGTAGTGAGCAGATCTAGAGATCTATGAATGTATTCCAATTCAAGCAAAAAATATCATAGTTTGGTAATTTAAATAGAACTAACATTGTAATCTCATCACTTTAGTAACTAGATGACACACGGCTGCCCAAGAAACTTATTATACAACTTATTGTTATTATTATTAGTTGAGAGGTAATCTGGATCAGCAATATTTGATTCTTCCCAATGATGAAGAAAGTTTTACATCTATGCCTATAAATTTATGTATACTGGTTTTTTTATATTCATCTTTTTCCAGTCGAGATTCGCTTCCGATAAAAAATACCTAATAATATCGATAGTTATTAATAGAAATTTTGTTGATTATATTTCAAATTTTAATAGCAAAATTTTTGAAACTAGTTTCAGATTACTAAAACTTTTTATGCATAGTGTTTCTAAAGTATTAATCAATTCATCTTTAAAAAAGCAATCAAAAATTTATAAAATAGAATTTGTTTCTTACATCTACTGAGCTAATTTATATTTCATTAGTTTTAATTTCAGCCGATTAAACAAAGAAAGAACATAATAACTTCATTTTTTTGATTTCTATATTTATATTTCACTGATGATTCTATTATTCTTTCCATTTCAAACAATGGTCTCAAAATGATTTAATGTTTTGATTAAAATCTGTAAATAATTTGTTGTTAATAATTAATGTTTAAAAAACAAACTCAGATGCTTTATCAGTTAATGATGGACTGAAAAACTGTCAACAATCTTTAAAATTAAATGAACATCAGCCTAAAAATATAAATCAATTTAAATATAAAGTTGTAAACAGAAAAATAATCTGCATATTGAGACTCAATATAAAATAATGTCTGCCTCCATATAACAAATCAAAAGATAGACTATTTTATCCCAGCAATATAAACACAATTAACTTAGTTATAAATAGTCGCTATTCTAGAATGTAATTGGGATGTGGATTAATGTAAAATGAAAGGCATTAAAAATTTGAAATTATAAAGAAAAAAATTAGAACTAATCTAGATCCAATGTTTACATATTTTTCTGTTGGAGTAGTGAAAGAGATATGGTTGTCATAGAAATTAATCCATTGAAAGTTTAATTTTATGCTTGTAAAGATTTGTTCAAATATCAAGTTCTCTCCCCAAAACCAATTTCAGTAATCAAGGCAATAGAGACTATAAACAAGACAACAATACTCTTGATTATCAATGATAATAACAGTCTTCTTCTTTAACATACATTTAATGTTACTTAAGAAATTGAATGAAAAAATATTTGTTCTTGACTTTTTTTTGATAATCTAAAATAATGTTTATAGTTTGTTTATAATTCACTTAATGATTTTATTGTTAATGTATTAATAAAACTATTTCAAAAATATTAGTAAACACAAAATGTATTTTATCATTTTAGTTTTATTAAATTTAGTTAATGAGAGTTTATTATAGGAATGTCTAATATTTGAGATATTTTTTTTTTAAAATTTTTTTTTCTACCTAATGTTTGACTAAACATTTCAATACTATCTACATTTCAATACTATCTATTTATATTGTGGTCAGTTATTCACGGAATACTCTTCATGGTTTGATGTAGGTGGTTCCATGATCGATTCTGGCACTGGTGTGGTGCTCAAACTTCTTATAAACTCTTGGAATCAGGAAGTCCCCAGCATCAATTCTGGCACTGGACTGGTGCTCAAACTTCTTATGAACTCTTGAGCAATAAAACTATATGTCTTTTTTTATTATTCAGGGACTAAGAAACATTTAAATATGAGATGGCAAAAAATAAATTCAGAAACTTTCTAGAAAGCATTTTTTTATTATTTGACTAACAATCTCACAACTCTATGATTATTTATCTGCCAGATTAAAAAAAAACAAGTTGATTATACCATTTTCACTTTACTGTGAATCATTTGAAATTTTTTTTAAAAAATAAAGCAATTATTTTAGTATTTTATTTTCTTTCATTTATAGTTCTATGCTAAGCTTTAAATATTTTTTAATAATAATTATTTTTACAATTTTCACAATTTTTGTAGAATAATTAGTTTTCTACTTTATTTTTAAATTGGCTACCATTTCAATAAATATTTCATATTTGTGATACTCATTATTTTTTCTTTAATAAGCAGCATTTTAGAATTGCTTAATAAAATACTTTTTGGTCAAATAGAAAGTTATAGCATCATAAAATATTTTTTATTACCAATCCTCCTCAAAATCTTTAAAATTAATAAACCTATATTTTATTTTGGTTATTAACTTACATTTATATTTATAAAAAAGCATTAATTGAAAGAAAAATTAGGTTTGTTATTAATCTTTTAAGCAGCATTTTTACCAATGCATTGGACAATTGTTGTATTGTCTTTGTTTTTTTTTAACTGAATAAAAATTTTTCATCATTAAATCTTTTCATTTTTAAAAAGAAAACACCATGAAAAGCACAAATTTAAAAATGAAAAATAAACATTAATATAAAGAATTTGCAAATAAATTTAATAAGAAAAATAAATGGAAATAAATAATCAACAAAAAGCTTCATTTTCAGTCTTTAGGCTAAAAATATATTTTAATGAAGACAAAGGAACAAATCACCTTATTCCAGCTATGACTTAAAAGCACTCTAGATTGAATCCACCTATTCTTGGTAGCGCTGATGTTTATGAGCATATTTTTGTCAAGATTATTGGTAATGTAGAGTGAAATTAATTTATCAACCAGATGGAATATGGCATTTAAGAATTATTAAACTCATAATTAATCATACAAGAGTGGAGACAGCATCTCACTTTTAACATCTTGATTGTAGTAATTAAACAAGATTTAATATGTAAACTTTAAATTAAACATAACTCAATATATATGTGCAAACAAAAGGAGCAAATCACCCTCCTCCAGACTATGGGAAGGATGATTTTCTCTTTTTGTTTACAAATACATTGAGGTATGTTTAATTTAAAATTTCATTGAAATAAAAAAATCACTATAAAATTTTTATCAGTAAAATGTACTTTGATAAAAAATATATTCAAATGATCAATTATTTTTTAAATTTTAAAATCCCACCTACAACAACAAAAAAACCATAGTGACATTTATTTAAACAGTATATTTTTCTTATTAAATAATAGACACTTCCTATTTGCTTTGTTAATTTTTTCAGTTGATTAATTTACTCTTAAGAAACAAAGGTTGTTTTCTCATCCCTGGTGTTCACCTCGAGATGTTGCTACTTCTAGGTCAATTCACCAACAAAAGAGGAATTTTTCTATGTTATAAATGCAGAAAAGAGTCCTCACATTATGTTGGATGGAGGAGGCAGTGATAGAAGCCAACACAAAGAGACTTCTTTCTATGATAAAACACAGAAGGAGTTCCTGATGGCTGCCAGTTATGGCTTTTTTCTATGCTAAAAGCAAAGAGAAAGAAATGCCTTGATTGGCTGCTGTAATAGTTGATTTTGTTCCTCATTTTCTCATAATAGTAGAATATCTATTTTCTCTGTAGTTTCATGTGAGAATGTGTGTATTTGAAGCAGTCATAGTTTTTTAAAATTTGATAAGATGTCTATTTTTTTAATGTGTTGTAACTTACTTTACTGTTGTAAGTTTAGTAATAATGTCCTGAAGATTCCATTACGAAGGGGTAACCCTCAAAAATTGCTTTTAAGGGTGCAAAAGGAAAAAAAATTGAAGGATCATGCAAAAAGTACCATTTTCATGAGAATTCATCCGTGACCAGTTACTTTTGCTATATATATACGCACAAACAAAAACAACCCAGTGTCTAATTATTAGGAATTACTTGTCCAAAAAAGAAAATTAGTCGGATATTATTATTTTTTTTTTGTTACATTTATTATTTTAAAATAAGATTAATTTTTATATCTACACACTAACAAAAACAACCCAGTTCCTGATTAATTACTGTCTTTAAAAAAAAAAAAGCAAATTCAACGGGGTTTGATTTTTTCAATGGAGTATTTGAATTACAGTTTGTTTATTTTTATATATACACAGGATTTACCAAAAAAAAGAAACCCACTTTCTGATTAATTACTGTCAAAAGAAATGCAAATTAGTCAGCTATCATTTTTAAATTTAGTATTTCAATAATGGTACCCTTTTTATATAGACAGAGTTAACAAAAACAATCCACTTTCTGATTCATTACTGTCCCCCCCCCCCAAAAAAAAAAGAAAATGGAAATTAGTCGGGTATCATTTTTCAATTGAGTCTTTCAATGATGGTCCTTACTAATAGTAGTTGGGTATCAATTCTAAATTATAGTATATAAATTACATTACTTTTGAAAGATTTAGAATTACATCTTGCTTTTTTAATAAAATGAATGATTTACTCTTGACCAAAAATACTGTAACTTTAAAAAAAGACACACATAAAATCCCCAAAAAAATGAGAATAAGCCCCATAACTTTAAAGACACACACACACAAACTAAAAAACAAACTAAGATTAATAAACATTGACTTATTACGTCTTGCTTTTGAATCAAATTATTGATTTACTCTTGCAAAAAAAATACCGTAACTTTAAAAAGACATACATAAAGTCCCCAAAAAAAATTTGAAAAAGCCTCGTAACTTTAAAGACACACACACAAACTCAAAAACAAGATAAGATTAATAAACATTTATTTATTATGTCTTGCTTTTGAATAAAATTATTGATTTACTCTTGCAAAGAAAGGATCGTAACTTTAAAAAGACACGTAAAGTAAAAAAAAAAAAATTAGAAAAACACCATAACTTTAAAGACACACACACACAAACTCAAAAACAAGATAAGATTAATAAACATTTACAAAAATGAAAAAACTAACATCATATAATAATATTAGTTAGTACAATATTTTATTACAAATCTAAGAAATCAGATCTTTTTAGATCAAATCGATCATTTAGGTCCGGCCCGGAATCGTTATATGTATCAACGCCATCCTGTGGTGAACACCAGGGATGAGAAAACAACCAAAACAAATATATTCAAATAAAAGCTGAATGTATATGCTATATACTTATTGAGAAACAAATATTTAATAATTTGTAGAAATAAAAATTAATAAGTAAATAAATTATGTATAGATTTACATTTTTCAATTTTTCAAAAATTAGTCATATGTGCCTAATGAATATCTTCTTGTGAAGCAGAAAATCTTATTGGATAGTCTCTTCACTGAGAAACACTGACATTTAGGTATTTTATTTAGAACTAATATTAATCAAAATATATTTCAGTTCTATTTTATACTATCAAATGTACACACAATTGTAAAATGAATAGTAGAATTAGCCAAATATGAAGTATTCTGAACCCAATCATATGTAGCATCACAAAATACAAGAAAACATTTAATTATTTCTATTATTAACTTAATTTCTTGTTTCAAAATATTGTCTGTTATGATTTCATGATATTCAGGATCTCATAATAGTAAAAAAAGATTCTAAAGTATTTACTCATATTCTCTCATTTATTTTCAATGTTTTGAGGTAAGTAGACTTTAATAAAAAAAGATTAAATTAAATTTAAAACTATTAAACTTTACTTGCATATTGAAACTTACTAATGCATAATTAAAGAAAAAGGCTTCAAAGATGGTATACTAAATAAATATGACATTTATTATTGGAAAATTCAAGTTTACAATCTTAATTTTATGTTAATAAAAGATTATATTAAATATCAAATTTGTTATATTACATATTTTATTTATGTAAATTAAAATGATTTTAATTAAAAATATTGTAATATCCTATCTTTTCAAATAGTGATTTAGAAAACTATTAAATTTGGGATGCTATATGAAAAGAGTGGAGGGAGTTTGACAATGGTAAATGAAAGTGTAACAATTTACTGTAGATAAATACTTTGCATATATATATATATATGAGATGGTGACCTGGGCCAACTGATGAGCGCTGGTTCAGCACGAAATGCATCTTGGGGGGCATTTGTCTTTTATTATATCTTTATTTATATGAATTTGAAAAGAATTGGGGAAGTGTGGAGATGTTTATTATATCTATAAAATTATATTAGTGATAAGCTCTTCATCTCAGTATTAAGTTAAAACAAATTTGAGGGAGCAGAACTTTAAATAAGATCTAACCCAACAATTATTTATAATTTAGGCTTCAGTAAAATAACTTTGGTAGAAATTTTGTTTCACAATAAATAAAAAATGCCTACACAACATGGAAAAGAATTCTAGTTTTCATTTCTGTTTAAATGTCATCAGCAAAACATTAATAATATCAAATACTTATAATTGATTTAACAGGAGGTTGGCTAAAGAAAGCAAAAACTATATATTGTGTAAAACATTTTATTTACTTATGGTTATATAAGAAAAGAGTTGGCATGAATATGATAATAAACAAATGTTTAAATTACTGTGCATTTAATAATTATTGCCTTATATAATATGATTATGTTAATATTATTGCGAATGTTTTTTTATAAATATAAATGATTTAATAATTAATAAATTGTAAATGGTTTATATGGCTTGAAGTTTGTAACAATTTTAGTTTACATAATTTCAATCTGGAAAAAAAAAATCAATAAACACATTTATCAAAATAATAATTTAATATATTGTAACAGAATATATTTTTTAATATGTAGTGTATTTCAAATCTTATGGCCATGAATAGAATTATTTATACTCATAGTTAAATAGATGTGTATTCATAAAAAAAGAAATAGATAAATTGATATTTACTATAAAGATCCACAATTAAATATATATAATATTTAAAAGAAGATGGTGTCATCTAGTTACTTATTTATAGAAGTATAAGACAATAAAAGCACATGTATTGTAATGATCAGAATGAGCCAACAACAGCATAAATCACCACTAGGATAACTTCAACCAACATAACCCATTCCAACCTACATACTTCATCTTTTGCTAGACTTGGTGATCAGGGAGAGGTAGAGATTTTGAAACTAGCTTATAATTATATGACTTCATTGTGGCAAACAAGACACTCAATGTAATGTATATATAAGATATAAACATTTTATTAGTATTTAAGTTACAAACAAATAAGCAAAAGGAATGACTACTGCTTAATTTGGTTGCTAGACTTAAAAGATAGTGGAATTACACTAATTGGTGATTACATATGTAAAAGTTTCATTGCATATATATATATATATATATATATATATATATATATATATATATATATATGATAAACAAAAATGCATATATATATATTAGGGGACCTTGGGTAATGTATCTGTTTTGATCTCTGGGGCAGATGTCCATCAAGCAGGTACATAATAATAAATAAAACAATGTAAGTTTAATTAACTCTGGAGAAATATGTTTAAATAAATAAATAAATAAATGCATAACTCATAAACATGACCAATAAATACGAGATATCAAGCTTTAATATACACAAGAGATAAGGATGGTGATACTGAGTTGCTAAAGTAATAAATAAATAATGAGGTAAACTGGAATATTATTACCTCCTCGATGTCATATCCGATGTGAATATATTTGTTTTTGCAAAGTTAATTGGGTCATGGAATGAACAAATGAGCATCTTAATATAACCATTAATAACTCTCATTAACTGGCAGAAATGATCCACTGCACTGGTAATAGAAATAATGACCCTTTGGGTCTGAAAAATGAAAGGAATGTTCCCGCATTTGCATGGAACTTATTTAGAATAAACCCACCAAACTAAATTTTCTGAAGCAGGGATATACGCCTGGTGAAGAAATGCAATGAAGTAAACATGAAATTAAACAACCCAGTAATGCTATATTTATATAAAATAATAAATAATTGGCCTTACAATTAAATCTATATAAAATAAAATGTAAATGGTCGTCATAAGTTTATAATATGTAGACATCTATTCTATAGACTAAATCAAGGTCTACACAATTATTTTATATAATAAACTTTTTTTATAAAGAAATTACTTCCTGCTTAATTAGAGATCTGTCCCATAGGTATTGCATACAGAAGAAAATATTGATACAATAGCCTACAATGATAATACATTAAATTGAATTAAAAGTTTTAGAGAATAAACTATCGTATCATATAGTATTATCGTATAGTATATATATACACTTGTTAAAGAAAAGAAATGAAGTTTTAACTTTTATCTTCGAACATTAAATTTTATTTTAAAACTGCAGATTGTTTATAAATGACCAGTACACAGTATACATATATACTGGTTCCTTCTAAAA
Source organism: Epiperipatus broadwayi (assembly GCA_028023455.1). Classification (NCBI taxonomy): domain Eukaryota; kingdom Metazoa; phylum Onychophora; class Udeonychophora; order Euonychophora; family Peripatidae; genus Epiperipatus; species Epiperipatus broadwayi. Next base: position 5,846,967 of record JAQFVV010006214.1, on the reverse strand, counting down.
GAAAATAAAGCTTTCTTTTAACATCTTAATACTCGATGTTAATTTGAAAGATTTATATAAACCATTCTAATTGCGTTAATGGCTAAATGACATTGAATGAACCGACTTTAACTAGACAAGTTTAAAATAACAAATAATAAAAAAACAAATTAGAGTTGGTGAGGAGGGATTTAAATCTTGCTTTTATTTAATTACTGGATTTTTATAGATAATGCCAAATATTTTAATCATTGAAGTATTTTACTAATTTTACCTCTGTCTGATCTTAAACAATAATAAATCTAGCAAATTTAAGAAAGAGTAGTCGATCTTCCTTACTATATACATTTAATTAAGCATGCATTATAACACAATAAGAAAATAGTTAAATAATGCAATAAAATATTTACATAATACAGTAAGAAACATATAGAATGATTAATATATAATTTGTGGAAGGAAAGCACATTAGCATATTAAAAAGATTTTAATTGTTTACTGATAGCATTATATACTAGTGGCTTCCCTTTTGATGGTGACAGCATAGTATGTAAGCAATTTTGGATCGTCAATTGTAGACAGGGATTTTCATACTTAGCTTCACAGAAATGGTCAGAGAAATCACAGCGATCTACTCAGTGGTTGTAGTGTGAAGCAATTTTAACAGCTTAAGAAAAAAAACTTTACAAGAAGTTTACAATAACTCTTCCAGATGTATACAGTAACTAAAAGCTCTTTCATCCCTTTCCTATATATACAGCTCGAGACAAAGGTATTGGCTGTTCTCCAAATTAATTAATTTAAACTTAAGGGAAATTCTTTTTTTTATTATCTAAAAAAATCTTACTGATTATAATCTTAATGCAATTTAATTTTGAAATTCCGAATGCCTTTTGATTTAATCTAATCCCCAATAAGTATACATATTTCTCATCATCTATTGTAATGACAATGCTACACTAAATATAAATTCTAAAATTAGAATGTAGTACCTACATTCTTTTAATATCAATTGATTTTTTAATTAATTAGAAAGTTAAACATTCTTTGGGGATCTGAAACCCATCTTTTTTACTCATTCCAACTCATAATTAAATTTCATAATAACATTTACATTTTTATATTTTTTTAATATATTATACTTTTTTAAAATGTCTTAATATTTTTTAAATTAATTGCAAATATATACATGAAGCACACGCACATATATATACATGCATGTATATTATACATATTGTACTGCTATTGGACAGCGATACATGTTCGTAATTTTATTTATTATAAAATTTTAATATGAAAAGAATTTATAATTAGCTAAAGAAGTTTAAACAAAAATACTGTGGAATTATTTTATTAAGAAATTTAAAGTAAAAATCTTGTTTGAAAGAATTAATTATAAAAGTTTAAAAAAGAAAAGTATAATTCAGGAAGTTTAAAGAGTTTTTTTTATAAGTGCAGATTATTAGTATAAGTTTTACTAATTCAAAATAATAATAATAATAATAATAATAATAATAATAATAATAATAATAATAATAATAATAATAATAATAATAATAATAATAATAATAATAATAATAATAATAATAATAATAATAATAATAATAATAATAATAATAATAATAATAATAATAATAATAATTTGAGGGGGTAGAAATTTAACTAAATAAAAAAAAATTTAAAAATGATATTTCTCTCTTTTCATTTATTTAAAAGAAAATAAGAAAATGTGTGTGTTGATTTTTAAATACATTAAAAAAAAGTAAAATGTGTGCATATAAAAAGAAGTTGAATTACAAAAAAAGAAAAACGGAATGTAATGTATGTAACATAAAAGTTAAGTTAAATTCCAAGATGGCTACAAATAAACAATGGGAATAATTAAAAAGGTTATCTTTTATCCTAAGTAGATTAATCTGGAAGGAATGTTGACAAATAGACAATAGGAATTTAATTAATAAATTTAATTAATTTAAATGTTAATCAAGCTGAACAATAAGATAGTCATATATAAATAGACTTAAAAAAAACTCATCATCAGAAGAACAGATCATATCTTTGAGCAGTATTATTCTAGTTTGTAAAATAAAACTTATTTTTTGTGAACTACAAGAAAACATGCATTGACAATCAGAAGTCAAAGTATGCCACTGTACTTTAATCTTTGACCACTCTAAAATATCTGGTCTTTAACTAGCCACAATGAACATATAACAACCTGAGCCATTTGAAAATTTGTCTGCCAGACTGAAATGCAGCAAGGAACCACATTCATCAGCTATCCAAATTACAACCAGTTGGTTCAACATGCATCACACAGGAGAAAGCAGCAGCCTTCGATCCAGGATCATGTTTCTGAAAACCTATAGGTAATATTAATTACTCTTTATTTCCATTCCTATTGTGTTAGTAATTTATTATTGTAGCCACTGCAATCTTTGAAATATTCATAGTCAACAGAACTGAAATCTTAACTAGCATAAAAGTACTATTTATGTGCAGTTAGTGTAAGCAGCAAATAATCCAAGAACTTTTACAAATCATATAAACAAATAGCTTATGGAAAAATGAGTGTGCATGATATATAAGGTTTTAATGCTTAGGTTTATTTAATATTTTATTTAATTTATAATATGTGTGCCTGATATATGATATGTAATTATTGTTTTATGTAGAAAAATATGACACATTGGGTCTTAAGTAATTTAGAGTTTAATATAAATTATTTTTTAAAAATTAGTATTTTGTTGGTCAATTTTTTTACTAATACCACTAATTAAAGTAATTTATTATATTATTTTTTTCAATTGAGCTAGTTGGGATATTCAAGCACTGAGTTAGTAACTGTCATCCAGAGTATGTTAATTACTTCTTGTAATTAACTGGAGCCTGAAGTTTACTTCAAAATAAATAAAGTACTTTGAATGACAGGGTTTGAATTCAGCATTTGAAAAGTCCTGTAACCTGAAATATGGCTATAGATTATACCTTGTGTAACCTCAGTCTGGCTACAGGTACCTTTGGTATTGTGCTTCTCTGCCTGAGGGACCAGTGTGATGCAATACTTAAATTGCAGTTGGAATAGATTAAATTCATAATAAATAATGTGTCATATTTTATATATAAAAGAAGTCAAGAATGTTTTTCACAATGTTGTTTTTTATTAAAGAGTAAAAAAAAATTATTCTATATTTTTTTTATTCGATCTATCTCCCACCTGGTTCAATATATATGACAGCTTCATATCCTCATAGCCAGAGGTAAAATAAACAAAAAAGGAGAAAGAAAAAATCACTTGGCCATAATTATTAAGTAAAATAATGTTAGTATACATATGTATATGGTTTAATAGATGATTAGGTTAACATAGTATCAAATACAATTCTAAAATAGATTTATACAATTTATCTGAAAGCAAAAAAAGTCCTAAGTTTTCATTAATTTATTCTTAGGTCTGGAGATCTGCCTCCTGGTACAGTTTTAAATAAGCTTGCTCTGAAGTAACTTCCATTTTTTGCTTTTCATCCACATTTCATAATTTTCTTAAACCATTTCTCTATTTTTTATCTCTACAATAAAATAATCATCTAAGCAAAGCATACATGGGTTATAATCTATCTGTTTATCTTTAATAAACTTAACTACAAATATTTTCCAGATTCTGGAGGATCATGAATAATTATAACAATTCCCCAAGATACTCAAGAAGATGTTCAACAAGTATAGTTTCAATTTTATGCTCACTTTGAACATATCTAGATAGGTTATATTCATTTTTCTTTCTTACATCACCATCTTGAAAGTATCTATCATTCTTTTTATAGGGACAATCTTTGTCTAAATTTTCTGTTGGTATTATAAAAGACAAAACTATTGTAGTATTTGTTGGTAAAAGACAACAATGCATTATGTGAGATGATTCTATTGGACTGAATTCAGGCCACACTGCAAAGACATTTTTGTCATTGCTATACCATATAGTAAATTTTATTTCATGACAAATGTTAAGATAGTCACATTATAAGTATCTTTTGGAAAATTGTTCCCAAAAATATTTAGCAGTGAACTTGAGCATTTTTGTAAATTATTAGTTTCTACAGATATAAAATCAATTCCATTTATGTCAGAAATATTTTTTTCTGGATGTGGAAAGCTTATATTTTCAAAATCTGATGTAATATTTTCCATTGGATTGCTTTTTTAAAGTAAATTTCTTTTATTTAAAACAACTTCATCCAGACTAAAATTAATTGCTTTATAGTCATTTATATTTTGAATATTATCTTTAACAATAATTATTTCACCAACTTCTTTTGAATCTCTATTATTTATTTCTGATATATTCATGTTATGCTTAGAATGAGTTTCATTTATTACAGACTCCATCTCAAAACCAGGTAACTCCAATTTAATAGATAAAGTAACATGTTCATGGCCATAATCAATAGTTTCAACTTTTTGCTTTTGACTTAATGCACTTACAAGAAATGTTGTAGAAAAAATGTAACAAAATTCACTATCAGGATGATTTCCAACCTCACTTTTGGCAACTGGTTCTTAATTTCGTTCATCGAATGTTCTATCATCTTCTCTAATGTCACTAAGTACTGAAGAAGACACAAATGGAATTGCTAATGGATAAAGCTTTATATCTTCAGAGTAATCAACTCACCTTTTCTTTACATTAAAATCTGTTTCAATAGATGATTCTGTTTCATGAGGTGGCTATCTTCTAAAAGGAGTTTCTTCCTCATCATCATGCTTATGCTTTTCCCTCTGATTCCAAACTTTTTAGTTGTCTTGGACTTGTTTTTGGTTGATATATAAACTGCTCATGCCTCTTGATAGCATCATAGATATTTCCCATCAGTCTCTTCCCCATTTGCTCATTGCATTATTTGTTCCAATATTTGAGACAATATACTCTGATCAGCTTTTTCATTTTCTGTGATGACCTGATCCTGTGGATAAATGACTTTACCAAGTTTTTTGAAAGTAATTTCTGGGCTTTGTGTTTGAAATGAGTGGTCTCCTGGCTGTCCACTAATATCAATTTCAATGTTCTTTGATTCAATATCTTCTGCCAGCTCTTCAATAATTTCAGTTTCAATGTCCTTTGATTTACTATCCACACTAATATCCATTTCCTAAGTTTATTTTAATTAATAATTTTCTTTTATTTTTTCAAATTGTCTATTTCTCTGAACCATACTCCAATAAAGCAGTCATTAATGGAGTTCCCCATTTTCCTCTATCTCTGAACTTCTGCATTGCTGACATACTAGAAGTTTCATCTATATAAAAAAATCGGATTCCATTAATAAATTTTTATATATATATATATATATAAATGTTAGGTAAGCCCTCTAATGTAAAATGTTTTCTCTTTCTTTGCTTCACCCTCATACAAATATTATTCACACATAAAGCACTGTTATCCAAAATGCCACAACAAAATCATATTAAAAGCATAACTATAACATTCTTTTTTTTAAAAAAAAAATTAAATTTAGATCATTTAATCTCAGGGGTTCATGGTTAAATTCAAGTCCCACGTTGGTAGCATCATACTTATAAAAAATATATGTAATGGTCGAAATGAGCAGACAACTGCACAAAACACCACTAGGGTGACTTCAACCACCACAACTCATTCAAACCTACAGACTACATCTTTTTTTAGGCTCTGTAATCAGAGAGATAAAGAGACTCTTGAAACTAACTTATAATTATATGATCTCATTGTGGCAAACAAGACACTCAATCTAATGTATATATAAGATACAAACACTTTATTAGTATTAAAGCTACAAACAAATAAACAAAAGAAATGACTACCACTTAATTTGGATGCTAGACTTAAAAGATAGTGAAAATACATTAATTAGTGATTACCAAGGTAAAAGGTTCCCTGTATAACATATATATAATAAAGGATCTCAGGTGATGTATTTATTTTGATCTCTGGGCAAGATGTCCCTCAACTAGGTACATAATAATAAGTAAAGCAATGTAAGTTTAATTAACTCTAGAAAAATATGGTTAAATAGATAAATGCATAACTCTCATGAACATGACCAGTAAATACTGAAATATCAGGCTTTAATATACACAATGGATAAGGAGGGTGATACCGAGTTGCTAAAGTAAAAAAAAACAAATAATGAGATAGTCTGAAATATCCAAGTCTTATAATAAACAATGACAGGAATATATTCACTTCTGCAAAGTTAATTGGGTCATGGAATGAACGAATGAGTGTTTTTACATAACATTTAATATCTCTCATTAACCGGCAGGAATGGTCTACTGCACTGGTAACAAGAAATAATAAGATCCTTTGGGTTTGAAAAATGAAAGGAATGTTCCCGCATTTGCATGAAACTTATTTAGAATGAACCCATCAAATTAAATTTTTGAAGCAGGAATATATGCCTACTGAAGAAATGCAATGAAGTAAACATGAAATTAAACAAACCAGTAATGTTATATTTATATAAAATAATAAATAATTGGCCTTAAAATTAAATCTATATGAAATAAAATGTAAATGGTCATGTCATAAGTTTATAATATGTGGACATCTATTCTTTAGGCTGAATCAAGGCCTATGCAGTTATTTTATATAAATTTTTTTTTATAAAGTAATTACTCACTGCTTAATTAGAGAGCTACCCCATAGATCTTACATGTAGAAGGAAATATCCATATGATAGCCTACAATGATAATATATTAAATTGAGTTAAAAGTTTTAAAGAGTAAACTATCATATCATTAAAATAGACAAATATATTTTTTAAAAGAAATGAAACAAAGTTTTAACTTTTATTTTCGAACATTAAATTTTATTTTAAAACTGCAGGTTGTTTATAAATAATCAGTACTCAGTATTCATATATACTTGTTCCTTATAAAATAAAATAAAATTTGTTTTTAATATCTTAACACTCGATCTTAATTTTTTAAATTTGAAATAAACCATTGTAATTGCGTTAATGGCTAAATGACATTGAAAGAACCGATTTTAAATAGACAAGTTTAAAATCGCAAATAATAAAAAACAAAAAACAACTTAGAATCAGTGAAGAGAGATTTAAATCTTGCTTTTATTTAATTACTGGATTATTTTAGATAATGTCAAATATTTTAATCATTGAAATATTTTACTAAATTTACCTCCATCAGATTCTTAAACAATAATAAGTCTAGTAAATTTAAGAAAGATCGGGTATATATTGCAATAGTCAATCTTTCTTACTATATGCAATTATTTAAATGTGCGTTGTAACACAATAAGAAAATATTTAAATAATGCAATAAAATATTTATATAATACAGTAAGAAACATATAGAATGATTAATATATAATTTGTGGAAGCAAAGAAAGTAGCATATTAAAGACAATTTAATTGTTTACCAATAGCATTACATACTAGTGGCTTCCCTTTTGGCAGTGGTGGCATAGTATGTCAGCAATTTATGACCATCAATGGTAGGCAGGGATTTCCATACTCAGATTCATGAAAATGGTCAGAGAATTCATGGCAATACACTCAGTGGTCATAGTGCGATGTAATTTTAACAGCTTAAGAAAAAAAAAATTATAAAAAGTTTACAATAACTCTTCCAGAAGTTTACAATAACTAAAACTCTTTCTTCCCATTCTATATATACATTTCAAAACAAAGATATTGGCTATTCTCCAAATTAATTAATTAATTTAAACTTAAGGAAAATTCTTTTCTTTATTATCTAAAAGAATCTTACTGATAATAATCTTAATGCAATTTAATTTTGAAATTTATTAATTGCATTTTTAATTAAATTCCGAATGCCTTTTGATTTAATCTAATCCCCAATAAGTATACATATTTCTCATCATCTATTGTAATGACAATGCTACACTAAATATAAATTCTAAAATTAGAATTTAGTACCTACATTCTTTTAATATTAATTGGTTCTTTAATTAATTAGAAAGTTAAACATTCAATTTGAAACCCCATCTTTTTCACACATACTAACTCATAATTAAATTTTGTAATAAAATTTACATTTTTACATTATTTTTTTATAACATTATATTTTTAAAATGCCTTAATATTTTTTAACTTAATAGCAAATATTTTTTATTTTTTTATTTTAAGTAATATCTTCTTTTTAATTATCTTTACTATCAAAAACTAAATCATTCACATACAGAAAAAAAAAATATCTACACTCTTTACATATAAATTAATACACTGTACAGGCTTACACCTGCATATACAGATATATATGTAACATATAAGGGATTCATACTCAGACTTTTACACATCCCTCAACTCTCCAAGCCATCTAATATTGCTGACCCACCAGATCACACACATGTTGAAAAGATAAATAATCACCAATATACATAGATGGTATTCTGGATCAACTGATGAGTGCTGGTTTAGCATAAAATACATATATTAGTGATTATTTATCTTTTCAACATGTGTGTGATCTGCTGGGTCAGCAATATGAGATGGCTTGGAGAGTTGAGGGTTGTGTAAAAGTCTGAGTTCGAACTCTTTACATATATAAATATTATTTACATATATTGCTTTAAATTACCCATCATTTTTTCAATATACCCTTTATGCAACTGTTCTTATGTTTTAATCTTCTTGATTGACTGTTTTAAATTAGCTGATATCTTTATTTTCATATTTCACACAATGTTCAGCCTGTGCTTCTCCATATCTTTTTCATTATTTTCCTTGTTAGGTATCTTAAACATTGATCAAAATATTTATTCCATTTTTTATTCAATTTCTTCAGTCAGTTGTACTTTTTATTATCAAAAACCATAGCACACCTTATTGTCCATATTGGTTTTAATGTGTACCACAATCATTGCATTATGTGGGTTAAATTTTTTTGTTTTGTATCACCAAACTTTTCAAATTTATAATTAAAGTTTGAAATACTTTATTTCTTATTTGTTTAAATGTGCTGCATTCCTCAAATACAAAAATGTTTCATCTCTGGTCCTACAAAATTTACATAATGTTTCCAGACTCATATTTAATCTTTTATTTAGATATGTTGTTGTGGAAGTATACCATCCATTAATTTAAAAATAAATTCCATGTAAGATTGAGGAGCACATATTGACTGGAAGTTCTTCAAAACACTCTTTTTTGACACCTCTATTGAAGAAGATTTCTCTCATTCCATTTGCTTTTTAAAAATTTCTATATTTTATGTTGAACAAGTTGGTTACATTTAATTCATTTTGTAAGTCTTTGTATACTATAAGTAAATCTGCCATGAAAAATCTTTCTTTTCCTATTTTGCTAAGTATTTTTACATCACATATTGGTGGATTGAAACATTGGCTTTGTATTACATTCATGTATGTTCTAGCTTTAATGAAAGACACATATTTTCATGGATCAATCAGGTCAAGTCTTCTCTGGTTAATTGTTAATTGAAATGTTGAAATTGATAGCAGTCTTGATGTTTTCCCTCAAATATATTTCTTTGCTATCTGATTTATTTTGTTTATTGTTTTATTGTATAAATTTACCCAAGGAGCATAATATTCCTAAATTCCTGAAACTATAGCATAATATATATTCACTCTTGTAAGCTTATAAAATCTTATTAATGAAAAATTCTTAATTTTTTGTTCAATTTTCTCAATTATTATTTTATTTAAATAATTGGTCATACTAGTTTTAGACATATATGATGGTATTCCCAAAAAGACTGATGGAGGCTTGATAATTGCATGGCATCTTTTTACCTGTAGCCAGTTGCCATGCTGCAGATTTTATTGGTTGGATATACAAACCTGTTTTTGTTTGGAAATTTTCTAGAATATCAATAACTACCTGTATATTATAGCTGTTTTGGAATATTATTATATCATCTATAAAAGCAGTTATATCTATCTTCATACCCAAATGTGGTAGATAAAGACTGGGCACTTGCACCTCTATATCTTTTACCAAAGAATCTACATAAATAGCAAATAGGTGTTTGGCCAATAATGAGCCCTATTGGATTCCCCTCTTTGGAATAAATATGTTTGATTTTCTCATAAAATTTTTCATTGATATTCCACCATTTTTTTATATAGTTTTCAATTGCCTGGATTAGATATTTATATTTGAGCATTAGATTATTTAATGCTTTTATCAGGTATAACCAATTTACCAAATCAAAGACCAACTTAAAGTCTATTTGTATAGCATAATATTGTGTTAATTTCAATTCTTTAACATATTTTATTGCTTCCTGGAATTTTAAAGCTGCATTCACTGCTTGTCTCCATTTTTTAGCATGATGGGCAAAATAAATTTTAGTGTTTATCAATTGGTGTAGTCTTTTTAATAATATTTAGCCTAATATTTTTGAATCAATATCCTCAATTGAAATTATGTCTCAGATCATCCATTCCTACTATCTGAATTGACTTATCTTTTTTGAGACTAAAAATACCATGTTATTCATGTATGGCCATTCAATTCTTTCATAACACATCTGATTATAGTATTTCCACATTGCTTGTTTTAATGAATAATCCATTAGCTTGTATACAGATGATGGAATTGAATCATTTGCCAATGTTATTCACATCTTTAGTTTATAAATCTCATGTTGTATTTCATTCTTTGTTATGTATTCTCTTTGCTCTTTCATTACTATGTTTTTGTATTCACTTATATCACATCTATTTTCACCAAATTTTTTTTTTAGCTTTTCCAACATATATTCATCTATATATATTCCCAATGCAAAGTTATCTCCATCCTTATTTATTGCAGCAATACCTTTGGCCTTGATAATTTTTCTAAATTAGGTTTTAACTTTTTAATTTTCATTGTTTGATTTTCCTGTTGCATTTGTTGATATATATTACTGTTTTTTATCCTGTAGTCTATGTATTAATTCTTGATTCAGTCTGAGACTTGTTAAATCTTGTAGTGTTTTTAGTATGTCTAATATTCTATATTTTATTTGATTCAATGATAATTTTCTTTAGATTTTTTCTTGCATAACTCAGAAAGTTCTTTCTTTATCTTATACCATGCAATGTACGCATGTATATATATATATGACCACTTCAATCTATATTTTTAAAATATCATATATGGAATTTTAAACAGAGTAGACCTATTCATCTTAAGATAGATTTTAAAGTTAAGCTAGTGCATTGTTATTGAAAACATTATGATTAATGAACAATGTTGCTTATAAGCTATATGTTTTGTCTATTTCTATTTCTAGAGAAATCTTTAAGAATAAATAAAATGTATGTTCCTGTAATAAAAGAGATATTTGTTGATATAAAGTAAGTTTCTACTTAAGAGGAATCTCTAGAATTAAAAAAATGTTCATTGTTATATAATTTATTTTTGAACATGAGATAACTTGAATATGTTTAGAAATAAATATTTTTAAAAGACCACTGAAATATTGAAAATGAGATGAAGAAATGGGTATCTTTCACATAAACCATCATCAACAGTATTCAGTCAAATGAACCGATCCATAGAATAGTCATATCATCAATTATCTATTTTTTATTTTATTCTTTTCATTGTTTTATATATAGAGTAAGTTAAAAACAAACTCTTATGAAGCTTCAAAAATACCCTCAACCTCAGACCGCGGTTTCTGCCTCTAGCGTCATCAGTGAGGTGCTAGGGAATAAAAATACTAGAACTAGTCCTGCATTTTATCAATGCCTAACTATTGAGAAGAAAATCTGAAACTTTCAGACATTTAAATGTCCAAAAATCCAGCTATCTAACTCAAATAGCCGTATGGGACTGAACTAAGTTCAGATACACCATATATTAATAGCTCTAGCAATATAAAATTGCCAAAGCATTAATAGCAAAAAACTAAAATGAAATTGATAAAAAATCAAGTCAGATGACCTAATTTTAATAAAGCTCCTATTTACAAATGTTATATATAGAGTAAGTTAAAAACAAACTCTTATGAAGCTTCAAAAATACCCTCAATCTCAGACCGCGGTTTCTGCCTCTAGCATCATCAGTGAGGTGCTAGGGAATAAAAATACTAGAACTAGTCCAGCATTTTATCAATGCCTAACTATTGAGAAGAAAATCTGAAACTTTCAGACATTTAAATGTCCAAAAATCCAGCTATCTAACTCAAATAGCCGTATGGGACTGAACTAAGTATTTTTATTCCCTAGCACCTCACTGATGATGCTAGAGGCAGAAACTGTGGTCTGAGGTTGAGGGTATTTTTGAAGCTTCATAAGAGTTTGTTTTTAACTTACTCTATATATAACATTTGTAAATAGGAGCTTTATTAAAATTAGGTCATCTGACTTGATTTTTTATCAATTCTTTTCATTACCCAGCTCTTCAATTCAATGTAACTTCTTCCCATTTTTTATATCATCAAGCAATATCAATTTTTCTTATCCTTTCTTCTTATTTATACTCACCATTCTCTTCAAAACATCTTTCATTAAACTATAATTTCTTCTTAATATACGTCCAATTCAGTTTTTCTCTCTCTCTGATTTCCTCAATCAATCTTTTTTCATTTATTCTTTTCAAAACTTAGTTACTTTATTTATCTAACTGAATTTTTCTATATTTTTTCCATGCCCACATCTCAAAGGCTTTCAATCTATTTGTAATTTTATTATTTATTGTCCATGTTTCCCAACCATACATTAGTACACTCCACACATAGCATTCTCTCTTCAAAGGTCTACAAAAAATTTATTTCTCATAATAAATGACTCCTTTGTCAATGCTATTTTTTTTTAAACTTACCTGTTGAACTATGTCATCACATATTTCAATTTGGAAACTTTTTGCATTTCTCCCTATCCACAAAAACTTAGTCTTCTAAACATTAATTTTTAATTCATATTTCATACATCCAATTTATTCAAGATATTCTAAATATATTTTTTATTTTAAGCTATAAGAGCCATATCATCTACAAATTTTATGAATTTTATTATTCTATCTCCAGCATTTGTTCCTCCACAGTCTAAATAATTATTTAGCATATCTTCAAAATAAATAATAAAAAGAACAGGTGAAATACTGCATCATTGCCTCAATCCACTTTCTATATTTATTTCATCAGTCTTATTATTTTCCAATTTAATTTTTATCCTTTGTTCAGTATACATATTCTAAATCAATATTCTCTCTTTCCAAAATATTTATCTTTTAAGATGATCATAAGTGTATTCCAGATTACTATATCAAATGCTTTTTCCAATCCCACAAAACATATACCAATTCCTTTATCTTTTTCAATATATCTCTGCAATTATTCTAACAATACCAATAGTATATCTTGTAATTTTTCCTCTCTGAAAACCAAATTGTTTTTTTCCAGAATAATACTGATGATTGCTGGTTTAGCATAAAATACGATATTGGTGATTATTCAACATGTATGTGTTCAAGTGTATCAATGTTATGAGATAGTGTGAAGAGTGGTGGGTCATGTGAAAGTCTGTGCTCATATACCCTACATATTACATATATAAACCCAGATATATAATAAGCCTGTGTGTTTCTGTTTTTACATTTTATAAGTTCTTTGAGTTAAAATCTTCAATAAAACTTTAGAAGCATGACGTAGCAAACTTATTGTTCTACTCTTCACATTTAATAGTTTTTTCTTTTTAGCAATTGGAATCATTATAGTTCTTAAAAAAATCTTCAGGCCAAACTCCACTGTTATATATCAAACTGTAAATAAATTCTCCCATTTCTTTCAAAAAATTCTATAGGTATTGCATCAAATCCAACAGCCTTATTATTCTTCATTTGTGCAATTGGACTTTATTACTTCATCTGGCAATATGTCTATACTTTTATCATCTACTTCAATACCTTCTTTATTTTCAAGTTTCATAATCAATTAAATTATCTTCACTTCTAAGCAAACACTGAAGATATTCTTTCTATCTTTTTAATATATCATTGCTATCACTTAATTCCTTTCCATTCTTATCTGCAATCTCATTTGTTAACCATGTTTTTTTCTCTCAAGTGACATTTCTTATTCTATCAAATGCCAGATCATATCTTTTTACCTGCTGAAATATTTCTATCTCTGTACATTCTTGCTGCAACCATTTTTTTTTTGCTCTTCTTAATTTTTCTATATGAACTTTGCCCTTCCTACATACCTACAGTTTACCTTACCTGAATAATACTTATTTTATTTTTTGCTGCTTTTAAAAATCCCTCTTTAATTTTACGCCAACACTTATCAGGACTATTAATATATTCATCATTTTTAATAATTCTTTTTATTATCTTTTTAAAAAATTAAACCAAATTTTCCTTTTTCCATTTTTCTCAATTTATCCAAATGCCATCTTACATTTATTTTTCCTATTTTAATTTTTTTTAAGCTCAACTTTAATTTAACGATAACCAAATTATGATCTGAGTTTATATCAGCACCTGTCAAAGCATATAAAATCTTAATAACATTCTCATATCTATTCTGAATCAATCAATATATAATAAATTTAATAATATTCACTATCACCTGGAGCTTTCCATCTATACAACCTTTTTATATGGTTTTTAAAACAAGTGTTTAAAATCACAAACCCATTCTTCTTACAAAATTGTACATTCTGGCTACCTCTTTCATTTTTTTCCAATACCATAATTTCCAACAATTTTTCCTTCCTTATCTTTCACTACAACAACATTCAAATCACTCAATAGTAATATACATAAATAAGCATTTATTTTTATAGCATCTGTATACAATTTGTAATTACATTCATATCGGCCTTTCAAGCCAATTGTGCAAATGCTTTGCGAGTGTTAAATAATAAGTGAATACCCTCTGACCAATACAAGATATAGAATTTATGCACCTTCTGTGCCAGTACTTCAGATTTGCTCATATATAAATATTTGAGTCATAGGAATAAGAGGGATTCTTTTTATTCCTGCATAAATTCTATATCTTGTATTGGTCAGAGGGTATTCATTTATTATTTAACACTCTCAAAGCATTTGCACAATTGGCTTGAAAGGCCGATATGAATGTAATTTCAATAGTAATATATATATATTTATTTTCTCCTTCACATTGGGTAATTTCCTCTATCTTCTCATATATTTAATCAGTTTAGATATCATCATGACTAGTAGTCAGCATATAAACTTGTTCATACAAATCCCTAGAATTTGCATTTATTCTCATCATCATCAGTCTATCATCAATACAATTAACTTTTACTATACTATTCCAAATTCTTTTTCCAACAGCAATCGCAACTCCATTAACTGATCTATCACATATCCACTACTTATTAAACAATTCAAAATGCAGCAAAACTCTCCATATAGTAGTGCCATCTTGTGCTAACAAGAGCAATCAATGGATGCCAGAAGGCTTGTGCATAAAATCCCTATCTACTGCTTACTCATCCAATATCCCCAGACTAGTTTCTGGCTTGTGGCCTTCATCAGTGAGGAGCCTTGGATCTGAGAGCACTGCACCTAGATCTTAGGATTTAATGCAACCCTCCAGCACCCACCTTTTAACTCTATTTAACTACAAAACTATGAGAATGAAATTGAAAACATTATTAATATTTTCAATCCAAGCTCAATCGCTTATATAGTCATATGGGTCTGAACTCAATTCAGTACCCATACATTTTGGTGTTTTTGGCTCTTTAACAACCATAGCCACCACTATCCTATTAGGCAAGATTGGTGTTAATAATGTTTTTGTGATGTTTAGTGGTTTAACACCAATCCTGCCTAATAGTATAGTGGTGGCTATGGTTGTTAAAGAGCCAAAGACACCAAAATGTATGGGTACTGAATTGAGTTCAGATCTATATGACTATATAAGCTATTGAGCTTGGATTGAAAATATTAATAATGTTTTCAATTTCATTCTCATAGTTTTGTAGTTAAATAGAGTTAAAAGGTGGGTGCTGGAGGGTTGCATTAGATCCTAAGATCTAGGTGCAGTGCTCTCAGATCCAAGGCTCCTCACTGATGAAGGCCACAAGCCAGAAACTAGTCTGGGGATATTGGATGAGTAGGCACTAGATAGGGATTTTATGCACAAGCCTTCTGGCATCCATTAATTGCTCTTGTTAGCACAATGGCACTACTATATGGAGAGTTTTGCTGTATTTTGAATTGTTTAATAACAATTATTGTGCTAGTATGAGATAGTGATCGTGTGATGTTTAGTGGTTTAATATCCACTACTTACTTTGCCACATTCCTTTCACCTCAGTTTGTTTAATCCTATAACAACAATATTATTTATACATAACTCTCTTTTCAAAGTTTTCAATTTTCCAGCTCTTTTCAAAGTTCCAACATTCCATATGTCAATTCTCAATATGTTTTCTCTTAATGAATAAAGTTTATGAGAATTTTTTAGGTTCATGACCTAAGTAGTCTTGAGTAAACTCCTGCTGAGCAAGACCCAAAGCCATTCTTAGCAAAGGAATGTATACCAAATGCAATGATTCCTATAGAACTACTCATAATAAATAAGGAAGCTATAAGGCAAAATGGTTTCCTGTTGCTTTCTTTGTCTAGCAATATCTTCCATACAGGCTTAATGTGCTAGTTGTTTCTAAAAACATGAACATCCATCTACCACTTTCTTCTCACTGTTTACCACCTATAGTGATGTTCCACTGACTTGAAAATGCTGCTGCTGGACCAGCACCCAACAGGGTATTGACTTATTTAATGGTGGTCAATACTCACCATTATACATCACCATCATAAGAATTGTGGCATTTTATAGAAGTAAACATGCCACTGTTTTCTTCACTACTTTCTGATAGTGAATGTTGTTCCATTGTCAGAAGCTGCTTATTTACAATACTTTGTTTATTCTCAGATATTTATATCTGAAGGCCATTCCCCTATTTACAATCTGGAGACACTCTGGGTGGTGTAGGACAAGTTGAAATAAAACATTAATATAATCTCATTATATAGTTCTATCAAATTTGATATTTATTATTATGATTGTCATAAATGATTTACTCATAAAGTACATAAAACATATAAGGCGAAGAAATATCTAAAAATAGTGTGTATGTTGAAAAGGGAATTCTAAGCTCTTATTCTTTAAAAAAGATATATTTATCTAATGACCACAAATTTGCCCTTTCACAGAACATGGGTGAGGTTAATTGGAAAGCAATTAAAATATATTTAGCAATAATTTTTCTTTTCCTTATTTGGTAAATAGATGCTTATTAACAATATGAATTATTCAAAACTAAGAATCAAAAATATCTAAATGGAAAAAATAAAAGATTTAAGCTCAACATTTTTTTTTCAATTTGTTTTAGTTTATTATATGTATATTGAAAATATGAATTGATATTTGTGATTAATAATTAAATTATTGTCTGAAAACTTATTAGTTTCATCTCATGTTTTCACTGACTGATTTATTTCTGATATATGTGTGTAAAAAATAGTATTAGAATTTAGACTCTTAAAACATCACATGATCATCACTTCTTATGCTTTTAGCATTCATTGATTAGTATGACTTGCACTGGGTGGCAATACTATATGCAGATAAGTGATACTATATTTATTCTACATATGTAAATGGCAATTGACATGAGAAGAAAAGCTATAGATTGGTTTTATTTGGTATAAAGAGATATTTTCAGTTATAGATATTTGAATTTTATATACTTAAAAGCTAAGAATATTTAAAGTATTTGATGTAGTAAAAATGCTTTTTCTAATTAATGACATATTAAATAAAATGCATTTAAATTGCATAAGGGATGATTGCTGTTATTATGTCATATTTATTTATTTATTTAAATATTAGTAAATATAAAAATATAAATATCATCATTTATACACTTTTATTGATTACTTTTTACAATACTATAAAATAAAAAATTATTTCTTGATATTTTTTTACAGTTTCAACCAACCAGCAGTCTTCATCAGAGCTACAATATACAAATATATAGATATGACCATACAGTTAGTATAAATTTATACATTTGTAAATAGAAGACTATTGGGTAATTGAAACAGTAAAAAAATATCAAGGAAGAAATTTTTATTTGATTGTATTGTAACAAGTGATTAATATAGATGTATATAAATCAATGCATAAAAAATTAAGAAGCAAAAAGAAATTATAATATTTCCAAAATAAACATCTACATTGATGGAAGCTAACACTTATACATCTACCTTTATTATTTATTTCTGTTATAATATATATATATATATATATATATATATATATATATATATATATATATATATATATTGTGAATATTCAGATTAATGATCAAGGTATTTAAAAAAAAAATAAATAAATAAAGAAGTTTGTTGATCTTGTTGATTTTTCATTTGCTTTGATAGATAGATAATAGAAGATCTTGGAAATATAGATTTAAATTGATCACCATGGCAATCCAAAGCTTTTAAACAGAATTGTTTACTGTTGATTCTAGCTTTAAAATAATAAATTCGCTATAATCAAACTCAGGAAAAACGTATAGGTAAATAAATAAATTTTGAAAACAATTCATTACAATATAAGTTTACTTAAATAGGATCGATATTATTTTACATATTTTATTTTTATGTCAATGCAGTCACCGTAGTAACATTATTACATATAGTTTAATGTTTTTATGTCATATATATCTGTTTATAAATGAATTAAAAATTATTATTGTTATTAAAAAAATATCTATGTAAATTATTTGTGTTTATAAAGTGAATAAAGGTTGTAGTATCGATTTTGTATTTTGGTTTACAAATAATAGGAAAAATCTAATCGAATTTGGATTTCATTGCCATGTATCCATTTTCTCCAAACTTACATCATACTTGAATACCAAGGGGGGAAATTTGTGCTGTTTTATTGTTTGCTTTGAGCTTTATTTGAGTATATTCCAATGGTTGTTATGACACCAAAATGTCAGAAAGAGAACGTATAAAAAGCCACAAAAGACTAGAAGAATAAGCTATCATCTTTTTGTGATTGCCACAGACGGACGTATTTTCTATGTTCTTACAAATAAAAGTTTTTCAATATTTTTTTTTAACTGTTAAACCATAAACACATGAAAAATAAGCTTAAATTATCTGCCCATTCAATCATTTGAAGGGCAGTTGTGAAGGATTTCCAAAAGAAACGGGAACAAAATGTAAAAAAAAAGGAAACCTATGAAAAAAAAAATGCTCTATATAAAAATCGGCTATTTTAGTTTTAAAAACAAAGATATTTCTGGTTTAAAGTTTGGCGTATAACCACCATTGGATTTGGATAAATATCATGTCATGAGCTAAGGAACACAGGATCAACTGGATTAATTTGCATCATAAAAAAAGGGGGCTAATTAAATTGCACTCTCCTCTTTGGAAAGAAAAAGGACTGTTAGTGAAGCATTATAAAGTTTGACTTATTTTTTTTCTGAGAAATAAGCTTCTCTTTGTGTCATTCATAGAAGCTGAGGATAAGTAAATTGCAATGGACAAATAAATAGTGAAAACGGACAGACTATTATATAAGGTATGATTTTTATATATATATATAAAAATGTGTGCGTATTAATTTTTTTAACATGTATTTAAAAAGGATGATTTGTATTTTATTTAAATTATCTTTAAGAGTAATGTAATTTATTAAATGAAGATGATTGGAGAGATTCAAATATATCGTATTATTTCATATTCATTTATCAGTTATTATTTTGATAAACAAATAGATTTCGATCTCATCCTATTTCATATCTTTGGTATCTGTTATATATAAATTTTTCAGTAAAATATCCAAAAGTCTCTCCATTCATTCATTCATTTTTTTTATGTCGTTATTGTTTCCCCAACACATTTAGAGATACACACAGTAATTTTATCATTTTTTTTATTTATTCAATCAATCTGAAATATACATTAATTTCCTATGTATTGTGTTACTAATCTTGCCAATTTTTTTTTATATAATCAAATAAATTGAGTGATTCAAATGACCAGACTCCGTTAATTTTTTTATTATTTGGATTGAATAAGATGACTTAGCTGTTTAAATGACAAGGTTCAAACTCAGCTTAGTAAGTGAGCTAGAATAAAAGATATGGTGTGTTTTGCATGTTAGCATTTTATTTTATTCCCATATGAATTTTATATTTATATTTGCATTCGAATATTATATATATTATCATTTATCTTAGTTAATATTACAAAGTCAATCATTTCTATGTTTGTCTGATTCCGTCATAAAAATCTAAATAGATCGTACTTCATCGTTGATTCAGAATAACTCGTCTTATATATATATAAAATAAAAGGTACAAACTTTGTTAAATAGTTTACTTGAATATTATCTTTAGATTGGGATGAATCTAAATCATAATCATATATTTTAATTATTGCCAACCAATTTTATATTCAATTGTTTAAAGATTCAAATAAATAATATTAATACTCATAGGTGAATAAACACCCAATGGAAACTTAACATATCTTTTATATAATATGATTGGACATTATAAAGATAGAAAATGAGCTAATAGAGTGTTGATAATAAATTCTAGTGAAGTGTTCTATTTTAACACATAAACGAAGCAATAATTAAGTATCGTTTTATTGGAAGATATGAATAAATTATTTGTGCATTGCTTTATAGCTTCTTATTAAACTAGATGCAGATTGATTTGTTTAACTTTTAAAGGAGTGCATAGGTTTTCAAAGTGTTTATAAAATGATATAAAAACTAGTTGATTTCAATAGAAAATTATTAATTAAATATTAAAGTAGAAAGAATTCCGTATCGCGTATTGAAAGATGAAAGATACGAATAAATGTTTATATTTTCAATTTAACGTTTATTAAATTAGATATACGTTTGGTTCAAATATTAACTTGTTTCAACAATTTAAATAGTGTTTATATTTTAAAAGGTTTTGTAAAATACAATTATCGGTACTTAGAAGCTTATCCGTTAAGATAAAATGCAGCATCATTAAATAATGAAGTAGATTTAAATTACTACAATAATAATAGGTTAATAAAATATATATTGGAATCTGCTTTAGTTATTAATTGGATTTGATTTTCACTAGATTGATAATCAAGTAGTTAACCTAATCATATATTCTTGTCTAGGGCAATAGTAGACGCTGTCACTGCTCATTCCAGTTTATGTTGTAATTGTGATGGATTTGTTGATGTCTGGAGCAGATAATCTCATTATTCTTTCGTTTCCCATATAGCTTAAACAAATTAGACTTTAAGAGAGATTATTTGTACTTTGTAATGGTTTATTACATAATGGCGACCCGATTGAGCTAGAATAGACTAATTTAAATTAGATTTTAGATTTTTCATCAGATCAGATTAATCATTCTACACATCACCCGGCATTGACCAAATTCCATCAGTTACAATATATATATATATGTATATAATACAAATAAAATGTACCTTAATAAAAAATATTGTAATAACAGTATAAATAAAAAATACAACGATAATTAAATATAATATAATCTTTCAATCAGCAGAAGTATTTTCGGTACTTCTGCGGATTGAAAGACTGTATACTATATTTAATTCCCGTTGTATTTTTTTATTTATATATATAAATAATATACAGAACTTTATATTAAGTACTGTTCTATGGGATATATATTACAACATATTATTTTTGATTTTATTATTTTAAAGTCTTTGACAAGATATAAAATTATATTACAATTTTATCATTATAAAAATATTAAAACATTTATATTTTAATTTATCAGTAAATTAAGTTATAAAGTTTACATAATTATTGCCGGATGGAAATTTTTTTTCGTTATTAATTTTTCTTTAATGTAAAAGTTATAATAACAAAACGAAATTGCTTTTAAATTATCTGGATTTTATATTCATTATTATGTTATATTTTATCAAAATTAATACAATTAAATATATGTTACAGATTTTAAAATAGGTTAGTGAGGACAATAACAAAGTAAATTTGTATACAAATTTTAAATATATCATTTAAATGTAAAAAAAAATATTACATATTACCGAAAATACAAATTTGTGAGTTAATTATTAGTTACGTTTACATGCTGAATTTATTCTTTTTTAAAATTTAATTTACTATACTACGATTTGAAAAAAGTAGTAGGTTGAGATATATATGTTAAATGTTATTTGTTGAGACTTAATGTTTTCAATGCAGATAATAAAATAATTAAAATGTTCAAGTTATAATATTAATTTGTTGATTATTTGTACAATATTCACATTCATAAATAGACATTTATTTTACTAATCCTATGAAATTTTTAAAACAGTATACTACTACTACTACTGCTACTACTCCTGCTGCTACTCCTGCTGCTACTACTGCTGCTGCTACTACTACTACTACTACTACTACTACTACTACTACTACTGCTACTACTACTGCTACTACTCCTGCTGCTACTCCTGCTGCTACTACTGCTGCTGCTGCTACTACTACTACTACTACTACTACTACTACTACTACTAGCTACTACTACTGCTACTACTCCTGCTGCTACTCCTGCTGCTACTACTGCTGCTGCTACTACTACTACTACTACTACTACTACTACTACAATGTTTTAAAATAACAAAAGTTAATTAAAATTGAAATAGTATAATAATCATTTATAATAAAAGATGGCAAGCAAAGGAAACTGTTAACGAACAATTATAAGCATCATTTCTGGGTTGTAATTTTTACTTTATCTCCTAATTATTCTATATGCCTTTCTGCAGAGAATTTCATATAAACTGTTAAAAATTAATCTGTTTTTCTACTTGAGAATAATATACAATATATTTTTTTGTTGTATGTATATAAATATAATAAAGTAGGGTTAATTACAAGAGACTTTAACTCAGATTTTCAAGCTCCCTAAAACTATTCACTCTATTTTATACAAACACATGATCATATACATGTGAAAAAAAGATAAACGATCTCCAAAATACTTATTTCGTACTGAATTAACACCCACCAGTTGGTTCAGATCATCTCCCACACATATATACAGTTAGTGCTCAATTTAAATTAAGGTAGCAAATTTTCAAACTTTAATGGACAAGCTTCAATCTTCTCCACCCTCCAACTCTTCTGCCATCCATATCATTGAAAATTCAAGGATAGAATACTCAAAGCCCTTGTTGATGCCAATATTATTGTCATATCCTTGTTGACTTTATCAGCCTGACCCCTCACATATAGGACCTAATTAGAAGGGACTTGGATGCAGACTTTCAAACTTCCTAAAACTATTCACTATATCTTATACAACTGAAACACATGACCACATATATGTGAAAAAGTTAAATGATCTTCATTATATATATTTCATGCTGAATCAACACTCATCAGTTGATGCAGAAATAAATAGAAGTCTGAGTTCAAGTCCTTTCTAATTATTTAGGTTCTATATGTGAAAGGTCAGAGTGACTTAAAGTCACCATCAATATGATAATAATGTTGTCATAAGCAAGAGCTTTGTGTGTTCCAGCTTTGGATTTTCAATGATATGGATGGCTGAAGAGTTGGAGGAAGTTTGTCCATTAAAGTTTAAAGATTTGCTATCTTAATATAAACTGGGCACTGATTGTAGGTATCTGTGGAAGATAGTGATTTGGACTAATTGAAGAGCACTTGTTCAGATGAAATATGTATATTGAAGATCATTTATCTTTTTCATATGTATGTGGCCATGTGTCTGAGTTTAGGTCCCTTCTAATTATATTAAGTTTAAGTATAGATAATATACATGCATTTAAATATTAAAGGAGGTTTATTAAACTGCAAATAAGTGTGTAAATAAATAATCAGTCATATCATTACAAAAAAAATTGACAAACTTGATATTTAATTTCATAATTGGAAATACATTTATGTGCCTCTGAAATTAAATATCAGTACCATCCAGTAAATAATATAGGGTACTAACACATTAGTCTGGGGGTAAGATTTTGCATACATATTAGTCCAATTATATTTATTTGGAAAATGATGACCTATAACTTTATTTACTATAGTTGATACAAATATCTACTAACATGCATTTACATTTTTGTACCAAATTGTCTTTCACCATCTAAACTTATAAAGATTTTTTATTTTGAAAATTGGCCACCTATAACTTTATTTAATGAAAATGAAACAAATAAGCATTTATATTTTTTGCCAGGAATGATCTTCCAACAAGCAAACTTTAAATAATTTAAATTTGTTACAAATGGTAACCAAATCAAATATATGTGCAATTTTGTTCATTTACAAAATGTTGTTTCTTAGCACCACTGCTGTGGACTAAACTTTCTTACCTCAAAATATATTCCATTATGAATGGCTACTCTCTTTCAACAATCCTGAATAAATCACCACTATTGTTTGGCCATAAAATTAGCAGCAAAACCAACATTTTGATTAATAACTTTCTTTTCATAGAAATATTATCTAATATTCACTTACAAAATTAATTCATTTCTTTTTTAGAAGATTGAAAATGTTTAATTCAGTCTTTATAACACATTTGTTTGGACCAGTGATTTTTATTACCATGAGATTAGTACATAAGTACCAAATGTAGTGACATATAATACTTAAATTAGGAGTAGTATATTCTATTTAAAAGTAACAAATTAAACCAAAAATACTTAAAAATATGTCTTTATATATATAATAAATATTATGCCAATACCTGATCCCACAAATCAAATCACTTTACATATGATTATTATATATAATTAATGAAACACATAGCTGAACATGAATTATATCCAAGATATTGATTGGTTAATCAAATCATATAGTTTAATTATTAATTTTGTTACATATATTTAAGTGTATTTTCATATTTCTTGTATACACTGTATTATTTCGAATATAAGCCACACTTTTTTTCCAAATTTTGAACCCTAAAAGAGGGGTGCAACTTAAATTTGAAGCAAAATTTTTTAACATCTTTTTTCCTGTGGATCTTTGTTTTATGCTATATATGCACATAGTATTGTGATCACTTCCTGTGTAGAATGACATGTTAAATTTTTTTTAATAATATTTTTTAGATTAATTTAATAAACAGCTTTAACTTCCTCTCAAACTGCTATTTTTAATGTTATTTTGCTTATTTTATTGGTATTTTATCAAGAAAAGTTTACTAAATAACCTTTAGAATATTTTTACAACTAACAAATCAATATAACAATGAGATAAGAGCCTTTCTTCCAAGGTGCTGATTGTTCTCTCCACAAGAGAGTGGCTGTCAAAATTTTGACAATTCCAATGTTTTTATTTTTATTTTTAAAGTAAAAATGATTTTTTTTTAAAAATGTTATTTTTGCTGATGTTGATAATTTCAATATTTTCATTTGATTTTTAAAGTGAAAACAGTGTTTTAGAATCTTTTTAACATTATTTTGCCAATGTTGACAATTCTGATATTTTCATTTTGATTTTTAAAGTGAAAACATGTTTTAGAATCTTTTAATGTTATTTTGCTCATTTTACCATTATTTCATCAAGAAAACATTACCAAATAACACTTAGAATAGTTTTACAACTAACAGTAACAAATCAATATAACAAGTGAGTGCCATTCAAAATTTTGACAGTGTTGATAATTTCCTTTTGATTTTTAAAGTGAAACAAATGTTTTAGAATCTTTTTTTTTATGTGTCAAAGCATGGGTTGGAAAATGAACCCTGGGACAACTGCTTGTAAGGCAACTGTGCTAACCACTTGGCCAAATGTGTTAGAATCTTTTAAACTTATTTTACCAATGTCAACAATTCTGATGTTTTTGTTTTGAATTTCAAACAGAAAATGTATGTTTTAGAATCTTTTTTTATACATTTTAAACTTTTTTTAAAAAACATTTGTAAAATTATAAATTATTTTAGAAAAATGATTCAGATTTTAATAGAAAAATATTTTTTTACATGAAAGCAAATTGACAAAGAAATTATAACACTAGGTTGCAATTTGAATGGCCTGAGGATGATGTACCTGATGGAATAGTGAAGATGAGAATTCAAATTCTGAAAGTGAAAATATAAAAAATGAAAATACCATATATCTGAAGAAAATTAGCAATAAATTAGGTGAGTTTATTGTATTTATATTAGTTTTCTATTTAAGTACATATATGCAGCTTAAATTTGGGAGTTATTCCCCCCCAATTTTGCATGCTTAAAGTCTTATTGTGGCTTAAATTTGGGGGTGGCTTATATTCAAAGTAATATGATATTACAAATATTTGTGTCTGATAAATATACTTACACACAGATATATATTGTAACAGTCTAAAGCTAGCCAACTGATGTTATATATAGTAAAAGTTTTCTTTAGCTTGGAGTAAACGTGGATCCATTATATCAGACACCATCAGATTCTTATATGATCTAATCTTTTATGGATTGTTTAACCACTATAGACAAAAATCATTCTCTTATATATATATATATATATGCATGCAATATAAGTTAGATAATAATATTTCTAAATATTTAATGTGTTCATACATATACTTGAACAATTTTTGAAAATATATACTGATTAAACTTGAATTATGTATCTAATCCTGTATCTAATAATTTGACTTGCAAAATGCTAGTAAGATAATAATACATTCAAATGTTTTTGTTTTTTTTTGCGATTTTAGGCTATAAATATCATCATTAAAAGATGAGAATGAAGATATAATATTTTAGTTAACAATAACGTTTCTATTTGCAAAGAAAATGTCATTTAATCCTCTTTATTTGAAGGTTTAGATTTTTTTTATAAAGTCATAAAGTCTTCCAAATTGTTTTTGTAATAATTTTTCTTTTGCAGCCTTTCTTTTTCTATTTTGAAAACCAGACATTTTTTTTCTTCCTCTCCATATTATTATATCTAAGGAAAAGAAGGTAAATTAATTATTTATTAAAATATTAATTATATTTAAAGTTCTACCCTTAACTTTTTTATATCAATCACTGATTGATGTAAAATTGTTTGTCAAATGGTATTCAATTTTAAATAATATATATACATACACATCCGTGGTGTAGGTTGTATTTAATACTCAGCTATGTTATAAAAAAGTTCATTAGGATAACATTTTTATTCATATAGTACATGTTCTATCGATTTAATACTTCTTTAACTTCAAGAACGAATTCAGACATTATAAAGGTTAGACGTTGCTGCACACAAAAAATAACCATTTGACTTTTCAGCTTCTAGATTTCCCACCTAATTTTACTCTTAATTGTAAATACATCTCATAATATTGACATTATTAACTTATCTGCTCAATTCACTGATTACAAAAACCAATAATGAATTTTGTGAAAGAAATCAACACATTATATAGAACCATATTGTCTCAACTACTGAAGTTAGTTTTATATGCACATGAATATTCATGTTACAACTCATATTTTTAAATAAGCATTTATTTTTATATAGTGCTATGTTTATAAATTGTAATACATTAAAGATCAGCCTTTCAAGCTATTGTGCATGTGCTTTTTTTTTTTTTTTTTACGAGTGTTAATAATAAATGAATACTTTCATTCCCAACACAAGATATAGTATTTATGAAAGAATAAAATGAATCCACTTATTCTTTCAAACCCAAATGCTTATATATGGGCAAATCTTAAGTACTGGAAATGAAAGCATGAGGATAGACCACTCACTTTTAATTACTATTTACAATGTCTGAATGCACAATAGCTTGAAAGGCTGATCTTTAATGTATTACAATTTATAAACATAGTGCTATATAAAAATAAATGCTTATTTACATATGTTTAAGTTTCATTTGAGAGTGACATTTAGTAAATTCTAGATAATTTCATCGACGTCATTCATTCAGACATCATAAATAGTAATTTAAAGTGAGTGGTCTATTCTCACACTTTCATTTCCAGTATTTAAGATTTGCCCATATATAAGCATTTGGGTTTGAAAGAATAAGTGGATTCATTTTATTCTTTCATAAATACTATATCTTGTGTTGGGAATGAAAGTATTCATTTATTATTAACACTCGTAAAAAAATAGTGCATGCACAGTAGCTTGAAAGGCTGATCTTTAATGTATTACAACTCATATTTTTGTAATGTTATCAGGTGCTGATACATTGTAATGCATTGATATATATTGTAACTGATGAAATAATGAAGAGCATAACCTACAGTAGTTTAGCTGACAAAATGTTTGCTTAACTTATACTATGCAGATAATCACTATAATGAGACTGTTTACTGTAAACAGAACAATTAAATATATAAGAAGACTCTACTATAAATGTAAATTAATAAATAATAATAATATCTCAGGGTTATGAAATTCAAATATAATTGTATTATTTATAAATAAAAATAAGTAAGTCTAATAATACTTATATGGTTGGCCAACCATATATCAAATCGAAAGTTACCCCAGGTTTTAAAATATTTAAGTAGCATAAATAAGACTTCTAAAATTGTAATCTTTAACTTAAAAAAAAATCTTTATTATCGATATGTCTAAATAAGGACATTTTATTGTATTTAAACCATATATTATAATCATATTTTAAGTAACTAAACATTAATATTTAAACTGTGTGCGAGTATTAGCAATAACTGTAAATAACATTACTACTACAACAATATACCCCTAAATAAATGCATTCTAATAATATTATATGATCATATTTATTTATTAATTTAAATAATAAAAGATGAAAGTCAGGCGATTTAGTACATATAAATTGCCTTTTTTTTTTTTTTTTTGCATGTGTGTATTTCTAAAATTAAACCAAAATTGTTACAAGAATTTTAAATGCTATAAAAATACAGGAAGACAACTTGAATTTTGTTTTTAAATTTTGTTGGATACAGTAAATTTAAGATAGTATTTTTATAATAAACAAATAAAAAGTTATGTTTATTATTATTATTTTACAAAGACCAAATCACAATATGTATATATATATATAAATGACATGGATATTAGTAGTAAAATGGACTGTCTCATTTTTGCATCACATAGCAATGGGATTTGAAATATGCATCATGTAAACCCAGTATAAGAAGACATAACTGAGAATATCCCGAGAGAAAAACAAACTGTAGAAAATTATAATTGATAAATTGTATTTTAAAAAAGTGATTATTTATTTTAATATGCTTATATTTCCTTATTTTGTAGAAATAATGAATCAAGTAGCATTAAATAATATTTGTAACAGAACAAAAATAAATGTATTCTTAATTCTACACCATTTCCTTGCTCCTGTATCCGTTTTGTATCAGTACCTGCTTACCTTGCTTACCATCTTACACAGGCCCTGAGTAACCTAATCTTACTTATAAATATACCCGATGGCTTCTTAGTAATGCAGAACACAATTATATTAGATTTTAAAAAAAACTGTAACCTCCTTCTATCTATTTATGTAAGATTATTCAAACATGATGACATTAAAGTTGAAAAAATTCCTTTATAAGACAATATTAATTACTAATATTTTAAATAAATTTCTACAGAATCCCATTTAAACAGATAACAAATAAACCAATGAATTATGTTAGGGAAACATTTTTATTAACTAATAAAATAACACAACAATTTATATTTACAAATATTATAATTTTTTTCTACTTACCTTATTCTGTATTGATTTATATGTAAAAAAAAACCATATACATATTAATTAAAAACTTTTCTATCGAATTTAATATAATGGAATTTATTCCTCATTGCTTACTGTTTCAACTATTCAGCAGTCATCATCAGAGCTATAATATTCAAATATATATAACCATATAATTAATACATATTTATGCATACATACTTATACACAATATAAACACTATAAACAATATCCTGTGTTATGAATTTTAAAATAACAATATAGTTTTTTAATGATCCTTATTCATTTTTAATTAACATTACTTTTTATTTTATTCTTAATCTTAATTGGTTTCCCTTTTCATAATTTGTTTTAATTTTAATATGTACCTTTCTATATTTGTATTACTTTTAAACTTTTTAATAATTTAATTTATTTCTATCATTTTAATAATAACTACACAATATTTTTGATATTCATATTATAAAAAATATTGTATAGTTATTATTATTAAAATGATAGAAATAAATTAAATTATTAAACAGTTTAAAAATAATATAAATATAGAAAAGTACATATTAAAATTAAAAAAAATTATAAAATGGGAAATCAATTTAGATTAAAAATAAAATAAAAAGTAATATTAATTAAAAATGAATAAGAATATATCATTATAGGGATCATGGAAATATGATAGTTATTTTAAAATTCATAACATGGAATATTGTTTATAGTGTTTGTATTGGGTATAAGTATGTATGCATAGATATGTATTAATTGTATGGTTATATATATTTGAGTATTGTATCTCTGATGATGATTGCTGTACAGTTGAAACTGTAAGCAGCAAGGAGGAATAAATTCCATTATATTAAATTGAATTAAAAAATGTTCATTTAAGGTGTATATGGTATTTTATTTACAAATACAACAATTTTTCACAGTTGTTACAAAGTCTAGTTATTGTTTATGTTTTTTTAAAAACCATCATCATCATTATTATATGTGAAAATTTATTTATAATCTTAAATGGGAAAATAGAAGGATATCTTTTTTCTACTTATTTGTAGTTGTACTGAATAATATTAGGATAAAAACAGACATCCATTCAATTAATCAAGTTCCAATTGATGCCTTTATTATATGGAAGGTAATAAAGATCAGATTTTATGATAGCTTGCATCCAGGATTTACCTGTTCACATATAGCAAGTTTCTTGGGCTTTCTTGAGTGATGATGATGGTAATAGCAAAAGTTATTAATTTTTATTTTTTCAAGAAATAGTTTTGTTAATAGTATATAGTCTATTCAAATATGTATTTGACCATCGTATTTGATTTCGTTTTAATTTTATTGGCAAATAGTATTTTCACAATAATTACATTTTATACGACTTTGAAGTAATTAATAAATAAATCTTCAATCTTGCGAATGACTTTATATTCAACATATTTCTTTTAATAATTTTACTTTGCGTGTGGGATTTAAATTATGAAAAGCTTGAAATGAAATAATCAGTGTAGTCAGAAGGGACTGTTTTGCTAACTATTCATCTTAGGTAGATTGAATGAATAACTTTTATTTTTCATCATTAATTACGAATAAACTTTAAAAAGTAAAACACTGAAAAACATACACTTGAGGATATATTACTCTACATAAAATTTTAAAACTGTCTTCTTTATTATTGTTATTATTTTCAAATAGAGAACCATAAATTTTAAAACTATTTAACGTTTAGCATGAACAATCTTCAATATATCTTCTTCGTTTCTTATTTACAATAAAAACTAAAATTTACTGAAATAATTTTATAATCCTTTTTATTTTTACATTTCATTTGAAATTAATTTGTTTGCTTTTAAAATTGGAATCAACTTTATCATAATTTTTGGTTTAATAATTTATAATTTTTTTAAAAATAAAATTTGAAATTAATATTTGAATTGCAGGCTCACACACATGCTGTTTCACAAAAACACATTATTCTTATTAGTAAATAATAATATTTTGTAATATGTGAGTAATTAACTAAATTGTTACAATTTGTTATATAAATGATACGATTCAGCCTTCACGAGTCTATTTCAACATTTTTATTAAAAATTGTTTATATTTAGATAATTTAATAATTATATTAAAAATTCACGACAAACAATTTTTGCATTCCCTCTATGTAAAGAAACGTTTCCATTGTGCTGTGCATATGTATTTCACTTACCCTGATTTTTAAATTTGGGTTATATATATATATATATATATATATATATATATATATAATATATATATATATATATATATATATATATTCTATCTAAAATTTAAATAGGGTAGTATTTTGAAATCTGTTTCAATATATTGTATATAAAACCAAATATCTATTTTTTAAATTCTATTCAAGAGATTAAGCCTCTTTAAATTACGTTAAGGAGGATGTTGTCATTTTCAAAGGCATGTGATAATAGTAGATGCCTGAAATATATGACCTGTAGAGATTGTTTTGGCTTTTTGGTATTATTTGAAGTCTTAATATTGGTTTAGTTAATTTTTATGATTCCATTGGTCTTTCAGAAAAATGTGAGGCCTGGGGCAAAATGAAAACATGGGGAGGTAGAGAAGAAATGAGTGTTTTTACTTACAGGGCTGAAAACGACTCTGGGAGCAGTTAGTTATGAGTTGCAGAAAGAAGTAAGCAGATCAGATCCAGATAGCACTTGGATAAGGTAGATTCACTCTAGCACTGTTAGTATCGTAAAACACTGTTTAGCACAGACCTGATTGATAGGGAGCTGAGATTTTTAGTTCTTCTGGTTGCTGAGTGCTGCAGTCACTTTCATTGCAGAGTCATCAAATTGGCACATTATCCCTAAACTGACTAACATTTTTGACACATGATGCTTAGAAAAGTTTTTTTCGAATATTTTTTTGGAGAATTTAATTGTAAAATTAAGGCTTTTCTATGAGCTGTGACATAGCTTTGCCTTCTCCTATATTTTTGTTTAATGTATTGAGTTGCCAAGTTGAGGCCTCTAATATTGCAAGGTACAGGGCAGCTATTCCTCCTGTCCCTGCCTCTGATTGGTCTGGAACATATATATATATATATATATATATATATATATATATATATATATATATATATATATATATATCATATAACATTAGCATATTAACTAAAAATAAATTTATACTAAAAGTCTCTTATGGCCATGGTTTCATCTATTAACTAATAGAACTCAAGTGAAATACAAAATAGTTACAAACACATACATATACCTATATATACCAAAACAGAAATAAGCATCCTATAAATCACTTCAAAAACCACCTACCTTTATTTAATGTCAAAGAATGTTTTCATGAGACTGATGATCTCAGATTCAAGATTTATCTTAAAATTTTTTTGACTCTTCTTTTTAATTCATTATTTTTATAAAAGATAATCTCTGCATTATCAAATAATGTTTTATAACTTGTATTCAGCTACTAGACAAAACTGAGTTATGATACTTATTTTAAACTTTACTCTTATAAACTTTAACCTTTTCATTAAGACTTAATTTACTTTGATCAAATTATTTAATAATGAATTTAAATTATATATATATTGCTTATAACACTTCTTTCATATACACTTCAATGCAAACTAATTTTCTTAAAAACTTCTTTATTTTCCTTATAGTTTTGACTGTCCAGCAGTCTTCATCAGAGCTACAATATTTGAATAATATAAATACACAACCATCATTTCATATATATATATAAAATACATAACCATCATTTCACATATATATATAAAATACACATATATTCACTTCATACATATACATATAGATTTACATCACCCCTAGACATATATAAAATTCATACCTACATCTATATATACATATACACATGCCTCTTTTAAACACATATATATACACAGATATTCATACAGCCATAGACATATATATAAATCCACATATACATTTATAAATACATATCCATATGTATACTCAACTTACATATAAATTACATATATATAAAAAATACAAAACATATCCAATACACCATTTATTTTAATTTTTTTTACCTTTTAACCCTATTTTATTTTTACTTTTTTTAATTTTTTAAAAAAATCTTTTTAAATATTATTTTTTAGTAATATTATTTTATAATTTTCCTTTCATCATTTCTTATTATCTATCTTGTTAAATATTATCTAATATCTTTTACTTTAATTTCTCTAATTTTAATTTTTAAAAACTTTTATCTTTATATCACTAATTAATATTTTTTTTAATATCTCTAATCTTCTTCTCTGCTTTAATTAAAATGACCGTTTTTTCAAACTTTCTATCTTATTTATTTATTTAAAATAACTCCCTCTGTTATCAATTTTATAAAACTTATAATTCTATTTTAGACTGACAACTTTTACATTTATATTTATTAACTATATTCAAACAATATAAATACAACTATAGTCAAGGGTTGCTAGCTGAGAGGTCATCACAGCAACCTTGCAAGCAAGTAGTTGGTTGCAGACGTTTGTGGGTTCGCCTCCCGGTCGATGCTATGACAAATGGAAAAAAATACAACTATATAACCATCATTTCACATATAAATATACATATGAATATCAAATATCCATACATCTCCTACATACAAATATATATATTCTCATCACCTCTAGACATATATAAATATGTACATGTAAATAAAAAATAATAAAAATTAAAAAATAAAGTTTTTAAGAAAATTTGCTTGCATTAAAGTGTATATGAAAGAAGTGTTATAAGCAAGCAATATATATATATATATATATGATTATATGAAGATATGCAAAGAAAGTGAAAGAGAAGAATAGGAGAATATACTTCTGATGAATTTAAATTAAGACCTTTCTTCCAAACAACTGTCATACCACCAATAAATGACTAACCTTAGAAACCAATATAAATTGATGACTTGAATGGTAAAAAATAAACTTTTTATTCAGACTAACATTTAAATTTTTATTAATATTAGACCTATATTTATATATTTTGTACCTACTAAAATTTGAGATGAGATTTAGCATATGGTAAAATATTAGTCATAATTTTTTTTGTTTGATTTTAAATATATTAATTTATGCAGCATTGAACTATGTTGCTATGATAATAATATTGATATAAAATTATTTATTATTATGTGTATTGTGTAAGATTGTAAATTGATTTTATTCATTTTAAAAATGAAATTAGTTATGTGAATAATAAAACATATAGTTTGATTAAAATTCTTATTTTTTCATTATTGTATGTTTCTTTTTCATTACTGCATTCACTATAGTAAATTATAAATGATATAACTAAATGTTTAATATTTTAAATATATTTGTTTCTTTTTTATTTGTGCAATATTATACTGGGAAGATATGTATAAAAAGTATATTTCCAGTGTAATATATTGAGAAGGTGATATAAATTGCTTAATTTATGTTAGAATGACAAATAATATTTGTATTATGAAATGTAATTTTTTTTTTGTATATAATAATTCTAAAAATATTTATTTTTATTTATTGTATAACACAATTTTTATTAGAGATACACTGCTTAAAATTGACCAGAGTTAATTTGGAGTGTTACTATAGTTTTTTATGATGTAAATGGGAAAGGTTAAAAATAGGACTGAATTGAAAAAAAAAAAGCTTCTGTTTTAGTTTCAATAGAAGCACATCTAAACTTCTTTATGTGACTTTCTTTTATTTATTTTAAAAGTATATAGTTAACTGGACAAAATGCAGGGATGAAAAGCAACATTATCTGCCCATAAACTGGGTGTTGAAGATTTATGAGGAGCGACAATTTATTATAAAAATGAAAAGTAACAGAAAATGTTTCATTGCATTATAAACGATCTATATTCTAACAACAGCTATAAATACTAGCAATGTCAGAATGTATGCAGAAATCATATTCATTTGACAGTATAATTTTATTGGAATGATTATTTATTTTATCTAAGATATGAATCAATTTAATTTTCCATTATGTCATTTGTAATATTTTTAGATAAATATTTGCTCACAAAAGGATATTTCTCCAAATCATCATGAATACAAACTAGTGTTTGTATGCTTGTAATGCCATATAAACCAATAATAATTATTTGAAAGAATAATCTGGATATATATATATAATATCAGATTTGACAAATTGCGCTTGAATATTTATATATTTTTTAGAACAATAACATACTATTAGTTTGTGATTTGATATAGATATTAGAACTATGATGCTATTCTGGAAATACCATATTTAAAAACTGTTACTCAGGTCATTTGTTTATATATATATATATATATATATTATATAAACATATATATATATATATATATATATATACACACAATTAAAATTACTCCATATCCAAAATTCAAACAGACCAGCAAAAAATAATATTAAAACACAACCAAAGGTTTCACTGCTACAAGCAGACTTCTCAAGTGTAAAGAACTACAAAAACTACACAATATATATAATATTAAACATTACCCACAAATCCATTTACTTCCCATCCACCCTTAATATTAAAAAAACTATTAAATAAGTTAATTGCTTCAGAATAAAGATTATAAAGTATCATTTTATATTCAGAGCATTATGAAAATTTATTCTATTTCTAGAGTCACATATACTTTTTAAAGTTATTTGGTTATTATAAAATTGTTACATTTTTATTTACCAAAACCATTTTACTTTTGTTTTTGTAAAGAAAAGAGGAAAATGAGACTTTTAATTGCTTGAAATGTTTTAATTATAGAATTATATGTTTTATTTACCATTGTCAAACTTATTCCACTCACAACTTTGACACCACCCACCTTAGATAAATACAATAATGATTATTACTAATCATTTTCTAAATTTGCGATTATCTCTAGCACAGATATAAACTTTAAACCTCAGTTGAGACACACTTGGAGTTATTCACCATTTTCTTTCCCATGTGTAATGTCTTTATAGATATATTAAATAACTTCCATGCTCCTTATTCTTTTTAAATTCATATAAATAAAGATACAATAAAAGACAAATGATATAAAATTCTAAGATCATAAAAGTGTATAACAGTTTTGAAAAATAATTAAATAACAATTACTGCATTATTTAAACTAGATAAAATTAGTAAGACAATTATAATGTTTGTTTGTAAGATAAATGGAATGGGTTATTGCTAAAATAATTATTATTTTCAAAGATTAATTTATGAAAGATTATATTTTTTATTAAGGATATGTGATATGATTACTTGAGAATATTTATTTTACTTAATCGTCATTAATTGTATAAGTAGATGGTCAATTAATGAAAAGTGTTTTCATAAGTTATTATTCTAATGTTAACTGAGTTATTCAATTGTCATCATTTGTTTACTATTGAAGTTAGATATATTGTTCAATAATTGTTTTAGTTAGTTATAAAATTATTATTGTTATTTAGATGATTGAATTTCAATAAAATTCCTCTTGTCATTCGGTTATCTAACTTAACCATTAATATTGTTATTGAAGGCATAATCATTATCTCTGAGATTTTAATAAGATAGTGTAATAAGAAATTAGGGTATGTTAATATGTATTTTAAATTTATAATATTGTAGTTTATTATAGATATAAGGGACTAATTAGTTGTGTAAATGGTTTTAATAATTATTTAAATATGAATTTATTATGTTAGTCATTGTTTATTATAGGGATTTTCCTATTGATTGCAGTATGATAATATATGGGAGAAAATCTTCTACAATAGCAATGCCATTGGAGGTATATTTTATATATTTTACAATGTTAAAACTTATGCTTTGTGACCTCACCTGTAAAATATCTTATGTCAACTATAACTGTGAAATATCGTCTCAATAATAGCATTCATATTTTATTTTAGGCTGAGTTAGGTTCTATTTGTTCTTGTTTCATATGGGGAGGTTACAATATATATAT
This sequence comes from Epiperipatus broadwayi, assembly GCA_028023455.1. Lineage (NCBI taxonomy): Eukaryota > Metazoa > Onychophora > Udeonychophora > Euonychophora > Peripatidae > Epiperipatus > Epiperipatus broadwayi. The sequence goes on along the minus strand of JAQFVV010006214.1, from coordinate 5,809,359 downwards.
AACTTTAAATTAAATGTAGCTCAATGTATATGTGAACAAAGGAGATGAATTACTGTCCTCCCAGACTATGAAATAAATACCCTAAATGTTGAGCTATTCTTGGGAACTCTGATATTTATGAGCAGACTTTTGTCAACTATTCTCAGTAATTCAAAGTAAAATTAATTTATCAGCCATATGGAATATGGCATTTAATAGTTATTAAACTCATAACCAATTCTACAAGACTGAAAATATTTGATTGTAATAATTCATCATCATCAACCATTATCAATCCACTGCAGGATGAAGGTCTCTCCAAGTTCAATCCATCTTTTAGCTTCTCTTCTCCACATCACCCCTGCACTCTTTCTTATTTCATCCATCCATCTCACATGTAGTCTCTTTCTGGGTCTTTTACAATCTCTTCAAATCCAGTTTAAGATTTCAGTTGTCCATCTAGTATTATTTCTTCTACCAATATGTCCAGCCCAACTCCACTTCAGTCTTTTAATTTTTTTAATGAGGTCAGTAACACCTGTTTGTTCTTTTACCATAGGGAGTAAATCACACCCAGGCTATACATCAATAGCACTCTAAATGTTGAACAAAAGATCAATAATAGAATGAATTCACCTATTCTTGGGAGCTCTGATGTTTATGACCATTTCATTTGAAAGATAAGTTAATTTCACTTTGAATTAACCTTAATGTTGACAAAAGTATATTCATATATCAGAGCTCCCAAGTGTAAGTGAATCATTCTATTCTTAATTTTTTATTCAACATTTAGAGTGCTTTTAATTTATAGCCTGGAGGAAAGAGTGACTTACTCACTATGTTTACATATCATTAAGCCAGGGGTCCCCAACCCTATGCCCACGGGCACCATGGTGCCCGCAGACCATTTTATGTGTGCCCGCCGCTAACCGAACATGATAAAAAATTATTTATCAGATACTAATAAATTTAATTTTTAAATTTTCTAGTAAATTATTATATTATATTGTAATCAAATTGTAGGGCATACTATACTTTTACAGCATAAAAATATAAACGTTAATTATATTTAAAATTTTTATTTTTGAAATAGATATTTTTTTGTACATTATGTGTATTATTAACAATATCCAACTATAAATTTACATTGAAAAAATAAATGGTGCCCGCCATCTGGTTGAAAAAAATATAGAATATGCTCTTAAGTGCAAAAAGGTTGGGGACCCCTGCATTAAGCTATGTTTAATTTAAAGTTTACCTATTAAATCTTATTTAATTATTGCAATTATGATATTAAAAGAGAAATTCTGTCTCCAACATTGTATAATTGATTATTTAATAATTCTTAAGTATCATATTCCATTTGTGTGATAAATTAATTTTATTCTCAATTACCAGTAATGTTGACAAAAATATGCTCATAAACATCAGAACTCCCAAGAATAGATGGATTCATTCTATTCTTGATCCTTTGTTTACCATTTAGAGTGTTTTTAATTTATAGCCTGGAGATGGTGATTTATTCTCTTTGTTTATATGTATTGAAGTGAATACTTAATAAGAAATCACTATTATTTTCAGAATTTAGGTAGAGAGAGAAAATAATGGATAGTATGATTAAATTTGTTTAGAGAGAAAGAGATCCGGAGAATTAATTAGGCATAAATATAACTTTGATTAGACACTATTAATTTGAAGTTTAAATATAGTGTAACTATAATACAGATACATTAAATTAATTGTGTATGCATGTTTTAATGTGTGTGTGAAAATCTAAAAATTTCCCAAAATTATTTAATAAATGAAAAGTTTTAAGTTTATTTCTAAAAACAGTCTATCAAATAATTTTTCTATTAATTAAATGAAGTTGTTGTTGCAATTTTTAATGTCAATTAAATGTGTTTTTCTAAAGTAAGGCCAATTAATAATTAAGTTGAAGAATGATTGAAAATTGGAGGTGAAAAACAATCTAAACTTTTTTTCAGTTCCATAAAAAGTAAAAAAAAAAAGACTGTAAAGTCTATTGTATTCTATTGAAATATTTGTTATGTCTGTCAAGCGTTGGTGGCCTAGTGGTTAGCATAGCTACCTTCCAAACAGCTGGCCCCACTTCCCATGTTCGCTTCCCATCAACGCATTTGACATATGAAAAAAAAAAGTTTATGTTTTAAAATTATATAAAAGCAGAATATCTTTTGTTCCATTACTTTATGTGACTCTCTATTGGTCAAACTAAAGTTTAAGTGTAAAAAGTTACTTTTCTTAGATTTCTCTATAGAAGAGTTAGATATTGGAAACTTACAAAGTACTAAAAAAACTAAGTGGTCGTTAAATTATTTGTTTAGTTAAACAGAAACCAGGAGTAAAAAATTAGAAGAATTAGAATCTCTTTATCTTTGATTGTTTGTCCCAGCTCTAAAGTTGCATCCTATATATTTCTTAATATACTTAGATACAATTAAAATTTCTCCATTCATCATATAAAAGGATTCACCAAAGTTCGAGAAAACTTAATATTATAGATTTTCTAATTATATTGTTATCTTCTGGAAAAACACTAAAAGATTGTTGACAATATTTAAAATACTCTAAAGTTCAAAGATAATTTACTATACTACTTAAAAGAAAAGTCTACACATATAATCAGAAATTATATCAAATTCAAAAAAAGACATTTAAAAACGACTGTAAAGTATTTATTTATTTTTATCTAACTTTCATAAATAAAGCAAAAACAAATCAATTAAATATTTAAATATATTTAAATCTCAAGAATATAACTTTTCTAACTTTCTCTTTTTATTAGTTTCATTTTGTTAAACAAATTTATTTTTACTTACAATTAAAATATTCATTAGAAAGAGAAAAAGAATATCTACTATAAACAGATTGTTGGTAAACTGGAATAAATGATAGCTTATTTAAATTCTGATTTAGAAAAAATATTCTGCATAGTTGACTCCACTTATTTGAACATTTGAACGGAGTTATTGTGATTAATCTGCCACTTGGGAGCCCAAATATCTCATGATATCTTAAGATCATGGAACTATTTTTAAATAATTAATTGAATTCTAGTATCATTTTTAAAGTTTTAAGACACAAATTTCTAAATGATAAAAAACGTTAATGCATGTTCAAAAAAAAATTATGTTTATTAGCGTTGGTTGGGAGATTGTAGTAATATGGCTGAAAACAAAGGCAATTATAAATTAAAACGATTTTTGAAGTGGTTTTTATAATATAATAACTTATTGTTAAATCTCTTGCAAATGACATATTTATTTTTAAAGATTTTCAATTTTCTGAATAGATATCCAAATGAATACTTATTTTTTTCAACCATCTTATAAATATACATTTTGTTCTATGTGTGCAGAAATCAGTCTTTTCTTGATGTGGATGGTTTTAGACATAGATGCATTGCAAACAGTCATTTAATATCAGAAATTTCCCGACTTTTCATTGGTAGAAGTCAAGATGGAAGCTTATTACATTTTTATTTAATTACACGTTTATATGTAGTTTCCTATTTATATATTTTAAAACTATTATAAAAAGAGAAAATTTCAGTTTTTACATTTTTTTAATAATTCATCATAAAATAATAAATAATTCTGATTTAATCACTATGCAATTTCTTTATACTTATATTAAATTTAATTGATTACTGCCACTAGTTAGCCATTGTGCCTACTGCTATACTTCAGATTATGACAAGACTAATAAACATATAATATTTTAAAAATACTTTAAATACATCTTTTCTGGGAAGAAAGAGTATGTAGCCAAGAGTTAACATATATCTGATCTACTATGAAATATTTTTCAGATCACAGGCTTAAGATTTTCCTTTTAGAAAGTTAGTTAGTTCATAGCTGATTCATCTATATCAAATGTAAGTCAGTAAATGAGATATAATAACAGTTAAGAAGAGGAGGTAAAGGTCTCTTTGGATAGGTTGAAATAAACTTTTTGATTCCCTATGCAAAATTTTAAATAAAGGTGTTTTTTTAATGTTTATAACATGTATTTCAATACATTTTTGAATATAGGATGTCTGTCCATCCCTTGTATATGTATTGTATGAATTATGTCCTGTATATGAGGGTCAGGTTGACTTTAGGTAAAGATGGGTGTGACAAGAATTTTGGCCTCAGGGTGGCCTTTGAGCATTCCATCATCAGATTTTCAATTGGATGGACAGTTGAAGTGTTGGAGTGTAGAGTGGACTGAAGCCTGTCCATTAAAGTATGAAAATTGGTTATCTTAATATATATCTGAGCACTTATTGCATATATATGTGTAGAGATGATAATCTAGACCAACTGATGATTTCTGGTTTAGCATGAAATACATATATTGGTGATTATTTATCTTTTCGACATATATGTGTTCAAGTGTATCAGTGTTATCAGATGGAGTGGAGAGTGGTGGGTCATGTGAAAATCTGTGCTCATATATCCTATATATTACATACATAGATACAGGTATATATTAAACCCGTATTTCAGTTATTAATATATATATATATAAAATTCTAATATCAAAGATTCTGAGATCAAAAAGCCCCATATATATGGTCTTGATTTGCTTTATGATAGTTATATCCCTGATATATGGCAATGCTGTTTTGACTATAATAACAAAAGATATGCTTACAATATGATGCAGCTTTAAGTATTGCAATAAAGATATACCTTACTGAATCCATTTATTGTTACTATTTACTGAGAAAATTATATCCTTTATTAAATACATGCATTCTTACACCCCCAAAAATCTTTAAATTGTTGTAAGCATTTATATATATATATATATATATATCAAGGATTAGTTGTAAACATTTATATACAAACCATGTCATTTTTTAGAAAAATTCTTTTTAGAAAATAATTGTTCTTATATTATACTAATAAATTGACTAGGTATATACATTTTTTAGGTACACATGCTAAAAGAAACAAAATTTATTTTCAAACACAAATATTTATATCCATTTTTTAAATTTGATTTTCAAGCGTTTGGACGCGGTGATAAGAAAACCGATTGAAAGACAAATTATATTTGTCTAAGAAAAGTTTCTTCTTCAAATAATCCATTTTTAAAAGAAAAACTTTATTGAATATATATAGATATTAAATTATTAAACTATTCCCAGAAGGATTTAATTCTATCTGGATTACAAATAGTCTAGACAACAAACAAATAATTATAATTTAGATTATAAGTTATAGTTTTTGCTAATCAATACTGCGTTACCATTTTAATACATTACATATGATAAAAATACACTATAACTTTTTTTTTTTTCGTATATCAAATGCGTTGACCGGAAAGCGAACCCGGGCCTGCTGCTTGGAAGGCAGCTATATCAACGCTTGCTCACTACAAACTATTTTATCATTTAATATAAAAGAACATAATGTTCTATTTATATTTTTGGTTTACGTAGCTGTTGGATATTATAATATACTATTTAGCTCATCTCATATCATGTCATATCAGACATTTAATTCTGGACTAAAAAAAGTCACAATTAAATGAATATATATATATAATAAATAAAATATCCGTTAATTAAAAACAATATTGTAATTATAATTGAAATAATATTTTTAACGGTTTATAAACAATTACAAACAATCTTTAAATCCGCAGAAGTACTTTCAGTTACTTTCTAACCTGCCTCAACTGCCATAAAATTCAAAAACTAAAAGCGGAAGCAAACGTCATCAATTCAAATTCCACGAATCTCGTATTTTAATGTTAGAAGCTTGTCGATTTATTAAATGCATTTTATTCCTGTTTATAAAAATTGCCTCTTTAATTTTTCTTTTACTATGGTTTCTCTCTTCGTGAAGAATTTTCACATTTTCAAAATTAAATTTAAATTTATATTTACATGTTTTTTCATGATCGAAGAAAACTGAAGAAGATATTAAATCACCATTATTTTTATTTTTTACACGCTTATATAACAATTCGTGTTCCTTCAATCTTTTCTCAATGCTGCACCTAGATTCACCTATATATGATAGCATACAATCACAAAAAATTTGATATATGACATTACTTTTTTGCTTGACAGGTATGACATCCTTAGAATTATTAACTAATTTATTAATATTGTTTGGAACGTAGAATGAAACATTAAATACATTCTTATATAAATCCTTAAAAAATTTTACTTGTGGATTTGAAATAAATGGAATAGATATCCATTTTTTATTATTAATCTTCATTTCTTTTAAATTATAATAATTTTTTTTAAATTGACTTAAAGTATTGTTTATTTGTTCCATTTTATAACCAACATCAAGCAATTCCTTGGCAAATATCTCAATATTTTTCAATTTATCACTTTGGTAACGACATAATTTTTCATTCCGAAACAAAAAAGATTTAAAACTTGCCATCTTATGCATCATTGGTACTTTTGATTTAGAATTTATATATCCTCTTTTTTGCAATGGCTTAATTATTAGTTTATAATTTAATATACTGTTGTCTCTTGTGATCATTAAATCTAAATAGTTAATCTTATAGTCCTGGCTTGAAATGGACTATTGAAAAAGAACAGGACTATAAGATTAACTATTTAGATTTAATGATCACAAGAGATAACAGTATATTAAATTATAAATTAATAATTAAGCCATTGCAAAAAAGAGGATATATAAATTGTAAATCAAAAGTACCAATGATGCATAAGATGGCAAGTTTTAAATCTTTTTTGTTTCGGAATGAAAAATTATGTCGTTACCAAAGTGATAAATTGAAAAATATTGAGATATTTGCCAAGGAATTGCTTGATGTTGGTTATAAAATGGAACAAATAAACAATACTTTAAGTCAATTTAAAAAAAATTATTATAATTTAAAAGAAATGAAGATTAATAATAAAAAATGGATATCTATTCCATTTATTTCAAATCCACAAGTAAAATTTTTTAAGGATTTATATAAGAATGTATTTAATGTTTCATTCTACTGTTCCAAACAATATTAATAAATTAGTTAATAATTCTAAGGATGTCATACCTGTCAAGCAAAAAAGTAATGTCATATATCAAATTTTTTGTGATTGTATGCTATCATATATAGGTGAATCTAGGTGCAGCATTGAGAAAAGATTGAAGGAACACGAATTGTTATATAAGCGTGTAAAAAATAAAAATAATGGTGATTTAATATCTTCTTCAGTTTTCTTCGATCATGAAAAAACATGTAAATATAAATTTAAATTTAATTTTGAAAATGTGAAAATTCTTCACGAAGAGAGAAACCATAGTAAAAGAAAAATTAAAGAGGCAATTTTTATAAACAGGAATAAAATGCATTTAATAAATCGACAAGCTTCTAACATTAAAATACGAGATTCGTGGAATTTGAATTGATGACGTTTGCTTCCGCTTTTAGTTTTTGAATTTAATGGCAGTTGAGGCAGGTTAGAAAGTAACCGAAAGTACTTCTGCGGATTTAAAGATTGTTTGTAATTGTTTGTAAACCGTTAAAAATATTATTTCAATTATAATATATATATATATATATATATATATATCTATATATATATATATATATATATATATATAGCTAGATAGCCCATTACATTTGTTAGCAAATACATATCTAACTATTATAATCTAAAGCATAAAAGTTCTACATTAATTTGTGTTAATTATGTGAGTTAAGATGCACTGATTGTAAAAATAAAAAAAATATGATTGTATTATAATGTAGCCTTTGAGACTAGTGAATGAAATGCCATTCTCCTATGAAAACTAAATATAAAATTTATGATTACTTATGTTTGTATTTGAAGTCATCATAGACAACAACTTAAGGATATCCAAATCTTATTAATAATTATTTTAGGCATTTTATAAGTTGATGTACAAATTATATTATTCTTTACTATTAATTTGCTATTTTTTGATATACAATGTAGTGTATTTACGGACTTTATAAATGCCATTTCTTCTACATAATGCTTGATTAGTACAAACAGATATGTCAGTTACATCTTTTGAATCAGATGAAGTAATATCTTCAGCTTATGTCACAAGTGTGAGAAAGTTCATTTCAAAAAAGAATTGGTTAGATTGGGATAGAAACAAAACTTTGAATAGAAAAAATATGTTTATAGATATAATAAACACCTCCATACTTCCCCATTCTTTTTAAATTCATGTAATGAAAGACAAATGACCCCCAAGATGCATTTTGTGTTAAACCAGCACTCATCAGTTGGCCCATATCACTATGTCTCATATACATCTTTATTATATGATGAGTACAGTATTTATCTAGAGTAAATTGTTACATTTTCATTTACCACTGTCAAACTTCCCCCACTCACAACCTTGACACCATCCATTTCAGACAAATACAATAATGATTATTACTAATCATTTTTGAAACTAGAGATTATCTTTAGCACAGATATAAACTTTAAACCTCAGTTAAAGATTAATATATCTGATTTTTATTTTTTATTTTACACACAATAAAAGTCAAATATATTAATCTTTAACTGAGGTTTAAAATTTATATCTGTGCTAGAGATAATTTCTAGTTTCAAAAATGATTAGTAATAATCATTACTGTATTTGTCTGAAATAGATGGCGTCAAGGTTGTATGTGGGTGAAGTTTGACAGTGGTAAATGAAAATATAACAAAAAATATTTTATCTCAATGCAGTTGTGTGTATATTAATTATACAAAAAGAAAGATACAACCTTGTCTAGAATGAATAGACTCTTCAAAATATATGAATAGTTAAATGTATTTAGGAATTTTATATTAATATCTTTTATATAGATATACAAAGCATATTTCAATGAAAAGATTGCTGATTCTCTCTCCAAATAGTCTGTGGTACCATTTCTAAAGCAACATGTTATGTAGTGACATGATCATAAAATTTTATGCTGCTAGAATGTCTAAATTATGAGTTATGACATGAAATGTGGTAGTGCTTTCATATCTTAACTCATGATAGAACAAACACCAATATTAAATTTTGTTTAAATTGAAAAAAAAACTGCTACAAAATATTTAAAATGGTTAAGATTATGTATGGCAGTGAAGCCATTAGTCACAAGATTGTTTACAAGTAGTTTGCAAGATTTTATGCTGGCAGGGAGAGCACTAAAGACTATTGATAAAAATATGAAACACAGTGTCACATTTCATATCATAATTCATGATTATGAGATTCTAGCTTCTTAAATTTTTTTTGTAGGGAATAGCAAAACTATATTACTACATAATACACATTCAAAATGGCACTGCAGGCTTCTTGAAGAAAACCAGTCATCTTTTGATTGGGCCATATTTTTATTACAAAGCTAGTTTGTCTATTAATTTGACCAATTTGTTTAGCATCAAATATATTTGATCAGTCATTAATACGACTACTGGAATATAATATTTTTCTTGATTATTTGATCAGACTAAATCTTTGACAATAAATGAAGAAGGAAGAAATAAGAATTTATTGATACGATTTCAAAGGAGTTGAAATTAGAATAATACCACTGGATTAGATTTTGGACAACATTAATAGTTTAAGTGATTAGAGTTTTTGTTTAAGGAACATAAACAATTAGCATAGTACAAAAAATACATCAAATTAGAAATTGTCAAGTCACTGTCATAGAGAATGATTGTTCATCTTGAATTCTTATATCGAAAATTGATGGAAATACAGTATGGTGTATTAGGGCATTTTAAAAAAGTTTTATTAGCTTAGCAATTTAGTAATTTTTTTTTTCTAAAAAAAGTTTGTCAGCCGGATGGTTTATGAAAGACCGCTTCCTGTCTTGTTTTATAGTAAACATTTTGTATCATTAATTGGAACTCTCCAAAACTTCTGTTCTTAAGAAAAATACTTTATAATAAAAAAAGGATGCTATATAAAAGTAACACTATGTTTAACAATTTGAATATTTTGTTATCTGATAGGCTGCAAATTAAAATATTTCGCAAATGTCAAAATAATATATAGAAATTCGAAATTAGCTTTATAAAGTAAAAAATAAATAATTCACACATATACTTATCTTCTTCCTTACAAAACTTGATTTATTACCTAAACTATTATTCCATAACGTAAAATAATAATTCAAGTAATAGATCAAGTATTGTAAAGAAGATATATATGTGTTTGAATTATTTGGTTATTGAAATTAGTGGACTATTTTTTTAAAAAAAAGATTGTGTTTGTGCATAATAAGCTTTAAGAAGTAATGTGATCAATTTAGGATCTTCATACTTTTTATCCAAAATGCTTTAGAAGATCCTATTCTTATCTTTTCAAAAGTTTTATCTTGTGCTTTGGATTGATATTATTTCAAGTGCTCAATAAACCAGTGTTGAATTGTTAATCTAATTATTATATAATATTGAACACAGAGAAAAATTTATACTTATATAAAAATATACATATATCTGATTTCATTTTCAAAAAACTTGATTAATCTATTTTATTGAGATTTTCTGTTAAAATAAAAAAGAATGAAAATGTTAATTGTTGAAAGAAATTTTTTTTCAAAGTACTTTTTTTAATTTTGAAGTTTTTGTATTTCCTTATTTTTTAAATGCATGGATCTAACTAGACCTCACCACTAGAGTTTTCATAAGAAGTATATTCTTGGGTTTTCCAAAAAGAAGAATCCAAATAGTATTGGTGACTTTATTAAATAAAATCACATGACCTTTTTTTGTTGTTTGAATAATAGATTGAATGTGGAACTTTATAAGCAATATAAAACTTAAAGGCAGTTCAATGACTTGTAGGAAAAAATAAAAATGTTTGGAAGATTAAACTGCAAAGGAGAGGTAGATATGTGCTGATGGTAGTCATTTTGGAGTTTTTTTTAGATTATTAAATGCAACATATAGACTTGAAAGGCAATATGATGATTCTATTAAGTCTATGGATAACAATATTAATTTTGAATAGTTAACTGTTGCAATTTACCATATTAAGAACAGAAAATTTTATGTTAATGTTATAATTACTTCCAGCAACTTAATTGCATTTGAATTAAAATTGTTTGCCAAATGAATTGTATGAAAGTATTATTTAAAAATTAGAATAGAAATACCATCAATTCAATCAATGTGGATATATATTTTTTGCTTTTTGGATGCTATGTATGTATATTTATTAGATTAGGCATGCAAATAAATATATAGTAATATATTTTTTAAAAAAGGTTTTTCTAATGATCTCAAATATGGTTTGTGTGTGTGAGGAGGGGGGAGAAGCCCATTTGATATTAACAATTCAAAAACATGGTAGAAAGATGTAAAATTGATTGTTTCATTGGAATTATACCTAACAATAGAATATAATGAGCAGTTACATTTACACAAGATGTGGAAATATTCCAGTCAGAAAAATTGCTGCAGAATAACAAAAAAGATCAGTATGATATTTTGAATTATTTATGTTTTATGGATTAGTTTGTACAGCCATACAAAACTAATCTTTAATGTTTCAATATTTTTTTTGTCTTTTTATTACTTCTGGAGTTAAAATATCCAAATTTATTTATTTATGCCATTCAACAGTAAATCATAATTGTGTCTAAACATTGACAACATTAGTTCATTTGTCACAAATATATAGAATGCCTATTAAGTTCTATTGTGTGAATATGCTATCAGTTATAAATATAATCATTGATATATTTATTATGACTTGATAATACATGCATTAAATTTTACAGACCTATGTTGTGCATGTTACTAGTACTTATGCTGCAGATAAAAAATGTCCACAAATTTTCATTTATTTGACAGCTATATATGGACTTACTTGTATATGTACAAAAAAGTTTTAATTTATATTAAAATATATTGTTCACATGATGATCTGAGGTGCAAATTTAATAAAGTTTTGTGAATTTTTCAGATATTAACATTTTTTCTGAGAAAGATGAACATTTTAAAAATAGTTTGGTATATAGTCAACTTTCCTTAACTATTTTTATTTTACATTGGTTATTAAATGAATATATTGTAATGGGATGGGGTAATACAAAAAAAAAAATGAACTAGATGATGGCAAATCAGCACCCACCCCAGTCAATTTAAAATGGAAATATCAATAATTTACAAAAGTATATATAAGTTATGGTAATATTGTATTTTATAAGAGCATGATGTTAGAAAATCTCTGAGAGATCACTGAGAGATCAGAATAGCAACTAAAGGCATACTTAATCATCAACCAGTATTATAAAGTAAAAATAATTATAAGTAATACTCAAAATAATAACCATTTATCCTGAATGATCAATCAAACTACACTAGAATAAAATCAAAAGTCTATCTTGTGGCTGGATTTAAACAATAAAAAATATAAATCAACAGTCAACCTTGTGACTGGATTGGCAATGGGTCTTCTGTAGACCAGGCTAACTATTGAGCCTTTGCCACCTTGGGACATTTGTTTAACCATTAATTTGGAAGCACAAACTAAGTGTGGATCCATCAGAATACATAACTAGAAAAATGTAAACAATAATGCTGGGATATTAAAACATGCTGACCATCATCAATGCTCTGGCCATTTAAGTACCATTAATGTACTGGCCAACTATAAATTTAAAATTTTAATAGGACTAAACTAAAATTAAAGGCAGTGCATGAGCTTTAAAGAATATAATCTTATGCGCCAACCAGGATAATGATGATTGATCATTGCTGGTTGCCCCAAAAGCACTAATATACATCCCCATTTATATATTCATCCTGTGCATGATTTTAGCTCAGAGAATCTAAGCTCTATTACTAATATGTGACCAAGAGATGATGCAAACAATTTTTTAATAAATAAATAAGTTTATTAATAACAATAAAAAATGGTATTATGGCTCTTCATATATCAATTAAGCATTCTGATTTCGATTACTATACAATAAAAAAAATATCACATTTATAATTTACAAAATTACTATACAAAATTTAAATTATTACATTGATTTACATGATTAATACATTAGGTTTACTTAAAACCCATTCAGCACACAGGCGTGTGGCTTGATACAAAATAAACATGTTTAAATTGACATTTAATGAGAAACAAGTGATTAAAATTTTACATCTGTCTATCTGACACACATTGGTATTTGTCATACAATTGACAGATATATGCACACATACATGCGTGTGCGTCAGATTTCTGAACATATTTAACTTGTTACATACAAATAATAAATGGTTAAACTTTTTAACTTATATTTTTAATAAAACCATACCTATACTAGGATTATTAAAACACATATATCGAATTGCACGTATTCTTAACATAACAAATTTAATTTTGTCAAAACAATAAAAAAAAAACCTTAATTTTTACAATTACAAAATTCACTTTGAATATATATAAAATTTACATACTTGTTATGATAATAAAAGCTATTTTCACAATTATTCTTTGTTGTAAATATATAAATTCCTTTCCTTATTTTATAATAAGTTCCACTTTTTGTTGATTAGTTTCTTAAAATAAATAAATACTATCAACTTTTTTTTTCTTTTAAAACATAAAGTCAATTTTTTTTTGACAAGTCACTTTTGATTGTTGATTAATTAATTATCGACGCTTTTAAATTTAAATTATAGAATCATCGATTATTTTTTTAAAAATAAATTTTAAAACAAGCAAAACTCTCCATACAGTAGTGCCACTCAATGCCAACCAGAGTAATCAATGAATGCCAGAAGACTTGTGCATAAAATCCATATCTAGTGCCTACTCAGCCAATATCCCCAGACTAGTTTCTGGCTTGTGGCCTTTGTCAATGAGGAGCCTTGGATCTGAGAGCACTCACTGATGAAGGCCACAAGCCAGAAACTAGTCTGGAGATATTGGATGAGTAGGCACTAGATAGAGATTTTATGCACAAGCCTTCTGGAATTCATTGATTACTCTGGTTGGCACTGAGTGGCACTACTGTATGGAGAGTTTTTCCTGTTTTAATAACAGTAATGTGCTAGCATAAGAAATAGTAATCATGTGATATTCAGTGGTTTAAAATAAATTTTGTTTAAAATTATTAATATCATTTTTTCCATCTCTCTCTCTCCATTCATAAGCGATGTGTAGTCAGTCTCATGTGAAGAACTAGCCATGGGTCAAGTGCTTGAAACATGTTAGTGCCATCTCATGGGTTCCAATCTAAGAATTGGATGGCACCCTGGGTTTTAAATCCATTATAAATTTTCCCATGGGATGTTTCATGTTTCATGCAGCCAGTGAGTTACTTCGGTCTGGAAAGGTGACTGTAGATTTAATATTTTATTAAGTTGCGGTCTGATCGGGAGTATGATTGATATTTAAGTATTAATCATATTTACTCTCCTGCTTGAGTAATGGGTTTTTAAAAAGTCCTTTTGCAAAATAATATGATTTTATAAAAGTAGAATAAATATTTAGAAAGTTTTTAAAATTAAAAAGTTCAAGTTTAAGAAAGTTGTAAAAGTTGAAAAGTATGAAACACACATGCATGCGCATGCACACACACACACACACATATATATATATATTGAACCAGGTCTGAGTAAGAGAAGATGGGTATTATTTAACTGAATTTAAATATATTTTATAATTATAATAACTTTTGGAGTCTCAACATCAATAAATTTTAATATCTGGTTTGCAACTACAAGAATGGATCAGCTCTTTAAATAGAGGGGAGCATATCATTGATAGCATAGCCATCAATGATACCCACAATCAGATAAAGCTATACAAAGCATAACATGACCATATTTGCTGACCATGGCTCAACCTCAAATCTAGATTCAAACCCCTGCCATCCAAAGTATTTTATTTGTTTTGATGATCAACCTCAAGCACCAGCTAACCATAGGTTATATAATCAGCATGCTCCAGACAACAGGCATACAATCCAGAGCTTGAAATATCCCATACTCAGTTGTAAAGGGGGGGGGATCTTTGGCATGTTTACAAAACACATATAATTATTTAAAGAAAATTTATTGATGATGCAGTTATAAGAGAGACAGAGAAAGAATCGACCAAGTAACAATAAAGCAAAACAATATTTATTTTATATACAAGAAATATTAAAGATTACTTTAGGATATAGTTACAATAGTTATACCAGCAGGTATTTTTCCAGTGGGCACACTTTTATATAAGAGACTATGGAACTCTATCCCAGTATGTTGGATGGGTCCAGAATTTTTTATTGGATCCTTATCCTAGAAATAAGGGAATCTACTTTTCTCCCTGTTTCATGCCCATTACGGGTCTTCAGTGCACATAGCGACAGCCTACACATCTTCCTCAACCTTTATCTATACACTTCCCCTGTAACCCAATCAATCAAATGCAACCTACGCTTACATAAGTTTATTTGACAAAATTTTATTTATTTTCATTATAGATTTCATTTTATTTATTATAGGCTTATTCATTTTACTTTTAACTTTTATTGACATATATTGCTACTCAAAAATTCTTATTTTATCTTATTTATTTAACTCTATTTTATTTCCATTATCGATTCTTAAAAAAAGTTTTTTTATATTATTTATTTAACTTTTACTTTTTTTTTGTCTATTATAATATTTTTTTATTATTAAAAATAAAATTTATTATTAACAAAATATATACATTGATAAAATAAATCTGAAAAGAAAAGACTTTGAAATAATCAATCAACATCTGTAAGATTATGAAGTAACCGTATTTATATATTAGTTCTCAAAAAATTATTTATTTCAATTATTTAACTTTGTTTTTATTAACGTATACTGATTCTAAAAAAAAAAATTCTTTTACTTTATTTTACTACCAATATTAATTCTCAAAAAAAAAAACCAACATTTTATTTTATTTATTCAACTTTATTTATTTCACTTTATTTCCATTAACCTCAACACACACACACATACACAAAACATTTTATTTTATTAACATTATTTCCATTCTTCACGTAATCTAGGTATTTATTTATTTGTCGTTACTTACAAGTCCATCCAATTATTGTAGCTTTTCTTAATGTTTGTCAGATGGTTTTTTTTAGATTTCTTACATATCTGTACAGACCAAGAAATTGTGATCTACTATGTGACCTGGCTTGGTGTTCCGGGTGGTTTGTTTCTGGATCACAGTTAGTACATCGATCATCTCCCTTTCTAGGATTATACAATTTTCTTTTGTCCCAAACATTTTTATCCCCGCTGTAGTTTACAATATTTACATTTTTATTTTTTTCAGAGTTTAGATTTCTTTTTTTGGCTACATAATCTAGCCTCATGCTGACGAATGCTTTAAGTAACTGGGCCATTTTCTTGACCACTTTCCTTTCAGCACATATTTTTATTTGTATAAATTTCTTTCTATTAGCAGGGCTATTCTTTGAATGCACATACATATCTGCATTTTTCTGTTTTATATTCTCAATACTTATTTTCTAGTTCAGGTTTATTTACCGTATTCAACCTTATTAATTTCGCATACTTATTTATGCTTTCCTATTTATTTTTAATTTTATCTAATTTATTTTTTAAGTATTTTGTACTCATTTCCATACTTTCCTTTTTCTGTTTATTTTCCAATCTATATATTCTCTCAATTAGCTTATCCATATCTATTCTTATGTCTTCTATTATTTCCCTATCATCTCATCATGTTATAATCATTTCTAACATCCACCATTCTATTTTTTTCTCAGCATTTCTGTCTGTCTCTCCATTTCCCTCCTCACATTCTTCTATCTCTATATTTTGATCTTTAATTGGATACTCATTCTTTTTCTTTAAAGCAACTTAAATCGAATGAAGTATTTGACCACCTCCAAACCCTTTAGTCCTTTCTAATTTCCACTTGCCCATCAATACCTCCCCCATATATATGTTTATTACTTATTTTCACAACATGTGAAATGAAACCTTGTAAATAGTAAGATGCTTTCAAATAAAACTGATAAAGCTGTTGTTTGAAAATGTCTGTTAAGTATAGCATACAGTAATATATGTGAAAAATAACAAATATGGTATAAATAGGTTAAAAACAAACAGCTAGAACAGTCTAGTCTATTCCAAGCATTAACTCAAGAAGAAACGTGTCTGTAATCCCATGAAAAGAAGAGAGAAAGCACTGGTTAAAACAGTTTTCCACTGTAGTGTGAATCACCTTGCCTTGCTGATGTTAAAAATATTTTTCAATATTAAAATCCTCCACAATAAGTAGGACATTAACTAGCAGAAGACTACCTATCTAGCTTGTGTGTCTAGGAAATCAACAACCACACTAGTCAGAACACCTAGAATGATGCAATCAGATTCAAAATCTAATACTAAAGTTTTCTAAAATCAGTTATTGCCTGCTTTAATCATGCTATGAGGAAAGAAGTAGACTGTGTCATATAACCTATCTATACCTACTGTATATTCTATCTAAAGTATCCAATACCAAAGAAGGCCAACTATATTCTTGATAAACTAATTAAGACATTCATAAATATAATAAAAGAATGATAGCTGTGGAAAACTATGATTTTAAAATTTTCAAACTTTACACTTGGCAAAATTATATCAATATTCTAAGGCCTTAAGTTTATAATATCATTAATAATTATTATTTTTATTAACTTTACAGTTTTGTATTGTATTTATTATACTTAGTAATAGTTGCAAATACATAAGCAACAAGTTTATATATCTATTGTTAACTAATTATTATTAGTCACTTTAGTTTGAGTTCACTTATTGAATTCATTCTGAACATTATACTATTAATATCCACAACCCTCAGAATTCATGCAATCCACTGGTGGATATGCAGAAAAGTAATAATTTATATATGATGATGTGGGCATTAATAAGTTTTCCAAAAATAAACTCTCTTTAGAAGGTTTGATGAATTATGTTTAATTTTTTTAATATTGAAACTAGAAAAACAAATTAAAAATACTTTTGGGACTATTTGTACTTAGTTTAATCTTTAGTGCTAGGTAATAAGTCATCATCATCACACATTTAATTAATATTATTGTATATATTTGAATTTAACCATATTTATTTGAATGTATATTAAACATTTTAGAACCATTTATTTTTATTCACCTCATATTCCATTATATTTGATGCATTCAAAATATTATAAGATATATATATATAGTGAATAATATATATATATATATATATATATATTATTCACTATATATATATATATATATATATATATATATGAATATATATATATATATATATATATATACACACACACACCAGATGTATCCAACCTAAATAGGTCATGTTTTTTTAAATTGGTTGCTTTAACAATTTTTTTTCAAATTTTAATGTAAATTAAACAAAAGATTTTAATATTATATAAACAAATGTGAGAATTTTAAATTGGCCTGAAAGTCATCATTTTGACTTTAATTACACACTAATCAAAACTAATTGGTGAGTGGTGTTTAGTATGAAGCTAAAGAGAAGTTTAACTTTAGAGTCAATATATTAATATACACTAAGCACTTTTGAAAGCTTATGCTTTAATATTCATGTTCCAGCTGTGAATATAAAAGAACAAACTTTTGAAAGTGCTCAGTGTATATTATTACATCAACTCTAAATCTTAGGCTTCTCTTCAGCTGTGTACTAGCACATCATTCACCAACTATTTTAGTTAAAGTGAAGTATAATAATAAACTCTTATTAATCAAAAACTAAATATAAATACAGTACTATAGCATCTAATTTTTTCCCTCACTAAATATCAGATTTCAAACATGAATTTATGTATTGTATTCATATTTTCTTCATGATTTAAATATTATACCTTTGTAGTTAAAAGCACATATATTGTTTTTTTGAGCATTTTTTATTATTCACATAGATGTAACATTTTTTTTAATTGTTGTGAATTTGACACATGACAATGATTGTGAATCTAACATATGACAACCTTATGAACAAACATACATATTCACCAATTAGACAACAGAGAAAATAGGGATTATATAAATGAGAGATATATATTTAAGTACATGTATATGTATTTTATGCTGAACCAGCATTCATCAGTTGGTCCAGATTATAATCTCCCACACATATATACAATCAGTGCTCAGTTTATATTAAGATAGCAAATCTTTCAAACTTTAATGGCCAGGCTTCAATCTTCTCCACCCTCCATCTTTTCAGCCATCCATATCATTGAAAATCTGATGATGCAACACACTGATGCCAATATTACTGTCATAGCCATGTTGATTTTAAGCCACTCTGACCCTTCACACATAGGACCTTAATATGTCCATTTAAATACACAGAAGAATAGGCAGAATACAGGCTGAATATGTAATATTTAAATACAAATATATTGTCTATACTGAACTTAATGTAATTAGAAGGGATTTGGACACAGACTTTGAAGCTTCCTACAGCTATACACTCCACCTTATACTGCTGATACACATTACCACATACATGTGAAGAAGATAAATGATTTCCAATATACATATTTTATGCCAAAGAAGAACTCATCAGCTGGTCCAGATTATCTTACACACACACACACACACACACACACACACACACACACACACACACACATATATATATATATATATACAACTAATGCTCAGTGTATATTAAGATAACAACATGGATGGCTGAACAATTGGAAATTGGAGAAGATTAAAGCCTGTCCATTAAAGTTTGAAGATTTTCTATCTTAATGTAAACTGAGCACTAATCCTATATAGGTCTGGGAGATGATGACCTAGAACAACTGATGAGTGCTGGTTCATTATGAAATCATTTACCTTTTTCACATGTATGTGATCATGTGTATCAGTTATATAAGATGGAATGGATAGCTGTAAGAAACTTGAAAGTCTGAGTTCAAATCCTTTTTAATTACATTAATTTCAGCATAGACAATATATTTGTATTTAAATATTAAATAATGTTAGGGAAATTTATTCTTTCTTTCATACATTTCATTCTGCATTCCTTCTTGATGATATAAACATATATCATTACTATTTGATATGGAATGTGCAATCTATTTTACTTTTCTATAAAACGTTTGTTTCAGATTATAATTAAATACTTGATAAGTACATTTATTACAAAACTTTCATTTCAAATATATTTGCATATTTCCAATTCTCTGAACCAAATTTAATTCTATAATTAATTTAATCAAACTTACATTTGCATTAATAATTTGATCAAATAGATCTTTTTGTCTTTTTAAAAAAGCCACAACATAACTTTATTTTTTTAATATTTTGCTTTCAACTCATAGGTTTTTTAACATTTCCTAGGATTCTCAATCAAATCATTTATATGATTTGAGAAATTTCTATTTTTATTCTTTTTATTTCTCATTCCAGTCCACCAAATATTTGCATTAAACTGGTGCAAACGTTTTTGAGAAATGAGATTACTCTATTGTATTTTTTTTTACCGATGTTAGTACTTTGCAGTTTAGTCAAATCACTCCAAATATTTTTCAAAATTTAGCAGTATTCTGACTTATGCTCCAAAGTTTTAATTACTATCAAATTGCTTTTACTAAATGTTTTTTTATACACTACAAATCTAATGCAAAATAAATTATACTCATTGATTTTTTTTTCTATTAACTTGTCTTAATATTTATCTAGGATTTATTATATTATAATGATTTTAAATGAAACTTATGTTTTCGATTGACTCTAATTCAATGATTTTTAGAAATGATTTGTAATGATCTAAATAATGATTTCATAAGGAACTGATAAAAGACTGTTAAATCTCCAATTTCTAATACTGTTTTTTTTTTACCTTGCTTAAAATTCAGTACCATTAGTACGTCCTTCCGACCACCTGGTAGATCCTTACCATGCATCCAACAACTTTTTTACTTTTATTTGCTTCAATTTCAATGTTTATAACGATCTATCATTTTCTAAACCATTTTCACTTTTTACATAATTACTTTCTTAAACTCGCTTTTAAAATACTTCACACTTCCAAAAAAATTGTTTTATGCTAGCTACTTTATTGTCTTGTTTTATTATTATTATTTGTAGAATTCTTTCTCATAATGTATGACATTAGATTATTTTTTTAATAACAGTGCAATATCAATGTTACCTCTTATTGGTGAAATAATTTTTCAATACCCAAAAATCACTTTGTATCTTACGAGTCTATTATTCTCTTCTATAATAATCTTTGCAATTTTATGACTGAATTGTTCATATTTAAATATTCCAATTAAACTCAACTATTAGTAATAGCATGCTGGTTAGTATATGCATAACGTTTTGAGGCAGAATGGCTCAGTTGGTTAGAGCATTACCTTAAAATTCAATATTCAAGAATCTATATGGTTAATTCCCATGCTAGTACTGTCACTGATCAGATCAGCAACTCCTGAGAAAGAGGAGAATAATATCTCTCAAAACTTTGTGCATATAGTGACCTGTGTAGTATAACTAACAGTTTAATGTAATTGGAATATTTAAATAAAGTTAAATTTAAAAGAAAGTTTTATATCATTATTCTACTATTTTACAGAATTCCATATATTTGTTTTTCTAATGGATTATTTTTAAATATTTTTCTAGTTCATATTTTTTTCATACATTGCATTGTTTGATTTTAATAGAAAATTTAATGGAAAGTTGGTGTTTTTATGTTCCTATTTTTATATAATTACTGTCAGCAAGGTATTTGTCTTTTTATTGACCCCATTCAAATATTAACTATTTAAAATGATATTAATATTTTAAAATGATTTGTAATTCTAACTTAAATTTGCTGGAATATTTCCCAAAGTTTCAAGGATATCAATTGCCAATACTGTATATCAAAACAGGCAAAACTCACTATATGTATTGCTACTCACAGTTTTGCCTGTTTTAATAATAGTTATAAGCAAGCATAAGAAATGGTGATCATGTGATGTTTATTGGTTTAAATACTGCATACCGTAATAGTCTTTACTTATTTTTACAGTTAACATATATTTTATGTTTCAGTAATCTGTAATAATTTTCTGTTGACATACTTTCAATTAATTAAAATATAATCCAATTCTTCTGTTACCTTCTTTGGTTGCTTTTCAAACAATTTTTTAAAGAAAAATTACAGTACTATTTTTCACTAAGCTCACAAGTTTATTTCTTTGTTAATACTATTTACCTTCATAGGTTTTGCCTTAATTTTGGACTCAACATATATTAAGTGTCATTAATCTGTAATTATTTTTCTTGAAATATATTTTTACTAGTCAAAATGTAATTCACTTTGTTCTACTCTTTTTGGTTGTGTTTTGATTTTTTTTTAAAAAAAAAATGCAATGTACCACTTTATTTTTTTCAAAAATCTCACAAGTTTATGTGTCCTCTCATATTTGTCTCTATATTTGAATTTATCCACAATTTTTTCATTTTCCAAGTATTTTCAAATTGAGCATCAAAATGTCCATGACAATTTTAAAACCTTTTGTCATTTCAAAAGTATTTTGTATATTTGAATGACAACTGGTTGACAAATAAATTTAAATTATCTGCATTTGATATTTTTTTATTTATTAAGTTGAATAAATAATGTTATCATCTTAGTCAATATACTTCCAATCAAGCAAGATGCTGGTCATTTATCATTGCTTTATGATGAACCATTATTTAGATGTATAAGCCACTATCTATGTCTTTATAGTAAACACATGACTATTTTTCATATCAATTAACTTTTCAATTTTCTTTAATTTTCCAAAATTTTACAAAGCATCATTTATTATTAAATATTTATTTTCTAATTTATGATATTTATCATAATCTATGAATTCTTAACACCTTTTCACTAGGATATTTAGGTCATTGTCAAAAAAAAAAGAAGAAATCACCATAATATAGTTTTGTCTAATGAGTATAAATGAAAATGTATGCCATTTTTCTTCCCCCCCCCCCATGAATTCTACTCTCAAGAAAATCCAATCAATATTAGATATGCACTATCAAGAATTTAAAAAAAGAAATAATATGTTTTCTTGATCTTAAACCTAAAAATGAAAGACACCAAACTCATTAGCATGATCAATACAGCATGTCAAATGTTCATTGTCAAGTATTCAATCACTGATAATAAGCTGATAGATTTTAATGCGTTTATTAACCATTTGCTTTTATTCTGTGCTTATCTATTTTAGAATTCTATCTGAATAAATCAATTGGTTTACATATATAAATATGCATAAATTAATTCATTTAGAAATACATTTAAACAATCAGAAATAGTATCCTTTTCAAGTAAAATACATAAAACATTCATTCTGTGACTGCTTCATATGCTATGATTGGAAAAAAACCAGTTTTTAGGTTGTTTACACTCACACACATACAATTTTAGGTGCTGATATAGTATGCACTTGATAGCATTTTGAATTTTATAACTCATCCAAAATCTCCACTGACACATTCAAGTGATAAATGACATCGATTATCAATATGTAGTTTCAAAAAAAGATGGTTACAAAATTGTAAATTTCATCATTAATTTAAAAATAAAAATTCAAAGTTTGCAATTGACATCAAGTATTTAATAAATCAAACTGCTAATTTTGATTAATATTTAACATTTAATAAAAAATAAAAATCAAATAATGTGAGTAAATACTTTGAATTACCATAGGTTATCACAATTTTTATAAATCTTTTAAAAATCAAAATGGAATTTATGTTTGTTATAAGCCTAAGAAATTAAAAGGCAATTTACGTTTTCTACTTTAAAAAAAAAACCCAATTAACCTACTTTTCATTAATATGGCAAAAGATTATAACTTATAAAATTATTTTTACAAATAATAGGATTTTAGTTTTTTCTTATTAGAAGCTCTTTGTTCAGTACTGTTGATCACTTAAAAAGGTTTTTAAATTTTTTTAAAAAATACACCTGGGTCTCGTTTTATGCAGATTATTTTAATGCAATTTTGAAGTTATGCGATTCATGTTTCTTCTTAATATCTTTCATATTTCACTATATTTATTAGATATCAAGAAATTTAAATTATTAATAATTTATTTTGACTTGAAATACTTTTTTTTCAAAAATATAATGTTATATTAGCAGCTAACTTGAATATGGCCTGAAGCTGTATTTAGAATCTTAGCTTCTATGTAAATAACCTACTTATACTAATGAGTAAATAATAATAATAGATTTATATGTATGTATAAAAATATCACAATAAATATTCAAAAATTTTAAACTTTTAAAAACGTATTTTGTTAGATATTAACAGAGATAAATATTTTTTTAGATTTTTAAAATAAATAATAACGAAGATTTTATTGATTTTATAAACTGAAAATAACCTTTCTAATGATAATGTATAATCTTTTTGTTTTGATTGTTAATCTCATTTTTTAAATATATAAACAGAAAACCATTAACACAGCACAAGACTGAAAGTGGTGTTGTACATCAATCAGAAATATTTGTACAAAAGATGGGATGATTGTGTTAGGAAAATTGTTGAGTGTTCTAGTGGTAAGGAATGGGATAAAAGAATAGATTTATTAATAAAGAATAGGGAGTTAGAGAGATGGAGAACTAGTATGGAGAGTAAAAAGAATTTAAATACATATAGAAATATAGAATATTAGGTGCGAGTTAATATATGATAATAGTAAGGAAAGTAGTTTATTGTTTAAGGCTTGAATGCGATCTTTAGCAACAAAAGAATATACATGTAAGTGAAAAATATGGGTGATTTAGTCTGTAAATTATGTAAGGAAGGAATAAAAAATATTAGGCATCAGTTAATTGAATGTAAATGCTTGAAAACAGAAAGCGCACATACAATGAAGTTATGGAAGAATAAATATGAAAAAAGTGATTATACAGAAAATGGATTATTGGTTTTTATGCTGGGTTTGGGAAAAGATAAGGGGGATTTAGATATAAAGGCCATAGAGCTGACAAAGATTATGTTGTGGAAATCGGATGGAACAGAATATGGGAAGACTTAGACTGGGGAATGGAAAATAAAGTGGCTAACAGGTTTCTCTGGGCATAATTGTTGAGAGATTCTTGACTCCATTTAAGGAGAAGCTACAGTACCTCACATCAACATCAATCTGATTTATCACCAGTTCACAAACAAATGCATATTGTCAAATAGCGGTAATGTTTAAAATATGTAGCAAAAAAAGTTTGTCTTGTATTAATTTTTTTCAAATATTTGAAATTTTTTTTAGTCATACTTTATTTCCTTATTTTTTTAATGCAAATTTTAAATAATTTTTCCTTGTTGCTTTGCTTTTATGAAAATTTCAGAACCTATCCCCCATTTTTTAAGGTAAGTTAAGTCTATTTTTGTGCAATTTCTTTTGTGCGTGTTTTCTGAGGAACCTATCTACTGCATAAAATGAGACACAGGTCTAATATAAACTCCATAATCTTATTAATATTATTTTTAGTAGTTAGATAATATGTATTTAAGTGGTAGATGCACTTGTTTTGACTGAAAACTAGTTTAGGATTTTTTTTTCAATACTTTGTTTCTTAACTGGAAGTAAAGAACATGGATTAATTTAAATTGGCTAGATGATTACAAAAACATTAAATTTAAAAATAAAATACAATTCTTATATAATATGACCTTCATAATAGGTATGCTTGTTGATAATCAATGCCATTTATCGCTTGAAGGTGTCAGCAGGGATTTTGGGTGAGTTATAAAAATTGGCACACAATTTGATTTCCACTTAATTGTTTATTTGTAAAAACTTTGCATACATATGTTAGTATCTCAGGAATAATGTGTTATTCTTTTCAAATCAGTTTTCTGCTAATTAATGTATGTATGCCAAGTTATGACATATATATAAATTTTTATACATAATAAAATAAAACAAGAGTTAATATTATAGAATTTAATGTATTTATATTGCACATATAAATAAATATTAGCTAAAATTCTGTGCAATATTATAGGAATTATAGTATTACATAAAAGATTAATCTTTCATTTCATATCGCATTGCATATCTGATTATATTAAATGCCAAATGACCACACAATATATTGAATGCTATAATCTAATACAGTCTTATTTTCCTTCAATCTAAAATAGATATTATCCTACAAATAATATATTATTCCTATGCTATTTTATGCATTTGTCGAATTTACTTTATTTTCATTTTTCTATTTATGTTTAAATTATTAATATGATAATTAAACAAATTACTAGATGATAATTTCTTAGTGTTTAACGTCTAAAGCTAAAAAGTTTTGAAGTGAGTTATTACAGTGCAGGTGTGAACTATATTGGATTTTCATGTATAATTAGATCTAAATTATGGTAAAGATTTTGTAAAAATGTTAAAAAGTAATTTTCGAAAAGAAGTGATTTGATGCTTACTTTGTCTTTTTTAAAAGTAATTTTATAAATTTGAAGTTGACATAATGGTATTTAAAACGAAAAAAAAAAAACTTAGTTTTTATTATTGGAATGAATAAACTGCTTTTCATTATTTTGTAAAACGCTCAGCATTTAATAACGTTGACATTTTAACAAAATTTTTAGGAATTCCACAAAATGAGACTAATAAATTGACGTAAAATTGTATTAGTAAAAATCACACTTTAAGTAAAACTTCAGAAAGTTTTACTTATTAACATCATATAATCAAGTTTATTTGAAGTTTTACATACAATATTTTTTTAAAAAATAAATAAATTTAACACCCATATATATATAAATTCGATATATAATTTTTATATTAACTTAAATACAGGCTTATTATATACCTGTATTAATTAATATATGTAATATATTGTATAAGGTATATGAGCACAGACTTTCACACGACTCATCATTCTCCACTCATACCCTTCAACACATATATGTTGAAAAGATAAATAATCACCAATATTCATATTTCGTGCTAAAACAGCAATCATCAGTTAGTCTAGATTATCACATCTACACATATATGCAATAAGTGCTCATACTTTAATGGACAGGCTTCAATCTACTCCACACTCCAACTCTTCAACCGTTCATCCAACTATAGTCAATCTTCATACTTTAATGAACAGGCTTCAATCCACCCCACTCTTCAACCGTTCATCCAACTATAGCCAATCTTCATACTTTAATGGACAGGCTTCAATACACTCCACACTCTAACTCTTCAACCGTTCATCCAATTGAAAATATGATGATAGAACGCCTTTCAGTTGGATGAACGGTTGAAGAGTTGGAGTGTGGAGTGGATTGAAGCCTGTCCATTAAATTATGAAGATTGGCTATCTTAATATATATCTGAGCACTTATTGCATACATGTGTAGAGATGATAATCTAGACCAACTGATGATTGCTGGTTTAGCATGAAATACTGTTATTGGTGATTATTTATCTTTTCAACATTCATGTGTTGTGAGATAGAATGGAGAGCGGTGAGTCGTATGAAAGTCTGTGCTCATATACCCTATATATTATAGATAATTTTTAATATCTGTAAATATTTATTTATATTAGAAACAAATAATTTATCAAAGAAAAATGTGTAAATACTATTAATTTATATAATCATAACATTAATTGAATTTAAATAGATTATTTATTAAAATGTGATTAATTTAAAAAAAAGCCCAAAACAACAATAATTGCGGAATGTATGGATTATGACGCAGCAGTCACTTCCGATGCTTGAACGTCCGATGGACTCCCAAGCAATAAACCATTCTATTACTATTATTTATTAAAATTTACTACTCTTATAACTAATGCATTTATAATAGATAATACGTAGGCATTAGCGTATATATATATAAACCAAGAATGTAATTTGTGTAAAAAATAAACAAGAAAAGATAATAGAAAAATCAAAATTTAAGTTAAAAGCACCAAAAATAATAGAAGATATAAACAATTAAATAAATTTTAATTATAAAAGTCTTTGTATTAAAAAAAGTTAAATACTTATAATAAAATAAATAATCATGTTAATTATAAATTTGATTAGGAAAAAAATGGATATAAAATAATTATCAACACATTTCAATGTTAACCCTTTTTTATACTGATAAAAGTTGTACCAATGTGATGAAATATTCCACACTAAATATAAAATAACAATTTTAGTCTAATTACTCATTTTTTGTCATAATATTTACATTGATTAATAGGCTAGTTACAATAAATATATCAAAATATTTTTTAATTGGTAGACAATATGGAGAGGCTTTTCTTACATTTTTTATCATTTTTAATTATCTTGGATCATACCCCAAACTAATTATTAAATAGTTCTTAGAATCTATATTTAAATTTTCTAAATAATATTTTCAAAATCAGTTATCTTTTCATTACCATGAGACTTTATTTAGGACAGTCAGCCAATAGTATGTCTATGGAACATCTACTTCGACATGTGATTTTGTACCAATCTGCTCTTAGATCTCTATGTATTCATAAATAGTTAGTAGATAATCTGATGATAGTGGTAAACAGGTTCAATGATTGGTTTCTGGTTGATAGTTTTTCTCAGTATAGATTATTATTTTTTGCACTGTAGCTGTTCAGAGGCAATTTTTATTTACTTTTATTGCATTATTCAATCTATGAATTGGAATTATTTAATCACCCATTAATTTTAAAACCAAATCAATTTTTTCAACTGTATAGGTTGAATATTAAATTAATACTTACATGCAGATGCCTTTGACTCTACATGTTGTATATTGAAACATAAGACATGATAATTTACATTTAATTTCTCTTTGACAGTGATAATTCATTGCAAACAATTTTTTTGTGTGAGACATTTTGATAAAAATCAGGAGATATCTAATGAAATTGATATATAGAGTCCCTAGCTTCTCATTAAGAAATTGCAGTTATCTAATAATCACTATTTATGTCTACTATCACACTCAAGCTAATGAAGTGAACTCATTTTAACTAGATATTTAAACCCACTATTAGATCTTTTGATTCTATATTTTAATGAATTCAGTCACAAGCTAATTGTTGACACTATTTTCTGACATTTTCTTGTTTATAAAGTTGGATCAAGAATAGAGTGGTAAGGAATAAATTAAAGTTGTCAAAGTCAGTTTTATTGTAAATGGAGAAATTATATATTGATTTGTTTTGCTGATGTCATATCAAGCAAAGTTGAATCCAACAGTTTATTTATATGACCAAGTTGAATGCTTTCCTCAACTGGAAATTGATCAGGAATTTTAGCATTTGAGATCAATATTCTATTATTGTGCACAGGACATCTATGAATAATGCAACTTTAATCTTATTTATTATTAAATAATATCCACTGCTTTTGTAATAAAAAGCTAACATTAGTCATTCAATTGGTCGCAGTCATCAACTTTAAAATTCTGTCAATATTTTAAAAACATTTGCTGAACCCTTGAACCATTTAAAGCCATCATTATTAATGCATTTTATATTGTGTTCTCTATTTTAATTTTTTTTTTCTGTTATTTTTATAGATAACTGTAATGATTTTCTATTACTTTCATTTCATTTTATTATTTTATAATGATTTTATATTTTACAGCAAATGTTACGAAATTTTTAATCAAATTAAAAAAATAGATAAATAAATAAATAAAAACAAAAACAAAAATGGAATTTAGTTTATACTGAATTTCTAATATTAAAAATAAATAAATTAAATTACAAATTTGAAATATTTTTAAAAAAATACAACTTAAAACTATGCTTTTAAATTTCTATATTAAAATATTTTATACATTATTTTTAGTAAATTTATAATCGAATGGAAGTTCGAGTATTGGGGTGATAGGGCAGGACCACAAATCATTATGTCTTTGCTTATTGTTAATAATAGCATTGCATCAACATCTCAGCCATAGCATACCTATGCATGTGACTAGTATGGAGCAACTATTATTTTGTTTTCAGATTCTTTACAATAACTGTTTGAATGATGTCCCATGGCAAGTGTCATCTGGCCAAAATGTCAGTATAGAGTAGTCATTAACAACAAACAAAGACATATACAAAATAACTGAAATATATGATATATTTTTATTTACACTTTAATATATACATATAATTTTGTTATCACTGTGTACATTAAAGAAAACAAGAATTTAATGCTTAATTTTTGGAATTTAAATTTTGTACTAGCAGTTATAATTAAAACACCCCCTCAATTTTAATTATAAGCACGTTTTATTTTAATTAATATAGCATTATAATTATTAAATTTTCATATGCATTTACTTTATACATTTTTTCATTCACTTCATATGTCTATTTTTATGATGTCAAAAGACTTATTAAAAAAAACTATTCACTGCTGCAAACTTTCTTTTATTTGTTTGATTAGTAAATTTTTAAGTATTATCAAAACTTCTCCTCCAGCTATCATCAAATTAGAGAAATTTAATAGAGAAATTTTTTATTAAAATTCTACTACGATAATAAAATAAATATTTAAAACCCTCTTGTAGTATATATTTTGAGCTAAAAACGTGCTTTATTTGAGCAACTACATTCTTTCAATAAAATATATGTTTGTTAAAAAAAAAAAAAAAGGCAAATATTTATAAATATTTTATACAATTTTTGACTAAATGAAATATTACAAACAATGCATTTATATTTAGAATATACAGTAATAATATTAAAATAAACAAAATGTTAAAAATGTTCCGACTTTATTGCTAAAACAACTTTATTCTAAATTTGTTGGCTATATATCGTAAATTATGCATCAAAAAATTTAAATTTGCAGATAGTATAGTTAATTATTAAATATTATATCTATAACATTTAACAAAGAAATAATAATGATTTTTAAAAATATTTTTTATTAAGTGTCTTAGATATAGCATTTTTTAACAACTTATTAATAGGTTGTTAGTTTGTCAGTTTGTGATTCTTTTTACATGATTTCATTTTGATATTTTGTTTTCTTTATTACATGATTAATCTGATATTTGCCTATTGTTTATTCATTGTGAAATAAATCCTTACTTATATTGAGTTATTAATACAGAATATTATTTATTCCATAAGTTGAAATTACTAGTTATAAGTAGTATTCAAAATATAAAAGAAAGAAATATATAGGTCAAATAAACTTTAACTAATACATAACTTAAACCTTAATGTCCCATATGTGTATATAAATTAATCAGCATTTAAATTGTTATCCCAGATTTAAATTACTTAAGTAAGAACTCGAATTTCTTACTAACTGATTTATTATAAAAACGATATTGGTATAATTTAGGAATTTATGACCTCAAGCATATAACATTTGTTTCATTTTATGTATCCTAAAATTATTTATTATCGAATTTTATTTTAGCTAAATAGAGTCTCTAACTTATGGGCAACCCATGCTATTCTTCCTATTTATATTGGTACAGTTTTGTTGCCTAATTTTGTAGAGTGTTTGAAGGGTCAGCCCTGCCCATTTTATTCCATTATAGTTTTGGTGCCTGCCACATAGCCTGATTACAAACCACTGGCACTTCAGATCAATGGACCATGTATATACATATTTTACCTATAAAATGTCATTGATTATTCCAATGGCATATAACTGATGATCCATCTCAGGTGAAAATAAAGTAAGATTTCTTTTGAATGCTTGGTTAGTATATTTTTTTAAAGCCTTGATCGATATAGTTTGTCTATGGGTAGATATCAATGAGAAAATATTAGTTGTTCATATAAATATTTTTTTATATTATTTAGCGTAAGTAAATACATAAGTTCTGCTTACACACACACACACACACACACATATATATATATATATGAAATAATATTATTATTTGATGGCTGTATTTTTTTTCAAAGCAATATACATAATTATATAACAGAATATTTGTAAATACAGTAATTAAATACTTAAAAATTTATCCACTTAGGAGCACTTTTGATTATCTTAGTAATCTTTGTCATCTAAAACTTTGAAAGGCTAACTTTTCCACAATTCCATGATCTTAACATTTGCTACTTACCTGTTAATTAAGTCATGTTTATATTTGTATATTAGCATAGCTTCTTTTATTTTTATTTTATTGTTATTTTTTCCAATTTGCAATATTTTTACATTATTAAAATTGAAGTCAAAACCATAAATACATGACTTATTATGGTCATAAAAAACAGATGCTGAAATATTATTATCTACTATACAATTTTGTTTCGATTTCTGAACATGTTTTAATAATAGCAAGTGCTCTTTAGTTCTTTTTTCCAATGTACATCTCGATTCACCTATATATCCACTGCCACACCTACATATCCATTTATAAATGATACAATATTTATTTATAAATGAGGTTTTATCTTTGGAGTTATTTATTAATTTGTTTAATGTAGAAGGTGTGTAAAATGCAATATCACATATACCTTTATACATTTTCATTATAAAATTTACTTAATCATTTGAAATATATGGTATTAATATCCATATTTTTTATTAGAAGAATCAATATTATTATTTTTTTTATTCTTATATTTTATATTAAAATCTTTAATAATATTATATATATGATTATAATTGTAGCCAACATTTAATAATTCATTTGAAAATATTTCAATATTTTTGCCTTTATCCGATGAATATTTGCAAAGACTATTATTTCCAAATAAAAAGGACTTATTTATATGGAATATAACCTCTTTTCATTATTGGTTTAATGGTCATACAGTAATCCAGCATACATTGATTTCTAGTTATTTTAAGATCAAGAAACTGAACACACATTAAATTTTCCTTTGTTTTTATAGATTTTAGGCCTTTTAAATCATTTAATTCTTTAAACAATTCATTAATTGTGTTTGGTTTGCCATATACAAAAACATCATCAACATATCGATAATATAGAGTAATATTTTTTTGATAATATTCCTTTTTCAAAATATTTTCTTCATATGTAGAAATTATAAAATTACATATTTGAGCAACAGTAGGTAAACCCATTGGCCATTTATTGCACATTTTATAAACATTCTTTTTAAAAACTGCATAAATATTTTTATCGATAAAGTTTAATGTTTCAGTTATAAATTTTATTATTTTAGCGTTAACATTTTTTAAACTTAATGCGTTGGAAATAATTTCAAAGATTCCAATTGATCAATTGATCCATACATTTCATTAACATTTAGAGTACATATTATATCATTAACATCAATCTTAACATTACAGATTTTATTACTAAAATCAAATGAAGAACATATTGTATATTTACCAAAACCAAGAATTTCTTGTAGCATTTTCTCAATTAAACAACATGTTTCATAATAAAACACACACCCCAAAATCATTTAATGGTTCATTTTCTTTATCCAGTTTTATATTTGAAAAAAATCTTAGGGCATATTGCAGCAGAAGGGTAAATTTTATAATAAGTACTATTATCAATCACATTATTTTTGGCTTATTTTAAAATGTTAATAATAAATTGAATATGTAAATTTTTTATATTTACTTTATCAACTCTTATTAAATTAAGATTTTTCATTTGAGTAATAACTTTGTCTTCATAATCAGATTTTAGTAATAAACATATTCTAAGACCTTTATCTTTTTTTATACAAATGAAATTATTCTCAGATGTAAATTTTTTTAAATTTAGATATTTGTACATTCCAATCATGATCCATTTTATAATTAAACTTTTTTTCTTTACTTTTTTTACTAAATCTTTATAAACTTTTAAATCAGATTTAATTCTGCTTAAGGAATTTTTAACTGAAGATTTCAATTGTAGATCACTGTTTTCCCACTGACCACCAACATATTTTGCACCAAGATTTAATATATGTTTTTGTTGAAAATCAAACTCCACATTTGACAAATTAACATAATTATTATCTTAAGATTAACTTTTAAAGCACTTATAATACAAGAAGTTAATTTTTCTATCAAATTTCATACACATTTTTTCATAATATCGATTAAATGACATCTGACAGTTACTTTTAAAATTAAACCAACCATCTTGGTTATTCAAGTCAATTAAATAATTTAAACTTTTTAAATATCACCTTTTATCAAATATTAAACATTTGCACAAAATGGCAGGTTTGAAGTCCTTTTTATTTAGAAATAATAGTCTTTGCAAATATTCATTGAATAAAGGCAAAAATATTGAAATATATTCAAATGAATTGTTAAATGTTGGTTACAATTATAATCATATATATATAATGTTATTAGAGATTTTAATATAAAATATAAGAAATTTTTTTTAATAATAATATTGATTCTTCTGCTAATAAAAAATATGGATATCAATACCATATATTTCAAATGATCAAGTAAATTTTATAAGGAAAATTTATAAAGGTATATGTGATATTGCATTTACACAACTCCAAAGATAAAACCTCATTTATAAATAAAAATTGTGTCATTTATAAATAGATATGTAAGTGTGGCAGTGGATATATAGATGAATTGAGATGTACATTGGGAAAGAACTAAAGAGCACTTGCTATTATTAAAACATGTTCAGAAATCGAAACAAAATTGTATAGTAGATAAAAATATTTCAGCATGTTTTTTACGACCATAATAATTTATGTATTTATGGTTTTGACTTCAATTTTAGTAATGTAAAAATATTGCATATTGAAAAAATAACAATAAAATAAGAATAAAGGAAGTTGTGCTGATATACAAATATAATCATGACTTAATTAACAGGCAAGCAGTAAACATTAAGATTACAGAATTGTGGGAAGGTTAGCTTTTCAAAGTTTTAGTTGACAAAGATTATTAGGATAATCAAAAGCGCTCCTAAATGGATAAAAATTTTAATTATTTAATTACTGTATTTATAAATATTCAGTTATATAATCCATAATGATGAGTATATATATATATATATATATATATATATATATATATATATATATATATATTCAGTTATATAATCCATAATGATGAGTATATATATATATATATAATTGAAATAATAAATTTAACGGTTTGCAAACTATTACAAACAATCCTTAAATCTGCAGAAGTACTTTCGGTTAATTTCTTAAAGCTGCCTCAACTGCCATTAATTTCTTAAACCTGTCTCAACTGCCATTAAATTCAATATATACCCATCATTATGGAAGCCACTAATTTAGAAATAGGGCCTGAAGCAAGTGTCTCAGACTTAGTGAGAATAATGCTCATAAAATTTGAAGCTCTGGATAAGAATTTTGAAGGATTAAATAAAAAAGTTAGATAAAAAATTGAAGAAACAAAAGACAGAAGCTAATAAGAATTTCAAAGGATTAAATAAAATTTTGGACAAACAAAAAATAGATATTAATAAAAATTTTGAAGTATTAGATAAAAGTTTGGAAGGACAAAAAAAATCCAGTAAATATTTTAAAGAAATAAAAGCAGAATCTAAGGATTTGAGAAATCAGTTTAGTAATAAATTTAATGCCTTTGAAGCAAGATTTGAAGAATTTAGGCAGGATCTAAATGCTAAATAAAAAGAATCTGAAGAAAGATGTAATGTGAGATTTGGAGAATTGGGAGAAGAGACCAAGAGGCTAGAGAGTAAATTAGACTTAACTCAAGAAATCTAAAGACATTTTTGAAATTAAGGTACAGGTAAAGGTCATGGATATTATAATAAAACTGAGTACCAAGTCCCACAATTTAGTAAAAGGATCAAGCCAGACTGAAAGTGAAATAAAAATTTTACAGAAGAAATTTAAAGGGAGCTTGTAGTATTAATAAGAAAAATAAGAATATCCACTATGAGTTAGAAGGTAATGAAGCAATCATACAAGAAAAATTTTGTGATAAGATTTTAGGTAAGGGATATAAAATGGCAAAATCAGAGTTTTACAATAACTGACAAAAAAAGTATTCTTGGGTCAGGAATCATAAACTGCCTATCCTAAAGAGGAAGATCATTTTAGGCACAAGAAGATAAAATTTTTTATTAACATAAATATGCTGAAAAGATTTAGACTATCATTTTGTAATAACTGTGAGGGTATAAAATATAATATGGGTTCAAAATTTAAGCAATGTAATTGCCTGAACAGATCCTACCATAAAAGGATATATACCATATCAGTTTTAATGTTCCAATGACCACTAATCACTGACATAATTATTGTCATTAATGTAGAATGAAAGTGCACATTGTAAATAGATATAAGTCAAATGTTAGTTCAAAGATGGATTCTTTTATTGAACACAAATCTAAACCATCTCTTAGAAGTCCATTTAAGCACTCTTTTTGTAATTATAGAACTAAATGGCGTAAAATTTGACATAAATATGAAGGAATAGTTTGTTTTAATGCCTCTAAAAATATTAAATTTATTAAAAGACTACACAAATTATACAAAATGGGGTTTAATCTTTATTCCCTTGAATGAAGTTATGGGGCAGAAGTTTAACCATAAAAAAGCATAAAATAAATTAGTTAAAAATTAAAATTCTCAAATTGCAATCATGGGACAAATGATATAAAAGAGATTATAAACCATTAGACAACATGTGAAAACAGAAAAGTTAAATAACATAAATGTTTGTTTAGCAACAAAGAATGGAGATTAGTTAGGATAGTGTATCAAAGATCATACCAGTGACTATAAACATTATTGGAGTAAGTGTAGCTATAGGTCAAATATAAGACCATATTTTAACCACTAATCTTTTCATGCCAATTAACTTGCAAAAGGTGGAAGTACAAAATAAGAGTTAAGAAATACTTGAATTTCCTAAAGAACGTGTGTGGGAATTATATTAAAATAGATGTAAATCATCTAAGAACTGATCAGTCAATTTATATATTCAAATATAGATAAAGAGGTGAATATATCAAACTCAAATGAAAGCCTTCACACAATGTCTACAATCATTTATATCATACATACGTAAATTTTTCTAAGATATAGAGAGGATAAATTAAAGTCATTTTATGGGTATCCTACTGAATTTAGAAAAAAAAATTGAATATATAGCATCTATGTAGACATTTTGGAGAAAGTTGTTTAGTAATGAATAAGAATTTATATGTATATAATTATTTAAATCAAATTTATTATTATTTCAGTAAAGGAAATTTTGGTGTAAAGCTCACAGTTTAGAAACCTCAAAGATATAGAGAGATGTTTCATTAACAGTACTCAGAATATATATAAAAATATTTTTTTTTGTAGTGGGAGGATATCATCTGAATGTCCTAACCAAATATAATCATATATATATAGTTATAAATTTTTTTAAAAATATATATAAATATAGGGGATTTGAACTCAGATTTTCAAGCCCCTTTACTATTCTCACTATCTCATGCTACTGATACACATGACCACACACATGCAGAAAAGATAAATAATCACTAATATACATATTTCGTGTTAAACCAGCACTCATCAGTTGGTCCAGATTACCATTTTCCATATATATATATATAATATACAAACCATTATACAATTACAAATATCCAGTAACGCCCTCTGTTTAAAGATCTATATCTCAATAATAGCAAACCTTAAAATGATTTTATATATATATATATAATCAGTGCTTAAAATGATTATATATATATATAATCAGTGCTCAGTTTATATTAAGATAGCAAATATTTACACTTTAATGGATAGGCTTCAACCCTCTCCAAACTCCAACTCTTCAGCCATCCATACCATTGAAAATCTGATGAGAGAATTCCCAAATCTCATTGAGATTGGAGTGGGTTGAAGCTTGTCCATTAAAATATAAGCATTTGTTATCTTAATATAAACTGAGCACTGATTATACATATGTATGGGAGATGGTAGTCTGGACCAACTGATGAGTGCTGGTTTAGCATGAAATATGTATATTGGTGATTATTTATCTTTTCTGCATGTGTGTGGTCATGTCTATCAGTAGTGTGAGATAGTGAAGATAGTGAAGAGGCTTGAAAGTCTGAGTTCAAATCACTATAATTACAATTAGTCTCCAGGTATAATAGTGCCTGGTATTTCAAATTTTACATATTAAACCTGCATTTTCCCCATCCCTCTTCTATGTATTTAAATGGATACTGTTCTATACATGAAGGGTCAGAGTGACATGAGGTCAACATGAGCATAATAACAATATTGGCATCAGCAAGGGATTTGGGGAATTATATCATCAGATTTTCAATGGTATGGACAGATGAAGACTTGGAGTGGGTTGAAGCCTGTCCATTAAAGTGTAGATATTTGCTATCTTAATTAATATAAATTGAGCACTGATTATATATATGTATGGGAGATGATAGTCTTGACTAGCTGATGAGTGCTGGTTTAGCATGAAATATGTATATTGGTGATCATTTATCTTTTCTGCATGTGTGTGGTCATGAGTATCACTAGTATGAGATAGTGAAGATAGTGAAGGGGCTTGGAAATTAGAGTTCAAATCCCTTATATTTACAATTAGGCTCTAGGTATAAAAGTGACTGGTTGTTAGCCATTAACATCACTAATGAAAATCTTCCTGATATTACTGTACATGTACATTATCTGTGAATAGATTCAGAGTTGATATTACATATATTTTGTTTAAAAGATTTACCATCAATATTTTAGAATATGCAAATTTTACAATCAATTCTCTTTATCTTTAAAATCACATTTATACATATGTAATTAGATAATAACAAACTATAGTTTTTTGTGCATGAATATGTTCATATGAATGCATATGGGTCATGTTTGAAACATATAGTTGATATTTTAAAATGTATTTATAGTAACAGTAGCTCAATAAATTTTCGACATCACTGCTAGCATATCAAGTAACAATGATGATAGATATTATTACATCATTTGAATAGGCTACATAAACTCCCTGTCATCAAGTAGAAACTGGGTACCTTTCATTCTTTGAAGTGTATTCGTTCTTAATATAAATTTGCTTATTTCAAAAGAAGTTTTTATTTTAATAAACATATCTCTTATTATACAGGGTATATGAGCACAGACTTTCACACGATCCACCGCTCTCCACACTATCTCATAACACTGATACACTTAAACACATATATGTTGAAAAGATAAATAATCACCAATATACATATTTCATGCTAAACCAGCAACCATCAGTTGGTCCACATTACCATCTCTACACATATATGCTATAAGTGCTCAGATATATATTAAGATAGCCAATCCTCATATTTTAATGGACAGGCTTTACTCCACACTCCAACTCTTCAACCGTCCATCCAATTGAAAATCTGATGATGGAATGCTCAAAGGCCACCCTGAGGCCGAGATTCTTGTCACATCCATGTTGACCTAAGGTCAATCCGACCCCTCATGTACAGGACCTAATCCATTTAATACATACAAGGGATGGGCAGACATCTCTAATATGTAATAACTGAAACACACAGGCTTATCACACACCTGTGTCTATACATGTAATATACAGGGTATATGAGCACAGACTTTCACACGACCCACCACTCTCCACACTATCTCATAACACTGATACACTTGAACACATATATGTTGAAAAGATAGATAATCACCAATATACGTATTTCATGCTAAACCAGCAATCATCAGTTGGTCCAGATATTACAAGAATCTCAGCCTCAGGGTGGCCTTTGAGCATTCCATCATCAGATTTTCAATTGGATGGATGGTTGAAGAGTTGGAGTGTGGAGTAAATTGAAGCCTGTCCATTAAAGTATGAGGATTGGCTATCTTAATATATATCTGAGCATTTATAGCATATATGTGGAGAGATGGTAATCTGGACCAACTGATGATTGCTGGTTTAGCATGAAATACGTATATTGGTGATTATTTATCTTTTCAACATATATGTGTTCAAGTGCATCAGTGTTATGAGATAGTGTGGAGAGTGTTGGGTCGTGTGAAAGTCTGTGCTCATATACCCTGTATATTACATGTATAGACACAGGTGTGTGATAAGCCTGTATGTTTCAGATATACGTATTTGGAAAAACTAAATGAAAAGATTATACAATATGACTGGCTGAACAGAGATTTGATGTTTGTTTTTTAAACAAATGAAATCGAAATCAATGGCTTAATAATAATTGAAATATTATAAACATCGCGTTCATGAAAATCTGTTCATTTTGACTGAAACATTAATATATTTTCTTTCTTAGATAAGATATATATATATGCATATAACTAAGAAAATATGAGTATTCAGAAGTAAAACGAATAACAATATTAAAGAAATTAAGGAATAATGCTTACATATATATAAAGACAGGATGATTATTTATAAAGGAACATCGATTTCTTGATTTTTATTACATATTCTTGTTATTATATTTTGATGCTATCTGTTGGATTATTTACTTTATACATATTGAGCTTTCATGCCTGATCTTACACCTGAGGAAAATAACATCTCGTAATGGATAAAATAACGATTCAGCCTTAATGGAATTATGACAGCAAAACTGACTGGGATTCTTAAAAATTGAAACTTAGCTGCATCTAATATTTGGATGGATCATTATTGCCAAATATTCTGGATATGAAATCATATCATATTATAATGAGAATAAGTTTTTTTAATGTCTTCAGATCATTACTGTTTTATTGATTTTAGATAGTTCTCTTGGATTGTGAAGGTTAAATATAACTAGATTATAATTATCTAATAGTCTCACCCACTGGAAATAGCTAAATGCTACATTGGAATCTTAGTATACTTATTTAAAAAGTTGTTCAATATTTACTTGTGTTTCTTGACATGAATAAATAAACATAAACACAACTAGGGGAAAATAATAATTATTCCGAATTATAAGTAACTATCAATAAGATATTATATAAATAACTTATTTATATTTTCTTCTATTGTAATAATAAGTCACAATAAGTTAAAGAGTTCTTATCTTTTTTTATTCCTTTAATGGACATTAAATTGTAGATATTATTTTCTCCTGGTATGAAAGATTAGTCACTGTCATCCAAACACTTATACAATTATTTTATTTTGAAACATCGTTTCTTTATTGTATTATTAATCAGATACTTGTCTATTGTTTATTCACTGTGAATATATTTTTATTGTTATTATATTGAGTTATCAGTCCTGAATATTATTTACTCCATAAAATAAAAATAACTAGTTATAAATAATATTCAAAATATAAAATAAAAAGATATATAAGTCATTAAACTTTAACTGATACATAAGTTAAACTTTAATATCCTACATGTATATAAATTAGTTAGAATATAAATTGTTCTTCCAGGATTACATTAGTTGAATAAGAGCTAGCATTTGTTACTAACTGATTTATCATGAAAATGTATTGGTATAATTTAGGGATTTATGACCTCAAACATATAAAAAATTTCATTTTATGTACTCTAATATTAATTATTATCAAATTTGATTTTAGATAAATAGAGTCTCTGTCTCATGGGCAATCCAAACTATATGCCTCATTTAAACCGGTACAGTATATATAAACAAAAAGGAATAAAACACTTTCCCAGGCTGTGAATTAAAAGCATTTTAAATGTTGAACAAAGGATTAAGAATAGAATGAATCTAGCTATTCTTGGATGCTTTGATGTTTATAAACATACCTTTGTCAACATTGTTGGTCGTTCAGAATGAAATTAACTTACCGGCCAGATGAAATATGGCATTTTAGAGTTATTAATCTCATAATCAATTATAAAGAAACACATATATGTAATAATATAATTTAATAATGACAGGTGCTTTGATTTTCATTAGCTAAAGTTTTTTTTATATTAAAAAGCCATTTTTCAAATTATATTATTATGTATTTATAATAAATTGATAATTCATAAGGATATTAAATGTCTACTTCAAGATTCTCTCTGTAAAGATTAATTAAGGTCAGAATAGGTTCAAGTCATAATAAGAATTTTGAAGGAATTTTGAAGTTCACAGAAGTCATGTTCTTATTTGCCATCTTAATAAGAATTCAAAAAGTAGTAGAAAGTAATTGTCATCTGCTGAAGATAGTGGAACGTCATGATGAAATAATGCAATTTATTAATTAAATTTAATAAAAATGACACTGAAAATTTCATCGGTTTCTATATATATATCAGGCTATTCACTATGTAAATAGTAAAATGATTTTCAGTTATGAGAATAACTGCAAAAGATAAATAGTATTATTTGTCTTTAACCAAAAATAACTTCCTTGTATTGTAAATTAAACTAGATTTCTTCATCAAAAATTAGTTATTGTTTGTAATACAAACGTAATACTTCCTGCTGCATATATTTTTGTCTTTAATTTAATTGTAAATGATAGATTTAATGATAATTTGTCTGCCCTTATCATAACTTGCAGTTTGAGTCTAGAATAGATACAAATTGATTTTTTTTTTCAAATTACGAAGTAGTCTTAAGATTTTTTTTTTCAGGCTGATGATTTTTAGCCAATCCAGATAGCCATTCAGTAATTGACAGTAAATGGGTATTCAACTATAATAAGCTAGAAGATTAAACTTTTAGGTTAATTTAAATTGGTCAGATGATTCGTAATGTACTGACTATGCATTTAAAGAATACTATCACAATATATTGGAGTTTGCATTACACAAGAAGAAGTAAATAAAAATATATTAAAATAGTTTATTGCTCTGGGAGTTTATAAGAAGTTGAAGCACAGGAAGAAACAGATGAATCCATAGTGCATTGATCTTGAGATCAAGTCTCCCATTCAACCACTGCACCATATAGAATGTAGAGGAATTCTATAAAGCTATGGGTGATGAGTTCATAGTTTTACCTTTACTTTTTTAATTATAAACGATAAAACTTTTAAGAAATAAAATAAATTCTCAAAATATTCGTCTGAAGGTTTGTGATGATCGTATATATATGTTGGACTATTTCCATCATCTATGAATGAATGTTGAATATATAGAAAATCTTAAACTTTATTTAAACTTTCCAAATACAAACAACTGTTAGTAAATACCACACAAATAGACAACACAGGTTAGTAAATACAAAAAACTGTTAGTAATAACAATTACTAACCTGTGTTATCTATTTATGTGTTATTACTAACAGTTGTTTGTATTTAGAAAGTTTAAATGAAGTTCAAAATTTTCTATACATTCAACATTAA
The DNA here is from genome assembly GCA_028023455.1 of Epiperipatus broadwayi. Classification (NCBI taxonomy): domain Eukaryota; kingdom Metazoa; phylum Onychophora; class Udeonychophora; order Euonychophora; family Peripatidae; genus Epiperipatus; species Epiperipatus broadwayi. The sequence goes on along the minus strand of JAQFVV010006214.1, from coordinate 5,766,217 downwards.
CTCATAGATGATGGAAATAGTCCAACATATCACATATTAAATTCTCAAAATATTTTATAATTACATGCCTTTATTATATAAAACAAAAAGTATATTAATTGATTTGGACAATAATCTTTATTCCTAAAAATAAAAACAAGAATATACATTTTTAGATGACAAACACAAATAGGCCGTTTTTTAGCACTAAAAACGTCCCATTTATTTTATATACAAATTCATTGTCTGTAAAATTCTTCTTTTTTTTATGTTTTCATAGATTGAAAATGATTATTTAGAATAGAGGAACCCATTTTTTTATTTATTTATTCTAAATTTAAGTGAACAAAAATAATTTAGTTTGAATAGACTGAGTACTTTCTCAAGATATATAACATCTGCAAGCCATGCCATTTAATTAACTACATTACATATATTTAAAAGTTTTAAATTAAATAAATAACTTGTATTTAAACTTTATGTAAATCAGTCAGGAAGGGGGGATATAAACAGAATTTGGGATTGTTTACAAATATATATATATATTAACTTAATAAAAATTATTTACTATGATCATAGTTGTATAACAAGTAGTGAATATAAAGATTCATTTTAAAATCTAAGTTAAAGCATGTTATAGACTAGTTTTTATTTTTCAGAAGATAGAAATGGCATGCTCTAGCAGAGAAACTTCTAACCTTACATTATTAAAAAGGTTTTTAAAATTGTTGATAAATAAATGATTCCGCTGTTTAATTTTTTTCTATGCAAAATAAATTACTATTAATATTATACACTTTTAAATCTATAAATATTTTTTACATTTTGTATCTAAAAATCCAGAATTACTTTTAATTTCTATTTTAGTTTATATATATAATACAATGTGGAAAATGACATGGAAATATAAATATTATACACTGGGAATAGATGCCATCTCTTTTTTATTTTACTGCCATCTATTGTAAGTTTAAGTAATCATTGATTACCAAATGATAGTACAATTTAATTCCCATTCTCGGACCATGTGGCTTTGTTTTTATCACCAAAAACTTGAGATTTAAAGATAGAGTCAATGTAGCTATGCATAAGAAACAACCTTCAACTGCTTTTTATTATCAAATTAATGGCATGAAATTAAAACTCTAAGAATTTTATCCCAAACCAATCAATCTATTGGTATAGTTATATAAATCTGACGTAAGATCATTAGTTATATATTTTAATAGTTTCAGTTTTATTCTAACTATAGATACCATTTTCTTTCTTATAGGAATGTTAATACATTTCTTTGAGCTTCGTTCATAAAAAAACTGAAAATATCATTACTCAAATGATCATGAAAATTTACATTTTAGAAGATGAAAAGTGATTTAGATAGATTGAGATCTGGACATTTAAGAATTTAAATCATAATTATAATCTACACTTAATATCCATTATTTCCAAGTATCAGCAAATCGGTGCTGATATAGTATGTGCTCGGAGGCTATTTTGAATTAAAACACCCAAAAACACTGCTGGCATGCAAGTGATAAATGATATCGACTAGAAACGCTCAATTTTCAAAAAAATAAATCGCCTAAGGCACTACAATTAAAAAAGGGTGGTGGGAAGGCACTACACTTAAAAAAAAAGTGCAGGAAAACGTCACATTGAATAGCCTAAGATGCTACTATGGAAACCAAGTGCGGGAAAAGAATGCATATGATATTGGACTTTCAAAACCATTTGCGCAAACATTAATAAATAGCAAAATAAAAAATTATTGACCACAGTTGTAAAGAGAATGATTTAAAAACACAACAATTTATTATTAAAATACTTTAGAAAAATGTTGCATTTAATTAAAAAAAAACTTCATTTCTATAAAATAGTGCTCATTGTTAAATATATTTTAATATATAATATATATCAGCTTTAATATTTCTACATATCTAATATATATGATTAAATAAAATAAAAAAAAGAAAATATACTGTTTTGTTGAAGATATAAATTGAGGTGAGGAAAAAAAATATAGAAGACAACTTCTACTTTTATTTTTCAAAATCCTTTAGCTTTTTTTTTAAATTGTAAGGATTTTACTTTACTTCTTATCATTCCAGAGAAAATATTTCATCTTTCTTTTTTAAAGGAGTTTTAAACAACGGAGATCAAATGGTTTCTTTGAAATTGCACTTGCGATTTATAGATTGTAATTTGATTTCAAAATCTTAACTGATCTATTAGTCTCGCTATTATACTGAACTCTCATTTTCTTTACTGAAATCTAATATATATATATAGAAAAATAATAATGATAAAACAGATCAAAAAAATCAAAATATCTTTACGTGGCTTAAGAATGAATTAGACAATGTTGCTGTATGATTTTTATTTTTAAATTATTGGCGAATTACAAATAGTTTTAGCAATGTATAAAGTTGTACCACTATTTGATGTTCAGTAACTTATATATCAGAACTAGATTTGACTTTCTGTGAGATCAGAGTATTTTCACTAATTTTATTATCATTCTGGTTAGAGAATACTAGATGTTTTTTTTGTTGTATATGCCTTTTACTTTAAAAATTGTAGTCTCCAAAGTTAGATAAATATACATTTATTTTTTACATTGCTTAAATTTAATATAAACCTTTAGTAAGTCTCACTATTAGACTAAAACAAGATGTTCAGTAGATGTCATTATTTTCATAATGAAAAAGACGTATTTCATAGCAATCACTCAAGAGATTGCAGAAAAGAATTTACTGTTAATTGAAAGAATACTTTTTGATTTCTTTTTAAGCCTTAGAGGAAGACCAATTCATAATAACCATTCCATACGTTCTTGCAATTGCAACTGTTATTACTATACAATTATTTATATAATATATGAGCATGGATGGGCTGCAAAACCACACTAAATAGAGTGGTGAGTTTATTGACTTTATCTCTGAGTTCACGATCAGGAAATACAATGGTTTTTCAGTTGGCTGATAATTCTTAATTGAAATAAATGTCAGTTAAGTTTTTTAAAAAGCAGAATTAATGCATGTGTGAATGAGATATTTTTTATTCTATTTTGTAGTAAGTATTTAAAATCAAGCCAGACAAAACTAAATTATGACTCTTATTCCCAGGAAGTTCTAAGAACTCAGCTAAGACATTGGTTGGAGGCTAAAGGTGGAAGGTACTAAAAATCTTTTGTTTGTGGATTTTATTGTAAAAATTGTTTATTTGAAAAATTAAAAAAAATTTGTAAAAGAAATAATAAATAATCCATAGGTTTCGTACTCAGGATTCAAGCCCTGAAAGTGATAGGGGTGCAACTATGATCTGTGGATTTTGAGCTTCAGTCTGTCACTTCTGCCTTGCATTCAATCTTGCAGGGCTGTATAGGAGATGTATAGCTTAATTATATACCTCAAAATTATGCTAAAAATAAGCCAAAGGTTATTTTTATGAATTCCACTACTTTTGTGAAAAAAAAAATGTTTTTAGCTTTAGTAAAGAAATTAAGGTTCTCAAAAGAAGAATTATTAATAAATATCTTAATTTGGCTCTGAATGTGTATTAATTAATAATAAATAAATTAATGAATATTTATTAATCAATTTAAAAAGGCTAATAAATTATTGGATTGAAAACAACAACAAAAAAATAAAATAGAAACTATTTTACAATATAAGCGAGATCAATTTATTGAAAATTCATATCTTAACTTAAATAATTTTTAAAATATTGAAATTGATTACGAAAGCGTTTGACAAAAGATTAATGTAAATTTGTTTATAATCTACTTATTAACATGATAAAAAAATTCAAAATTAGAAGTAGTAATTTAATCAGTTTTCTTTAGAGCTATCGATTAATCAACAGAAAAAGGATTATTTATATTTACATCACCAGACTAGTTTTTAACTATTGATCATATTTATTGAAGAGCAGATATCTTTACTATTTACATATTTCTGCACTTAAAGTAAAAGTGATATGTACATAGTTACTAACCAAGTGATAGATAAATATAGGGTATTTTTTGAGTTTAAAACTTTTAGCTCGATAATATAAAAGAGCTAAATAAGACTACGATATTATATCTAAAAATATTTAATGACAAAAACTATTAGACCAAAACAGTCACGCAATGCTTTGCTTAATAAATACAATAGAATGGATGATTTTATATTAAATTTGAAAATAAAAAGTGGTGGTCATGTGATGTTTATTGGCTTAAATTTGAGAATAATGAAATAATTTAAAACAGCTGTGTATATACATAAAAAAATTAAATATGCATATTTCTAAATTGATAATATAAGTTAATCAATTCTTAAGGAAAGTTTAAATAAATAAACCAATCAAGTCACTAATAATATATTCTTACCAATTTTGATATTTATTAAAATAAGTTTTTTCAGAACAATCACATTATGTAGCATCAAGAACAATGATAGTATTTTCAAGATAATGTTTAAACTTTGATAAAAAGTAATTAACTTTTATATATATCAAATTCATAGAAATCAGTCAACACTTAGACAATCTCAACATCAAAACAATCAACAATTGGTAATTTGTTGTCATGGTAATCTTTTAACAACAGATTGAGATTGTTGATTGTTATTGGGATTGTCTATAAATGTTGAATGATTTCTACGAATTTACTTATAAACTTATCTAACTTTGAACATTATTACATTTATATATATCAAAACTATCCCAAATTCACAACTCAACCACACTAACTAAGAAAATAAACTCTAAAACACTACCAATTCACTGCCACAAGAAGATTTCTCAAGAGTAAAGAACTACAAAATAACAATATTTAAACTAAACATTACCCACAATTACACTTACTTCTCATACACCCTTAATATTAAAAGAACTTTTAATTTCTGCTTTAAGAAATTATTGTTTTAGAAATAAGAGATTAAATAACCCTAGTGGGATAACTTTGTTTCAAAAAGGTCAATTTCATAAAGATTATTTGAGTGTTGGCTACTCTGATAAATTTGTTAAAACTATTTTATTTAATAGTAATATTTGTAATGATGTAAAGGATAAAGAAAAATACGATTTTATTTCTTTGCCATTTAAATTGTCTTCTTATAAAATTGTATGTAAAAATAGTAATTTGTTTGAACATAAGAAATTTGTTTGGAAAAGGAGTATTACTTTAAATAATTTATTAAATAATACAAAGGAAATTTTTGATAGAAAGACTATTCGTGGAGTAGTATATATTATCCCTTGTTTTTGTGAGAAGGTATATATAGGTCAGAGTAGTTTGAGCTTAAATGAGAGAATAAAGGTACCTAAAAGTAAGGTTAGAAATAAATATCTTAGTTCTGCTTTGTATGTCCATAAAAAATATACAGGCCACACTATTAATTTTGATGAAGTTAAGTTTGTCTTCTTTGAGAGAAATGAAATAAAAAGAATTAAAGAAACTTTATTATTTAAAAAATATGATTCTGAAGCAATAACTTATTTAAAAGTTATTTTAATATTAAGGATATATGGGAAGTAGGTGGAATTATGGGTAATGTTTTGTTTAAATATGTTGTTATTTTGTAATTTTTTACACTTGAGAAGTCGCCTGTAGCAATGAAACCATTGGTCATGTTTTAGAGTTTATTTTTTTGGCTAATCTAGTTTGAGTGGTGAATTTGGGTAATTTTGTTTATTATTGACTAATTTAGCAATTTTGCTTTTAATGTTTTCACATGCACACACACATATATATAAAACAATATTTAGAATTAACTTGATAAATTTAATATTCCATATTAAAAAATACAAATTTGCATACCAATCATTTTATGTAGAATATATATATATATATATATATATATATATATATATAATTACTTCATGCAATATTAATCCAAAATACAGTAAATAAATATTTTAAATATACTTAATTCAGAAGTACTTTCAATTGTGGAAATGATAAAATTGATGAATTACAGGGAAAATGTTTATATTATATATTATTGTAATGTTATTTTTGAATTTTGAATAGCTGACAATGACTACTGAGCTAGTTGAAAGTACTTATGAACAAAGTATATTTAAAATATTTATTTACTGTATTTTGAATAAATATTGCATGAAGTAATTGTATTTTTATAATAACTTTTAATACAGATATTGTTTAATATTTTTATATATATTTATATAATAATTAATAAAACAAGACACGAATTGTGTAACTTGATTTTAAGCTAAATGTTCACTAGATGGAGCTTACCACTAACTCCAAAACAAGCTTTAATTATAAGTGCTGAAAAAGAAAGAATTCAAAATCTCTACTGGAAAATCCTTATCCCCAGACAAATTGGTTTTGAGCTTATGGATCACCTCAGTGAGGAGTTAGGATTTTAGACATTAGATCTAAAATTCCAACTCAAGCTTCAGCACTTATTTAATATGTTACTATCGATTTGAAAACTTGAATTTTTCAGATACATAAATGTCTTCAAATCCAGCCTTACAAACCAGATAGCTATATGGGTCTGAATTCAGTTCAGTTTTACCATATATTAAAAGCCAAAGCAATATAACATTACATTGATTGTTATATAAATGAGTACAAAAATCAAGACAAGAGAATGTTAGAAATGATGATGTATCACCTTCAGTATTTTTTGATCAAATATGTTACATATAATTATGGTTTTGATTTTAATAAAATTAAGATTTTGTCTATTGAAAAAAATAATAATAAACATAAAATTAAAGAAGCTATGTTAATAAAAAATGGAAAGCAACATTTGATAAATAGACAGGCTGCTAATATAAAAATTAATGGATTGTGGAAAAAATTGACGTATGATGTAATTCTTTTTGTATACATTTGTAATGTTTTTTGTAATACAATTTGAATTTAGTTGATAACAACTACATAAATAGTCAAAAGTACTTCTATTAAATTATGGTATATATTTGTTTTTAAAATATTTTTTACTCTATTAATTATTAATAGTTTTAACAAGGCTGTAAACCTTAGCAATGAGCGTCTGAAAAAATCGTCACTAGGGACCTCTGTAGGTCTTTAAAACACATAGCGTAAGCATGTGTTTTAAAGACCTACAGAGGTCCCTAGTGACAATTTTTTCAGACGCTCATTGCTAAGGTTTACAGCCTTGTTAAAACTATTACTGAAATAATAGTGAGCGTTTAATAAAATTTATAATTACATCTATTAATTATTGTATTGTTTTGAATAATTATATATTAATCTCACATGTACTATTAGATTAAATTTACAAGCATTCACCCATCAATAAGTGTTTTAAAAAAATAAGTGCAAAATTTATGCTTAGAGCATACTTTTAGATAAACCAACCCTTATTAGCCATACTTAAATCAGGACTTAAATTTATTATGAACCTGATATTTCAATTGACAAATTTTTTGTACAAATTTAGTTTATATATTAATAAAGGAAAGAAAAAGTTTCTCATTTTTAAATACCTGTGATTTTCAATTATATTAGTTTGAATATATGCAAATAAATAATTTAGCAGTGTATATAATTGTAATCTTGTGGAAAGAAATTAACTTCACACATGAAACTGTTAGATTAATTTATGTGCACTCATCAGTTAATAAATATTTTAAAAGCATAAGTGTACCACTTATACTTAAAGCATTTATATACATATATGTTGTTAATTGTTTTATGAAGTGTGTATATAAAATAAGTCTTTTATGTAACAAACTTAAGTGATGATTTTTACTTTGAAATTTTTAAACGTTGCTTTAACTTTTATTATAAAAATTTATTTCTCTTAATATTTGAGTAATATCTTGGAAGTAATATTATTAAAACAGATAGTATGTTTTTATTTAAGAAGATATCATTTATATTAGGTCATTTATTATTTTTATAACTATCAAAATATATTCTTACTATCTAATAAAGTGATGATGAAATATGTGGAAAATGAAAAGACATCTTGTAGTTATTTTGCTAATTAGGGATCTTGTATAGACTCTAAAAAGTTTTATAGTGCATACTTTAACTAAAATTGATGATGTATTAGTGATCAAGAGGTCAGTGACAGCTGCTTTAAGCGGTTGTCCCAGGTTATCAGGTTCACTTCTTGGCTGATGCTATGACACATGAAAAAAAATTGATGATGTATACCCCAATGGTACAATATATATTGTAATAGTTTATAATATTTGTATGAATTGTGTATATATATATATGGTATACACTTATTACGTATTTAAAACCTAAGTTTCCTTTTTTTTTTCTTAAAAGAAAATTATAACACTAACATACATCTATAAGTAGTTCTGCACGATACTCTTATCACTCACCCAGCATATTTATGGATGTCAGTTGTTGACTTCAAGCACCAATCCTATCTACAAGTAAATAAGAATTATGCTGGGAGTGATCGAGTATCAAATTCTAATAAACAGAGCTCCTACCTCTGGCTAGCTCATTCCAGGGTGGTGGTTGTTAACCGTGGGAAAGAGATGAGGAACAAACCAAGTGCGCATGTAAACGCATAAACGATTCACTGAATCTATTATTTTTGTTCTTAATACTACTCTCTAATCTTATGAGATGATCTAAGTTTTAAAGAAATTAACATTGAATGCACACACTCGTAATTAAAACACGAATTTAATATTTATTAATAGAAACAAAACCAAATCCCATTATTATGTATTGGCTTGTGCTCAAATATTTGAATAACACACATGCAAACACATACTCTGCATAGGTTCATAAATATAACAAAACATATAAATTATAGAATACAAAGTAAATGCAATAAATCATTATCCAGTCTATTCATTCATAGAATTACATTGGGCATTATTTCAAATATTTCTTTTTCTTTTAGCCCTTACACATTATTATTTTATTGAAAATAAGTTCTTATTTAAGAGATGACTAGCATTTAATAAATGATTTGCATTACCTTGATTTTTCTCACCCAGGTGCAGATGAATTGTAATGTTCGTTGGCTTTGTGTTGTGACGTAGTGAATAAGTAATTTTTGGTAGCTCTCTGTTGATTCCGTAAGGCACTATCAGTGGTGTTTGGTGAATGTCGTTCTGCCTGTAGTTTAGAAAGGGCTTCATTCCTATATGCTCAGAAACCACAATACCTCCACAGGATGGCTGGCAGAGCCCCATCTGTTCTTGTCCTTTACCCCAGCCTATTTATGGCTGATGAATATATATAATTTTCGAACTGATCTTTCTGCGATCATGCTCATGGCATTAACAGCTTTGGAATGTCTTTTTTTAAGTATGGCTTTCCAACTCCTTAATTAAAATACTATTGTTCTTTTTTTCCTTTTTTAAACGAAAACCATGTGGTTTGAACAAACAAAACCTTTCAGCAACTTTTCTTTCTTGATTAAAATAGCTTTTATCTTTTACGATAGCGATCTATACCTTTTTGATTCTTTCCTGGCATTTAACTTATTCTTTTTAACAATTCTACACTCCGTCTTCCATCTTGAAATAATTTCCTTTTTAATTAAAATACTTTTATTCATCAAGATAGCAATCTATACCTTTTTTGATTCTTTCTTTGCAATTAACATATCTTTTTGGAAATTCTGTCCTTCATTGTCCATCTTGGAATTAAAGCTTGGCCATGTAAATTTTCTTCTTTTTATGAATTTTATTACACTCATTCACCCATGCAGTAATATAAATACACATGCTTCTAAACCCTCTTCTGTTCCAATCTATTTTCATTTACCCATTTAAAATATATACACACACATATATAAATCTAATTTAATATCACTTTTGATCAAGTATATATATATACTCACTTATATCATACTATACCTTAGAACAGGGTTTGAACCCAGCCCTGTTATAATACTTCCTCTTCAAAAGCCTTTAAATACCATTTTAGTATTTAAATGGCTCATTCATAAACCACAAAATAATTCTAAATAGCGAGCAACACAAAAGAAAAGACACGCACACAAAAAAAATACGCATCTTCTTGAATTGATTTGCCTTTCTCTCCCTGCAACTTTGGAACCAAAAACTAAAATGACCAACCACCCAATGATACACAATGAGTCTGACCCCCACTCATGCGCACACTGCCTGTGACCCAAAACATACAGCTAACCTCCATTCTGACTGGCTTCAATTACGCGACCCCCCAAAAATTTTTTTTAATATATATAAAAAAAATTTTTCTTTATTTTTTCTTTAATGGAAGGACTTTCCTAACTACACTCTGCTGCTTTTGAGTCCTAGGAGTGTAGATAGTTGAAATGATACCCGACTTTTATTTTGAGCCTTCAGGTTCAGTATAGATTGCCCTAGACCTTGCTCACTTTTGGAGTCTTACAGGTGGGACTGTATATGAATGCCATGCTCTCTTTGGAGTCTTATTGGCTTGAGTTAACAGACTTTTAGCATCTGCATCTTACGTTAGATAGGTCAATCATGTCAGAAATTAGCAGCAGCCACATATAGTGCACAACTCACAACATGATCAATCCAGCAGACAAACTCACCATCCACTGACAGAATTGTGAAATCACTCCCCCCCACAGCTCCATAGCCACAACTTATCTAACTCTGAGCTTACACCCACAAAATAAAAATAAAAGAATAAAAAGAATTCTACTTTTGTTTTTACTTGGCTTTATATAAAATTCCATAAAATAAATACTATAAATATTAACCCACCACCTAGCAATAATGATAAAAATAAAATAAATAAAAAAAAAACTTTCCAGAGTCAGCATCCATTTATGTAATTAACTTATTTATTTGCCATCTTTTAGCATTGGTGAATTTGAACCCTTTCCTTGACCATAATTTGGCTTGCTTGGTGGTCTCTGCTTTTCATAATCGGTCTGCTATTTTGGTCAAGTACTACTATCCCCTCTTTTGGGATCTGGTAGGTTCCAATCTGACCTCTCTTCTCCTTCCCCAAATCTCACAACTTGTGCACCATGAGGCTCTTTTCCTCAATCCATCGCCTTGTCATAATCACATGCACTCATATCTATTGCCTCTAGTACCTCAGCTGTTTCCTCAATTGATGATTTTCTCATCCCTAACATCATTTGCTCAACTTTCATTGGCAGGTTATGCTTTACAATTTGTATAATGTTACTTTCAGTTAAATTGCAAGCATCTACTGTCTGCAGCTTTGCCACCTGCTGATAAAAAAATTGGGAATAGCTTTCTTGGCCCCCTCCCTATATTTCTCATGCATAACCCAATATCTGGTTAACTCCTGACAATCCTCAGACCAAAAAATATTCTTCACCTCTTTCTGATATTCTTCGAATGTTGTTGGTTGTTGCAATAATGAATCCCACCATATCTGCATGTTTTCAGTTAAATGATTGCACGCGATTGCAATTTTGCTTTCTTCATGGGAGGTTCTCCCATTTGGTCAGAGAATGGCTGAATCTTTAGAAATTGGTTGACGTTGGGCTGCGCGGTTACGTATTTTGTGGTAGTTTCCCGTATTTCTGCTACTTTTATTTTATCTCCCTGTTATTTTCTTCTTCACACTCACTCTGATTTTCTCCTACTCTCTTTTTACTAGACTTCTCGTCTTTACCTATACTTTTTTCCTCTACTGGTTCTTTCTTGCTCTCTTTCCTTATATGCTTGTCTTCTTTCCCTTCTATTTTCCATTCTAACTCTTGAAATCTTTTCTCAATCCTTTCCTCAAGTATCTGAAAACTGCTTTTTAATTTTTCCATAATATTTTCTATCATGCTCAATTCTCCCTCCTTCTCTTTCTTCTGCTGATCCATTTTTTTCTGTGATCTTTCTCACATTCACTTTATTTTACTTTATTTTTATATATCTATCACTGTTTCTAATAACCAATTACACCTGGGTTTCTTTTTACGTGGACTTATTTAACACAATTTTGAAGTTACGCGATTCATGTTTCACCGGAAGTCGATTTCCGATAATGCGCTATTACTTTAAATAATAAATTTTGCACACTTACGTTATATTGAAAGTAATAGCACATTATTGGAATTTGACTTTCATCTTAGTAATTTCAATATTTTCAGTGCTTTATAATAGTAAGATTTTATGCAATAATGAAATTAAAATCATGATTTCCACATTTTATGTATACACATATTAAATTTTATAAGATTATAATGTAAATTTTTTCAAACATTGTGCATATTAATTTTGCATTTTAAATTAGGTTCTGTTTTTGCTTTTTAAAAAAGAATGTAATCAATTATTATTTTCTTATTAATGACACTAATCATTAACGTGCTCCTAAATTCCAACGAGAGCTAAATGGTTGTATGTCTAGTTATCGTGAGCTTTGTAAACAATTAATAAAATCATCGTGTCAAAGATTAATTACTAATTACATTATCACCAGAAAATGATAATAATTAAAACGTGTATAAAAAAATGTAAATTACTGTACTGTAAATTATGCATAAAAATATATTATTTTGAATAAAATTAAATATTATAGTTAAAAAAATTTTGTCTTGTATCAATTGTTTTCAAATTTGAAATTTTTTATTAGTCATATTTTATTTCCTTATTTTTTTTTTTGCGCAAATTTAAAAGTAATTTTACATTGGTGCTTTGCTTTTATGCGAATTTTGAAAAATCACAGACCGCATCCCCCTTTTTTCAATGTAAGTTATGTCTATTTTTCCACGATTTTGTTTGCACATGTTTTCTGAGGAACCTATCTATTGCATAAAATGAGACCCTATCTATTGCATAAAATGAGACCCAGGTGTATAATGATTTTATGTTAACTATTTCTCCATCAAAGGCACCGGACCTGCTTTCCATCCTCGAAGTACCATCTTACCTGTCTAATTTCCCTATCTAACCCTCTTCAAACCTATTCCTTGATCTCTTTCTTTAAAATTCACCAAAACGATTATAGTAATTCATGTTAATTCCTTTATTAATATTCTCCCACTCTTATATTTAACTGTTATATCTAACTGTTTTATTTGACTTATATTCTATCCCCCCCCCCACTTTCCACTCTTCAAAAGCTCCTTATTTGGGTCACCATTGTAATGGTTTACTTACCTGTGTGAATCACGTATATATATGGTATATGCTTATTACATATTTAAAACCTAAGTTTCCTTTTTTTTTTTCCTAAAAGAAAATTACAACGTGAACATACATATCTAAGTAGTTCTGCATGGTACTCTTATCACTTGCCCAGCATATTTATGGATGTCAGTTGTTGACTCCAAGTGCCAATCCTATCTACAAGTAAACAAGAATTATGCTGGGAGAGATCGAGTATCAATTTCTAATAAACAGAGCTCCTACCTCTGGCTAGCTCACTCTGGGGTTGTGGTTGTTAACCATAGGAAAAAGGTGGGGAACAAACCAAGTGCACATGTAAATGCATAAACGATTCCCTGAATCTATTATTTTTGTTTTTAATACTACTCTTTAATCTTATGATATGATCTAAGTTTTAAAGAAATTAACACTGAATGCACACATTCATAATTAAAACATGAATTTCATATTTATTAATAGAAACAAAACCAAATTCCATTATTATGTATTGGCTTGTGCTCAAATATTTGAATAACATGCATGCAAACACATACTCTGCATAGATTCATAAATATAACAAAACATATAAATTATAGAATACAAAGTAAATGCAATAAATCATTATCCAGTCTATTCATTCATAGAATTACATTGGGCATTATTTCAAATATTTCTTTGTTTTTCTTTTAGCCCTTATACATTATTATTTTATTGAAAATAAGTTCTTATTTAAGAGATGACTGGAATTTAAGAAATGATTTGCATTACCTTGATTTTTCTCACCCAGGTGCAGATGAATGATAATGTTCACTGGCTTTGTGTTGCGACATAGTGAATAAGTGATTTTTGGTAGCTCTCTGTTGATTCCATAAGGCACTATCAATGATGTTCGGTGAATGTCGTTCTGCCTGCAGTTTAGAAAGGGCTTCATTCCTATATGGACAGCAATCACAATACCTCTGCAGAATGGATGGCAGAGCTTGGTCCATTCTTGTCCTTTACCCCAGCCTATTCATGGCTGATTAATATATATAATTTTTAAACTGATCTTTCTGCGATCTTGCTTGTGGCATTAACAGTTCTGGAATGTCTTTTTTTAAGTATGGCTTTCCAACTTCTTAATTAAAATACTATTGTGTTTTTTTAAATGAAAACCACATGGTTTGAACAAACAAAACCTTTCAGTAACTTTTCTTTCTTGATTAAAATAGCTTTTATCTTAGCGATCTATACCCTTTTTGATTCTTTCTTGGCATTTAACTTATCCTTTATAACAATTCTATGCTCCATCTTCCATCTTGAAATAATTTCTTTTTTAATTAAAATACTTTTATTCATCAAGATAGCAATCTATGCCTTTTTTGATTCTTTCCTTGCAATTAACATATCTTTTTGGAAATTCTGTCCTTCGTCGTCCATCTTGGAATTAAAGCTTGGCCATGTAAATTTTCTTTTTTTGAATTTATTACACTCATCCACCCATGCAGTAACATAAATACACATGCTTCTGAACAAAATAGAAGGGTACAAACCATATAACCCCCCTCCCTCTTCTGTTTCAATCTACTTTCATTTACCCATTTAAAATATACACCCACACACATATATATAAATCTAACTTAATATTCCTTTTGATCAAGTATATATATATGCTCATTTATATCATACCATACCTTAGAACAGGGTTTGAACCCAGCCCTGTTATAATATATACATATATAAAATTAATGTATTAGCATTTTATATATGTAAATCATATGACAGAAAAACAATCTTTTAGACATGTGTTATTGATATTAATTTGCTTGCACTTCCTCATTAATAAATGTTTTAAAAGCATAAGTGAAACACATATGCTTAGAGCTTATTTTTATATAAACCAATAGCTATTGGCCATGCTTAATTCAGAGCTTGATTATATTGTGAGCCTGATAATTCAAATGACAAATTATTTGTACAAATTTAATTCCATATATCATAAGGAAGTTACAGTATCTTATATATAATATGTAAAAACATGTCTTAACATAAATCTATATATCACATAAAATGTGTATATTTTATATGGGTTAATCTCATTTACAAATTCTGGTATTTGTGATGGATTTTGGAACCAGATATTTTGAATATAGAGAATCAAATATATTGATTGAAAATTGAAGAGAATAATGAGTATATGTATACACATACATTTGGTCTTATAACATTAAATGTTGCTTATACAGTTTACCATATTGCTTTATACATAGGCATATTTAGTTGGTGTTTTTTTTGTATATAATTTCTTTTAATATTTTTGAATTAAAAATTATGAAGATTAATAAGATATTAAATAAAAATTATTTTTTGTAAGCATTAAAAATAAAATATTAATTAAATGTATGCTCATTTCAAGTAATTTAATAGAGAAGGCATAATCTAGTAGCTGAGTATAACAATAAGAGTATTGTGGTGACAGTTATTATCATTATAGTTTCTAAACTGATAGATTGTCAGAAATGTCTGAACCAGATATTATATGACATTAAAATATACTATAAACTTTGAGCATACATAGAAATCAAATGATTTAAAGGAAAAATTGATTTTGTATTGTTAAAAAATCTTATTCATCATCAAAATTAAATGCAAAATCAATCAAAGAGGGAAAAATAGACTAAATTAAATTTCTAAAGGGAAACATTTCTGTTGCTGTAGAAATGTGAAAAAATTAAAAAAGTGTATCAAAACAAAGTGCTAGAGTTTATTTATGAAAAGTTCTATTCTTTAAAAAAAGTTGCAACTTTATAAAATTTATATAAAAGGAAAAATATAGACCAAAATTATCATTTAATTAAAATAAAATTTGTCAGAAACAGATTTAATAATAACAAGATAACATATAAAAGAAAGCAATTTTCTGTTAAGCATATTCCTCCAGTTCACAATCTAGTGCTAAAGCATTTGGATTTAGAAACTGTTTGATAAAATTCTTTATTAAAAATATGCATATTCTTCCAGAATTTAAATAAAAAAGGTTAGATCTTTATAGCTCTTCAATGCATGGTGATAACTAATAGAATTCAATCAAGGATATTATAGAGACTTCCAAAATGAATAATAATAATAAAAAAACAATTAATTTTATTCTAAAACGTCTTAAATAATTGATTTTAAATTAATATTTTGTCCAATAAAATACAGAAACAAAAGCATAAAGTGTAATAATATTAGAATCTAGTGGCTTTTGATCATATGTCTAATGTAAATTATTCAAACTGATAAGTAATTTTTTGTCTAATGAAAAGCCTAGAAATGACTTAGAAGTAAAAGAAAGAGAAAATAGTGGATAATTATTTGGAATTTGAGCTTAATAGAATTATTTTATTTTATATTAATGTGCTTTATAATTTTTTTCAAAATGGAAAGTAGCTAAATCATATCATCAAGATACCTGTTCTAGAAAACTTTTTTTTAAGCATTAAAAATGTAACAGAACAATTAAATTTTTTCCCACTTAACAACAATTTTATAAGGCATATTAGATAAAAATATCTTTAGCTTCAAATTCCAATTTATCATTTTCCAATACCTTCTTCCTGCTTTTGAGCCATTACTAAATTTTTACTGGACAAAAATAAAACAATTTGTGTTTTTCAATAATTTGCACTAATAAGCATTGATCAAAAAATCATTAGATTCACACCTGTCTTTTGATTTATCATTTTACTCTTGACTACCTTGTGTCTGTATTTTATCAGGTAAAATATCTAAATAATATACCTAATAAATTTTAAATCAACTATTTAAATTATCTTTAAATTAAAATAATTACTTTTCCATTTTTTTCAAGAGTCTGCAACATTATGAGACTTCTGCTACCCAAATAATGTTGTACATGATTCAATCAAAATGTTTGTATAATATTAATATTTACAACAGACAAATATAACATATATAATATAAAAATAAATTTTACTGCTTTCATTTGTGAAAATCTCCACTTCAATATGTATATATTATTTTAATTTTAACATTTCTTTAAATTAACAATATCTGCTAAATATGTAGCTCTGAGAATATTTAATAATAATATTTATAAAGTAATAAACACTAAACACATATACTGTAAGAATCCTTTACAAGGCAGCCTTTTTTAACATCATTTTAATAAACTTGATGTTAAAACCCTCTCATACCAACATACTCCACTAACCAAATCTAAAATAAATTTACTTTCATCTGATCTCTAATATCCATCATTTTCCAGAGCTTTGCTATTTATTATAAATTTAATTTTATGTCCCTTCATTCAAAATATTTGCTATTTTAAACATTGTTGTGATTGAAGAGACTACTTTTATATTTTTTGTTTAAGTAAAATTATTTTAATCAGGTTTAGGATTTTTCTTTCAGGTAGCTTATTTATAGCTAACATGGTTAACCATATAATACAGATCAGTAAATGAATATTTAACTATTCTTATCTGCAAGGTAAAACATAATTGATACTCTACTAAGAACAGTCTTACAAATAATTAATATTAAAAAGTAGCATTTTACCAGTAATTTTTCAAATAGTCAAGGCAATGTAATATGAAATCTAAATAATAACAAGTACTTAAAAATCTGAAAATTTAGAATTCTGTAAAATGATACAGACTAGATAAGAAAATATAAGTGTGAATCAACAAGGAAATTATAAAAAGTATCAAATGCATAACACATACTAGTAGTCAAAAAAGCAACAAGAAGAAAAGATGGCACTACTTATTAAAAAAACAATATTATGCAATACCACTTGACAATTGCCCATGTCTGCTAAGCACTTCCCTCTCATGTACTGTTTCCTATGGAGAAAACTGTTGGAAGTACTTTTTTTTCTGCAGTATGATATTTAAAAAGGTTGTTTTACCACAATAAAACAATCTCTTCTTTTCATTTCTGAAACAACTTTTCTTCCAATACAAATATGAGCTAAACTTTTGATATTCTGTTCACTTCCATTTTAGACAATTTTTTTCATAGATTTTTTTAAAATGGATCATTATTACAGATTTTTATATTTCATTTTTTCTTTACACATTTCTTTGGTTCAGTTGAAAATTTATTTCTAAACTGTTTTTTTTTATTTATATCATGAGTAATAGTTCTTAGTAGAATATCATTTTTCTTCTCACTGAATTGGTTTAAATATGATCAGTCAAAAGTCAATGTTTTTATAGAATTTTTCAAATTCTTTATTAAATTCATTGGTAACAGTCACCAGGGAATCAACTCTACACATACTCTGTATAGATTTATATCACTTGAGGGATACTTTCACTTACTAAACAGAAGATAAAGTCTTTTGAAAAGATGAAATGAATCGCCCTATCCTTTTTATCTAAATTTTGAAATATTATATATATTATTAAATTAATAATTATGGCAGTAAAGTGTTAACATTTTTAATACAGAAAAGAAACTGCTGTTAGTTGAACAAAAAGCAATACTTTATTTAAATAAAAATAAAATTTATTTCAAGTTTATGTTTAATAAAAAAAAAATGTTTAAAAGTCACTTCGTTCAATTGTTAGATTTTACTGTTTAATTTGCGTTAAAAGTTCTTTATTTAAAAACATCTATCAAATTTGTTCTATTTTAAATGCTATTATGGATAATTTATATATTTATATATAATGTAATGAAGTTAAATATAAATAATGGCAAATTTGATTTAACCATGACTGGAATTTATATAGAAGCAACGTGTTTTTTTATATTAAAACTTTTTAAAATACTTTTTAACAGCTTATTTATTATTATATTAAATAATGAATTATTTAGTACCAATCGTTTAATTTATAGCACTGTGATTAAAATAGAGTGTTGAACAAATTTTTAGAATTATCTTACTACGGGATTTTCAGATTTAAGTGATCGATTTTTTTTTATTGAAATTCTTAACAATAATCTGGTTTTTACAAAACTAATCAATTTTCCGGATTAGGTAGTATTGCTGGATTTTGATAATTTGTCGTGGATAATGGGTCCCAAAAACTGTCTTATATTTTCATACTTTAATCTACTTACTCATTTTTATTTTATTTTAGCAAGTTCCAATTGTTTTAGATTTATTGCTATCTCTCAGTTAATCCTCATAAATAATAGCATTAATCAAAATCCTTTAAAATTTGGAAAGCCAACATCATAAAAAAATAAAATATTTGTGTGTTTTTTTTTAATTTTTGAAAGTGAATCAAATGCAAAAACATATTACTAATTTTTATTTTTGGTGCTTTATGTACATTGCATTAGAATTTATTACATTTCAGATTTTTTAATATAAATTTCTCTTACATGGAATAAAAAATGAAAAATTCATTTTTATTTAGCTCCCTAAACCTTTAATACAAATGCCCGATTGCATAAACTAAAATTTCAAACCTACTTGTTATTTAAACTTTAAAATGCACTTGCACAATGTTATTACAAAGTAATTACGAAGTCTAATTTATATTACATTTCT
Organism: Epiperipatus broadwayi; assembly: GCA_028023455.1. Lineage (NCBI taxonomy): Eukaryota > Metazoa > Onychophora > Udeonychophora > Euonychophora > Peripatidae > Epiperipatus > Epiperipatus broadwayi. The sequence goes on along the minus strand of JAQFVV010006214.1, from coordinate 5,746,704 downwards.
GATTGTTAAAGTTAATACTGTCCTGTGTAGGCTTTTGTTAATATGATGTGATTTAATGTAAAATAGATTTCTGTAGATGATCACAGAAGTTTCTACGCTTAGAAAGTCATATGTATAAAAACGCTATTAGCCAAGTTAAACATCTTTTCCTCTAAAATCATTTTAATTACTGTAAAGCTATTTATTTATTTTCACCCAATCCTCCTTCTAAATTTCTATTATCAATTCACATTGTCAGCATTAACTTATCTTCTTTTCTTCTTCTATGCTATTTTGTTAATTGCATTTTTCTATTATATTCGTAGTTCTAGATCTTATAATAAATTGTCTGCATTTTATATTCCTCTTATAAATGTCTCCACACTTCACATAAAAATTATGTTGTTACTCTTTCAACATTTTAAACTTCAAAAATAAATGTTCTATTTAGTCCCCATTTTTACTTCCTCATGAACATTTATAGTCCAAATTTTAATTCTGTTTTAAATTTAGATAAAAACTAATTTTATCCACTAACAATTTTAGAGTAATTACAAAAAATTGTCATTTTAGTGAAAAATAATGTTCCACTTGCAATGCTTAATCTATGTATAACATATGACTATTTCATCTCTTTTTTTTAACATCTTAATAGGATCATACTTGATTGATAACAATTAATTTTTTTTAACGATTATGGATTACTTTACAACCAAAAATAAAATAATCAAAAAAAGTATTGTTTCAATGAATAGCTGAGACATGCTAATGATTTTTATCTAAAAACTTGAATTTAAATATATCTATTTCATTATGGTCTGTATATTGTGAATTAAATTTAAATTAAATACATTTTTAAAACAATGATTTGGAGACTTAACATGCATGTGCACGAATATGTTTTTTTTTGTGTGGTAATTATCATGTTAAACATAGTTGGTATTTCATTTATTAATGTGAACTTATTATGTATTGCATTTTTCTGTTACATAAAAAAAAAACTGTATGTAAAAGAAATAGGTAAAACCATTATCACCACAAATCAAAACAGAAACCAAATGATAACAATAATAGCAACAACAACAATAGTAATAATAATACAAAAATGACAAATTTTCTTTATGAAAGATTTTACAGTAGAGACGACAGAATCTACAAGATATAAATCATTAAATAATTTCTTACTTAGAAGTTATATGATATTCAAGCACTGAATATGGCAGAGCAAAGTTTAAATCCAAAGTCCTTTAGTTTGTGAATCTGCCACTTCATTACTTCATTAACTCATGCATGGTTCTGTATAGAATGAGATATATAATGAGTAATTATATATCTAGTACAACAATTTTTATTGTCTGTGGTTCTGTGATAAGGCCCATATCTAAAAATGTTTTCAGAGAATATTTTTTAAGCAAATGTTTTTTTAAAAAAATATATATATATATTAACATTTGTTTTTTCTCAATTTAAAGTAAAAAGTGTTCAATTTCAAAATTTTTCAATACATTTTCATAAAATTATTAGTTTGTATTAGAAGTTTTCCATTGTAAAAAAACATTAATACCATCCATTTAAAATGCTTCTAAAATTGAATGAACTTATTAATAGTAATTTCCTTGTGTATTTACAGATAGTAAATGCAGATTTAGTGAATAGGTAGAACAGGTAGATATAATCTTTTGAATCTATTACTTTTTACGAATTTTTGCATATATCTTTTTTATCAACTTTTTAAAAAAAATCTGTAGTTTTTAATTATTATTATGAATGATAAAACAAAAGAATGACATTTAATGCTAAAGGTATGTCCCTCAACTTTCTGAAAAGGTGAGAAGAATTTTTAAAATTGCAGGTTTGCATGATATGGATAGATTAAAGTTATTTAAATGATTGTTGATATCACTATTCAAAACAAAAATCTAAAATTTCAAGTAGCTCATGGAATTTGGAATGTATTAACTATGAAGTAAGATTGTCATAAACAAAAAAAAAGTGACTTAATATCCTGACATATTTGGAGTTCATAAAATAAGATATACTAAACTAAGATAAGTTAAATCAAGACAACATAGTGTATATTATTTATGCCTAAAACAATTTATTTTTATTGTCAAGAAAAATATTGCAAACATTGCCATTGATTTTAATCTTATGATTGATCTATTGTTATCAATTTTATTTCATTGATTTTATTCAGTATTACTGTAATACAAGTTTGAGCTTCTGCAACTCAAGTAAAGGAAATAACTTGAAATCAAGTGCTCAAAGATAATTTTTGAAATTCCAAAGATAGGAATTAAAAACTTCTTATGACCAATAGAATTAGGAGAATAAATAGTAAGATGATATTTATGCATATGGATGCCATCCAATGAAGTTTATAGGAAATAAACTGATTACGTTTTTAGCACTTACTGATGAAATAATTCAATTTTAATACAAATGAACAGATCTCAACTTATTCACATTTAAATATCAAATTAAGCTGAAATAGAATTACAAAGCTTATCCAATTTCCTTGATATAACCTAGAGAATATGTGTTAATTTTAGAAATAATACCAGAAACCAATTTGAAGTTGGGATTTTGTTGATGATTATCCAGATAAACTATGGATAGAGATGAAAAAATATTTAAAAAAGAAATATATTTGAATAAGTAGAAACACAATTAGAAAATTAATAATAAATGGTATCAGATATAGGAATAATTGCAAAAAACTAAAATAAATAAAATAAAAACAATGATAATCTTTTAAAAGAAATGAATCGAAAATTTTAAAGAGCATCTAGACTGAACAAAGGAAAATATAATAATATTTGCAAAGACAATTGAAAGGTGTTTGGAAAAATTAGGAACATCTTACAGAGATTTCATGAGGAATAATTAATGAATTTACAGAAAAATATCAATGGGCAGATTATGATTAAAGTAACAATGATTAAACAGAGATGGAAGAAATATTTAAAAGGGATAACTACACAAATAGAAATATCAACTAAAACACTTTTTACAAGACCCTTGACATTAAAAATGTTAATAATGGAACAAAGGGGTCAGATTTTTCTTAACAATGTAATATATTTACAAACCTCTTTACTTTTTAATGCATGTTCAACAATTTTTATGGAATCCTCTCTATTGATAGAGCAATAACATGCATTAAAAAGTAAAGGGATTTGTAAATATATCATAAAATTTGTTATTGATCTTTAAAATTTTTTTGATGATAACATCATTGCTTCTTTTGAAGATGGATATTATAAAATATCTGAAGATTTACCTATAGGTCTGCCTGTTGTTGTACAAGTTTGTAATTTTGTTTGTCTCCATATAAAAGTAAAATTTTAGATATGTGTGATGATGATATTTTTGTTTGCGGTCTTAAAAATATTATAAATTTGCTTGTAGAGGAGTTAAATAATTTGAATGACTTGAAATTAACTATTGAAAAAGAACAGGACAAAAGTATTAATTATTTTGATTTATTTATTATAAGTGATAGTAATATGTTAAGTTATAATCTAGTAATCAAACCATAAAAAGGGGATATATCAATTATAAGTCAAAAGCACCAATTATGCATAAGATGGTCTTTTTTGGGTCATAAAAATTATGTCATTACCAGAGTAATGAATTAAAAGTATTGAAATAGTTGTAAAGGAATTGCTTAAAGTTGTTTATAAGATTGAACAGATTAATAATACTTTATGTTGATTTAAAAAGAAAAATAATGATTTAAAAAGAAAAATAATGATTTAAAGAAGTTGAAGATTGATAATAAAAAATGGTTGCCTATTTCATATATAACAAATGCTCAAGTGAAGTTTTTTAAGAATATGTACAAGGAGGTGTTAAATGTTTCATTTTGTGTTACAAATAATGTTAATAAGTTAGTGAAAAATTCTAAAAGTATTATATTTGTCAAGAAAAAAGTAATGTTGTTTATCAAATTTTTGTGGATGTATGTTATCATATATAAGTAAATCATAATTGTTATACAAGCATGTGGAAAGGAGAAGTAATAATGATTTATTAACTGCTTCAGTTTTCTTGGATCATGAAAGGGCATGTAAATATAAATTTAAGTTTGATCTTTAAAAATGTTAAGATTCTTTATGGGGGAAGAAATCACAATAAAAGAAAAATTAAGGATGCAATTTTCATAAATAGAAATAAAATGAATATAATTAATAAACAAGCCAGAAATGTTAAAATTCAGAAATCCTGGGATTTGAGTTGATGACATTTGCTTTTATGTCTTTTGAATTTAACAGCAGTTGATGAGGATTTAATAATTAACTGAAAGCACTTCTGCAAATGGAAGGACTGTGTATAATAGTGTATTCCTGAAGGTTTATAATGGTGTTTTAGTTGTATTTTTATATTGAACTATTTCCATCATCTAATATGAGTATTGAATGTCTTTAGAAAAATTTAACTTTATTTAAATATTCCAAATACATTCAACTGTTAGTAATAGCACATAAAACAGGTTAGTATATGCACAACATTTCAAGATGTATTATTTTCCTCTCTTCTTCAGGTGTTTCTGGCCTGACCAGTGACAGTACTAGCACAAGATTTAAACCTGGACCCTTAGATTCTTAAGTATTGAATTTTTAAGGTAATGCTCTAACCAATTAAGCCATCCTCCCAAAGGTAGAGAATCAATAGAAATTTCATATACTTATCTATGAGGTTCCTCCTGATTTCTCCACTTTTTCCTAAGAGCAAAGTTGATTAATAGTTTTCATACATTATGTATAGTTACATTAGGTTGGCTTATGGAATTGTTTGCCATTGTCATGTGAACAGCCTCTTTAAATTTTATTCTTTTTACTTTTTCTTCTTTATCCAAAATTTTAGTATTTTCCCAATTGAACATATGGTCAATGACATATCTCTTCTGATCATCAGTTTGTATTCTTGCAAGAACTTTTCAATGGGAAAACTGGTCTAACCAATGTATGTTTTTTCACATTCACATGGTATTTCATAGATACAGATTTTTTTTAGCATTTTAAGCTTAGGCTTTGTAGATGTTAAAACTTCTTGTACTGTAGTATGGCTCTGGAAAGCTGTTCTTATGTTATACTGATTGCAGATTTTCTTTAATTTGTCTGCTATATTTTGGAAAATATGGGTATGCTGCAGTACCAATAATTGTTTTTTTTGGTGGTTCTTTTTGTTGTCTATTTAAGTTTTTTTAATAACAGCTGATGGATAAACATTTTTCGTAAGACTTTGTTCTACATAGATCTTTTCTTTTTCCAAATCACTGGTTTTCTCTGTTTCATAGTGATAGTATAACTCCATGTTTTGTGTTTCTGGTATGATTAGATGTATAGGCTAGGTATTTTCCTATATGTGTGGGTTTTCGCTAAACTGTAGTTTTGATTTTGTCATGAGGGAGTCTTGTCATAAGAATATCTAAGAATGCCATTTTTTGTTCTTGTTCTGATTCTATTGTGAATTTAATGGAAGGAGATTTGTTGATGTGTTTCCAGAAAGTTTGTAGCAGTGCTTTACCATGTGGCCATACAACAAATCTATCATCTACATAATGAAACTAAACTTTAGGTGGATATGCTGTAGTTGAATGGCTGTGGTTTCAAGTTCTTCCATGTAAATATTCCTAATCAGAGGGTGTGTGTGTGTGACAATGGTAAGCCCACAACCATTCCTTGATTTTGTTGGAAAAATTCTGTGTTATATTGAAAGTAGGTTGTTTTTAATAGTTTTATTATACTATCAATAGAAAGAGCTGTCCTGCTTTGTAGAATATTATCACCATTTAATTTTTTCCTTACAGGAGAATGCTTCTTCACATGGTATATTCATGAATGAACTTTCCACATTAAAACATACCAATAAATCAGTTCTTTCAATTTTCATGTTGTTGACTAATTCTACAAAGTGTCTAGAATTCCTGACAAAGGACTGTGTCTTGTATGCCAAAGGACTTAGAATTTTGAGAAGAAATCTTGGCAAATTTTGGCAAGATGAATTTCTAGAACTAACAATAAATCTTAATAGAATGCGATCCTTATGGATTTTAGGCTGATCATAAAGATGAGTAATTTTATTGAAATATAATGTTATTTTACTGTTTTCTGAATCAGTGAAGTATTCTGCATGCTTTCTGAGCAATGCTTGTAACTTTGTTTTCATACTCAGTATCGTATTTTTTGCCATTTTTCTATATTGGCCTGCCATGAGGAGTTTTTGTATTTTGTTGTCATAAACAGTTGTATCTATTACAACTGTTGCATTGCCTTTGTCTGCAGGGATAATAATTATAGATTTATCTACTTTGAGAAATTTATTTGCCTTACTCTCACAATAGAATATGTTTGACTTCAATTTTTGTTGCTTGTCAAGTGTTCTTTTTATACTCCAGCATAATACTGCTGCTTCTTCTAAAGGCAATTTTTTTAGTGACTTCTTAAGTGGCTGCCATTATATCTAATAAAGGAATGTCAGAAGGTGTTACAGCAAAGTTTAATCCTCTTTCAAGAACAGAAATTTCAATATCAGTTAGATGTTTAGAACTTAGACTTTTAACAGATGAAGTTGGTACACTGCTTGTCACATTATGATTTTTGATATACCCATGTAAGTTATCAAGTTTCTTCTTTAGGTATTCTTTTATTTTTCCATGTAATGTAAAATATGATTTTCTTACTGCTTGAAAAACTCTCATGTAGTCATCATCAGTAAGTTTATTTTTTAGAAAACATTCTACATTATTAATGGAATGTATTATTTGATACTTAAAAAATCCTTGAGAATGTATTTTTTCTCTTAACAGAGCTTCATCTGCCCTCTGAGTAATTTTCTCAGCTCTCTAAGAGTGATTTGGAGTTTTTAATTGCAAAGCTTTAGAAATTATCCCATCAGATTTACATAAGAAAGTTAAATGATTTTCTACTTTGGCCAGCTTTAGACATAATTTTTCATAATGTCTAAAGTGTAATATATAGCATTGGGTCCATACTGAATACTTAGTCTTTTCCTAAAGGTTTGTGATGATGATTAATCAGAGAGTAAGTGAAACTCTGTTAAGAGAAAGAATATCTCAAAGATTTTTTAAGTATCAAAAATGCTTTCCATTAATAGTGTAGAATGTTTTCTAAAAAATAAACTTATTGATGAAGACTTCATGAGAGATTCTCAGGTGTAAAAAAATCATATTCTACAAATGGAAAAATAAAAGAATGCCAAGAGAAGAAACTTGCATACCTACATGGGCACATCAAAAATCATAATATACCAAGTGTACCGGTCAAAACATGTCTATCCATCTAACATGAGCTGGAACACACAAAATGTACTTCAAACCCAGTCAAGCCCAAGATTTAGGTCAGGGACCAGCCTGGACCCGAACCCACCTTCCAAGCCCCAGATCAAACACCTAATGAACAACACAACAGTGATGGCACATGAGAATTAATTCTAATCCGGCCGACTAGGAGAGCGGAGAAGACAATGAGACATTTATTTACTATGACTAATTAAAATATACCTAAGCATGGTTGTAATATGTGGAAGTGGAGGAAAGAGGAAGGAATTCGAACTACTCAAATAAGTTAGACAAAATATATTTTAATATAATGAAAAATTAGTTATATACATTTATAAATAAATTATGTTAGTGTGTGTGTGAATGAGCAAGCGATTACATAGTGTCATTCACGCTATTATTTCTCATATGCTCTTTATTAGCTAAATGATATATTATAAATAAACACACATCTTTGGTGGGTCTAATATTAAGATGCCAATCAGTATTAGAAAGAAGTTACATAAAATTGCTATAAACGCTTTGATTTACGGTTCTGAAACGTGGTGACTAACATATATTAAGGGAGCATTCTGAGATTCATTACAGATATAAATACATTTGAAAACGTTTGATTATATTTGAAAAACATACTTGAAAATGACATTTGACTAGATGACAAAATATTTTAACAATAGTAAGACGAACGCTTTATTTTCCCCAAGGCATCTAGATACTCTTAGATAGATATACAAATTACGAAGGTAGGATTGTATATGATTGAGATAAACTTAATTAATAAAAATAGAAGTAGTTGGCATTTATATATATATTTTAAGCAAAGCTTAATTTTAATATTAGAGCATTAAAACTGGGCCATGAAGCAAAAGAAATAATAATAATAATAAGTTTGCGGTGCTGACATAATAGCCTAAAAATAACTAAGAGGAAAAGGAAAAGTCGTGCTTCTGGACGAAAACGAAATCTCACACCCCCTTCTTGGGTAGTGCTTAGAGAAAAGTAGATAGGCATGGCGTGGCCCAGACTTTTGCGGGTATAACCAACGCGAGAGGCCCTTTTATCTACGAAGTGAATATGCATAGCATGTGCCAAACTTACGGGATCACTGCCAGAGGCATTTTATACGGAATAAATGTGGTTCCAGATAGATCAACTATCTATGGAACGAGAAGAAATCTATGGGTTCGATCTTGTCGTAACCCCCAGATTAAAAAGCACATAATATATACGAAGGATAGGCTAATGACAGAAACGCAGTACGAATAAATGTCTCTAACGACATGAGATAAGTTTGACAGCTTCAAAATAAATGACCCTTTTTTGAATACTTTAATACGCAATGCAATTATAATATATATAGAGAGAATATTTCAATTAATAAAATATAAGTTAAGATTTGACTTAAGAAACATTAAGATTCACCCCCCATCCCTTTTCTGATATTTAAAATAAATCAATCCCACTTTCGTTATATATATATACGTAAAACAGTTAAGTCACCTCATTTTAGAATTAAATAAATAATATTTTATAAAATTTCAAAGCGTTAATTAGATTTAACTCTGGATTTACACCGGTAGAAAATCCAGAATTAAACAAATATATTTTTATAATAAATATAATGTTGACTCGAAAAACAACCTGGCGAGTATATTAATTAATAAGGCATTGTTTTAAATGGACGTTAATAACTTGCTTCGTGAAGGTTTACTTTAAAAATGACAGAAAAGATTTTTATAAATTAAAAATCGCCAGTTTGTTTGAGATTAGCACATTAATAAAAAAAACAAAACATATATATATAATCAAGTAATAAATAACTACAAATAATTGACCGCACTAAAGTTAAAGAGCATATAAGAGAGAATTAAATTTATATAAATTATTTAAGAGCAAATTACATGTTATTTATATATATAAAAAAAAAACAAAGTTAAAGAATACATAAAAAAGATCTTGAGAGATTATTTAGACTAAATTGACTATTAGGTAGCGGCTTGAAATTTACCTTTCAATTTTAAGAGTCCGATTAAAATATTGTCCGTGCACGGTAGTTGAAAATGAAAGTTCTGCAAGCTTCTATTAACATTAAAGTTCTTAATTTCTTCATTTCAGGACAGCAGACAATTACGGTCACGGCGGGTGATGACCCAAAGGGCCGAGCAGAGTCGTGGATCTACTGCTACATCATTTTTTTTTTTAGTTTTACAGCAATGTTAACAATCTCTCAATCAATAGTAACTAATTAATAACTAATAACTCAACTAATCTCTCATAACTAATTCAAAATTTAGTCATTTTATACTTTTTCTCTTATCAGTTGTTTTTCGAAGATGCAATTGTTAGATAACGCCCAAAATAAATTCAAATCTATTTCTAGATTAGAAATAGATTTAACAACATGTTTTTAACACCAGTAAATCTTTAATCTAATTAATCCCATTTATCTTAATTAAAATTTTAATTAAAAAAATACCTTTCCCAGATTAGACTACCAACCCCTAATTATTTTTAGACAATTAAACAACACCTGCATCTTCCATATTGGATTTTATATAAAAAATGTATAATTTATAGAAAAACAAGCAATTTGAAAAGAAAAAGCCAAAAATGACATATAATAAAATATTTACAAAAATCAATATTTTGTTAGTAAGTTTTTGCTCCCATATATATATTTGAATCGCAACCTATAATTTTAATAAGAAAAACTAATAATTAATAAAAAGAATCAATAATAATGAATATTGAAAGTTAAATTATAAATTTAGGTGTGCATCTCAAACATATACATAAAAAATATACATACTGACAAAAGGAGCAGGGTGGAATATAGGGGTTTGAACACAGGTTAGTAGGTAGAAACGTGAAGCAAAATCTTAAGCTAAGATTTACTGCTTCACAAGCAGAGTACCAACTTCATCTTTTAAAAATCTCAGTTCTAAACATGTAACAGATATTAAAATTTCTGATGTTAAAAGAGAATTAAACTTTGTTATAACACCATCTAATATCCCTTTATTAAATATAATGGGAACCAACAAGGAAATAACTCAAAATTACCTTTAGAAGAAGCAGAAGAATTACACTAGAGAATAAAAAGAACACTTGACAAGCAACCAACAAAAATTGAAGTCAAACATATCCTATGGTGAGAGAAAAGCAATTAGATCTCTCAAGTGGATAAATATATAATTATTCTTCCTGCTAAAAAAAGGCAATGCAACAGTTGTAATGGATACAACTGATAGTGACAACAAAATACAAGAACTTCTCACAGCAGGTCAATACAAAAAAGTGGCAAAAAATCTGATATCGAGTATGAAAACAAAGTTACAAGCATTACTCAGAAAGCATCTCGGGTACTTCACTGATTCAGAAAAATTAATATAACATCAGATTTCAGACAAAGTTCCTTATCTTTATGATCTACCTAAGATTCATAAGGATCATTTTTTTAAAGATCTATTGTTAGTTCTAGAAATTCCTCTTGCCAAAATTTATTAAGATTACTTTTCAATGTTCTAAGTCCTTTGGCATACAAAATCCAGTCCTTTGTCAGGGATTCTAGACACTTTGTAGAATTAATCAAGAACATGAAAATTGAAAGAAATGACTTACTAGTAAGCTTTGATATGGAAAGTTTATTCACAAATGTACCATGTGAAGAAGCATTGTCTGTTGCAAGGAAAAGATTAAATGGTCATAATAGTTTACAAACCAGAATAGCTCTTTCTATTGATAGTATAATGGAACTATTAACATTCTGCATAAAAACAACCTACTTTTAATATAACACATAATTCTTCCAACAAAATCAAGGAATAGTTATGGGCTCACTATTGTCACCCCTGATTAGCAATATTTACACAAAAGAACTTGAAAACACAGCCATACCACCTACTCCTTATTCTTCTAAAGTTTAGTTTCACTATATAGATAATACATTTGTTGTATGTCTACATGGTGAAGCACTGCTACAAACTTTCTGGAAACTACAACAACAACATATCACCTTTAATTAAATTCACAATAGAATCAGAACAAGAACAAAAATTGGCATTATTAGTTGTTCTTGTGACAAGACTTCCTTATGACAAAATTAAAATTACAGTTTAACAAAAACCTATACATACAGAAAAATACCTAGCCTATACATCCAATCACACCAGAAACATAAAACATGGGAGTCATACTATCACTATGGAACTTAGAAAAAGAAGTTTGTTCAGAAACCAGTGATTTGGAAAAAGAACAGATCTATGTAGAACAAATCCTTATGAAAAATGGTTATCCACAAGCTGTTATTAAGAAAATCTTAAATAGACAACAAGAACCATTGAAAGAAAATACCATTAGTGATACTGTAGTGTGTGCATACATTCCAAAAATAGCAGACAAATTAAGGAAAATCTGCAATCAGTATAACATAAGAACAGCTTTCTAGAGCCATACCACACTATGAGAAATTTTAACATCTACAAAGCCTAAACTTGAAATGGTGAAAAGAAAAAACTGCATCTATGAAAATACATTATGAATGAGGAAGAACATATATTGGTAAGATCAATTGTACCATTAAAAAGTTCTTGCAAGAATACAAACTGATGATCAGAAGAGAAAAACAGATGTGTTTAAAGTAGCAGACCATGTATATGCCATTAAACATATGTTTAATTGTGAAAATACAAAAATATTGAATAGAGAAGAAAAGATAACAAGAAGAAAATTTAAAAAAGTTGGTCACATGGCAATGGCAAACAATCCCATAAGCGATCATAGTGTGACGATACATAATGTATGAAAACCAATAATCAATTTTGCTCTTAGAAAATGGAGTAATCAGGAGAAACTAATGACTGTTACCTTTGGCAGGATGGCTCAGTTGGTTAAAGTATTACTGTAAAATTCAATACTCAAGAATCTAAGGGTCCAGGTTCGAATCCTATGCTAGTACTGTCACTGGTCAAGACAGAAACACCTGAAGAAGAGGGGAGAATAATACCTCTTGAAACATTGTGCATATACTAATCTGTTTGATGTGCTATTGCTAGCAGTTGAATGTATTTGGAATATTTAAATAAAGTTAAATTCTTCTAAAGACATTCAATATTCATATTAGATGATAGAAATAGTACAATATAAAAATACCAATGTGTATAATAGTTAATCAGCATTATTTTTATTGTTATTACAATATGTTTTATTTAATGGACATTTTATTTGTATTATACACACACACACACATAAAGGAATGAAAAAAAGTGATGTGTGTTCTGATGATGACTATCTATCTATTCTATCTATTCAGATTTCATATTAAGTTAGCAAAAAAAAATAGAATGAGAAATTGGTGGTCTTGAACTAGATTATAAAAAATGATAATAATAATCACACAGAACAGTATCTTTGGTACACCAAATTTATTATAGTAAAATCAAAGTGCTTTAACTAATGCCAGTATATATATATTCAACAATATTTAAAGTGATCATCCTAATTATTTATACAATCCCAAAAAGAAAAAAATATTTGTATATGGCTTCATCTATTCTGTAAATGAAGCAATTATTTAACAAAACAAAAATTATATCAATAATTATTACAAATCAGCTATAGAATTTATAAAATCATTAATTCTCCAGCTTATGAAAACATAAGGTCAAAATATTCAATCATAATATCAGTAAGTACATATAGAGAAGAAATAATAAGTTGAGAATAAAGACTTAAAACTATTTGTAACAACAAAATATTTAATTAATATAAATTAGTAATAAATATTTATAACAATAATATATTTTTTAGACTTATTTATTAACATTTAATCAATAGATATTTTTGGATACATATTGCTTTTCAGCATTCATTCTGCCTTATCAGGCAACTGAGAAGAAAGACCATGGTGTTTTTTGATTTTAAACTCAGAGGTAAAAAGCCAATAAACTCACCACACTGGCTAATGCATGTAAAGAGACCACATGTGAGATGAATGAATGAAATTAGAAAGTGTGCAGGGGTGATGTGGAGAAAAGAAACTAAAGACTGGAAGGTGGACTAAACTTGGAGAGACCTTCATCTTGTAATGGATTGATAATGTTTGATGATGATGATGATTGCTTTTCAATGCTAGTTTAAATAAATCTAAATTGTGATAAATGTGTAAATTAATAAATAGTTTTAAATTCAGTATGTAACAGGCAGGACATTCTGCTCAATACATATTTTAATGTATTATTTAAAACATAAAAGTGCATAGTAATGAATATTAATTAAAAATAATTTACAAGTAGAAATTATTTACAATATAAATTAAAATGCATAATCAAATTAGATGAAGTTCAAATGTGGTAATAATGTCAAATGTTTGGTGGTCTGGAGGCTAGCATAACTGCCTTCCAAGCAGATGTCACAGGTTTGCTTCCTGGTCAACATATTTGACAATAATAATAATAATAATAATAATAATAAATAATAATAATAATAAAATAATAATAATAATAATAATAAAATAATAATAAAATAATAATAATAATAAATAATAATAATAATAATAATAATAATAATAATAATAATAATAATAATAATAATAATAATAATAATAATAATAATAATAATAATAATAATAATAATAATAATAATAATAATAATAATAATAATAATAATAATAATAATAATAATAATAATAATAATAATAATAATAATAATAATAATAATAATAATAATAATAATAATAATAATAATAATAATAATAATAATAATAATAATAATAATAATAATAATAATAATAATAATAATGCTTGCTTATTTTATCTTAAGTTTTTACATTTAATCAATCTGTATATATGTTTGACATTATAAGTTTTCTGAAAATTTTTCCATGAAAATTCCTAGCATATTATGAATTGGTAGATTCCCATAATTCATACTAAACAGACTATATCACCAATCCATATAACCAACACTTGAATCATTTTTTTATAACTTTACACATAAATTAATACACTAGTTATTATTTAGATTTCAGTGTATATTAATAATAATACATACAGGTATTTACAAATCTAGTGCTGACATCCAGAATTGCACATCTCTCCCTAATCTGGTGGAATAGAAAAGAAAAAGAGGTAGAAATGGATAATATTGATGTGTGATAAGGAGACAGAGAAAATGATTAAGTTAATATGAATTTACATCTTATTGCTATTATATGGATTATATGTTAATTATAGTTATGCAAGATATACAATACATTACATTAATATAACCTAATATACTACAATAATGTTGAATCAATAATTACCAATTATTAAACGAATTTGATATTAGAGAAATATTATAGGAAGCCTCATAAAATCATTTAAAATCTGGAGCATTGCCTACATAACTTTTCAAATTCATTAATTTTCTCTTGTTCTTTATTCAACAAACCTCATTCATATCCAAAAACGAATCATTGGATGTAAAATTTCAGATTTTTGGCAGATATGTGATGAAGTTTAAAGCCAAATGGTGGAATATATCAATTTCATTATATTATTATAAATACAAGATTATTGTTTAAACATATATATCAAAAACTAATAAAAAACCATAAATAAAATTTTGGTCATAAGGATAAAATATAATGTTTAAAGGTTTTTTTTTTGAAAAATGCCATAATTTATTATAATAATTTCTGATTTTTTCTTCACTATTGATAACTATGTAATATTAAATACGCTTAACGTATATAGTGAAATT
Source organism: Epiperipatus broadwayi (assembly GCA_028023455.1). Classification (NCBI taxonomy): domain Eukaryota; kingdom Metazoa; phylum Onychophora; class Udeonychophora; order Euonychophora; family Peripatidae; genus Epiperipatus; species Epiperipatus broadwayi. The sequence goes on along the minus strand of JAQFVV010006214.1, from coordinate 5,731,676 downwards.
AAATTCAATGATTATATTAATATTTCTTAAGGCTAAGCGCTTTCAGAGCTTACAACTCATATTCATAGCCTTCTAACGTAGTAATTTATGCAAATCCATGCAAGCTTATTTATATTGTCCATCTCTTTGAAATGGAAAAGCATGTATCTCTCCTGTTTATTGCTTTCAAATCTCTTGATATATACCATGCTTCTTTAACCTTCCTTTTGATGTCATTTCTTTCAGTTGCAATTATTCTAGCATTTGCAGGTTCAAATTCGTGATTAGCCTCTTTTTGGTGGTCCACAAATACTGAGCTGCCTTCGTTTCTTCTTAATACTCTTTTGTATAAGTATTTGTGCTGAGCCACTCTATTGTTTATCGTGGCCCGAGTCTCACCATAGTATACTGCACCGCAGTTTGCCTGAGGGCATGCCAACTTGTACACCACATGTGGTGTTGATTGTAGGTCAATTTTGTCCTTAGAATTGTTCAAAATTCTATTGGTGTTAGGAGGGGTTCGAAAACCTACTGTGAATTCATTCTGCAATTTTTTGACTAGTTTTCTTGCAATATTAGGAATGTATGGCAGACATATGTGTTGTTTTTTGTCCCTGCTAGGTTTGGTTATGTTTTCATAAAATGTTTTGATTCTTTTGTTGATGGTTACTAAATCATAACCAACCTTCATAAGATCATTAACATATTGGTTAATATTTATTCTTCTTTCTTCTTCATATTTGCATAAATGGTAATTCCTGAACAAAAAGGCAGAAAGCCCTGCTAATTTGTGGGCTCTCGGGGTTTTCGATTTAGTATGGATGTATCCTCTAATGTTTAATGGTTTTACTTTCATGTTGTAATTAATGCATCTGTGCATTCTTTTTATTATTAGGTCCAAATAATTAATTGTATTAAGCTCACTCTCTTCAGTGCAGTTAAATATCAAGTTGGTATGTGCCTGCAGTTCATCCTGAATGGCTTTTATTATTAGTTTAGGTGCTGCGATGAAAATGTCATCTACATACCTACAATAAATTATTCCATGTGTTTGTTCCTGGAACTTCGATATAATCTGGTTTTCAAAATAACCGATTACAACACTAGATACAATGCCACTCATGGGCAGTCCCATCGGCCATCCATTATTCATCCTATACCACCTATTTTCAAATGTCGCAAATATATTCTCATCTAACCATTTCATGAAGTCAATGATAAATTCTATCTTCTGTTCAGGACAGTGATTATTTTGAAGCTCTTCTTTAATTATCCTGATTGAACCTTTTCTATTAATCGATCCATAGAGTTCAGATATATCTATGGCTGCTATATTGAAACTGTCATCGATGGCTGCATTTTTAATTAAGTCCACAAACTCGAAAGAAGATTTTATAGTATATTTGCCAAATCCTATTAAGTCTATTAACCATGAATTTATTAATTTTGCTGTGTTTGCATAATGTACACCTCCAAAGTCAAGCATTAGTCTTAATGGAGTCCCTTGTTTATGCATTTTAGCATTTGCAAACATCCGTGGTTGTGATGTGGCAGATGGATATATTCTATAATATTCAGCTTGATTTATTCCTTTATTTTTATGCTTGCATAGGATTAAAGAGATAAATTTTTCTTTGTTCATTCTATTATTAACTTCAGCTGACAACTCAAAGCCTAATTTTTGAATTTGTATTCTCATCTTTCCTTATATTCTTCTTCATCCATTATTACGAAGCGATTCCCTTTGTCCTCTTTAAGACAAATAATTTTATTTTCATTAAAGAAGTTTTTTGCATTCTTAACTTTATTGTTCCAGCCATTATTTTCAGTATTCAATTTCTTATCACTAATGATCCTATTAATCTCATAAATAACATTATCTCTCATAGGATAATTTATTAAAGCTGCTTCTGATATTTAACTGCACTGAAGAGAGTGAGCTTAATACAATTAATTATTTGGACCTAATAATAAAAAGAACGCACAGATGCATTAATTACAACATGAAAGTAAAACCATTAAACATTAGAGGATACATCCATACTAAATCTAAAATCCCGAGAGCCCACAAATTAGCAGGGCTTTCTGCCTTTTTGTTCAGGAATTACCATTTATGCAAATATGAAGAAGAAAGAAGAATAAATATTAACCAATATGTTAATGATCTTATGAAGGTTGGTTATGATTTAGTAACCATCAACAAAAGAATCAAAACATTTTATGAAAACATAACCAAACCTAGCAGGGACAAAAAACAACACATATGTCTGCCATACATTCCTAATATTGCAAGAAAACTAGTCAAAAAATTGCAGAATGAATTCACAGTAGGTTTTCGAACCCCTCCTAACACCAATAGAATTTTGAACAATTCTAAGGACAAAATTGACCTACAATCAACACCACACGTGGTGTACAAGTTGGCATGCCCTCAGGCAAACTGTGGTGCAGTATACTATGGTGAGACTCGGGCCACGATAAACAATAGAGTGGCTCAGCACAAATACTTATACAAAAGAGTATTAAGAAGAAACGAAGGCAGCTCAGTATTTGTGGACCACCAAAAAGAGGCTAATCACGAATTTGAACCTGCAAATGCTAGAATAATTGCAACTGAAAGAAATGACATCAAAAGGAAGGTTAAAGAAGCATGGTATATATCAAGAGATATGAAAGCAATAAACAGGAGAGATACATGCTTTTCCATTTCAAAGAGATGGACAATATAAATAAGCTTGCATGGATTTGCATAAATTACTACGTTAGAAGGCTATGAATATGAGTTGTAAGCTCTGAAAGCACTTAGCCTTAAGAAATATTAATATAATCGTTGAATTTAATTTCACTATATACGTTAAGCGTATTTAATATTAAATTTATTATAATGAAAAAATTTTAAATATATATTTTTTAAAAATATTTATTAGACAGTGTATTATATTTATTTTGTTGTTTGAACGATGCTTTTAAAAAATCTTTATATTTTCATTTTTAAAAGAATAACTGCCTTTATTTTTCATATTACCGCTAACTGATTACATTTTTTAAACAATTTTCTTTTATTTTCATTATTCTAGACAGTAGATCTTTAAGGTAAGAGCAGTTGTAACAAAGAGAAGAAAGAATTGTTAATAAAAATTAAAAGATTTTCCTCTAAGATCAGTAATCTGTTTGACCACCAGCTGGATTCATTTTTAAAAATTTTACATTTGCCAATATTTGAATCAGCAATCTTTATAAGTATTTTTATAGTAGAATTTTTACCGTGCCAATAATTTTATTTAAAAAAAAAGTAGGCATTTTTTCTTTTTATAAAAAACACCTTATTTTAGGAAGGATTTATTTTTCTAAATTTTTATATCATTTTTATAAATATATAAATTTTGTAACAAATTAATATCTGTAAAAATTGAAAAGACTTAAGTCTAAATTTTCTTCTTTAACTTTTGAGTAATAAATGAATGTTTTACTAATATGACTATTAATTAAACTTATATAAAACTTTCTATCTGAAAATTAAAAATGAAGCTAATCAAGATATTTTATTTGTGTTAATACGAGGGAAAACCTTGAACAGATTTAAGCTTTAATAATTAAAAATGAAAAATAATATAGCTATAATAAGCAGCATATAAAACTTTTAACTTTTGAAATATTATTATCTTACAAGGTTTAATTATGTTGTTTATTTTTTATACTAGTATATATAATTTGTTAATCTGATTGATTTTATATGTGCCTTTTGCTAAAATTTAATTATTATTATTCCTTAATGAAGTTTAAGACATGTCAAACAATAAATTCACATATAACATACAAATTTGACATCACACTAAATTAAATAATCAATCATGTCTTTAGAATTATTGTTTTGTGGCTTTTTTACACCATTTTTCAGATGTTTGAAGACCAGTTTAATTGAATTAATTAATATATATATAAAATAAGAACAAATCAATTACTATTGACATCCTTTGCTCTAATAATCCATAATAATTTTTTTGTCTTTGTTTTACTTGAAATAAAAGGAGATCCAAAAGATTACATTTTATTTTAAATCCAAGCTATTATATGTATTGAAATCAGATACATAAGTTTTATGTTTTTTTTGTTTCTAAGTAAACCCAAGATAAAAAAAAAACTATTGTGGATTACTTAAGCTAAATGTCAATAATAATTGATAGTTATCTACCAACATATTTATTTTCTTAAGTTATTACATAAAAATACTCTTTTGTTTAAATTATAATTAATCCTATAAATATATATATATATAATTGTGGATGAATCTTCACTTCACAAGTGTAGAAAATTGACATATATTCTCACCAATAAATATTTTAAAAGTATAAGTGGACCAGTGGAAAACTTATGATTAGAGGTTATTCCTTAAATAAACAAACATTTATTGATTTTGCTTAAATTAGAGCCCTGATCTTATTATGAGCCTAATTTATGAATTGTTAAATTACTTGACCAACTTCAGTTATATATCATAGGGAAGAGAATGTTTCTTATTTTTAACTATCTGCAACACTGAATTTTATTAGTTTGAATAGTATTTTCATGTAATAACTTAAAAAAATAAATATGTTGGTAGATAACTATCAATTATTATTTACAGCCTTTAAGCTAAACTATTTGTTCAAGTAATCCACAATAGTTTTTTTTTTTTATCTTGGGTTTACTTAGAAACAAAAAAACCCATAAAACTTATGTATCTGATTTCAATACATATAATAGTTTGGATTTGAAATAAAATGTGATCTTTTGGATCTCCTTTTATTTTAAGTAAAACCAAGATAAAAAATTATTATGGATTATTAGAGCAAAGGATGTTAATAGTAATTGATTTGTTCTTATTTTATATGTATTAATTAATTCAATTAAAATGTTCTTTAATCATCTCAAAAATGATGCAAAAATATATATATATATATATATATATATATATATATATATATATATATGTTAAAACGAAGATTTGCACGGGTTAAATATATAAAATACATATTTTGCGGGTTCATCCGTGTTAAAAACTTTTAATATCAATTTACTGACGTTTCGACTTGGTCACACAAGCCATCCACAGAGTTATAAAAAGGTAGAAAGACGGTTGTAGAGGCGCTACAATCACTGGTTTGAATAAAACATTAAAAATCCCACCAATAGCAAAAATGTTAAATTTAAGAATGTTTTTTAAAGAAATCTTTCCAAATAGGAGGAAGTTTGCACGTATCATCTCGCTTATTGATACAATCTGGCCTTTTAAGTATCTCAATGGCTTCTCTGATTTTGCATTGGTAGAGATTATCACATCTGGATATGATCCTGGTACTAGAAAAATCTATTTTATGACCTGAATCTATAGTATGGAGTGAGAGTGCTGATGATGATGAGTGTTGTTTAACTGCATTAGCATGCTCATCTCTCCTAACACTGATGCGACGATTACTCATACCTATGTAAGAAGCTTTACAATTTTTACATGAGATTTGATAGACACCATGAGATTCAAGAGGGATTGAATCCTTAGGCTTAGTTATTATATTGCTGATCTTTTGATGAGCAGAAAATGCTGTATCTATATTATAGCGTTTTAATATACGTCCGATACTGTCTGTAGTTCCTTTTACATATGGAACACAAATCCTAATAGCTGACTTATCATCTTTTTGTTTCCTATTTTGTCTATTTTGGGCTTGAAATAAGGCTTTTTTTATAAATTTGTAATTATAACTATTTGCTAATAAAACACTATTAATATGATTTATTTCTTCTTTCAGATGTGTGTCATCTGAAAGGTTAATTGCTCTATTTAAAAGAGTTTTGGCTACAGAAACTATCTGAGTTGGGTGATGATGAGAATGGAAATGTAAATATCTGTCTGTGTGTGTATCCTTTCTGTAAATAGAAAAAGATAAACTATTTGGTGTTCTGGTGACTAGAACATCAAGAAAAGGGAGTTTTCCATCAGACTCTGTCTCCATTGTAAATTTAATATGAGGATGCATATTATTTAAATGTAAGAAAAAATCATCTAATGTATTTTTTCCATGTTGCCATATGACAAAAGTGTCATCTATGTATCTGAGCCAAATGAGAGGTTTTAAAGATGATGATTCTAAAGCACGAGTTTCTATATATTCCATGAATAAATCAGCTATTACTCCTGAGATAGGTGAGCCCATAGGAGTACCAAAAACTTGTCTGTAATGCTGTCCATTGTATACAAAATATGTATTTAAGAGACAATGTATTTAAGAGACATTGTCTCTTAAATACATATTTTGTATACAATGGACAGCATTACAGACAAGTTTTTGGTACTCCTATGGGCTCACCTATCTCAGGAGTAATAGCTGATTTATTCATGGAATATATAGAAACTCGTGCTTTAGAATCATCATCTTTAAAACCTCTCATTTAGCTCAGATACATAGATGACACTTTTGTCATATGGCAACATGGAAAAAATACATTAGATGATTTTTTCTTACATTTAAATAATATGCATCCTCATATTAAATTTACAATGGAGACAGAGTCTGATGGAAAACTCCCTTTTCTTGATGTTCTAGTCACCAGAACACCAAATAGTTTATCTTTTTCTATTTACAGAAAGGATACACACAGACAGATATTTACATTTCCATTCTCATCATCACCCAACTCAGATAGTTTCTGTAGCCAAAACTCTTTTAAATAGAGCAATTAACCTTTCAGATGACACACATCTGAAAGAAGAAATAAATCATATTAATAGTGTTTTATTAGCAAATAGTTATAATTACAAATTTATAAAAAAAGCCTTATTTCAAGCCCAAAATAGACAAAATAGGAAACAAAAAGATGATAAGTCAGCTATTAGGATTTGTGTTCCATATGTAAAAGGAACTACAGACAGTATCGGACGTATATTAAAACGCTATAATATAGATACAGCATTTTCTGCTCATCAAAAGATCAGCAATATAATAACCAAGCCTAAGGATTCAATCCCTCTTGAATCTCATGGTGTCTATCAAATCTCATGTAAAAATTGTAAAGCTTCTTACATAGGTATGAGTAATCGTCGCATCAGTGTTAGGAGAGATGAGCATGCTAATGCAGTTAAACAACACTCATCATCATCAGCACTCTCACTCCATACTATAGATTCAGGTCATAAAATAGATTTTTCTAGTACCAGGATCATATCCAGATGTGATAATCTCTACCAATGCAAAATCAGAGAAGCCATTGAGATACTTAAAAGGCCAGATTGTATCAATAAGCGAGATGATCCGTGCAAACTTCCTCCTATTTGGAAAGATTTCTTTAAAAAACATTCTTAAATTTAACATTTTTGCTATTGGTGGGATTTTTAATGTTTTATTCAAACCAGTGATTGTAGCGCCTCTACAACCGTCTTTCTACCTTTTTATAACTCTGTGGATGGCTTGTGTGACCAAGTCGAAACGTCAGTAAATTGATATTAAAAGTTTTTAACACGGATGAACCCGCAAAATATGTATTTTATATATATATATATATATATATATATATATATATATAGATATATATTCATATCTAGATATATAATTATGCAAGAGACTACTCTTTATACATGCATTAAAAATTGATACACCATCTACTATTCATAAATGTTTTATTAATATATTACATATATTTAAACTAATTCATGGTCACAGTTAGTTAAAAATGAAAAACTTTCTTTTCTCTCTGATATATATATATATATATATATATATATATATATATATGTCATATTATTATTACTATTTGTGGGATATTCCGTGTAGTGAAAAAGCTAAATGCGACGTTTCACTACAATATCAAGTACCTTCCCCAGAGCGTCCTGTTTCTCTGAGGAAAGTACTTGATATTGTACTGAAATGTTGCATTTAGCTTTTTCACTACACGAAATATCCTGCAAATAGTAATAATAATATGACATCTTTTATCCATGAAAATATTAGAATTAATGTATATATATATGAAAAGAAAGTTACTGTTAACACTAACTGAAATAATTATAGAAAATATACAAACCATTATACAATTACAGATATCCAGTAATGCCCTCTGTTTAAAGACCTATATCCCAATAATAGCAAACCTTAAAATCATTTTAAGGTTTGCTATTATTGAGATATAGATCTTTAAACAGAGGGCATTACTGGATATTTGTAATTGTATACTGGTTTGTATATTTTTATATATATATATATATATATATATATATATATATATATATATATATATATATATATATATATATATATATATATATATATATATATATAAACTTGTGCAATAATTTGACAATTCATAAATCAGCCTTACAATAAGATCAAACCCTAATTTAGGCATGGTTAATAAACATTGGTTTATTTAAAAAATAAACTTTAAGCATAAATGATCCACTGATCCATTTATACTTTTAAAATATCTATTGATGGGAGAGTGTATGTCAATTTTTAGTACATGTGTGAAAATTAATATTTTTCACAATATTCTTAATAAAATTACAATTATAACCCATTTTAATATAAAAAGCAAATCGACGTCTTCAAAGAAGAATTTTTATTTTCAAAATTATTAAGCCTTTTATTCCTATAACAAAAATTTAATAAAGCAATTTTTTTTTATGAATTAAGGATTGATAACTGCTAGGACATTATATTTCTTAAATTTTTATCTTTAATAAATGATTACAAAGTAAAGCCTTATCCAGTTTATATATATATATTGTTTATATATCTATTTTATATATATATATTGTTTATATTTCTATTTTAAAATACAGAATCAAATAATAGATATATAGGTTATTATATGATAAACCATTCACACAATAAAAGGCTGGAGAGACTCATTTATTTTATTTAAACTCTTTAACTGATGATATAAATTAATTTTTGATCTGATGTTTTCAAATATTCATTTTTTTTTCAAGTTAAAATTTAACTTGGAGATATTCATATAGAAGAGTTTAAATACAATAGATTTGCATGTTGGTTTAATTATTTAGAAATTATATTAATGAATAAATAAAAATCAATTTTATTTGATCACATTTTTTTTTATCATTGTATATTCTATTTAAAGTCTAAGGAAGATATTTGGAACCTCTTCTTCAGTTTATATATAGTATATTATTATACAACACACCTGTGACTTTATATATATATATATATATATATATATATATATATATATATATATCATATATATATATATATATATATATATATATATATATATATATATAATTCGTTATTGATTTATATAGAGTAATAAGACTATCAAATTAATTATATAGCAAAGAGAAATAGTATTTGTATTTTTTTTTAATTCTGTGATTTTAGTCAATTGCATACAGCATTTGGTTTTTTTTTTAAATTTTAATTTCATTATTATTATTATTAGTTCTTATTATAAATCAATAAATTTAGAGTTAATTGAAACCCAATAAATTTGTCTAATTATTTTTTTAAGTCTGCAAAATAATTTTTGATACTTAAATCTTGATCTAAGATCAAACCAATATCAGTAAGTGAAATAGAGTTTTATACTTGTATATTTTATTATACGATTATTATTAGGCCTAATTAAATTTAAATTTTACATTGTCATTACATTAAAATAGTTGTTTGCTTTATGAGAGGTAATATCAGTTGTATAAATAATTTCATTAGTTTATTGTTAATTATTAAGAGCTTGTTTATTTTGTTCAGTTATAAAGATTTTGATAGATTCTATTCTGTCATTAATCAGAATGATCTACCTTAATTATCTTTAAATTTCTTTGAGGTATATCATAAATCTTATTAACTATTAAATCTCCATGTTTATCTTTGACTTAATAGATGGGATTAGTTGATCATGATTCAGTAAATATCCAATAGAAACCTACTGTATATTAGATATAATGATATGATTGGATGTTATAAAAGCAAGGTTATCTAATAGATTCACTAATAATGTGTTCTTGTAGAGTATTTCATTTTACTATATAACTTAAGCAATAATTGCATATTGATGTAAAGTACAGATAAATTATTAATATTATATAACATTTTATTAAACCTAATATGAAGCTGATTAATGGGCTTATTTTGTTTAAACATTATAGGTATTTTAGATTTATAAAACATTTTCTAAATATTATCATAACCATTTGTAAACTAGTTTATATAGTTAGGAAATATCATTAAATTTTATCATAAATTTATATTACTATATGTAGTATTTGATTAGTAAAGTATATCAGAACTTAGTTATTTATTGATTTGAATTTGTTCTCATTAATTATAAATTGAATAGATATTTAGGCATATATCATTGTTTAGGACAATAATATATGATTTTACTGCTTATTGTAGTTTATTTTGGAATAGTGAATAGATTTGGTAATATCTGATATGTGATGATTTTGTTTCCTTTTTTTATTTTAAGTGCTATCTGGAACAAATTAGGTTTGAATAAAGATTGTTATCAGTATTTTACTTTAGTGTAGTAGACAATCTAAATAAATATGTATTAGAAATATTGTTATTGCATAGTGTAATTAATGACTGAGCTAGATAATTTTTACAGGTTATAACTATTGGTACATGATTTGCTTTGTTATAAATAATATTTAAACCATAAGGGTATTTCTTCATTATCTCCTATTTTCATTTAGTGTCATTAATAGATGGCTGTGTAAAAATCTATAGAGCAATTTATTTTGTTTAATGACACAAGCTGACCAAAACCAGTGTAGAGCCAATAATGGAGTAGAAATTAATTATTATCCCATTACAAAATGGCTCCCAAATCTATGGGGCTATAAATTAAGAGAGTAGCATCATTATTAGATTGTTACAAAATGAAGCTCAATGTTTAGGCTAGATTTATATTATTATAAATGGGGTCTCAATTCCTAGACATACTAAAGTGTTTCTATTCTCATCCCATATTCTAATTTTTATATCACTACAATATATATATAATAAAATGCATTAGAGATAACGTATGTCATTAAAAAAGATAAAGATATAAAGTATCACTGATTATATTTCAGATTTTGATTAATTATCCAAATGCTATTAATAAACATTTCAGCACATTTTTATTTACTAAATTGCTCGGCCAATGCAAAATGATCTAATGCTCATTTGCAATAGTTATCTTAATATATCTAGTAAGTTGTTCAAATCTATGAACCATTACAATTCAGATATAAAACACAGTCTCATTTGTACATGATCTAGTTCTAACTTGTATGAAAGAGTCAGCATGTAAAGTTTTAAACCAGTATTTGTAATATATTAAGTACAGCTTTGTTTTCCAACATTTAATGCAATTTATGGTTTTTTGTCTTGCATTGGTGGTCGAGAGGTCAGCGCGACTGCCTTGCACTAGCAGGCAGTTGCCCGGGTTGAGGGTTTGCGTCCTGGCCAATGCTATGACACTTAAAAAAAAGTGCTGTTAATAATAATTTTAGTATTCTTTTATTTTCTAGATTGCTCAGGTAAAGAAAAATAATTTTTGCATTGACTGAGCAATCTAATAAATAAACGGTGCTAAAATAATACTGTATTATATATATATAAATAAAGTAGTTTTTATGTTAAGCCATGTATTATTTAGTATTGCTTCCTAACATTTTGATAAAATAGCTCCCGCTATTGTTCAAGATTAAGTTTTTAAAGAAAAACCGTTAGATCTTAAGTAGAAATAAGATTGAGTGTGAGGTAAAGAATGAGATTGAGCTTGAAGTAGTTTGGCATTGAGAATATATGGATTAACAAAATGTTTATTTTCTTCAGTTACACCATTAATTGGTTTTCAAATTTATATTAGAAGAAAGAGATAAAATGAATGGTCTCCACAAGCTGGAATACATTGTGGGTCATCAGCTTTATTCAAATCAATTGATCTTTTTTTAATATTTTAATGGTTTAAATAAAGCTGATGAAGCACAATGTATTCCAGTCTTGTGGGGACCATTTATTTTATCATTTTCTTCTAATATAAAGTTGAAATCAATTAATAGTGAAACTGAAGAAAATAAACATTTTGTTAATCCACATATTCTGAATGCTCAACTACTTTGTGCTCAATCTCATTCTTTACCTCATAGACAATCTTATTACTACCTGAGATCTAATGGTTTTTCTTTAAAAACTTAACTTCATCAAAATGTTGGGAGTAATATAAAATAATATACAATTTAGCTCAAAAATTATTTTATTTACATCATATGATCATGAAAATATTAAATATTATATATATATATATATATATTAGAAAGTCAAATGTCATATGACTTACACACATACATACATATATATATATCATCCCAGATTAGCTTTAGGCACTATTTAGCTTATTATTTCTAAATATATATATATATTCTAACCTACCGTTTGCATATTCACTTCCGGGGCAATATAGTATTAAATAAAATGGGTCTAGCTCAGTTACAGATTACGTTTGGTTAAATTCAAATAATTGATAAATAAAATATCCTGCATTAATATTAAAATATTTTACTATCAAAATAATGAAAAGGTTCAGTTTATAAAAGAAATAAATAATATTTATTTTTTCATGAGACTTGGAAGTGAAAATAATGACAAGAAAGATTACATTGAGACAATATCCCACAGGATACTACCTCAATGGTATAAGAACACTATCACCCCTATTATTATCTCCAATAAATAAACTTATAGTATTCTTATGAGTTTAATAACTCCTACTCATTAAGATTAAACTAATAATTAAATTTTAATCTCTTATCTACTATAATTTAACTCAATAAAATCTCAGGTTCATAAAATTATTCTAAGATAATCAAATCACTGTAGTAAAACATGATAAGGAATATTTATGTCATACTCTACTATGCTTAAACTAATAATAATAAATAATAATAATAATATTCTTTATTGGATGAACTAATTTTATACATCTGTTCTCTTTATTATAATTTTTAATACCATAATAAAATAATAAAATACTATACTATAATCTTTTATCTTCATATAATAATGTAAGAAAAATGTGGTAGCATTTTATAATCTGACAAATATATGTGTGGCAACGAATGGCATATAATTCGATGTACTCTTATAATAATCAATTTATGACTATAAAATAATGTAAAATGTAATTACTTAAGTAAATAAATTCCAAGAAAAAAATATTCAAATTTTTAAATTTAATACTTTATTTATTTCTGTGCAAAAATATTATGTTTAATTCAATGACTCTGTGTTTTAGATGCACTATGATGGGAAAAATAAATAACCAGAACACACAAATTTTGAAAAAACAAATTTAACAAAGTTTTATTATAACACTAAAACAAAATAACAATTTATTTACAATATTTACATTTTAACATCCTAAATTTCCACCATTATACAATTTTTATTTAGAACCTAGTTAAGTCTTCACTCTGACTTAAAATAATAATAATAAAACAATACAATTTTATTGATCCCTTTGTGATCAATCTTATGATAAAATTACATTTATTTATACTTATTTAAAATATATTATATCTTTAACTATTATTTAACCATGCCTCTTTCTTATTAAAACATCTATTGAAATATAGTATGGAAAAACAAAATAATAATAATAATCGAGCATGGATATTTTTCACTAGACAATTTCATTTTGCAATGTTAAAGATATTGTATAAAATATCTACTGATAATTTATTACTAGATTGTGTGGATATTGTTGTTCACTACACTATGATTATTGAATATAATATATCTCATATAATATTACTCTAATACTATATCATTGTAATCACTGATATATTCCCTATTATTTAATAATATAAATTGTACCTATGCTTATTATTTATATTGTTTTACTTTATAACATTATATCTTAAAAATATGTAATACTCATTAAAAAAGGAAATAAAATATTTAAAAGGTACTTAATATTTCAAAAGCAACTTTGCTTTACATATTTTATTCCTGAAGTTTATTTTATTTTCCAAAATAAAATCTAAACATATTTTATGATTTTTTTCCTTTTGGATCTGTTGGGTTTTTAATTCCAATTTGCAAATTCTACTTCTTCTTACAAGTAAATGAACTTATCTCATTTAAACAATAGCATATCTTAAACTCTAAATTATCTATTATTTATTTTAAAATATACCATACTGTGCGATGTAGTTACTTTGGAAATTTAGATAGCGAATAGATGTGTAGGCAAGGGAAGAAAAACTAGAGTATAACTCATAGCACATATTAGAGAAAAATACCATGGCACAGTGTATTTATAAGAAATAGAGGCATGACCTATTCTGTCTAATGACCTCCAATACTATCAATGATGTCAAAGCTATTCCTTCAGCTTTATTGAAACATCAATACTTAAAAAAATAGACAGTGTCCATAAATAAATATACATCCTACAGGGCTTTGTTAACTGTATTGTATATCTAATCAGATTACTAAATACTATTCATATTCCCTTATTACATCCCACCTTAATATCATATCCTGGGTTCATGTTCGCAATATTACTACCAAGTCACAATCTTATCATTATTTCCTACAAGATTTATCAAACTTGCATCGACAAATAACTAACTTACATATTCAAAATAATAAACAAAATTCAATTATAATTAGAGTGATCTCACTAATCCACAAGAAAAGTTTGCTTTACTTTCTTATTTTATATTCTAAACACATACAAACTAGTCACATAAATACTTTGAACATCCAATAATGTGAAAGTTTTTAAAAGAATCACAATATTCATCATCATGCTGTGTTATAATACTAGTATAAAATTATAGTATGCATATTTCCAAAATAAATCCTAATCTCATAATTTAAAAGTGTTGTACAAATGCGTTTGCATACAATTCAACATTTATACTTCCATACATTATAATTTATAGGCAATCTACAAAAAAGAAAACAAAAAATACATCATAAAATATATCAATATTCATTAATTATTACCAAGTGCTATCGACTTGTCATCACTTTTGCAGTCTTCTTTTTCCATCAATTAGATACAACATTGCATACATGAAAATACACCCATACTTTTATTTAAATGTTCTTATTTAAATTATTAAATTATTCTACTATAAGATTATAATATTATCAATAAATTAATATTCATGTTCCTACTCTTATAAACCAAAATATACATTTTAAAAATAATAAATAAGTAAAAAAAAACCCATAATTATGTAAACCTTCAGCTGAGACGAATGTTCTTTAGAAAATTCAAATATTTTTTATTTCCTTTCTCGAGAGTTTTTTTTTTTAAAAATGTTATCCTCAAGAGCGATTTTAAAAACTCCCCCATTGCTATGCTTCTTTTGTTTAACAATGAACTAGACAAAACTGTTTCCAGTGGTGGTGAGCGAAGTTTAAAAATGAATAAAAAAATATGATGTCTGAAAATCTTGAAAAACTAAATAAAATAATCATCAATCTGTTCTCAAAAAATTAATAGAATAATAGTCTATGTTTCTATTGTCCAGAATGATGATTATTAAAATGATAATAAAATCATAACTTTTAAAAATAATCCTTTGAAACTTCTATTCTAGAATATTCTGTATCAGCATAATGATGCATCATGTCCTTTTGGCTTAGCTTGAACTAACCAGATAAACTTTTTGCACAATATAAAATATTTCTATAATTCCATACTCCAATTTACTCATATATTCTTTTCCTTTGTAGGTTTCTTTTTTTAGAAAAATTTATTGCTATTTATTACTTATTTTCAGTGGTTTCATTCTTGTCTTAAAATTCAGATTTTTAAACGATTTTTATAAATGTGTATAACCCCATATACCTCAGGTTCTATAACATATGCTGTCATAAATATTTTCCATTAGTCTTTGCTTAAAATAATTTCTTGCAAATATTTATGTTTTTCTTCAAAAAGGATATAACATTTATTTCTATAGCATTGTTTCCCATAAATTATTATAAAATATACTTGTCATATTACTTATTAATCTTGGACAAGACTATCTTGCTGTTATATAAAATAATGCATATTTTACTTTTAATCGGCAAACAGCTTTTCTATTAAGCTTCCTGTACAATGTCCATAATAATAATTTATTCACTGGAATAGTCCTCTTGGTTAATATTATTAATATTATATTCATAATTATTATATCTATTTTTAAAATTTCCATTAAATACATTTTAATTATTGGCATTTCCATATTTTTACTGTGAAGTTATATTAAGTTTCTGATGAATACTCCTGGTAAAAGAAATTTAAAATTAACAATGCATATTAAAATGATAAAATATATTTATTTTACACTCTCTTTGCAAATAATTTAAAATAAATGTCCTATTAGTTTTGCAAATAAATTGTACGAGAGCACTAAAAAATTGACTAAAATAATAAAAATTTAAAATTACTATCTCCTCAATAGCTACTGATACCAATCACTGATCCTTTTAATCACCTTCCCATGCAATGGTATTTATACCCTGTAAAATACTTCATCCTATTGGTTGATTCTTACTTTTCATTCGATACCAAATTTGCATATTGTTACATTCTTACACAATTAAATTTCAAAAAAAAATAAAGTATGACATATTATAACTCTAAAATATTATTTAAAAAATATTAATCCTAAATCAATTATTACTTTACTAAATTAATTAAACATTTAAAATGACTTTTTTAAAACAATATTTAATAATTTATCCCACCTTTAATATTTAATTTATCTATTTTATTTTAAAACAAAATTTTTAACTTTTATTAACTGTCTTCGTTTTGTAACATTATTTTAAAACATTTTATAATGACTAATTTAATATTTGCTTTTATGATAGGTAATAATTATATCTAATTTTATAATGCAATTTTAAAATATTTTGAACTTTACTAATTTAAATACTAGCAAGCATGTGTGTATAACCATATATTATACAAGTCACATGACTAATAACCAAGACAGACTGTGTCCGATTTTCTGTCTGGGAATAATAATAAATTGCAACACTTATTATATTGAATAAATAATACAATTATATAAAATTTGGAATAATAATTTGGAAAATATAGAATTAAATATAACTTTTATTACCATAAAACTTACTTTTAAAATATATGATATTAATTATAATTATTAATTATAATTTATAATTTTAAATATAGCATTTACTTAACTATAAGTTTAAACTATTAAAATTTAACTTTTAAACATATTTTAAATATTTATAGTTGCGTTATTTATTATGGCCAGCTTTTGCAACCATATGTAATTAATATTTTTAGCTTTATTTAACTATTTTAAGATTATTCATTACAATTTTATGCATTATGTAATTTTATTTAGCTTAAAATTGTACTTTCAGGATATCATTACTACAATATAACTATTACATCAAGAGAACATATTCTAAATTTAAATTTTTTTAATAATTTGCTGTGGTGAACCAATTCTGACCTATAGAAAAGGGCACACATATATATATATATATATATATATATATATATATATATATATATATATATATATATATATATATATATATATATATATATATCAGCTTGCATTTACAAATATGTAAAATTAAGAATGTGCTAATAAGCTCTAAACAAGCTTTATTTTAATTTTTTTTATTATTGCTAGTTAACTATTATATAGATGCTTAACTTGAGTTGATTTTTTGAATCTGGTGTGCTAGCTCCTCATTGAAGAGAGCCATAGCTTGAAACTGGTCTGGAAATGGGGACAATCCTATATAAAGATGATTTGAATGCCTTCTCTTGTTGTAGCATTTATCATAAATTTTTTTTTTTAAAAAAGCTTGTTTAGAGCTTATTAGCATGTTCTTAATTTTATATATATATATTAATTCTCATATTCTCATGGATAAAAGATGAATTCATAGTATTATTTCTAAGAGCTTCCATGTAGTAAAAATATAATAGCTAAAATAATGGACATTTCAATACAGTTATATTTTTACTACACAAAAGCTCTCAGAAATAATACTATGAATTCATAATAAATATATTGTATTATTTATTATTGTAATCTGTATAATGGTAATAAAAATATAAATATATTAATTAGATTCAACACTAAAAATAATTGTTATAACTAACCAGAGTAAATTTATAATACTTTTCATTACATGTCAAGTTTGTAAAATTGTAAAACAACTTCTAGAATAAAAAAAAAATAGATTAGACCTCTTTCACTATATTTGTGTTTTAGATTACAATCAATTAGACATCAATACTAGAGAATTTAATCTATTGATATTTAAATCAGAAAGATAGACATACATTTAATGTGATTTCCTTCATTTGTAAAATGTGAAGCAATGCACTGTTAATTGCACATGTATCTATATCAGTGGTCTTCAACCTTTTTACACCTGCGGACCGGTAAAAATAAGGATAAGGTTCCACGCGGACCAGCAAAAATAAGGATAAGATTTCGCCAGACCGGCAGAAGTCTATAGATAAATTTTCTTAAAGTTAAGCATAATTGTTATAACTGATCAAAACAACAATGTTAAATATATAAGATAAAGTTTTATATATATATATATATATGGAATTTCTATAATAAAAAACTTTTTTTTAAATTTTTTAAGAAAAGTAATAAAAAATTTAATTCTATCCCCCCCATAAACATCTGTAATAACTAGAAAAACAAATTAATTTATGAATGATTGATTAGATTTTGTTGTCGTTCTGTTTTATTTTTTTTTAATTGGGTAAAAATGAGATGAAAAAATAAATAAAGATGAAAAAATAAATAAAGATTGGCTATATTAATTAAAAGCTTAAACTCTTATTATTTATTATTACAAAAGTTTTACTGCCTGTCTACCACTCGAACCTGCAGAAACGTTCCACGGCCCGGTGCCGGGTCGCGGACCAAGGGTTGAAGAACACTGATCTATACGATGTAAACTATTGATGTGCCATTAAAGACATCTCATAAGGAAAAATAAAATGAAAATACATGTATAGTGAGAAAGAATTGATCTGAATATTTATGCATATGATCTTATAAGTTGACATTTAATGAAGAGTATTCATCAAATCTATATAAAAAATAAAGCACTTACCACATCATTAGAAAAATATCCACCAGTTAACTGATGAGGTTCTTTTGCTTCTTTAGGGTTATTACTTTCAGCAAAACCACCAAACCCTCCAAATTCTGTTGTATCTGAATTCCAATTGGTATCAAATCCATCATCAAATCCGTCATTCTTACTTATAAAATCTTCAAAATCATCATGAACAGACTTATCAGCAAAATTATTAAATCCATCAAATCCAAAGTCAGATTCATCAATAGTTTTTCTATGAATTGATTTTGCAGTATCATCATTAAACATACCAATACTATTAGTTTGAGGAATATTTTCTGCTTCTCTTAGTTTTTCTGAAGTCCTGTCAGTTTCAAAGATTTTTCTTAAATTTGAGAAATCCTCTATTTTATTATCGTGAGCACTATTTCTTATAAGTGCAGAAATAAATCTCCACCATTGCCTTAATTCTTGACAACTTGGTTCTGGCACATCTGTGTACTCATTAATACTTGGAACCATATTAAAATGAACATCTTCTGATGGTAAAAAATTGTCGAAATTATTTCGTTTCAGAGGTTGTTTATTAAAAATTTCAGAAAAACGGTTAGCATTGCAACTAACTAAAAGAATAATTAGAATGTAGAAACACTTTTGACTCATATTGAGATTCATTTTCTGGTTGAGGCGATGGAACTAAAAAAATAAAGAAAAATCAATTTAAATGCACTATGTGTAAAAACAAAATTTTAATTAACCGTGATATATTTCATATTCCAAATTAAAAGATCTAAATTTAAATTTTAAAGATAGAATAAATAATTTTTTTTTTAAAAACCTTTTATACACACATCTAATCAATAATACACATATACATAAAAAAAATCCAACTATAAAACGTTAACTAGAGAAATATACAACAAACTATAGATACATTTATTGTTAAACACACTCTAGTAAAATTATGTTTTGTATTTACAATTGCTTAGCAACAGATAGAATAAGGATGGTTCCACCTTATTCTGATTTTTTTCAAGATATTTAGGCAACTGCGAATAAGACCGAAATTTAAATTAAACAAGGAATAATTAATACTATAACTTAAACAATCTAAAGTTAAACTCTAAAAGCAGAATATATATCCATAACTAATGGTCTTTCTTCAAAATTTCCTGATAAGGCAGAATAAATGTGAGTGTGAATGAACAATTTTTTTCTAACAGATATGATAGATAAAAATAAATCATGGCTGTAAAGTCACCAGCTGAAGGTGGAGGGTGCTGAGAATTCTCTGATTGTGAATCCAGGCTGCCATTTGATGATGACTTTTTATTTAAGTACTTAAACTGCAGATCACTTTCAAGTGAAGGAAAATTGCAAGAATTGGAAGAACTATCTTATATTAAATGGGACATTATTGAACTTTGTGAAGTTAAAAGAAAAGTTGAAGAGAGAATAGATACTACAAAAGCACACATATTGGAAGCACAAGTTCATTACAAATAAAAAGTGGAAGAACAACATTGTGGATATTGATGGTATATCAAACAGAGTGGTAAGATTAGTTATTCAACTTAATAGTAGATACCAAATGCAGATAATTCAAATTTATACCCCAACAAATTCTCATAGTGATGAAATAGTAGAAAATTTTCATATGGCTGTACAAAAGAAAAAGGCTTTTGATCAGGCTAAACAATATTTTAAAATTGCTATGGGAGATTTTAGTGCTAGAATTGGTAAACAAATGAAAGTGAAAATGTGCTGTAGGTAAATTTGATTGTGGTAATAGACATGAGAGAGGGCATAGACTTGTGGTGTTTGCAGAAAAAGAAAAACTTTATATTGTGAAAAAGAAAAACTTTATATTGTGAATGCTTTTTTTTTTTGAGAAAAATGTTAAAAGGAAATGGACATGAAAACATCCAAATGAAGGCATATTTTGACTAACAGAAAATACATATTTCAAGATTGTAAATTCTTAATAAATTCAGCACAGGAAGTGATCATTGGTTAGTAGGATGTAAGATATGTGTTAATGCAAAACTAGAAAAACAAAAATTATTAAGAAAAACAATATTTACATTTGATACTCCTAGTCTTGAGAAACATTCTAATAAATTTAAATTAGAACTTTCAAATCAGTTTTAAGTATTAGTAGATTTTGAACATGATTCAGATTTGAATAAAATTAATAGGGAAATAAATGATACACTTTTAAAAACTGCAACAAAGATAACTGGTAGAAAAAAACAGCAATTAATGAATAAAATTTCTACTGAGACTAGAGAATTTATGAAGAAAAAAAGGAATATGAAGATATACAAAAATGATGCATTAAAAAGGATTGAATACTTCAAATTTTGTAAAATGGTGCAGAAAAGAGTTGAAAATGATATAAGAAAGTATAACTGTGAAGTAGCAAGGAAAGCTATAGAAGAGAATAAAAGTCTCAGGAGTGTAAAACAATATTTTGGTATTCGTAAAAAACTTATATCTGTATTAAAAAAAAGATGGTATTATTACTAAAAAGAGAGAGGACATCATGAAATGGGTATCTGTTACATATTTTAAATTGCTCAGGATTTTAAATGAAAAAGGAGACATGCAATTAAATTTATGAAGAAGGTTAAAAGTAATGATGGAATTATAATTAATATGTTAAAAGAAGCAGGTGAAGAAATAGATTTTTTTGGCAAATTTATATACCAAATATCTACATGATAAAGATGTAACAGATGATTGGATGAATGCAGTATTAATATTAATAGTTTAAAAAAAAGATGATAAAAAAGATATTAGAAATTACAGAACTATCAGTCTTTTATCAATTTTATACAAAATATTTACTAAGATAATTACAACTGCTCTACAGAGGACATTGGATTTCAACCAATCAAAAGATCAATCTGGATTTAAAAGTGGTTTTAGTACAGTAGATCATATCCAAGTATTGAGAGAAGTTATAGAAAGGACTAATCAATATGAGTTGCTATTATGCTTTGGATTTGTAGATTATGAAAAGACATTTGATTCTATAAACATTTCTTCATTGATTAAAGCATTGGATCATCAATGTATAGACCCAGGATATTGTCATATTCTGAAGAATATTTATAAAAATGCAACAGCCACAATTAGATTACATAATGTTATTAAGAAGGATAACATTGACAAAGGTAAAAGGCAAGGTGATCCATATCTCCAAAATTTTTTTACAGCAGTGCTGCAAGAATTATTTTGTGGATTAAAATGGGAAGATAAAGAAGTAAAATTAAATGGAGATTATTTAAGTCATTTAGATTATACAGATGATGTAGTTATTTTTGCAAATAATGCTTTAGAGCTTCAGGAAATGTTGCAAGAGTTATCAGATGAAAGTAAGACTAAAGTATTGTTCAATGGACTTTATCAAAAGATGAAAATAAAGATTGATTATGATGAGTTAGAAAAAGTTAACAACTACAAATACTTTGGCCAGATTATTACTATATATGGAAACATAATAGATGAAATTAGTTATAAAATTAAACTTGGTTGGAGTATTAGAAATAACTTAATATTAAAAGGAAAATATGCCTATGTGTTTGAAAAAGACAGTATTTAATAAATGTATTTTACTTATAGATCTGAGACTTAAAGTTAATAGAAGAGAAATACTGATACTTCAGACCGCTCAAAGAAGTATAGAGAGATGCATGTTAGGAGTCATTAAATAAAAGAAGACTATATGTGTTAAATTTACTGTGAAATCTTTATTTTTTAGAATATGTTACTATACTAGTGAAAAGCTAATAATATTAAAAATTGATTTGTACAGTGATATCTATGCTCATAGATTCAGAAAAATCACTGAAAGAAAATTATTTCTTTTGAATAGGGTTACTGCATTAATATTAATAAGAAAATTTCTTTTTAAAAACTTTAATATATAATTTGGACACATCGGAATCTTTGACTCAAAGTTATTTAAAATTAGTGATATTGACTTTATAAACTCAGATTATCTGCTATTATTGAATTTAGAAGAACACATGGATTGATTCTCATTAACTGTAAGTTTAAGGATATTATAAAAAAAATTAGGATGGATTGAATCAAAACAAGAGCATCTTGTAGATTATATATCTAGGGGTGAGAATATTAATAATGAATATTATTTGAACATATATAGGCACAGATTATTATAAATATCATTGATTAATGTGCTCAAAAATTATATTGATAAATACAGTAAAACACAAATCATATTGCAATATTATGTTTCTTTTAGAAACAATTGCTTATTCATAAAAAATTTAAAAAAAATTATATTCTAAAATTTACAATTAAAATTTTAAATTATATCATTTTACAGAATACAGAGTTCTCTTAAGAAGAGTATTATGGTACAAGTTAGTTCGTTCTTCAATTTGTAAAAAAGCCTCTGACAATTTCTTTTTCTGATGATGATTATATTTTTAATAACTTGAAAATACAACATGTGTGACATTCTCTGCATGGTTGAATAATAAAAGCAATCTAGATCTTTATTAGCAATATAGGAATCTAAAAGCAGAAAATCAAAAACTATTTAAAGTAATCATGTTTATTGGGTCATTGTATCTCATTACTATTAAGATTTATTGAAGTAAGACATGGACATCAATAAATGGCATTTTATATTTAATAATTTGAATTCGCAAAGTGAGTATTTTTTATCAGTTATAGAATAATGATACAGAAAATCACACAATTGTTTTTGATTAGATATCTATCCTATCAATTTATTTAAATTTCATTTTAATGAAATCAAATCTACTTAAGAATATCACATGATCACATTTCCTATACTAGCACATTAATTGTTGATAAACATAGCAAAACTCTCCATACAGTATTGCCACCTGTGCTAAACAGAGTAATCAATGGATGCCAGAAGGCTTGTGCATAAAATCCCTATCTAATGCCTACTCATCCAATATCCCCAGACTAGTTTCTGGCTTGTGGCCTTCGTCAGTGAGGAGCTTTGGATCTGAGAGCACTGCATCTAGAGCTCCTCACTGACGAAGGCCACAAGCCAGAAACTAGTCTGGGGATATTGGATGAGTAGGCATTAGATAGGGATTTTATGCACAAGCCTTCTGGCATCCATTGATTACTCTGTTTAGCACAGGTGGCAATACTGTATAGAGAGTTTTGCTCTGTTTACTTAAGAATATCTTAAAAATGGAATGACTATAGATTGTGAAGAGATATTTGGAAACATTTTAAAAAATATTGGAATATATTAGCTTAAAACAATTGAAACTTTTAAAAAATATACGATCCCAAATTTTTTTCACTGATCCAATTTATAAAAATTAAGAAGATGCAGAATCTGTAGTAGTAAAATATTATCATTTATTAGAATAAAAGTACTTTCAAGGATTTTATTAAATAGGTTATTTACAATCGGCTCAGTTTTAGAAAATTAAGAATTTTTATTTATTTATAATATACATCTTCAACAAATCAACAGCTTTTTAGCACCAATATTTATATATTATTATCATCATCTAATTTCATAAATTATACTCTTTTATAACTACAATTAATTATAACATTTATTGTTTTTGTTTAATTCACATTTATATGCTTTTTTAATTTTAAAAATATATTTATTGACATAATAAAATTGTACAGATGATTAATAAATGCACTTTGTTAATATTGACTCATCCATTGGTCTGGTATATGTATGCCAGAGCCATTCTCTGCACTAGCAGGTTGATAAATGAATACATACATTCCATTTTGTTGGAATTGACCATCGCTTTTGAGGTTGGCCCAATAATGCTAACTTATCAGCTGGGATACATGCAGGGTGAAATCAATGCCTTTCTAGTAGAATCAGGCATGTTGCATCATAGACTACTTCATTTACAATACACTACAATATGGACATATCAGGTCCAACATTCATGTAAAGTCTGTGGGCCATACTAGTAGACTCCATGTATTAATAAATAAAAATCTAGAGGATAATATCTTATCCTTGTTTTGAAGAGCTTTGAGCTTATCACAAAATATAGCATTGGGATCTGGTGTTGATTGTGTGAACTTTGTCCTGCATCTTGTATACCAAAAAGTATATGTCAGGAAGATAGATAACCTGATAACTGTAAAGTCTCCAGAGAAGAGACAACCCCTGATGCCTAGGATTTTATCCACTGCTATAGTGCAGTGTTGAGAGGTGACATTTCTAACACCATTATACCCTGGACATATATTTAACAGATGATTAAAGGTCTCCTCTCCTCTAGAGCAGGCATGACAAATTGGGTCTATTTTATTTAGAAACCATTTGTAGTGTAAGAAAGTATTAGTTGGCATGGAGCCCATATTCACCTTGATCAGATAATCCAAAAGTTTGGGCTCCAGTAGCAGATATTTAAATATTGTGGTGATTTTATGATTGCTGCACCCTAGGTGAGTATAAATAGTTGTATTTACAGGATTCAGCAGGCGATGTGCCTGCCAGATGCTGATTTTATTATTAAACTCTGCTGTTGAGTGCCCAATGTATAGAAATTATTGTTTAATAATAGTATCAAGCCATGTGTCTTTACTGGGGGGAGGTCTGTCAGTGAGTATTACAGTCTCTATAATATCTGATAGAGAGTATTTTTTCCCAAGGTTTACTAAAAGTGAATGCCCTTTTTGGAAAGTGTCTGTACTGAATGGAGACCCATACCATTTTGTCTCCTGTGAAACTGACGTCTGCGGATGCTAATTGCAGTGGTCCATCCTCTCCATAAGAGCTGACCACAGAGCCTCTGAATTTGTAAGCTGAATGATTTGGTAACTGTCATTATTGGCAGGTAGTAATTTATGCTCGCCATGATTTTCATATTAATCAGAGCAATCTTCCCTTGTAGGGACAGGTATGTCCTTGACAGCAATTGAACCACCTTAGTAGCATTGCTTATGATGGATTTTTGTAGGCAGACAGATATAGCAGTCTGTGACTTGAAGATAGGGAACCCCAGAAAACACTGAGGTTCCGCTAAAAAATTTGGATAGTATTTTCCTACCAGTGTTGATGCACCAGGATGATGACTTGTAAGGATTGATGGATAACTTATAATTTTTTGTTAAATTGGTAATGATGGAGTGAAGAGTCTTCAGATGTTTACGGGATGGAAGAATCACAAGTATGTCATCCATGTATGCGAAAACCTTGATGTTTTTCTTAAGCCGGGGCACATATATCCCTGGAAGCTGATCAAGCTCTTTAATCAGAGGGTCAATGTACTTTATGAACAATAGACCACTCAATGGTGATCCTTGTGGTATGGATCTTGAAGGGACAAATCCGTCTGAGTAATGTCCATTTATAGAAATATGAATGTGCCTATTATTCAGAAGATTGTCCAATATCTGAATTATCTGCTTTGATATGTTCAACTGAGATAGCAATTCAAGAAGAATGTTGACATCTACAATATCAAAAGCATTGGACACATCTAGATGAACTGCCACAGGCCGGGATTTTCTGTGTGATCAAGCAGAATTTTCACTTCACCAATTGCAGTCAGTGCTGATGATCCCTTCATTGCATATTGAGAGGCCGATATATCCTGTAGAATGGCATCCTGAATTTTTTCTTTTACTATCCCCTCCATGACTTTGAACAAAATTGGTGTCATCGATATTGGCCTGATACTGCTAAGAGAGGTAGGATAAACAGGATCATGGTGATTGGATATAGGTTAGGGATTACTCTCCTTTCAATGGCAAGGTAGTTTAACATGTTTAATATAATCCTCGCAGTAAAAAAAATTAAGTGAGTGAACACAAACTTCAGGATAGCATGAATCCCAGGATGAACATTATCAGGGAGACCCTGCAACCTACTGCTGATGACCTGGAGTGTAATACCTAATCTGCCTCTCCAGCTGTGCCCACCCACTCCATGGCAGGGTTTGTCCAGTGACCTAAGAGTAGGTTTTGATAGTGGCTCTCAATGTGTAGAATCATATTTGCACCAGTAATACTGCCACCACTGATGAGCAATGAAGTAGGAACCTCCTGTTTCTTTCTGGCCCCCAGAGCCCACCTGAGACAGCCTTCATATAGATATTCTCAAAATGTCCATAAGTTTAATTTTATTACATCGATTTAACTCAAGATTTTTTATTATTATTTTCATACTAATTTTGAATAATAATAATAATAATAAAAAAAAGTAAAATCGATGTAATAAAATCAAAACATATGGATATTTGGAGTATATTTACATGTGGATCGTTAAAAGCACATAAAATAAACATCCTATTTATATCAATAATTTATAAAAGCTGTTGTATAAAAATGTATCTAAATGATAATATATAGAAGTTTTAATTTTTTTAAAGTATTATAATGATAATAATTATATTAATAATTCATGACAATTTTTACTAAAAGTAAGAGATGTTAAAATAATTGTTATTATAAAAATATACATTTTGTAAATCTAAATATTAATAATATGTACATAAATATTGTTGCAGAAAACACTATTGATTTGTCTTTAAGAAAATATATTAAAAATGAGAATAAGAATCTTAAAATAAAAATTAACTATTTAGTAAAGTTATTAGAACTATATTTTAAGGAGGTGGTTTTTAAATTTAATAATCAAATATTTAAACAAGTTTCAGGATTAAATATAAATAATAAGTTAAGTGGAGTTTTGGAGCGCGCACACGTATTTTTAACGGTGTAAAAAATAAATCATATATTAGAGATATGTGCAGGGCCGAATTTTCCTATAGGCTAACTAGGCTTCAGCCTAGGGCCTCAAGATCAAGAGGGGCCTACATTAAAATTGTTAGCAAAATTAAAACTACACTATTCTAAAAACAGTGAACAATAAAACACTGAACCAAAAATAAGGAGAAATTCTATGTATATGACTAATAAACGAACATAAAAATGTATTGGTTAAGATCAACGTGTTTGGCTCATTGGGTCTGTTCGTTTGTATATACTAGATTGCACCAAAGTATAGTTCATACGTTCACTGATTGCTATGGCAAATATTGACATGCCTTATGCTACTAAGCTCTGGTTTGTTCTTGCATAAATAAAGTACAGATTGATGTAGATTGGAACAGACAAACGAACAGACCTATTGATATCCCAATGTTCAGTTATATTCGTGTTACTTTGATAATATGAAACACGGTTAATGTTATTAGAAAAGATTCTTATTTTAGGATTGCATACACAATCATTTGATTCTCGCCTTTTGAGTTCAGTAGGTTCAATTCTTTAGTGAAGTGTTTATAGACTATTGAAAATTTTTTTTGTGACAATATCTTCATTTCGCGGAATTCTAAGTAAGTTCTTAACATATGTTTTAATTTGCATATTTTAAAATGTATATTACGTGCTTTATTTTATATTTTCATGATTATATATATATATAATTCATTATTCATAATTGCTATTTTTTTCAATGAGACAAAATAACAGTTCCATACAATCTTGATTGAAAAATGATAATTTAGTTTCATTATTGAATTAAAGATATTTTGGAAATCTTTTTTAAATTGATTAGTGTTTGAAATTCAGAAATTATAAAATTAACATTTATTATTTTATAAACAATGACTATTATAAGAGACGCGCTATTCACGGAAATGGGTTTTTGTTTTACTTCAATTTATTATTCGAAAATGAATTGTTTATTGAAAATTTCGATAAACAAAAGAAAACTTACCACAGTTCAAATACGTAAAATGTTATTTTTTGTATTAATAATAAATAATTAACTTTTATTTATGCACAATAATTAATAACTCAAATATTTTGTTCTAGATTCTAATCTAAGAATGAGTAAAAGATTTGAAAGTGGCACTTGCAAACACAAGAAAAAGAAGCTACAAGAGTGAGGCAGCCTTGCATTGGTAGTCGAGAGATCAGCGCAACTGCCTTGCACTTGCAGGCGGTTGCCCGGGTTGCAGGTTCGCATCCCGGCCGATGCTATGACATTTAAAAAAAACAGTATGAGGCAAAGAAGCTAACCCTGATTACTGCTTACATACATGTGCCAACTAGTACTACTCAATTGGAAGCAATGCAGCATGTTGTATGTGAGGACATGGCCGTTGCACCAACTCAACATAAAAATATGGAACTAATTCAAGAGCAACTTACTGAACACAAATATATAAACGAGCCACTAGAAAATAATACGAATATTCAGAATTTTTTTCAGACAACTAATGAGAAACACCATGTTCAAGATTTTGAAAATTTAGATAGTGATGTCAAATATATGTCTACTGTAACAGATGTTGGCTTGTGGAGAAATTTATCGCAAAATGATGTATCATATTGGGTAGAGAAGGGCCCTTCTCAAGTTCAGTATCACTGTGGACCATTTTTAAATTCTAAGCGAGAATATAAGAATCAGTCCAGATTTTGTACAAAAGCAATTTTTTATTCAACAAAAGCCAATGGAGAAAAATATACCCTAGAATGGCTTATGTACTCCCCCTCAAAAGACCACATTTTTTGCTTTGTTTGTAAACTCTTTCCAAATATTGCATCTTCTGCAACAGCATTAACTTCTGAAGGGTTTAATGATTGGAAAAATCCTGCTATCATTCAAACTCATGAAAATTCGGAAAATCATAGGAATTCTATGTTAATGTACTTAACAAGAGCAAAAGGGAAAACTAACTTCAAAGCTAGAGAAAGAAATAAGAAAAGAGCAGCAATACTGACATTATGTTATAGAAAGTTTTCGCTGTAATTTGTACTCTTGCAGAGTGAGGTTTATCATTTAGAGGAGACAATGACAAGTTTGGAACTCCAAATAATGGCAATTACTTTGGTCTTTTAGAACTAGTAGCAAAATTTGATCCATTTTTAAGAGATCATATCGATCGATATGGAAATACTGGCTCAGGAAAAGCTTCATATCTGTCTAAAACTATATGTGAGGAAATTATTCAACTTATGGCAAATAAAGTGAAAGACACAATTGTGGTGGAAGTGAAAAAGGCTGGCTATTTTAGCTTTTCAGTAGATTCCACTCCTGACATATCTCATACTGATCAGTTGACCTTAATTATTGATATGTGTCACCTGAAGACGGTTTGCCAACTGAGAGATTTTTAACTTTCCTTGAGCTAAAAGATCACTCAGGGGAAAGCATAGCTGATTTAGTATTTAAATATATCACTACTGAACTTGAAATTGATTTCAGAAAATGCTGAGGACAGTCTTATGATAATGCAGCCAATATGGCTGGTAGATACAATGGTATGCAGCAAAAAATTATCAAAAAAAAAACAAGTTTGCAAGATTTGTTTCATGCGCTGGTCACTCTTAAAATTTAGTAGGTCATTCAGCTGTTGATTGTTGCCTTGATGCTGTTACTTTTTTGGTGTTGTGAACAAAGTTTAAATCTTTTTTTTGTCTTCTACAAAAAGATGGGCAGTTCTGAAATCACATTTGAAACCTCATTCTAAAGTGCTAAATATTTATCAGACACTAGGTGGGAGGCACGTGCAAAAGCTACAGAAACTATTTTAGAAAATTACAATGATATCACCGATGCACTTAATTATTTACATTCAGATAATAATACAAAGGGTAATACTAGATTGAGAGCCAACAATATTTTAGAGAAGATGGAAGAATTTGAATTCGTGTTTATGCTCCATTTCTGGAATCGAATACTGAGACATTTTTCAAAAGTAAATAAAATTCTTCAAAGCCCTAATATTTTACTTAGTAGTTGTGAAGATTGGTACAGGTCACTTTTGGATATTTTTAATGGAATTAGGAAAGATTCTGATGCACTTGAGCAACAAGCAAAAAACACATTGCCAAATACTGAATGTAGAACTTCCAGAAGGATAATAAGAAGTAAAAGGCAAGGAAATTACAAAAATTCATCTGACCCTGATGCCTTAGATGAACTCTCTTCAAGAGATAAATTTAGAATTAAATCATTTATTCTTATATTAGATGCACTAGAATCAAATTTAGGACGAAGAGCTTCTGTTTATGATGATGCAGTGAAAATATTTTCCTTTCTTGCCGATCTTACATTGTCAAAGCTAGAACTTCAAAGAGGTGTTGAGCTGTTAATGCAAGAATACCCAGAAGATGACAACTAAAATCTTACTGAAGAACTATTTCATTAACACATAAACCTTCAAAACATTCCACATTGTCGCATACAGACTTGTATCAAATAATATTCAAAGAAAATATTCAAGTGGCCTTCCCCAATGTGGAATCAATCTTCTAGCTGTTTCTCAGTTTAATAGTCACTAATTGTACTGGAGAAAGGTCATTTTCAAGTCTTAAAAATATCAAAAATCAATTAAGAAGCACAATGACCCAGACGAGGTTGTCTTCATTGAGTATTTTGGTCATCGAAAATGATATCTTCAGAAAAATAGATTTTGATGAACTTATAGAAGAATTCTGGGTGAAAAAGTTTAGAAAGAAATTCTTCTAATCTACTATTTCGTTTTAAATGTATACTTGGATTGAATCAGTTCTTAAATAAAATAACTATTAACATAAAATTTAATGTAATATACAATTTGATATTTTCTTTTTTGTGATCTGGATTTTGTTTGAATAAAGTTCCATTTTTGGTTTAGTTTAAGATTTAAAATTCATAATAATTCATACTTAAACTTTAAATGCGAATTATTATGGAATAAATTTATCTGAATTGAATTTGGTTTAATCTTCAATGTATTGAATATATTTAATTTAATTTGATAGAAAATATGATAATTTTTATTGCATATTTTACTTTCGTAGTCAAAGATTTTCATTATTTGAATTTTGTTCCTTTGTAAATGTTGTGTGTTATGTTTGATTAGTTATTATTACAAATACTATATATGGTGCTGAGAATAAATGTCCAAATAAGTGTTCTCGACTTTTTTTAATTTATTATCCGTGTCACATTTTTTATAAAAGTTAGTTACCAATAAAAACGTGTTTCATTTAACATACTGATATATATATATATCACAGTAATGATGTATTTTATTATCTCTCGTGTAATTTACAATTTTAAAAATGGGAGGTGAAAGGGCCTCATAAGTAGAATAGCTAAAAAATTTTGGAATTACATTAAAAGGAGAAATGTAGGGGAAAAAGAGATAGTATTAATAGATGATGAGGGAATAGAATGTAGCTCTAGAGGCGAGCTAGAGAAAATCTTAAATAGATATGTAATGGATATAGAAAAGATGTTAGATGTGAAGGAATTAGTGATAGAAAACATGAAAGCAGTTAGTAGTGGGAATATTAGGTTCACAAAAAATGAATTGAATGAGGCAGGAAAGAGATTGAAAAGTGGAAAGGTGAGAGGTTTAGATGGATGGGCAGCAGAGATGGTAATGAATTTAGGGCATAGAGCAAAAGCAAAGTTATTATCATGTTTTAATAAGATGGCACAGAAGACAGTTTTTCCGGGTAGTTGGAGTGATACAAGAATAAGATTATTATTTAAAGGAAAGGGTAAGGATCATAGAAAGTTAAATAATTATAGACCGATAGCGGTAACATCAGTTTTATATAAAGTTTTCGCATATATGGTAGCTGGAAAAATTGTAAAATGGATGGAAGAAAATAATGTAGTGGGGGAAATGCAAGGAGTCTTTAGGTCAGATAGGCGTATAGGAGATAGTTTGTTTGTAGTTACACAACTTATGGAGATGAGTAGGAATTCAGGTAGATCATTATATATGAGTTTTATAGATATAGAGAAAGCA
Source organism: Epiperipatus broadwayi (assembly GCA_028023455.1). Taxonomy (NCBI): domain Eukaryota; kingdom Metazoa; phylum Onychophora; class Udeonychophora; order Euonychophora; family Peripatidae; genus Epiperipatus; species Epiperipatus broadwayi. Next base: position 5,698,837 of record JAQFVV010006214.1, on the reverse strand, counting down.
TATGATAGAGTAAATAGAAATAGATTATGGGTAAGATTAGCCAATTTGGGAATGGATGAAGCTTTAGTAAATATTATTAAGAAATTATATGAAAATAATTATTATACTTATCAATTAGGGGATATAGAATCAGTTAAAGTTAAAAATGGAGTGGGATTAAGGCAAAGATGCCCTATGTCACCGATTTTGTTTTTGTTGTTTTTGAGTGAAATAGGAAAAAGCAATAGAAAGACTAGGAAGAGGGGTAGAGATACCATTAATAGGTGGCAAAGGAGTATATACTTTGTCAGGTCTTTTTTTTTTGCAGATGATATCTTTTTATGTGCAGAAAGAAGAGAAGATATGGATATTATGTTGAGGACATGTGCAAGGGTGGATAAAGAGATGGGGATTAAATTTAGTGAAGAAAAATCAAATATAATGATGGTTAATACTGGGGAAAGGGAGGATGTACTCTTTTTATTGGGGGATATAAAGTTAAGTGTGGTGGATAGATATAAGTATTTGGGAATCATCTTATGTAATCAGGAAAATTGCTTGGTTGAATGGGAGAAAAAATTGGTAAATGAAGCAAAGAAAAGAAAAGCTTTGGTAAAGAAACTAACAGTATTTTCATATAATAAATATGATGTAGCTAGAATTGTATGGAAGGGAGTTGCAGTAGCCGGGTTAACATATGGTAATGATGCATTATGTGTTAGTAAAAGGATTTTAGATTATTTAGAGATAAGTACAAAGGGAAGTAGGAAGACATGCATTAGATGCAGAGATGTGGACAGCAAAGGAGGCAATTCAAGGAAAAATGGGATGGTCAAGTTTCTATATGAGAGATGCAAAAAGTAAAATGAAAATGTTTGGTAGGTTGCAGTTTATGGATAGTAAAAGAATAGCCAAAATAGTGTTTAATTGGGTTATGAGTAAAGGGCAGGTAACAAGATGGGTGAGAAAGGTAATGCGGTATGCAAAAGATTTGGATAAAGAATTTATATCGGTATACTTGTATAAAAGGTGGGATGATTGTGTTAGGAGGATTGTTGAGTGTTATAGTGGTAAGGAATGGGATAAAAGAATAGAAGCATTAATAAAAAATAGGGAGTTGGAGAGATGGAGAAGTAGTATGGAGGGTAAGAAGAGTTTAAATATATATAGAAGTAAACAGAATATTGGAAGTGAGTTAATTTATGATAATAGTAAGGAAAGTAGTTTATTGTTTAAGGCTCGAACAGGATCTTTAGCAACAAGAGAATATACATGTAAATGGAAAACTATGGGTAATTTAGTGTGCAAATTGTGTAAGGAAGGTATAGAAAATATTAGGCATCTGTTGATTGAATGTAAATGCTTGAAAGCAGAAAGGGTACAGATAATGAAGTTATGGGAGAATAGGTATGAACAAAGTGACAATACAGAAAGTAAGTTAGTAGTTTTTATGCTGGGTTTGCGAAAAGATAAGGGGGATTTAGATTTAAAGGCCATAGAGTTGACAAAGATTATGTTGTGGAAATGGGATGGGGCAGAATATGGGAAGACTTAGAGTGGGGAATGGAAAATAAAGTGGCTAACAGGTTTATCTGGGCATAGTTGCTGAGATATTCTTGACTTCGTTTAAGGAGAAGCCAAATACATCACATCACATCACATCACCTCTTTTCATCTAAATCCAGCCCTGGATATGTGCACAGTTATTTTTGCGTTTTTAATGCGAATAAAATTAAAATGTAATGAATTTTTAAAATATATTAATGGGACTGAATAAATAAGAAAACAGTTAAAAAAAAAGAGTATAAAAACTATGGGATTGCATTGGATACAAATATTTATACAAAAAAGAAATTTTAAGGATTGATGACAAATTGTGATCAGATATAGATGATAAACATAAATAAATATTATAAATAATAGATTAATGAAAACAATAAAAATGTGCTCAAAATAATATAATATTATAGGAGGGATTTAATATTGTTAAAAAAAGCAGAATACAATGTTTATTTTAAGGGATTAATAAATTAATTATGAGATAGAAATGTAAAAAAATTAAAGAATACATTGTTAAACTAAGCAAAAGAATGAAGTTGATGTAAAAAAAAATATGGCGATTTTAAAGTATTTATTTAGCTTAATATAGTTAAAAAATATAAAATTTATTAATAAAATACATACACCAGTGGGAAGATTAAAAATTAATTTAAATATTATTTTAAATATTATTTTAAATAAAAAAATGATTTAAATAATATAAAGATAATTTATAAAACAAAATGCACAGATGGTCTTATAATAATAGTCAAACAGGTAATTTATGTAATTTTTTATGAATTCAATTTGAAAAGAAAGGTATGTATTAAAAAGTATTATGAATTTTATACACTTATTTATACAATAATAATTATATATATATATTAAAACGAAGATTTTTGCAGGCTACAAATGTAACTAATATACTATCAGGGTTTATACATTAATAACATACTAATATTATGGTTGAATCACACTATGCATCAAATGGGTAATGAACGTTGTTATAAAAAGAATGTAGAGGCACTTTAAGTATTGTCATATAACAAGATTAAAGGCTTAACCAATAGAAAATAAGTACATAAAAATTTAAAATATAAAAGAGGGGACACCAAACCATCTAGAATCTCAATCCCTCTTGAAGCCCATGGAATTTTTGAAATCGCATGTGGAATGTGTATAGCCTTTTATATATGCATGATAAATTATCCTATCAATAAAGATGAACATAAATCAGTTACAGTATCATTGTCACTATTATTTAATATTATTCTGGTCATAACAGATTTATGAGAGTGTATCAACAAATGTGAAGATATATTTAAACTACATTCTGTTTGGATTTTTTCAAAAACCCATTAATCAGAATAGTTTTATATTTTTTTAATTTTTTGATCTTGGTTTTTTTATTGTTTGAATATTTAATTTTATTATACATCAATGCTTACAGAGCCTCTACAGTAATTTTTATAACATTCATTACTTAGGTGATGATAGCTGTCACCTAGGCAACTATTCAATGTGATTGTACTTTGAATCATTTATGAATGAACCCATATAATGTCACACGCACACACGCACACACACACACACATATATATATATATGAACACATAACAGTCAGAGTAATGAACTCCAAATATTATTAATATAAATAATTGAGCTGCTCTCTAACCGATGTGTTTCAAGTATTGCAGATAGAAAGCATCCCAATTACTTATATTATCATCAATTTAACTTCATCACTTTGACTGTCATATATAATAAATACTACAATCATCTATTGATTTATGTAATAAGATAATAAACTTAAGATTAACAACTTATTCCAAGATTCAGTTAAACACTGAAAAGTAAAATATAATGCAGTGTGTAGTGTAAATTTTTTTTGTGTTGGATAAGCAGTAATTTAAATAATTAAGTTATTATAACACTGCTCACACTTTAAAATAAAACGAGAGTTTATTATACGTATTATGAACCTTATATAAAAAAATTCAAAAAAATCATGTTCTGATCATACAATTATCATGCCATATGTTGGCAAAATAAACAAATACTGAAAATAAGCAGAATGTTGATATATTAGGTACAATTGAAAGAAGATGATGATCTGCTTCCTATTAATGCATTAATATGCAACTGATAGAGACATACTGATATCTTTCTGGTTAAATTTATAAAAAAATTAATTCATCCAGCACATTTATCAGTAACTAGTTAACTCTTGCTAGAACTGATTATCATCGTTGATTTAAATAATTTGATTACTCAAAGTATGAGCTCAATGAAAAAACATGGACAAATTGTGGTATTTTTCTAGCAGTAATTTCTTTCATATATTTCTATGGATTTACCATAAGAGATATTGGTCAGTGCAAGTCAGCTTTATTTGTTTTGAGGATAAGAATATATCTAAATTTCTTCGCATAACTATATGTGTGATTGTAGGTTATTTGATGTTCAAAAGATAGTTTCAGTTGTACTTCAATTGCTCTAGATCATAAGTAACTTAATAGAAGAGGCCAACAAATTAAAGAGTAATAAGGATAAGCAAGTCAGTTATTCATCTAAAATTTAAATCCTAAAGAAAAATATAGGCAAAAATCTATTCCATTAAGGAATAATAAAAGTATAAAATGCATCCAATATAAATATGTTTTAATAAATTTCTAATAACTTTGATAATTGCACATAGAATATCGTAAATAAAAATATGAAGAAAAAAAATCCAAAATCAAGAATTATCCAAAACATTGTTATAACTTGTAAATTATTTCAGGAATTTATTGTTAATGAGATCATGGATTATTTATGATTATGATAATTGCACTTTTTTTGATAATCCTTTGTTGAGGATGAAGTAAACCATATCATCACCAGCAGCAATTTTTTATAGTTTTGTATTTTTTGGCTGACTATTCAGAAACTACATAAATGTGGGAGACACTGAGAGCATTTGTATTTTGTCAAACTTTTGATAGCCTAATATGAAGTTTTGATAATTTTTTTTAATAATAAGTTATAAACATTTAAAAGCTAAACAAATAAAGTGCAATTGACCATAATTAATTATTATATATATAGACTGGAGATAGATGAATAAAAAATATGAAAATTAAAAAAGGAAATCCCTAAATACCTTGAATAATTCAAATATTAAAGATCCTAAGATCTAGGTGCAGTGCTCTCACATCCAAGGCTCCTCATTGATGAAAGGCACTAGATAGGGATTTTATACACAAATCTTTCTGCATCCATTGATTACTCTAGCTTATACTGAGTGGCACCACTGTATGGAGATTTTTGCATCTATGAAAACAGCTTATGTAAGCATAAAGAATAGTGATCATATGATGTTTGATGGTTTAATAATTCAAATATTGATATGAATGAGGCTGGAGATGAATATAAAAGTTCATGCTGGGATAGGAGGTAAATAATTCAGCAATGACAATAAAACAATGCAAAATACAATTTAACAAAAAGAAGTAATCAATGCCCAAGCATAATCAAAAATGAAGCAACTGCCATTAAAAAAAAAACAGTTTAGATAAAGAAATGACCGATTACTTGTGAAATATTATGAAAAAGATAGAGAAAAATAAAGAAAAGATTGGAAAGAAGTAATAACAGAAAAAGAAAACATTTCAGGAATAGATAAAAACATTTCAAAAAGATGTTTGACAATTTGGAAGACCTTAAGTTTGATATAAACAGTGAAGAAAATTTAATATCAAGACTAGAATGTACTAGTAAAAATACAGATTTTATTAAATAAAAAATCCTAAAATTGATGGTAGCATTATAGAGGGTTGTAAAACAGATATGTGATGCAATATCTATGAAAGAAGTTCAGATTAATGTTGAAATTAATATAAATGTAGAAACTGTTGATAGAAAAACTAAGATGCTGAAAACTATTTAATGGATAAAGAAGATAAAACATAATACAGAACATAGTATCCAAGATTAATCTACAGATAATTATAAAACTTGTATAAAACACCACATGGTTTTAGATTATTCTTTTGCTGCACTTCTGAAAATTAGTAATTTTTTAATCCAGTGTCAATCTATTTATATTCATGGACTAGCTTCTAGCTAATATCTCATCAGTGAGAAGTTTTGAATCTGGATATAATAAATTTACGTTTTTGAATCTTTAGCTTAAAATTCAAAAATGTCTTAATATTTTGAATATAAGCTAACTTGCATGACTAATTATATAAATATGATACTAGTTCAGTATTTATATATGTTTTAATAAATTGTAAAGTTCTATATTCTTTGTCCGTGATTATCATAATAACAATAAAAATCACCTGATTTTTGCTTTTTTTAAATTTTATTTAAAAAATTAGATTTATTGATAATAGGTATATACAAAAGTTTTTAATGATAGTTATAAATGTTTATATTGTTATAAGTTCTCAAGAGTTTGTATAGAATGAGATGAGATTTGATTTGTTTGTTTAGTCAGATCATAGGTCAGAGAAAAATTAGTGTGTGTTTAGGACATTTGAATTTATGTTCATACATTTATCAGATATTTGAGTGTTTCTTTCACCTGTTATATAGTTTTATCAATCATTAGGATTGGAGTCATTTTGTAGGTAGGGTATTTTGAACAGTTTCCATGTATGTTCGTGTAGATACTTTGAGGAGAGCATTCTGTCTTTCTTTTGTAGTTTTGAAAGTGTTGCAAGGAAGAAAGAGTTTGCTTTTGGCTGGGGAATGCTAAACTTTAATTTACATCTTGTTACCCAGATAGAATATGTAACAAAGATTGTCATCCTAATGGTGGGGATGGCTCTTTACTTAATACACTATTTGATTGATAGAATTTTATAGTAATCAATAATACTATTTTGAGATATTATGAGTTTATTTCTTCCCAATCCCATGCAAGAAAGCATAATGTGTTCAAATGTTTCTTCTTGCATTAAGCAGTTTGAACAAAAGGGGTCTATGTTTTTATACCTCTTTTGCAATGAAGGAACCAGTTGGTATGCATTGCATTTAGGTTCACCTTTATTAGATAGTCGAGGAATTTGGGTTCCAATGTCCAGAATTTGAATAAGGTGGTGATTTTGTAATTGGAATAGACTTGGTTTAATTTGAGGTGGTTTAGGGCTTATTAAATTGTGTGCATCCCATATGTTAATTTTGGTTTTGAATACATCAGGAGTGGTGCTGTTATGTTGTTTTAGTAGGGAAATTAGTTGGTCTAGCCAACAAGCCTTGATAGGAGAGGGTGTGTCTGTAGGTATTTCCTCTCTTAATATTAGTGGTTTGCCAAATTTTTTAATAAGGTTGAAGATTAGTGTGTGGCCTTTTTGATAGTTAATGGCTTGAATGGAATGTAGACACATTCCATTGAGTTTTCTATGGTATTGTATTCTTGAAATGCTAATGGAGGTTATGTGGCATTTCCAGAACAGACCCGCACATATCCTATTGATTTTATTAATGAAGGTCTTCGATACGGATATGATGGGCAGGTAGTAGACTATTTTAGATATTACTTTCATGTTTAGTAAGGCCACCTTGCCTTGGAGGGATAAATATAGTTTTGAGAGTGTCTGTGTAAGATGATTTGTTGAGTCAATGATGGTATTCTGCATACGTTTTGACATGGCGGATTGGGATTTATATATAGGGAATACTAGAAAATTCTGGGGCTTGGCTAGAAAGTTAAGATTTGATTTTCTTTCCATTAATAATACACCATGACGATGACTTTTCAGGGCTTATGGTAAGCTGTGAGGTTTTAGAAAAATTGTTAAGGATTTTGTAGAGAGGTTTTGGGAATTTCTGGGATGGTTGGATAATAAGAACATCATCCATGTAGGTGATGGTCTTAATAGATTTCTTGATGCATGGTATAAATACTCCAGGGAGAGAGCTCTCTAATGCTATTAACAGAGGATTAATGTAGCATGAAAAGAGTAGGGCACTCAGTGGGGATCCCTGCAGAATAGATATAATAGGGGAGAAACTGTTGGAGTATGAGCCATTGAGTGATATATGTATTAGTCTGTTGTGGAATAGGTTATCAATGATTTGGATAATGTCTGTGGGAATTTCACATTCATCTAGTAAATCAATTAGTGTATTAATGTTGACTGAATCGAATGCTTCAGTAATGTCAATTTGAACTGCATTAGGTTTGGACAATTTTTTAGATCTGATATGGTCCAGTAATATTTTGACTTCTCCCATTGCAGTTAGTGTGAATGATCATTTTCTGGCAAATTGTGATTCTGATGTTTTGTTTAGGATTTTGTCTTGTATTTTTTCCTTTATGACTCCCTCTATTATTTTTATGAGGATAGGGGTCATGGATATGAGCCTTAAACTGTGGATGGATGTTAGATCTCTGTTCTTTTTAATAAATGGAACCATAACTATTGGATAGAGGTTGGCTATTGTTCTTTTCTGTGATGATAAATGGTTAATCATTTTAATGATGATTGGGATTGTGAAGTTATTGAGATGAGTTAGTACAAATTTGGGAATGGCATGCATTCCAGGGTGGACATTTATAGGTAGTGCTAAAAGGTGGCTTTTGATGTCTGCCTCAGTGATGCCACGTGCATTTACTCTAGTACTGTCTCTCAATGTTTTCTGTACATCCATGTAGTGAGCTTGAAGGTGATCTCTGAGGTGTTCTTCAATATGTTGAATCATTTGGAGGCCAGTAGTTTGAAAACCATTGATGGTTATAATTGTTGGAATGGTTTGTTTTGATTTTACACCTAAAGCCCACTGCAGGTATCCTCTCATCCAACAGTGTTGTGATGGCAGAGAAATATTAGATCTCTTAATAGCTATATGTTCTGCTATTGTTGTTTGTTTGTTTATATTGATTTTTGAGGGCAAGTAAATTTTCTATAGGTTCAGTGTCTATAGTAAATGTCTTGATCTTATTGTGGATATGTTCTAATTCTTTGAAAAGTGTGGTAGGTCCTTTGACTTTCTTAGTATAGTGTTCTATTAAGGTCTAATATTCCTATGTATAAAAACCATGCTTCTGGAGGCCTAGAAAGAATATCAATCTTATGAAACAGAATGTATGTTTCAGAGAAAAAGGCTTCTGTCATGACAGCACAAATTAGTACTCTAATAGTTTTGTTGAGACTGATTGTGGTACAGTTTTTAAACTGTAAAGATGTTAATATTGCTTGGTGGTCTGAGAAGGCTACTGGCTGGAGGGTGGCCTCCAAACCGAGGTGTAATTCTGAGGTATAAAATAAGAGGTCTATTAGAGAGTACTGAGTTTTATTGTAAAAAGAGAAGGCATTGGGTGGGAAGAAGCCTCGTCCATTTAAGAAGCCTTGGTTGAGCAGGTGTAAGTATTTTGATGTGAAGCAATCATAGGAAATATTAAAATCCCCCATGAGGATTGAGGGAGCATCATTATTAGCAGTGCACATATTAATTGTGTGAATAACTTTTAAAATAGTTATTATATTATTAGGTAGATATACATAGAATGAATTGAACATGTTATTATCATAAGCCAGGTTAATAGCTATTAAATTGAGGTCTTTGTATAGCATTTTAAACTTGTTGGGAGGCATTTTATTGTTAATTAGGATGCCCACACCTCCAGCTGGAGAGTAATTAACTGAAAGATGAGTAAAACCAAGTTTGTTTAGTACTGATAAAATATTGTTTTTTTGAGTTATAATAGTACTTTGTCTCTCCCATAAAGAGAATGTGAAAAGAAACAGATGAAAAGAAATGCCTAATTGCATGAACTCGCATAAGAGAGTTTATATCTCTGATGTTTACATCAGCAATTCTACAAGTGATACTATTCATTGCCAATGGATTTGCCATTACTTACCAAGGCAGGTTTTTAGCAAGTTGTAGAAGGCATTGGGCAAGATTATGAAGGTTATCTTTGTTATTAGTAAGGGAAAACTGAGATATTAATATTTCTTCATCAGATGAAAAGTATCCAGGTTTGGTTTGGGGGTTATTTGGTCTTGAGCAGATAATTTTTCATTTTTCTCTCCAACTGTTTTTGTTGTATTATTATGTTGTAAAATCTGATTTCTGATGATGCTGTCTTTAATGGTCAGTGGCAAAGTGATATTATCTTCCTCTGAGCTAGCTTTGTTCATATTGGATGCTTATTCTTTTGTTATTATGAGATTCTAAAGTACTGAATTCCATTTCAGAATTTTGTTCTGAGAATTCATCTTTAGAGTTAATTTGCATGTTGTTGGAATCTTGATTTATTGCTGCATTTATCCTGAGATTGTTTTTTTGTTTTGGGAATGAAGTTTCTAAAGAGTGTGATAAGATGGTAGGTTTTTGGGCAGATCTGTTAACTTGGCTGGCATATGTGTTATTGGCTGTCTAATGTAGAGAGGTGATTTTGAATTTGTTATGGAACTCTGTGAGTTATTTCCTTCCAGATATCTTGTTTTATCTGTTTTAGTTTTGTGATAAGTGGTTCTGAGTTGTAGATCTTTAATATGTGGTTGTGATTGATTTTTTGTGTTCAAATTAAAGTGTGATGTACTTTTGGATGTAAGATGAATATTATATTTCTTTGTTCTGTTGTCTACTGTTTGGAACTCATCTTGTTGGTTGTGTTGATCTGATGCATTATTATGTAGAGTATGGTCTTCAGAATTGTGGTGTTCTTCAGCTGGGTTTGTATGGTTTTCTTTGCATCTGTGGTATCTGTTCTTTTTGTTTCCACATATTGTACAGATGCGTGAAATGCAGTCTTTGATTAAATGGGATTGCTGTCCACAGTAAAAATATTGGGGCCTGACTCCTAAGAATGAGAGAATCATTGGAGACCTTTGTGTTTTATTTCTGTAGGTATATCTGTTGGAATTGTGCCTTTCCTCAGCTGTAGATCAAATATAGACATGTTTGAGAAGATGAAGTTTCCTGTTCAATCCATTGGGAGGTATTTGAATTTGGAAATTTTTCCAAAAGGTGTTAATATTTCTTGTAGTTATGTTTTATCTATTCCCATAATAGTTTTTGATTCTTCCTGATAGTATGAATGTTCTGTTGAGATCTATGTAAATCATAAATTTATTATCTATTGTTTTGTAATTGTTTCTGAACATATTTCTTTTTGCCCAAGATGTGAACTCAACTGCTAAGTATCTATCATTGGGATGAGTTAGAATGCGATGTATGCCATCACCTATATTCTCTTGTTTTATTAGTTGACAAAGAGCCTCAATAAGGAACTTTTAGAGTGAACAGTTTGCGTCCGTAGTTGCAAGAATGAGGCTCATATCGCCGTTGTAGTTAGCGAATGATTTTAGTAAGTTAATTGGGATAGAAAGGTTGAAATTATTTGTTATATTTGTGTACTGATCTTCAGTATGTAGAGGGTTTGATTATGCATCATTAATTTGTTGACTTGAGTCCTGTTCTATTAACTCTAGTATTGTTAGATCAGGTGCATTCGCGCGAGCGATTACACGTTCGTAGTGCTGAGAGATACTTGGAATTATCGTATTTTTAGTTTTTATATTTGTGTTAGCGGGCTGTATCGATTCTATTTTAGTTATATTAGCATATGTAGTTGCTTTGACAATGTTTTTATATAGCAAATCTATTTTCTCTTATTCTAAATCTGCCATCTTGTGTAAGAATGAGTAATTAATAAATGCCAAGTGATAGTACTTAATAAATCTCTATTCTGCCCATATTTTATTTTCTAATTTACGGCTTTCCTTAGTAAGAAATTTTAAATCTAGCTTTCTACATCTGGATTTTTTTGATCAAATGCATTTTTTGCTTTAGAAACCATATTTTAATACATTTTTAAAGTTTGATAGTAAAAAAGGTGAATAGAAATACTATTATATTAACATTTAAAACAACAGTTTAAATAAATAAAAAATGTAAAAATGATAAAAAGTTTAAAACACAAAAATCATATTGCTTGCATATACAAATACACAAATCACCCTCATATAGCGTGGTGTGTCTGCACACATCTGTGGTTGAGTTTACTATTTTATTAACCATTCTTTAATAGTGGGTAAGAGAAAATAATCAAACCAAAACAACAGCGATAACAAAAATATCTCTTCAAAGATGTACACAATTTCAGCAAATTTTTTTATATCAATAGTTAATTATATAAAGTTAATGAAATATATTTTTAATGTGAAAACTTATATTGCTTAATAGATCATATTAAAAAAACTAAAGAAAAAAAATAATGATAAAAAATATATAAATTACCATTTCTCCTACTGAATTAATGTTAGCATATTAAAAATCATTTTAATCAACTATAATTATTGAAGATTTTATAAGGAATAATTTAAATCAATCTTTTAATATTATTTTACTATTTAATATTCTGCTTAGATAAATGCATATCCTGCTTTGAAATTACTTTTAATATGATCATTTATTTTCACCATTCCATTTCAGTGTTTCTTTTCATCATTCTAGAATTTTATAGAAATATACTTCTGACAATATTAAAAGTAAACTTTCTCTTTGTTAACTAAATCTTTTATATTTTAGTTATTCTTGATTTTAATCTTTTAAGTTGAAAAATTAGAAAATTTTCAGAATTATAGTATTATACACTTCAAACATTTACGATCTATACTTATATTCTATGTGTTCACTTTTTGTTTAAAAAATGCGATTTTACATTAGATTAATGACATTTGATAAAAAGATCCATTTATCTATTACTTATTTGCAAAGTAATTATTTTCATTTTTTTTTATAGTAAAATTATTATTCTTTGGATTTATGGGTCAGGATTGCACAGTTTTTGTTTGATATATCATATAAGGAAAATATAAGACATAAATAAAATAGATTAATATTAAACACAAAATATTTATATAAACACAGAATGTACAAATACTAAATAATAAATGTAAGTAGAGAAAAAAAGTAAGACAGGAGGTGAAATTTGAAAAGTTTGTAATGATATTAAAAGAAAGCTTTGTTTGTAATTTAATTTATATATAGAGCTCCAAATAAATCTTAACAAGCTTTGCAGAATATCCCCAACTCCAGATTGGTTTCTGATTCTGGCTTTTTCAGTGAGGTGTTAGAATATTCAGGCATCAGATTAAAAATACTAGGACAAGCCCAGAACTCTATCTAATGGATAACTATTAAGTAGAAAATCTGAATTTTTCAGACATTCATATGTCTTCCAATCCAGCTATTTAACTTAAATAGCCATTAAATTAGGTCATGTGACATATGATTTTATTTCTTTGTAATTAATTTTTACTTCATTAATTACACTAGCTATTATTTGTATAAAAATGACAAAATGAAACATGCAGAGATTGAAATAGAAAATAATAATGCACATATACATATATGCATTACTATCATTCAATTTTTATATTAGTTCATCTAATTTTATTTTATAAATATAATTCTCACAATGAATTTCGAAAATTTTTCATAAAATATTCTTAGTTAACAATACTAATTATACAAAAAAAATTAATTGCAAACAAAAACGAAAATATTAACATTTTTAATAAATTTGTTTTTATTATAACTTATTAATAGAAAACTAAAAATATGAAAAGTGTTAAATAAACAAAAACCATAAAAATTTCAATTTGAAGTCAAGATATTTTTCCAAATGAAAATTTTATTTTTTAAAATTATTTTGTTTATATAAAAACAAAAACAAATTGTTATTAGCAGTAATAATATAAGATTAAATTTTGTAGAAAATATTTATTTTGTTAAAGTAAATAAATAGAAACGAAAGTAATCTGATAAATATTTAGTTCTATTAGCGATTGCAATGATATATATATATATATATATAAATCCTTATGGCATAATATTTGGCACATCCGATGACATATCTTGTTGTTAATTACCCCATAAAATGAAACTTAAAAATTATTGCGGATTACAAAAAGAATTAGAATTTTTATTCACATAATTAATCTATAGCCAATCTCTATCTATATTTAGGTACAAGGTAAAACATTTAAGTAAAATGTTAACCCTAAGTATCTAGGAATTGGAGATAATAAATGATAATATATCTTCTTCACTTATCTTCTTCAGAAGGCTGTTTGGGAGATCTTTTGTTTACAGTGAACTATTTAAAAGATTGTTTTAAATTTTAACTTTTTTAGATATGAGTTTGTGCACATGTATATTGTAATATTGTGGACAATTGCCAACTCTGGCCATGCCAATATTACAAGCTCCTTAAGTTTAGAAAATATTAATTAAGAAGGAAATAATATTAAATTTTCCCATATGTATTATTTTTATTGTAATATCAAACATAATAGTTTACATTTTATTAAAATGATATGAAAATTCTAAAACATTAATTTTTTAATAACATGATTTTAATATTTGGTATAATATTTGTAAAAAGTATAAAATCAGATAAATAATTTCTTTTGTTTTTTCTCTTCAATAATTTTAACTAGTTACCAGTTTTAATTTTAGTTTTGAAAAGTATTGAGGTGAAAATTTCTCTTTAATAAATTATTTAATAATTTTTAACTTTAACTTTTTAAGAGAGATGAAATAGGTAAAGTTTTATGTTTAATAATATTTTTGAAAATAAAGGAATAATAATAATAATAATAATAATAATAATAATAATAATAATAATAATAATAATAATAATAATAATAATAATAATAATAATAATAATAATAATAATAATAATAATAATAATAATAATAATAATAATAATAATAATAATAATAATAATAATAATAATAATAATAATAATAATAATAATAATAATAATAATAATAATAATAATAATAATAATAATAATAATAATAATAATAATAATAATAATAATAATAATAATAATAATAATAATAATAATAATAATAATAATAATAATAGTAAAGTTCTAAATTTTTATTACATTTTATTACAATTAATTAGAGTTGTTTCTTTTCTTTTTATCCCTCTCTAAATCAAAGATAATTAAAAGATTGACTTATTTTGGTTTAAGTGAAAAACAAGTACAGGAGAATATTTTGACTTCTTTTGCAATAAAAAGAAGGGAAATAATTAAACAATTTTTCTTCTGTAAAAATAGACCTTATTGATTAGTAATAAATTTTGTTATGTGGAAAACAAATTTGTAATTGCATGGAGCCAAGTTAGTTCCAAAAATGGTGGTGTGGGTAAATAAGAAAACCTCAGTATCTTGTAAGAAGAGGCCAGTTTTAATCAAGCTGTGGGAGAGAACATTAGAATTTTTAATTGAACTGTTAAAGAGAACAATAGAAGTTTTAATAAGCTGTTGAAAAAGACAATAGAAGAAGAGTTTTTGTCAAGATATTGAGAAGAGCAGTCAGTTTTTATTCAGCTACTGAAAAAGATAGTAAGAGAATATTCTTGATCCAGTTTCTGAAGGAGAAAGAAGCAGAAATTTGGCTGTAAAAAAGTCTTCTGAAGTTAAAGACAAATATGTGCTAGATTTAGATAAAACTAAATATCATTTATCTTTATTTAACCAGCTTATTAAAAAAATGTAAAGGAGAAGATGAATGCCCCAGAAGTAATCTTCAACAACATTTGTCTTCATCCAAGAGCATGAGTGTCTCTGTATTTATGTATTAGCCTGCTTTAGAAATTTATTAGAAAGAAAAATGGATAAAACCTTCATATGTGTTAGCCAGAAAATATTCTATGGAAACCTGGATAAATTAATTTTGTACATTAAAGTTTGGAATTGAAAAGTCTTCAAGAATAAAACCTACATGAAAACTGGAAATTACAAGTGTCAAAGAAGGACTCAAAAATAAATTGAAACTATGCTTAGAAGTATTTTCTTTAACCTACACATTACATTTAAATTTATAAAGGGGTATTTAAATTAAGTAGCAATTGATATTAATTAATAATTGTATTAGTATTTTTTAAGGGAAACAAGTTTTTTAAAAAATTTATTTGATTTTTCCTTGAAAATTATAAAAGCGTTTTTAGAGAATTTAATTTTTATTAAATTTAAGTTTCATTCTTTTGATATATATATATATATATATATCCCTCCAAAATTTAAGAAAATGTAAATTTAAGTTTCATTCTTTTATATATATATATATATATATATCCCTCCAAAATTTAAGAAAATGTTTTTTTTAGTTAATTTACATTTTTTATCTCTATGAAAAGATTATCTTCCAACTTTTGTTATCTAAAAGAAATAATTTAATGAATTAAAAAAATAATTACATTAATGAAAAAAATTCACTGGTTAATCATATTTTTTATATAAAATATTTTTGAAAAAATTAATAAGTTGGAATTATTATATTATCATGTCATTTTCTTAATTGTAATTATTAATCAGTGAGTTTATTAAATAAATGTTTAAAAAATGTTTAAAAATATTCAGGAGTTAACATGTTTATTCCTCCAACTATCTTTTCTAAGAATTGGCAGTTTGTATGATTTGGTTATATTACAGCTTAAGGTTTTAGGTATTTTAAAATTATTTTAGTAAAGACATTTAATTATAGTAGAGTTAACTTATAAATTATTTAAAATAAAATATAGCATATTTATATTTATCTCTTGTTTACAGTTACAGTTCCTAGTCTTATGATCTTGATGTAGCTCTAGAGAGCATAATGGTTAGTTATATGAATATGGGCATTTATGTTGGTGTTTGGACATCCAGATAATTCTCTGGATGACACAAAAGTATTAAATTTTAAGTACATTTATTACATCTTGTTTGTTTTATTAGAAATTTACTTTATAATTGGCTGGTAAAATAATGCTACAATGTGTCTACAGTATTGATGAAGATAACATGTATCAGCATCCCAGAATTATTTTTTGACTATGAGTGACTTATTAGCACTTAAGTATTCTAATAATTGCTTCTATATTCTGCCCTAAGTTTGGCAGTGATTAGATAAGTAACCTATTTTATAATGTATCTTTTAAAAATCCATTCATAAGGTTTATTGATGATTATTGCACTGACCATTAATTTTATTATTTTTGAGTAATGCTGTAATTTGTAGTTTATAACTTATTATTAGTACAGATACTATATATGATTAGTCCATGTTTACTCTCATTTGTTCAAACCAATTCTCTCATGCTGATTATTCAGTGGGGACAATGATGATGTTTTACCATCTCTCCATATTCACACCATGTTCCATACCACTACAGTATATATATATATATATATATATATATATATATATATATATATATATATAAACAAAACAAGTTATAAATTTCATAACTTGCTCATAGCTTGCACTTTATGATCACTAGATGGAGCTTTGCCAATAGCCCACTATCAAGGTTTGTTTACATAAATGCTGAGAGAGATAAAATTCAATATCTCTTTCAAATTGTCTCCAACCTTTAAACCATGGTTTCAAGCTAGTTGGCTCATAGCAGTAAAGGGTATGAAGACTAGAAACTAGATCTAAACACCAACTCTGCAATCAGCATTTATGAAACACGTTTCTATCATCTTGAAAGCATGAATTTTTCAGATACATAAATATCTTCAAATCCAGTCTCTCAGTGTTTGTGTAAACAAAGCTTGATAGTGGGCTATTGGTAAAGCTCCATCTAGTGATCATATATATATAATATATATATATATATATATATATATATATATATATTGAAGAATTTTATAAGTAATGATGGGAAATTTATAATTGTTTGATTGGGGAGAGGGAGTTAAGTTGATGTACCTTTCTTTTCATACAATTAATTAATAAAAAGGATTTACATTATATTTAATGTTTTGTAATATTTCTTCTTTCATTTACTTATAATCATATATCTTATGAACTTCCTATAGCCTCCCACTGAGCTGAGCTGAACATAGACTAAAGTGAAGAGTCTCAATAATAATTTTGTCTCATATATCTTGTTATATTGTTCTATTCATTAATAGAACTGGCGCCTGGGTATTTTGTCATGCAATGTATATGAGCAGTGTTGGGAGTGTAGGTTATAATATATATATATATATATATATATATATATATATATATATATATATAATGAGCATGCTTATAGTTTTATAGTTCTTAACAAGCTTTTCAGAATATCCCTATTCTCAGACCAGTTTCTAGCTTTGGATTTCATCAGTAAGGTGCTAGGATATTCAAATATTAGATTTATAGTACCAGGTTAATCCCAGCACTTTATTTAATGTTTAACTATTAAGTAAAAAAATCTGGAATTTTCAGATGATGTATTCAAATCCAGCTATTTAATTTAAGTAGCCATATGAGATTGAATTGCCAAAGCCTTAAGAGCAATAATAATAATTGGAAGGAAATCAAGTCATATACTATGTGACTTAATTTAATAAACTTGTATTACAAATGTTATGTAATGAGTGTCCCACATGGCTATTTAAGTTAGATAGCTGGATTTGAAGACATATGGTTGTCTGAAAATTTCAGATTTTTTACCTAATAGTTAAATATTAGATAAAGTGCTGGGTGTAACCTGGTATTTTAAATCTAACTTGAATATTCTAGCATTTCACTGATAAAATCCAGAGCTAGAAACTGGTCTGAGAACAGGAATATTCTTAAAAGCTTGTTAAGAGCTATTGGCACACTCATTATATAATATTTGTAATAAAAGCTTAAGCTTATTAAATTAAGCCACATGATATATGACTTTACATTCTGCACATATACATGTTTGAGAGAGAATGTTTTTGAGTACCTTATATTAGAAATAATGATTCAACCGTAATAAAAAAATATGTGTGCAAGCGTTTATTTGTTACTTTTTTTTAAAAAAAGTTTGAACTTTATTTTTTAATAGATTTTGTTTAGTTTTTAAAAATAGTATAAAAGTAAACTCATTTAGTTGTGAAAGGAAAAGAGATACAGTAAATGTATTATTTTTTTTAAAGTATTAAAATGATGTAATTTATTTTAAAAGAAAAGTTCATATATTTTAATTTTAAATAATAATTATGTAAAAATATAAAATAGGAATATACATGAGGACATCATGATATAAAGTGGTATTTGATGGTTTCTATAGTTATTTTTTTATCATTCTGAGATATACTGACATAATATGAAAGTTATATAAATATCTTAAATTCTTAGAAATGGCATTTAATTCTTTTACTATTCTTCATTCATTTCTTTTAATTGGTGAACACTTTGTTTTAAGACAAACGATGATGGGGTATGAGTCAAAAATTTATTCCAGGGTTATAGACAACCTCACAAACCACTACTTCTATCAGTTAACACATATACTTGTTCTTTATTTTTTATAAGTTTATCATGTTTCATTGTCAACAGAAAATTTGAACATAAACCAATTATAAACAAGTCATAAGTCATTATTTAAAAATTTAAGAAAGAAAACTTTTAATTAATCTTGAATATATGTGTGGGAGATAATATCTGGACCAACTGATGAATGCTGGTCCAGCACTACTACATATATTGGCAATCATTTATCTTTTTCACATGTCTGTGATCAATATATTGATTTTATAGGGTAGAGTAAATAACTGAAATTCCTTTAATTACATCAAATTTAAGAATATGTACAAATTCTCTTTAATTACATCTAGTTTAAAAATATGTATTATACTTGTATTTAAATATTAATCTTAAATAATGAAAATGACTACTTTGAGTAATAATATTTACAATGTCTTAAATTACATGTCTTAATTGGACTCAAAATATCTACGTATTATTAAAAATTTTGTCAAAATCACTGCCTTTACTTTAAGTTAATTTATTGTTTATTCTATATATAAAAAAGTTTATTATTATTTAATTTGTAAAAAAAATTATATATTTAAAATATATTAATATTTTGTTTTAACAAAATAAATAAATAAATATTTAATTTTCCTTTTTCAAAATTTTTTCAAATGACTGAAGTAATTATTATTATTATTATTATTATTATTATTATTATTATTATTATTATTATTATTATTATTATTATTATTATTATTATTATTATTATTATTATTATTATTATTATTATTATTATTATTATTATTATTATTATTATTATCATCATCATCATCATCAGTATTTTTAATAAATGTATGTATGAATAATACTTAGTTAATCTGATTGACTTAAATTCTAAATATGATAGCTATTAATTTATTTATTAATTTTAAAATACGATTTATTTTATGAAATAGTATGTTTGAAAGTTTAAAAGGATTTACTTATTATAAATGTTTATAAATGTAAAATATATAGTTTTCAAATACATGGCTATTATTTAACAAGTCTTAAGGTATTAGGGCAGAGATCTCTCATAATATATATTTTGTTGTTGTAGTTAAATATACATAGAATTTTTTTAAAGCCCTTGTAAAAATAAAGGATTACAAGCAAAAGGATTGCTGTCATTATATAAAAGTTTTTCAAGATTAGTTAATTGTTTATGTATATATTTTATTTATGAATTTACATATATGTTTAGTTATATAAAGACCAATATTTAGTTACCTTAAATAAACTTGGAAAAATATACCTAATGATTTTAGCTAAAATTAATTAACACATTTGACTACATTTAAAAGCAAATTATATGGTTATAATAAGATAATCTGATTTGTTAGACTTTATTAATGTAGAACCATATTTATGTCATACCTTATACTTCACATACCCACATACACCAAATGCATGCTTTACTTATTAAATTTTTAAAATTTGACCATATTTTTTATTTAGTTAAAATTATATTTATTTTTCATATATTTGATCACACATATGCACATTTTGAATCCCGAGACACATTTTGAACCCTGATATATATTCTATTTAGAAATTAATTTTAGTGGAGATATAATAAAAATGGAGCAGTTTATTTAGCTATAACATTGAAATGAAATCCTTAATATACATTAAACATGCACATATTGTAAGAAGATACATTAATATCTATATAAAAGATTTTATATACATCTGGCTCTCATTTTATGCGATAGATTGGTTCCTCAGAAAACATGCGCAAACGAAATCGCGCAAAAATAGATGTAACTTACATTGGAAAAGGGGGGGATGCGGTCTGTGATTTTTCAAAATTCACGTAAAAGCAAAGCACCAATGTAAAATTACTTTAAAATTCGCGCAAAAAAAAAATAAGGAAATATAATATGATTAATAAAAAATTTCAAATTTGAAAAAAATTGATACAAGACAAACTTTTTTTTAACTATAATATTTAATTTTATTCAAAATAATATATTTTTATGCATAATTTACAGTGCAGTAATTTACATTTTTTTATACATGTTTTAATTATTATAGCTATTTGCCGAAAAACATGTTCATTTGCAAACAACTAGCACCAACTTCACACTCATGTTGTGTCAATGGTTTTCTGGTGACAACATAATTAGTAATTAATCTTTGAGACGATGATTTTATTAATTGTTTATGAAATTAACAACTAAAAATGAAATTCTTATTTTTGTCTTTAATTTTCAATTCCGTTTAAAAATCAAATTTCACATCACATTAATTTCAAATTGCCGTAAGTAATTTTTAAATTGTTAATTACAATTAAAAATCAGATTTTAATTTTAATTGTCAAATTTAATTGTGCCCACTGCTATTACTGATCTTTTAAAAATAAACTTGTGGACACTAAATGATTAAGAATTGATTACGTTCTTTTTTAAAAATCAAAAACAGAATGTGATTTAAAATGCAAAATTAACATGCACAATGTTTGAACAAATTTACATTATAATCTTGTAAAATTTAATGGGTGTATACATAAAATGTGGAAATCATGATTTTAATTTTATTATTGCATAAAATCTTACTATTATAAAGCACAGAAAATATTGAAATTACTAAGATGAAAGTCGACTTCCACTAATGTGCTATTACTTTCAATATAACGTAAGTGCACGGAATTTATTATTTAAAGTAATAGCGCATTATCGGAGTTCGACTTCCAGTGAAACATGGATCGCGTAACTTCAAAATTGTGTTAAATAAGTCCATGTAAAAAGAGACCCAGATGTACTTGAAGAATATTTACATGACACATAAGATATATTTAAGATTTACTGTATATTATTATTATCTGGCTAAAATTGAATTCAGTCATCACAGATATAATAAATATTTATTTAAATTAAATGTAGTTTGACTGCTATAAAATGTATCCTTTGCCTCCATGCAGCTGTCTGAATTCTCCATATAAATATTTCCCATTTACATTATTCTATGTAATCTCTTATTTTTACAGTCATTATACACACACACACACATATATATATATATATTGTAACGTTTATTTATATACGTTGTAAATATATTGGCATTTGGTAAAAGCTAAAAAATAAAAGTAAATTTAGATTTTTTTTTGACTAATTTTTTTTTTTAAAAAAATAACGTACAATGAAAGTTAAATTATTCTTTGGTATTTTTTTTTAATGTAATTGGAAATAAAAGTAGAATTGGATAGAACAAAAGAATTCCAAAAGTAAAAAAAAGATAAGAGAAAGTAAAAATATTTTGGCTAATTAAAGATGGCCGAAAAACTTGATACGAAAAGAGAACTTTATAACGTAAATTTTATAAAGAATCTATAAGATTATGAACCAAAAAATGCCATGATAATAGCATGCGCAGAAGTCGGAAAACTGGGCCTCTAGTATAAAAGGCAGAGGTCAGTTTGAAGAA
This sequence comes from Epiperipatus broadwayi, assembly GCA_028023455.1. NCBI lineage: Eukaryota > Metazoa > Onychophora > Udeonychophora > Euonychophora > Peripatidae > Epiperipatus > Epiperipatus broadwayi. Next base: position 5,676,632 of record JAQFVV010006214.1, on the reverse strand, counting down.
GGGCTTGTTCGTTTGTTTCTCTAGTTGGTCTTGGATAACACTAATATATCCAAGATCGCTCTACGCTGAAATAATTTGGCATGTCGGAGTGAACCGGAGCTTCTGTGGACATCGTGCTTGAAGATGTACACCAGAAAAGCCTTCGTGACCAACTAGGAGAATGGACCACAAGATCAACTAATAATCAAAGGCTGTGAGCTCATTTTAACCCCGAAAAACTATGCATAGTTATCTACAACCATTGTGAATTCACTAAAACTTACCGGTAAGTTATGCTTCATTATCCTGATTGTGACAAATTTAAGCGTTCGCAAACAATTCTTAAAAATATACGTATAAAAGGATCCCAATAGTGACTTTAATTTAATTGATCAAGAGACTCTTATTTAACCAAGAACTTTTTAATTGTTTAACTGTTATTTATTTAATATTTAACATCTGAATTAAATGTGTTCTCTCCAATTTATTTGATAAATAATTTACTTCAAACATTTTTTTTTATCTATTAGAATAAAAAATATTTCTAATATCAATTTTCATTTGTGCGTTATTAATAATAGTTATTATTTTTTTATTAATTTATTATTAGTTTAATAAGATTTAAAACGTAATTTACCTTTGCCAATATGTTTGAATAAGCCCAGGAATAATAATCTTAAAAAAAATAATTCTCGTTACGGTATGATGCAATACTGATTAAGTTAAAAGTATTTTTCTTTTTTCATTTGTGAGACATTATTTGACTATTTCAGCAGACCCTTTAGAATAAAAGGTCCTGGCACCCATATTAAATAAATTAAAAGCTGATTTCGTCAATAGCATAATTCTCAACTATTAATAGGCCGAGTTGATCAGGAAATATAGCTGTGTTTTTAGAACAGAAATACAACTTTTTTCTTTTTTGACATAGCCTGATCAACTCATGCGCAGTTTATATTAGCATGTAGAGGCCTAGCAAAACGGAAAACGTTATAATATATATATATATCACCATCTTTTTTAACTATTTGAAATCTATTTCAGAATGAAAATCTCTCTAATTTATCCACTTTCTCTGTTCCATCTTTACACATCAGCCTAACAAATTTTCTTATTTCATTCATTAATCTCACAGATCTCTTTTTGGTCTTTTTTTACAATCTCTTGCTATCCAGTTTAATATATCAATTGTCTATCTATTAGCATCTATTATAGAAAATGCCATTTCATTTCAAACTCTTATTTCAAAAATGCCAATGATAGCTATTTCTGCACCCATTCATTTTGCTTTTGATTTTGTCTTTTTATTTCTGCCATATATCTCTATACTTCATTGAGTTATCTAAAATATTTGTAGTGCTCTGCTATTACATGCTGAAATCAGATTTCAAAAAATAAAAATTGCTAAACCGATATACTAAAAATCTTTATTTTCAAATACATAGGCATCTTTCCTTTGAATATTAAATTATTTTTTTTATCAAAAGCTCTTCATACAAGATTTAACTTTATGATTAATTAAACCCATTATGTTCTATCTGCATTGATAATTTGATCAAAATACTTAATAGTTACTTCTTCATGATTTTCAATCTTTATTTTATTCTTATGAAAAAAATCCATTAAACCTTACTTTAGTTTTTTTTAAGCATTTATCGTTCCATTTTTTTATTTTCATTAATATAACTCTTGCACCATTTCCTGAAGCTTTAAAGCATTAATTGCAAAATGACCATATCGTCTGCAAACTCTAAATGATTTAAATCATTTCCATGCATTTTTATTTTCTTAGCTTTTCAAATTACTTCTTTTAAAACTACTGTAAAAAATTTTGAAGACATGAAATCACCTATCATACATTCTTTTCAATACTAATCTTTTTTGTGTTATCAAATAATTTAATCACTGATATTGCATTTTGATAAATATTCTTTAGAATATGGTATTATCCTGGATCTATATTTTGATGACTCAAAATGTTTATCACTATGTAAATACATATAACATCAAATGTTTTTTCATAATCTATAAATCTAAAAAACAATTGCAGTTCATATTTATTTGTCCTTTCTACATCTTGTCTAAATACTTAAAAAATAATCTACTTTGGTAACATTATTTTTAAATCTAAATTTTCTTTTGGCTTATTTGAATCATTTTTGTTATTGATTAGTTGTAATTATTTTAGTATAGAGTTTGTACAAAACTGCTAGATCGGTAATTTTTATTATCATCTTTATTAACTTTTTTAAATATCAATATTACTACTGCATTCTTCTAATTATCTGATACATCTTTATCATTTTGACATTTGATATATAGTTTTGTTACAATTTTTTCACTTCTTTACATGCTTCTTTTAAGTTGACAATAATAATTCCATTATTTGCTGAACTTTTCCCTTTATCATAGATTTAATTGCACGACTCACTTCTTCATTTTTGTAGTGATTGATTTGTTTTCTTATTCTTTATTAACATCATTCTGTGTAGAACTCTTCTACCCATTTTACCATGTCATTTCACTTTTTATATTAATTACATTTTTTCTTCTCATTGCTGAACTTCTTTTCTAATTTGTTTTTTACCAATTCAGTTATATTTTATTATCTGCATTTGGACATTTTTTATAATTATTTCCATTTAACAATTTTCTTTATAATGTTAAGCAAAAAAGAAAATTGTATATTATGAGATTTTTCTGTAAAGAACTCATAATATACAATTTTTTTCTACAAAATCCAACAAATATATATATATATTTATAATTCTGTCACAACAACCAAATTCTGTTATCATAGTTAAATTTACACACAGCATTTTCATCTTTCAATCATTTTACAGTCATCTCATCAAAGTATTCATGACAATTTTTAAAATGTTTGACATAATAAAATACAATTTGTACATCCTCTACTTCTTCATAATAATCATTTGTTTCTGAGATAAAAATAACACCTTAATAAATAACAAAATAAGTTATTTAATACATTTTTTTGTTAAAATCCCTGCTTATACAAATAAAAACATTCTCAGACAATATGACTGACATACAACCATATAGTACACTACTTGGTACCAATAGTGATTTAGTAACATTTCCAGTGTTAACACAAAAAATTACTATGCTAATGTAGCAAAAAACAATTTTAGTATTTCAACCATAAAGCAGACCAGTCCTTTCAGAAAATCAACAATAAATGACTTAAAAACCTTGAGCTAAAAATGGAAATTAGTGAAACTCCCCTCTCTATAGCATATATAACTAAAACCCTTGAAGCTATTGAACAGAATTGCATAGACAACTGAAACATTGGACAGAATTTCAGCAACACCATCCCAAAATGTTATTTTTATCACTTTCAAAAGATTTTTCTCTCCAAGATAATAGTCTTATCAGCCACAGACACGCAGTGTTCATTCCATTACTTCACTAGGGCACTGCTGTATGAAGACCTACTTCAGATAGCAGACCATTTTTCTCCAAAATACATTGCAGTTGAGAGTTATGAGGCCAACCAAAATGATTGTTTTAAGGCAAAGATTAAAACTTCAGGCGACTTTGCACTCATTATAGTAGATGAAAACTGTCACAATTATATAATTGGAATCCTCAAAAATGCGTATCTTGGATACACCACCCAGGATTTCCAAAAGTGATGAAGTCATTTGGAAAGATAATCTCCTTACAACCTATATATCTAAGAGACATTCCAATATCATTATATAACAATAATTATGAATTCAAAATAAAATTGAACAAAGATTTTGATCCCAACAAAATACTTGCTCAGATTGCTGGCCAAGAAGTCACACTGTTTCTACATTAAAGGCCTAAAAACTCATTGATAAACTTTTGACATTCAATGCTCTATTGTTTAGTACATACAATGTAACAATAATAGTAGTCAAATCAAACAATTCACACAGAATTAAAAACAAAATACAGATGATAACATTCACAGCATTAATCTTCAATCAGATGATGGATTCCATCTTGACCAGGCTCCTGAATTCTCACTTTCATTAGTGAAGAAACATTTCAAATTGATTTAACATCAGGGTAAGCAAACTATATTCATAGTACTGCCACAAGCTACAGTCAAATAACCACAAATTCTGATACAAGCCCAACACACCACATGCCTATTAAACAACATGCTCAAACAACTGCTTACAAATCTATTGCTGAGTTGTGAACTACATATAACACTTAATGGTAGGTGCTCACTTTGATTTAAACCCACTTAATCCATTCCACAAGGGTTACCACTTGATTTTCTACTATTTATGGCGTATATGGTGTATACCAACCTATTATTAATTAAAATACAGCAAGAAATTTCAGGCATTCAAATTTCACACACTAGTCAATTTATCCCATATATAGCATACATGGATGGCATTATTATTTCTCTTGCCTGAAAAACAATTGCCAACTTTACAGAGAATAGTGTAAGAATATACAGCAAACTACAAACTTAAGTTCAACCCAAACAATATTGCCATATGTCTATCTACACTGGAAAGGCTCACACACAAACCTGCCATGACTAACCAGTTTAATTCCTTGGTTTTTCTTTTTATGGAGCTAATGCAATGAGACAAAAGATACAAAATAAATTTAAGAAAAATACCAAGCAAATCACTACATCTCTTTCTAAATCTAGTCTCTCAATATATTCTCACCAGTTAATTATTTCCCTTGCCTCAAAAACAACTGCCAACTTTACAGAGAATATTCGGAGAATACTCAACAAACTACAAACTTAAGTTCAATCCAAACAATACTGCCATCTGGTCTATCTACACTGGAAAGGCTCACACACAAACATTCCACAGCAAACTAGTTGCATTTTTATTTATGCAGCTAATGTAATGAGACAAAAGAAACAAAATAAATTGAAAAAAAAATACCAAGCAAATCACTACATCTCTTTCTAAATCTTGCCTCTCAATATTTGAAAGTGTGCCTTATTAATCAACTAATTATCACAAAGACAGCTTATTACTCACCAGTTATTAAATTTACCAAAACATTTATTTCCTAAATATATTCACTTTGCATGAAACTAGGAAAACAGAGCCCATCTTCATAAAGCAACTAAGTCAGTCCACTATATACAATGTATTAGGTTTTCAGACATTCATATATTTCATATACAAAAAACACCAACCTATTAACAGCCACATAAAATGCTATCCACCACTACAATGTTTACTAAAGATAACATCCACATATAGCGTTCACCCTCATATAGATGCCTATCATCAATCATGCATCAATTTGAAAGTATTTCACTCAGGTATCTCTACAAAACCCAAGTAAATATATTTATTGGAACATCCGCTAAATGATACATCCCAGCTGTCTGATACCATTAACTGGAAATAACCACTACTCAGTGGCTTCATAAATTCAAATAATAAGCATGTTCTTCTTTAATTTTCTTCTTAGAACCAATCTTCATGCACTACCAAACACTCATTTCCTCAGGTATTAAAGATTGTAGACAAAGAATGATCCCCTCTGCTGACTATGCCACACTAAATAGAAATGCAGCAACCCTTCTTTTACACCTGCTCAACTTTAACAATCATTAAACATCATGCAAAACATGTCCAAGGCAAATCAATGTCACTCTCTATAGAATTTTATTAATGCTTACCACAAAGGTATAACAGCAGCAGCTTGGACAGCTACATTTGTGTTATATGCATTCTGATGCACTCGCTGTACATTCTGCTTTGGCAACAACACCAGACATCATTTCATTCATGTACTACAACAAATGTACACAGCTTAGAGCTAAAGATAGTAAAATTGCATCTCAAGACATACTTGCTGCCACATGATCAGTCATAAACAGCAGTCCAATCTTTAATTTCTCACTATTATACCAATGCATCTAATTCTGGAACCTGGCAATGCTGAAGAAGCTATCTGTTACCATTAAGGCATTCCTGGGCCATTTAGGTCTCCTGCACATGTTCCAAGTAATTTTTGACACCACACTGTCCAGATTTGTTTAAGTAATTTTGCAAGTGTCTCATCTACCTTCATTTCCAAAACTTTCAGTTGAAGATTTTTACCTCTTAAACAAAATACCTGTATGTATATATGGTTTATTGTAAACATTAGTATTGAATAAAGTTATCTTTGAAACCTAATAATAATAATAATAATAATAATAATAATAATAATAATAATAATAATAGTAATAATAATAATAATAGTAGTAGTAGTAGTAGTAGTAATGATAATAATAATAATGACAACAACAACAACAACAACAACAACAATAATAATAATAATAATAATAATAATAATAATAATAATGATGATGATGATGATGATGATGATGATGATATTACCTACATAAAAAACTATGTTCCAGATATCCTTATTAGTTTAGTCCTATACAATAGAGAAGGTTGTCATACTGGACCAGTCAAGCTTCAGGCAAATGAACTTTCATTCAAATGATATGAACATTTTTATAAATATTCTATGCTATGTTGTTCAAAAAAACATCATTAATGGCAATCATTTGTTCAAAAAAACATCATTAATGGCAATCATTTATAATTATCAATGTCCACACTTATACATCATGAAAATAATTATATAAAATCTACATTTGTATAATTGTACTGTAATCAGCTACATCAACCAGATTCATATATTAACCAACAATAGTTTGTTTATACTCATTCCATTATTACTGTAAGCCAAATTATTTTAATTCAAACCATGTTTATTATATTTTAAATGTCTTTATAATCCCAGAAAAACCTTTGTAAAACCTATGTAACACATTTTTTGCTCAATAAAGTATATTGTTGAAATAATAATAATAATAATAATAATAATAATAATAATAATAATAATAATAATAATAATAATAATAATAATAATGATGATGATGATGATGATGATGATGATAATGATGATGATAAATTTAAGTTTAAAACAACAGCTTTTAGCTAATTTCAAATTTGACATGGCAAAAAAAGAATACTACATACATTACATATAGAAGATAAAATTAGACAGTTTAACTAAATGAAAAAAAAGAATAAATCTTGTAGCAACAAAATCATAAAACAACAACAACAAAAAAGAGCAAAATATTAAATGTATATCCCAATAAATGTCTTGGTATATCAAGGAAGTGAAATTTATTTTAGGAGGCATATTGGAATAAAATGAAAGATAATCAATTGTATTACTTAAATAAATATAATCAAAATTTACGTAGGATGTGGGCTGTGGCTTTGATGTTTGTTGCTGCTTTAATTTAAATAGTAAATCAGGTTATGGAGTGTGGTATTATAAAATGAAAACTGTAATATTTTCATATATATGTTACTTAAAAATGTTTGTACATCTATGAGAAGTTATTCATATATTCAAATATATAAAAAAGATGCAAGACAACTAATCCAGTTAATTCATTATGTCCATTCATTAATTATATAAACAAGCTTGAAGACTTAAATAAAATTAGCCTTAACAAATAAGTTGAATGGAGATGATTAAAATATGTCAACCAATATGATCAAATTCGATATTTATTGGTTCTAAAATAAATAAAAAAGGTATATTAGATTTAAAGTGGAGAGCAATTCTTCAACAAGAGTAAATAAACTTTTCTCATTTATTTATTTGTGATAAGTATAGTTTATTGATAGCCAAATAGTAATGGAACTAATGTTTAGATAAATGTTGAACACTATGAAACAATTTTTATTATAAAATAAATAATTTAATTTTATTTATTTTAATAATTAAAAAAGCAAGTTATATATAACGTGACATTACTTTTATAAGCTTGTATCGTATTTTATTTATTTTAATAATTAATTTAAGTAAAGAACGGTAACTTGAGTGTTTAAGCTTCAGTCATTAAGGTATGATATTGTAAATTGTTAGAAAGAAAAAAAAAATCATATAATTTTAAATTAAATTATTTTTCTTTTATATCAATTTTTTAAATTAAATTAGTCATTAATATAAATTTACATAAAATTTGCATTAATATTATAGTTATTAATAGAATACAAGTCGCCATGAATATGGGACTATAAATTGTCCCGATGGCGTTAAATTTTAATAATTTTACAGACAATTAATAGCTTCATTAACTGTGCACAGAGCACACACACATATATATATATATTAATTAATAAAGAATGTAAATAGAGAAAGATAGTGTAAACCAAGATAAATCATTGATGATCAAGTTAACATATTTTTTGAAAAACATACTGCTTTGCGATGGTAGAGTTAGTTGAAATCACTTACTGGTTGAAGTAAAAGTTCCCAATCACTTCACTGAGATGAACTGACTGTTCTTAATAGATAATCTAAAAGAACTACTCGGTTTTTTTAACATTACATGGCATACTATAGTTTCTAAGATCTTGACTATTTTTTCTTTGTTCTTAGCACTTACGACTAAAAATTCTAAATTTCTGAAAATTCCCAGGATTTTTAAAAAAGATATTACGAATCTATTTATGTAAAAACCAATGAACAGAATATACATACATCCTATCAATATATTACTATGGAAATGATTACAGTGGTCAATATCAATCATTATAGATAATGGATTACAAATAACATATTTTTGGATTAAATACAGCTTCAATAAAAAGTAAAGTTTAAATTGAAACAAATTTTTTAGAGGAAACAAGAACAAAAAAAAAGACTTCCTGAAAGTAGTAATAAATACTACTCAAAAATGATTATGGTCATTCCAACTCCAAAAAAATAAAATAAAAGAGAACTATTCTAGAAATGAGTTTTGCAATGTCTATACAAACCAATCTCTAAAACACAAATATGTCCACATATAGGCAGGTTGGTCCATTTTTCTGTTTACTTGATATTTCATGATATTGTCATTTAGTTTCTTCAGCAGAAAAAATTTCTTTCTGAATACTTCAATACTATGTCTAATCATAGCTGTCCAATACATTCTATTTTCAATTATATCTTTCCAATGGAAACAATTCAAAATACTAATATGTATAGTAATAATTAAAAACTAGTCAACACTTAGATAATCCCAGTATCAATAACAATAAAAAAAAACAGGATCATTTTTGCACTGTATAGTCTAAATTACACAATTTTTTTTTATCTAATCATATTTTTAATGTGAATTAAAAATATTAACATTAAATTATTGATTCCCTTTTTAATAGTTAATCACTCACATCAATACATCTCATCAAAACATACTGAGTTGGCACTGAGTGTTTCAGTTCTTTTATTTAAAATTTTCTGCATAAGAAATTAAGTCTAAAAATACTGAAAGATTGAATTATATCTGCATATACAGTACAATTTATTATAATGGTTGTCTCATTTTGCAAGGCTCAAATCTATTGATTGACTTTGTATATTTATAAAGTGGAATGCCTTTATTTTTAAAAGGTAGTTGCCTTGACAACAGTTTGGAAATTGTTGATTTTAATTGATATTAGGATTGTCTAAGTGTTAACTGGGTTTTAATGATTACTTACAAACCCATTTAGCATTGAGCATTACAAGCAGTTGTCCAGAGTTCACTGTTTTTCTGACCTGTTGATGCTTTGACACATGAAAAAAAAAGATGTTTGCATAAAAATAATTACAAATATAAAAAAGAAAAACTACAGTAATTTAATCTTTCATTTCCAAATGAAGTTTTAAAAACTTTGAACTTATAATGGTTATAGTATCACCAAGTGGCACATTTTGCATGGGAAAGACTAATCAATAATAATAAAAAGGAATTATGATATACTATGAACTTATTTATTTATACAAATTTTATTACAAATCAGTAATAAAATTTAAAGTACTTATACAATAAATATATTTATTTGTATAAATGAAATTACTAAAAAAATAATCAATTTACTTTCCTGGATGTTGAAACAGACAGATCGGAGAACCGATCTTCGTTTCATGTGTTTTTATGTACGGTAATTCAAACTACTGTTCGCCCGCAGTGAGGTTTTGTCTATTTCAAATTATAATAAAATTTAGTTATGTATTTTATAGTTATAAATAAATATGTAAAGATCCCGTATATAAATGTCACAAACCATGAAATAATATTTGTGTGTGCGTGGTTTGTGAATTTATATCATTTAATTTAAAGTTTCAGTGCGGGCGTATTTGTTTTAAATTTTAGTTTTAAAATTGTATAAAGTCGTTTAAAAATACTGATCAAAAATCACATTCCTTTGATCAGTGTTTTTAATTAAAATCTAATTGCACAAATGTTCAGAGCAATTAAGTTGTAGTCAAAATTAGTAAGGAATTTTTATATGTAATTATTATGTCAATTTAAAAATAGCGTATTAAATTAAAAGATTGCTAAAAACAGATAATTGATTGTTGGTCAAGCTGAAGAAAGTAGGCGGAGCCTAAAACAAAAACAAGTCGGAAAGGTCAGCAGTGGCAAATTCTAGAAAAAACTGACATTCTAACTTTGGTCGTGTTTGAGAGAGGTAGTCTCGAGACAACACAGCAGTTAATAATAATTCAAATATCTTATTAAGAAGTTTACCAGTGAATCGCCATGTTCATGGGCTAATTGCCAGGAGCTGGTCTCTGCCCGCCAATATGGATCCTCGTGCCGCTGTTTGATCATGTTTCATATACTTCAGAATTTCCAACTTCCAATCTCAAAATTTACTATGCCTTACAAATAACTTTCAAAAATGCGCGCCTACGTTACAAGCCAAGCTGGATGAAGAAAAAGAGAACTTTGTTACATGAACTTTAATTTTCTTCCGTGCTTAATATTATTAATCAAGTGAATCATATGTAAGTCTTTATATCATTTATAATGCTATTATTTAACCTGTCAGTAAATTTTCTTTTCTTTTTTAATCCTCTGCTCTAGTCTTTAGAAATCATTTATAAAATTGTAATTAATAGTAATAATATTTCAACTGAATGCATTTATATTTTCTTATGTTGCTTATTTCATAAACAAACATTGCCAATAGTAATATTTCCAACTATGTGTAAACTAGTGTGTAATAATGATCAATTTAATTTAAAAGTAATTCCATGTTCTGAATTAAATATTCTTTCACATTCCGAGTTAGTAAATGTTAAATCACTTTATTATTCTGTGTTAAGTTGGTATAAAATTACAATCTAAGTTTCAATATTAAATATATATAATAGTTTCAAAGTGTTATCGTAATGTCATGTCTGATCTGAGAAATAACTCCCTGTATAATTTAATACTGTCGCTACCGCCTGTCAACCTGAAGGGTTAAGAGTCCCAGAGTAAAATTAACTAATTATTGTTTCTCACCTTCAGTTTAATTTCGCTATGTTTTTATTGGGGTAAGGATCTCAGCCTGTGGCGTAGAAACAGACAAATAGTTTCCAGGTTTTATATAATTTCTTTTAAAAAATCCGCTTCAAGTATTCGTCCTTCACGTCTGTGGCAATGCCTTCCCTTCGCTGAAGTTAGCGTCTCGCCATTCTACCATTGGGGAATGAAAGCAGTTTTTCTTTCCCGGTAATCTCTTGGATCACCGGGGTTCGAAATGACCCCGGCTGGTTGTCGTGTCCCGGAACTACTTGGGGGCATTAAGCCTTGTCAAAGTACAAGCCGCCCGGTATTCCGTTAATGCACCGCAATTGATTACTGTAGGGCTCTTGAATCTAGGCAACCACCAGTTCATATATTTTCCACGTCGTATTTATATAAAACCACCAGTTCATCTATTTTCCACGTCGTATTTATATAAAACCACCAGTTCATCTATCTTCCACGTCGTATTTATATAAAACCACCAGTTCATCTATCTTCCATGTCGTAGTTATATAAAACCACCAGTTCATTTATCTTCCATGTCGTATTTATATAAAACCACCAGCACATCTATCCTTTATGTCGTATTTATATAAAACCACCTCCACTGTTCGTCTACGTTCCGGCTCGAGCCTATTCAAATAAAATAAGTAAACAAAAATCTTTAGATAAATATTTTTTCCAATGCTCTAATACTCTGATTCTCTTAACCACCTGTCAATCATTTAACTACCCAGCTATTGGCATGAGTTTGTTCATTAAATAAAACGTTCACTAAAGACTAGTAGCCAAATACAAGAGGATTTATGAAGTCTTACCGTACTGTATAACACTATATTTATATGCTGTATATTTCTATTATATAACACTATATTCATGTGCTTTCTATTTGTCTTATTTAACACTATATTTATATGCTTTATATTTTGCTTATTAAACACTTTATTTAATCTAAATTTTTGTGTCCTCCACCTTATTACTCTCTAAGTCTATTTAGCCACTTACTGTCTGTATTGGCAACTTAAATATATACGTTACATAAATGACCGTTCCAATATCTATAGTCTAATAAACCTATATATCATTAACTGTAAGAATTTAGTCCATGTTCTAAGCTGAGCTAGAAAAGGGATAACCCTGTGCTGGTGTAAAGTCATCATCGGTTGGTCATGCCGGGGTTTGGGTTTGAATTCAGTTGGCGTTTTGGAAATTATTCTTAAACGTGGACTGGGTTTGAACTCGGGTACTGTGTATGAGTAAGCGTGGTGGATTTATACCGGTACAGTTATTATATTTTTGGACGCCCTCCGTGGTGCTCGATGGAAGAAATCTCCCACACCCTGCAGAGTGAACGGAAGGAAACAGTTAAATGATAAAAATATTCAATTTTTTTTTGTCGTTTGTCATAATATTGATACGTATTTGGCGTATTAAAATGCGCAAGTGAAAACTATAGTAATAAAACAAATGTATAAAATTTTTTTTTCCCCTTACACAAAGGTTCAGTATATAATCCTCCCAAATATTGTTAAGTCAGAGTGAAGATTTTTTTTTTTGAAAAGAGAGCAGAAGCAATTCGTGAGTGTAATTAATTAAAATAAATGAGTTATTCCATAATGTTTTTGTGAGTTCATTCTTGTCGTTTAAATCATATGAAAAAATAAAGAAGTAGAATTAAGTCCAGTTCTGAAAAATAAAAATGTGTACGCATATATATATATTTTCGTTTGTTGTGAAAAATATTTTTTGTGAAAAAAGAACAAAGAAGTAGGATCATTCTTGAGTTTTAAAAATAAAAACGTGTGTGCATATATATGTATGTTGTAATATAAAAAAAAAACCTTACCGGAGTCAGTATTAAATTTTTTTTTGCATATATAAATCTTAAATCAAAAATTATTAGGTCATATAAAAGTATATATTTGGGGATCAGTAGATTAAATTATCTATTGGTCACATGTTGCTGGCTGGCGCCTATCAAATAAATTTGTCAGCAAACATGTTTGTCCATACAGCAGTGGCGAGTGTTGTTTTAAAAGAGAGTAGGGTGGCATATATAAAAAGAGAGAATTACTGACAGAAATACAAAAAAAAAAAATACTATGTTATGTACCCATTATGAATATGTATGTATTATAGGACTGAGGAGAACAGTGCGAACTGGGTGAAAGAAAGTTTTTTTTTTCCCTGTATATTTTTAGTAATGATTTTAGACATGTCATATTATATTCCTAAATAAAGAAAAAAAGCGTAGATAACAAAAACCAGACTGAACGTAGGCGAAGGAAGAAAGAGAGAAAGGAAGTAAGCCACACAAACAGTATCAGCAGCGGAGGAGGATTTGGCACAAGGAGCAGGGATCAGTAACCTTTTATGATATATACAAATCAAAGCGTTGTACGAATCAAAGTCTTATGCTAAAAACATTTCTAAGGAAAAACGAAGCAGAAATGGCAGAAATAGAAGGAAACAAACAGAGGGAGCACGATCGCGATGCGAAGTTTAACGCGATCCTCAGAGAGGGGAGAGAGGACAGAAAGATCATGATGGCCATGTTGGCGCGTATGGTACAGATTGAAGAATGGTATATGGGGTCGGACGTTAAAACAGTTAGGGAAGGTAAAGAAAGTATTAGTGCAAGGAGTGGAGCAGAGGACACAGAACCTCAACCAACTAAAATAAGGTTGGAACCTCATGAGAGTAGATTAGTGAATACAAATGCCAACTCTACTCAACAAAAATGTAAAGAATTAGATGTGACAGAAATTACTCAGAGTCAAAGTTTTACTCTAGCAGATTTAGCTAAAGATGAAGTAATTACTGAGGAAATGGTCGTTTCAAATCTAATGCAAGCCAGCCCATCTCAAAGTGATGACACCAGTTTAGTACCTTCTAATGGAGTGGCTGTATCGATGTTGAAAGATATCAATAGAACAAAAGATACTGTTTTGAATAAATCTTCTGAAATCATAATTAATAATTCTGAGTTATCTTTTCATAATAATGATAAAGATGTTCTGTGGAAAAGTGATGATGAAAGATTAATGAAGTCATCAAAGTTAAAGTTTAGAAATGATGCTGAATGGCCTCCTGATATGAAAATGAAGAAAGTGGACAGATCTTTAGTTGTGTACAATGCTGCCCATTTTAATAAAACCTATAATTATTTGTTTATGAAATATGATCAGAACAAAATTGATGAGGAGCTGAACTCATTAAACAGAAATAATAAACTTTGTTTTAAAGCATGGACATATGTTAAAAAAAATAGTTTCATAAAAAATGGAGAAAGACTTCTCAACTCCCAAAGTGAAAATGTTATAATGGATGCCATTAGGTCACAGAAAGTTAGAGAAATTCTTTTAAAGCAAGATACTTTTAATAATGAACAATATAATAATATACCAAAGCACAATATTGTGACCGCTTTTGCTATTTTACTAAGAGATCTAAAAAGACATACCTATAAACCTTATATACCTCCCGACCCAGGGAAAAGGTAGAAATCGCAATAAATGATAACCCGGGAAATGACCACTATGACATGCACATGATGATGAGAAAAGGAATTACGGTAATATACCCACCTTTGTAAATATTAAGTTCAAACCCTCACCCAGACTGTTCTCCAAGGTCAATCAATTATGTGAAAAGAGAAAGAAAAACTGTTAATCAGAAGTTATGTATAATCATTTTTTTTTGTTGTTTTTTTTTATAAAGTGACAAGAAATGAAACAGACAGATCGGAGAACCGATCTTCGTTTCATGTGTTTTTATGTACGGTAATTCAAACTACTGTTCGCCCGCAGTGAGGTTTTGTCTATTTCAAATTATAATAAAATTTAGTTATGTATTTTATAGTTATAAATAAATATGTAAAGATCCCGTATATAAATGTCACAAACCATGAAATAATATTTGTGTGTGCGTGGTTTGCGAATTTATATCATTTAATTTAAAGTTTCAGTGCGGGCGTATTTGTTTTAAATTTTAGTTTTAAAATTGTATAAAGTCGTTTAAAAATACTGATCAAAAATCACATTCCTTTGATCAGTGTTTTTAATTAAAATCTAATTGCACAAATGTTCAGAGCAATTAAGTTGTAGTCAAAATTAGTAAGGAATTTTTATATGTAATTATTATGTCAATTTAAAAATAGCGTATTAAATTAAAAGATTGCTAAAAACAGATAATTGATTGTTGGTCAAGCTGAAAAGTAGGCGGAGCCTAAAACAAAAACAAGTCGGAAAGGTCAGCAGTGGCAAATTCTAGAAAAAACTTACATTCTAACTTTGGTCGTGTTTGAGAGAGGTAGTCTCGAGACAACACAGCAGTTAATAATAATTCAAATATCTTATTAAGAAGTTTACCAGTGAATCGCCATGTTCATGGGCTAATTGCCAGGAGCTGGTCTCTGCCCGCCAATATGGATCCTCGTGCCGCTGTTTGATCATGTTTCATATACTTCAGAATTTCCAACTTCCAATCTCAAAATTTACTATGCCTTACAAATAACTTTCAAAAATGCGCGCCTACGTTACAAGCCAAGCTGGATGAAGAAAAAGAGAACTTTGTTACATGAACTTTAATTTTCTTCCGTGCTTAATATTATTAATCAAGTGAATCATATGTAAGTCTTTATATCATTTATAATGCTATTATTTAACCTGTCAGTAAATTTTCTTTTCTTTTTTAATCCTCTGCTCTAGTCTTTAGAAATCATTTATAAAATTGTAATTAATAGTAATAATATTTCAACTGAATGCATTTATATTTTCTTATGTTGCTTATTTCATAAACAAACATTGCCAATAGTAATATTTCCAACTATGTGTAAACTAGTGTGTAATAATGATCAATTTAATTTAAAAGTAATTCCATGTTCTGAATTAAATATTCTTTCACATTCCGAGTTAGTAAATGTTAAATCACTTTATTATTCTGTGTTAAGTTGGTATAAAATTACAATCTAAGTTTCAATATTAAATATATATAATAGTTTCAAAGTGTTATCGTAATGTCATGTCTGATCTGAGAAATAACTCCCTGTATAATTTAATACTGTCGCTACCGCCTGTCAACCTGAAGGGTTAAGAGTCCCAGAGTAAAATTAACTAATTATTGTTTCTCACCTTCAGTTTAATTTCACTATGTTTTTATTGGGGTAAGGATCTCAGCCTGTGGCGTAGAAACAGACAAATAGTTTCCAGGTTTTATATAATTTCTTTAAAAAAATCCGCTTCAAGTATTCGTCTTTCACGTCTGTGGCAATGCCTTCCCTTCGCTGAAGTTAGCGTCTCGCCATTCTACCATTGGGGAATGAAAGCAGTTTTTCTTTCCCGGTAATCTCTTGGATCACCGGGGTTCGAAATGACCCCGGCTGGTTGTCGTGTCCCGGAACTACTTGGGGGCATTAAGCCTTGTCAAAGTACAAGCCGCCCGGTATTCCGTTAATGCACCGCAATTGATTACTGTAGGGCTCTTGAATCCAGGCAACCACCAGTTCATCTATTTTCCACGTCGTATTTATATAAAACCACCAGTTCATCTATCTTCCACGTCGTATTTATATAAAACCACCAGTTCATCTATCTTCCACGTCGTATTTATATAAAACCACCAGTTCATCTATCTTCCATGTCGTAGTTATATAAAACCACCAGTTCATTTATCTTCCATGTCGCATTTATATAAAACCACCAGTTCATCTATCCTTTATGTCGTATTTATATAAAACCACCTCCAACTGTTCGTCTACGTTCCGGCTCGAGCCTATTCAAATAAAATAAGTAAACAAAAATCTTTAGATAAATATTTTTTCCAATGCTCTAATACTCTGATTCTCTTAACCACCTGTCAATTATTTAACTACCCAGCTATTGGCATGAGTTTGTTCATTAAATAAAACGTTCACTAAAGACTAGTAGCCAAATACAAGAGGATTTATGAAGTCTTACCGTACTGTATAACACTATATTTATATGCTGTATATTTCTATTATATAACACTATATTCATGTGCTTTCTATTTGTCTTATTTAACACTATATTTATATGCTTTATATTTTGCTTATTAAACACTTTATTTAATCTAAATTTTTGTGTCCTCCACCTTATTACTCTCTAAGTCTATTTAGCCACTTACTGTCTGTATTGGCAACTTAAATATATACGTTACATAAATGACCGTTCCAATATCTATAGTCTAATAAACCTATATATCATTAACTGTAAGAATTTAGTCCATGTTCTAAGCTGAGCTAGAAAAGGGATAACCCCGTGCTGTTATAAAGTCATCATCGGTTGGTCATGCCGGGGTTTGGGTTTGAATTCAGTTGGCGTTTTGGAAATTATTCTTAAACGTGGACTGGGTTTGAACTCGGGTACTGTGTATGATTAAACGTGGTGGATTTATACCGGTACAATGTATACATATACTACTCACATTTTCATGATATCATTTCACTAGTTAAACATTAATAAATAGACAATTAAATCACAATATACTCAGGAATGTTATTTATTTGTATAAATATAAGTAAACAACAACAACAACAACAATAATAACAATAATAATAATAATAATAATAATAATAGTAGTGGTAGTAGTAGTAGTAGTAGTAGTAGTAGCAGCAGTAGCAGTAGCAGTAGCAGTAGTAGTAATAGTAGAGGGGAAAGTTGCAGCTATATTAGAATTGGTTGCAATTGTTAAGTTGGAGTTTGTGGTAGATTGGTTAGATTCTGGGTTTATTTGTGTGTGGAACACTCATCTATTTAAATGCACCAGAAAGCAAGCAGGGTAAGATTGTACCAATTATAAAAGTAATCCCACCATGTCTTCAATCCACACCAACACCCTCCCCAACTCACATTGCTAATGAAATGAAGTGGAAAACCTGGTCATCCAAAGAAGACCAACACCCTAAAAAATCAAAAATATCACATTGATCTCATATCAGTGTGGACATAGATGATTTCCATACTATAAAACTTATGTAATCCCTTGGATATATCAATAAAATAACTTATATATATATATATATATATATATATATATATATATATATATATATATATATATATATATATATATATATATATATATATAAAGTTTGATATCTGTATTCGTTTCACAAAATATGTAATATACAAATCAATATATATATCAAAATACAGTACAATTTATATAAATTATATTCTTTTAGAAGTACTTTCGACTATACACTTTATAGTCTTTATCAACTATGTAACATTGAATAATCAAAACGAGACAACCCTTAACAATACCCATAGTTCAATTCAGATTTCCCATAATTCTTTTATCTTAACATTTGATGACTGGTGATTCATTAACATTTGACGATTTCTTGAAATCAACATAGCCTCTTTTATTTTACGTTTATTATGACAATGTTCAATTTGAATAATTTTCATATTTTTATAATCAAATTTAAATCCATATTGACAAGATTTATTATGATCAAATATAACAGATGATGAAGGTTTATTTACATCTGTTCCATATTGATTCTCTTTTTGAATTCTATTATATAAAAGCATATGTTCTTTTATTCTCTTCTCAAATGTACACTTAGATTCACCAATGTATTGTATGCCACATCCACATATCAATCTATATATAATAGAATTTTGATTAAACTTTGAATTTTGAATTTTAGAATTATTAAGCAATCTATTTATGTTATTTGTAGAGAAAAAAGCAATATGACACAAACCATTATAAATTTTCCTAATAAACTTGACCTGCTCATCTGATATAAATGGCATTGAAATCCATTTCATTTTGATATTTTTATTTTTAATTTTATTATAGTGTTGATTTCTTTTAAATCCTTTAATAATATTAGCAATAGCATTTTTATAATAACCAATTTTCAACAAGTCATTAACAAATAAATGTACATTTTTAATTTTATCACTAGAATATTTGCATAATTTTTCATTTCGAAATAAGAATGATTTCAATCCAGACAGCTTATGACACATAGGTACATGTGATTCATATGGAATAAAACCTCTAGTTTCAATTGGTTTAATTAACATAAGATAATCCAAACTGTAATCATTAAGAGTAACTTGAATATCCAAGAATTTTATGGAATTGTATTTCTCTTTAGTTATAACCCATTTTATATCCTTAATCTCATTTAATTCATTAAATAAATTGATTATTAATTCTTGTTTTCCACAAATAAAAATATCATCCACATATCTATGATATACTTTAATTTCTTGATATTTCAATTGTTTTAAAATTTTACTTTCATATGTTGATATACAAATAACATAAATAGATTGCTTAATAATTCTAAAATTCAAAATTCAAAGTTTAATCAAAATTCTATTATATATAGATTGATATGTGGATGCGGCATACAATACATTGGTGAATCTAAGTGTACATTTGAGAAGAGAATAAAAGAACATATGCTTTTATATAATAGAATTCAAAAAGAGAATCAATATGGAACCGATGTAAATAAACCTTCATCATCTGTTATATTTGATCATAATAAATCTTGTCAATATGGATTTAAATTTGATTATAAAAATATGAAAATTATTCAAATTGAACGTTGTCATAATAAACGTAAAATAAAAGAGGCTATGTTGATTTCAAGAAATCGTCAAATGTTAATGAATCGCCAGTCATCAAATGTTAAGATAACAGAATTGTGGGAAATCTGAATTGAACTATGGGTATTGTTAAGGGTTGTCTCATTTTGATTATTCAACGTTACATAGTTGATAAAGACTACAAAGTGTATAGTCGAAAGTACTTCTAAAAGAATATAATTTATATAAATTGTACTGTATTTTGATATATATATAAAACGAAAACTGTCTAACACTATACTAGCAAAAAATAAAAATGCCAAAACCATAAAACAATACAATACTAGATTAAATTCAAAATTTTACCATGGTTGTGTAAGGATTTTGGTAAAATTTTGAATTTAATCTAGTATTGTATGGTTTTATGGTTTTGCATTTATATATATATATATATATATATATAAATATATATATATATATATATAGTTGTAGGTTTATATATATATATATATATATATATATATAAACCTACAACTACAGATTGCCCATTAAACCATGGCAATCCAAGATTTGTAAAACCCTTGTAATTAATCCACAGCATATAGAAATTATTGTAATCTTATGTAAATAAATAAGTAAATCAACATGTACATACATACCTACAACTACAGATTGCCCATGTAACCCCAGGAATTCATGCCATGTAAAAACTCTTGTAACTAATCCACAGCTTGAAAAAATTCTTGTAATCTTATGTAAATCAATAAATCAACTTTTACATATGTAAATCTACATTTACAGATTGCCTATGTAATCACAGCTATCCAAGCTATGTAAAACCCTGGTAACTAATCCACAGGATGTAAAAATTCCTGCAATCCCATGTAAGCCCATAAATCAATTTTTATTTATGTAAACCTACAACTACAGATTGCCCATGTAAACACAGCTATCTAACCTATGTAAAACTCTTGTAACTCTCTAAGACAAATAAAGTTTATCTTTGAAACATAATAATAGTGATAATAACAATAATCAACAATTGATCATTACTTGCTCCGGGTTTTTTTCTTATTATTTCGTGACATATTTGACATTTATATTTTTTAAAAAAGGTTTCAGGTGTTAAAAACCCTTTCCCAGGACTTGAGACAGAGGTATTAACATTTTAGGAAAAACTTCGTTCCTCAAAATTTAAATAGTTTTGAAAGTAATATATTAGTAGTATATTTTAAATCTTTCTTGGTAACTTATAGAACATGCAGGTTTTTTTTTTAATTTTAAGATTATCAAGAGCTGTTTAACTTCATTAAACTAAATTAAATATATTTGTTTAAAGCTAAATGAGTAGATGATAGATATATTATTAAAAGTCATCATTTGAATTCTTCCATCGTTATTCAAAAGCTAATCAAAAATACATGTTTTACTTGAAATATCATTGCTATCATGTAAGAAAGTATCATAGGTGAATTTAAAAGGATTATAATACCATCTCTAACAGATTCTAAATGTAGCAAGTAATATTATACGGCGCGTGAAATAGGAGCAACAATAAAACTGCGACATTAATATTCATTTCGCTTTTTTAATTTTCAGTTTATAAAAATACTGATCTTTGATGGCAAAATTATTTATATTTTAAAATAACTTTTTTTATATGTTAACGTTTGAAATATAAAATAGCCTTTTCTAATTACTTGCTTTGCTACTTATATTAATGAAATTAGTAGTAATTTTTAATCAAAATATTTGTATAGTTTTATTAATAAAGGATCAATAATATATATTAACAAAACCTAGACATTTATTTTTAAGATAAAAAAAAATAAGATTTACGGAAATTAAAAATATTTAAACATTACATGTAATATTTACAATAGTAAGATACTAATTATCTATCTACATACAATCTTATAATACTAAACTATCCATACACTTTACTACTGTTACACAATGCTTTATTTACCTCTCTCTTTACAATTTACAGTTTCAATTGCCCCAGCAATTTTCTTCAGAACTTTATATCTCTTAACTTCAACTGATTCCTGGAGCAATTGAAACTGTAAACTGTACAAGAGGGTGGTAATAAAGCATTGTGCAACAGTAGTAAAGTTCATGGATGATTTAGCAATAAGCAAGATTAGTTATTATACATACAATCTTGTGATAAGATAGTACACCTATCTGCATGAATCCAAGCTAATCTAGCTTGAAATTTTTTATTAGATTCTAATTAGGCTTGATTTTTTTATTCATATAGTCAGTCCATTACTGATCTTTAAATAAGAATTTAGTTACTCTTAGCTAGTGAGTGAAGATTTAAGAATTCAAAATCTTCACATCCAGCAATTGTCAAGTCCAATGAGCCTGTTTCTCTATAATGGATTGTTAGACAGGCTTCTGCTCTATCATGGTCTATTTATATATTTTACCAATATATATACACAAATTAATTCAATAAATACATTTTTCAATTTAAAGAATTACAATTTTATTAAAAAAATACGTTTCAGTTCTTTGACAACTGTATTTTATATCTACTTTTCACAATAATGTTCACTATGAAAGGATTGGTCTCAATGATAACCCACTTTTTGAAATTTCTGCACAAGCACTAAGCCCTGTGATGAATATCTTGGATTAACTAAATACTATTCTGGAATATTTTTGCACTTCTTAAAACAGGATAATGCTTGCAGTATATAGACAAAATTAGACCATTTTCTTGTCTAATCATAATTTTTCTGAACTTTTAGTTCACATTAAATGATTGATCGATCCCTTCTTAATAGTTAATGACCCACATCACTACATCTCATCAATACATACTGAGGTAAGCACTAAGTGTTTCAGTTCTTTTATTTAAAATTTTCTGCATAAGAACTTAAGTCTAGAAATACTGAAAGATTGAATTATATCTGCATATATAATTTATTATAACTGTTGACTCATTTTGTAAGGCTCAGATCTACTGAGTAACTTTGTATAGTTATACATTTAAAAGTACAGTCAAAGTGATATGATTAATATTTTTTGGGGGATTAATTAATTCTAATACTAAACCATAACTTGGACTTGTCAAACATATTTTTTGGACGATCATTCAATACATAAAATACATACATACTCATTCATCCAGATTAACTATATAATGGCAGGATGAGATCTTGTTGATGATTTAAACAAGCAACCATGTACATAGATGAGATGATACAAAAACATTATTCATAGTTTTTACCTATCAAAGTTATCCTTTATTTCAACACACACACACACATATATATATATACAAGCTATTAATAAAGACAGGATCAGTAGTTGATTTCGCTATCCTTTCAGAAATCAATGAATTTCAAATTAGAATTTACAAATCTGCATGATTCAAGATTACAACTTGGCTTTCCCAATGTGTTAGATCGATCATTGAAGGTGTGAGAGTTGTTATGACCTTTTGTGGCTCATAATTGTCCTTCCATCTCCTTTCCAAGTTAATATATATATATATATATATATATATATATATGTGTGTGTGTGTGTGTGTGATTACTCTGGGATGAAAACAATATTAATTTAGTTTAGTACATAATGTTCAATATATTAGTTTATCACACACACACATACACACAAATTTATATAACCTATATATGTATTTCATTTTATAATACTTAAAACAACTTTGCTACAAACATACATTTATTTCTTTTCAATTACTATTTATTTTCTACTTTTTGCTTAAATAAAATAAATTATAAGCTCTCTCAATAAAAACGGGAATAATAATTATTATTTTGCAATCAGCTTATTAAAAGTGTATGTGAATGTTGAAACAGTAAGATTCGTATTCGAATCTTAAGTTTCACCTTTTTCTGTCGTCTCTCACTGACCGATCTATCCCGCCCAAATTTAAACTTTTTGATATCGAATTGTGTGTGTAACAATATTAAAAATGTATAAATATATGTAGAATTCAGCTTAAACATGCACACATTTCGATCTCAAATTAAACGCAATAAATAGGGATAAAATAATATAATTTAGATTTCTTTTAGTTATATAATTTTGTATAATTTTAATCATTTATTTTGGATTATAAAGTTCGTATTTATTGCTTTGTTTAAATTTCGTTTAATAATAATTCTAAAAATATCTGATGTAATATTTAATTAAAAGTTAAAATAATCTTATGTTCCCTTTTTGTTTTTGAAATTTAAAAGCATCCGTCAGTGATAGATAATAGATTAATTAAAGAAAAATTCCCCAAAATTAATTAGTAAAAGTAAAATGTAAACAATAGAACGGCAGCTTTCTTTAATTAAAAACCAACTAAATGCATTGATTATCCTCAGGGCAGATTAAGTAGAACCTAAAAATATCTTAACAAAAATGTGAAAGATCAAGATAAAAAAAGAGGCCATCTTAGACTTGCTGGAGACATTCACTTAAACTTTAGCTTTGCTCTCAATCACTGAGAGTCTCCAAAATATAAAAATAATTTGTTCCTGCCAAGGTATGACCGAGTAAAGCACCTAGATTATTCTCCATCGGGAGATGGCCTATCATGCTGAACTTTCATTGCCCGTCATAAATTCACCATGAAGATCTGCTGCCTGAAATGAATGAGAAAGCTGCTGCTGCCATGAAATTAAATGAATATCTTAATACAAGAAAGAATTGCCACTCGTGAACTTTTTGCTGCTGTGAAAGTAAAATGAAACGTCTAAATACAAGAAAGAATTGCCACTCATGAACTATTTGCTACTTAACCAATGGACTCGGAAAACTTCTTATAAAACAGGTACCTGTCTGTGTTCACACTCTAGAGTACTCTAATAATATGCTATAGCTATTCTTCATATTACTTATCTAAATTTATAAAATGTAAAAACTATCATTTGTATAACTAAAACTGAATAATTAACTTAATGTGTAAATTTCTCTACTAATCTAGCTTACCTCATTCTGTCTTGGGTGCGTATTTCTATAATCTACATTTCTATCTATAGTTATTATTTAATTATTGCATGCTCATAATTATTTCAATTTTCAAAGTTTAAATCTATGATCGCTTAAAACAATGAATGCGTGTCAAATTTTCATTAATATTTACTTTCTTTAATAACTTAACTTTCATATAAATCGACACGCATTCAATGCTTCATTTATTGTAATGCAGGGGTCTACTACTTCGCAAATGGCTGACATATTAGTTATAATAATTCCCAAGTTATATATGTTTTGTGTTTTTCTGAAGGTTTGTGATGATGGTGTTCTAGCTGTATTTTTATATTGGACTATTTCCATCATCTAATATGTGTGTTGAATGTCTTTAGAAAAGTTTAATTTTTAGTTAAATATTCCAAATGCATTCAACTGTTAGTAATATCACAGCAAACAGGTTAGTATATGCACCAACTGTTAGTAATATCACAGCAAACAAATGTTAATAATATCACAGCAAACAGGTTAGTATATGCACTAACTGTTAGTAATATCACAGCAAACAGGTTAGTATATGCACAACGTTTCGAGAGGTATTTTTCTCCCCTCTTCTTCAGGTGTTGCTGGCCTGACCAGTGACAGTACTAGCATGGGATTCGAACCTGGGTCCTTAGATTCTTGATTATTGAAATTTAAGGTAACGCTCTAACCAACTGAGCCATCCTGCCAAAGGCAACAGTATGTAGTAATTTCATATACTTATCTATGAGGTTCCTCCTGATTTCTCCACTTTTTCCTCAGAGCAAAGTTGATTAGTGATTTCCATACATTATGTATAGTCACACTAGGTTGGCTTATGGGATTTTTTGCCATTGTCATGTGAGCAGCTTCTTTAAATTTTCTTTTTTGTACCTTTTCTTCTTTATCCAATATTTTTGTATTTTCCCAATTGAACATATGTTCATTGGTCCATACATGGTCTGCTACCTTAGACACATCTGTTTTCTCTCTTCTAATCATCAGTTTATGTTCTTGCAAGCGCTTTTCAATGGGACGGCTGGTCTCACCAATATATGTTCTTCCACATTCACATGGTATTTCATAGATGCAGTTTTTTTCTTTTCAGCATTTCAAGTTTAGGCTTTGTAGATGTTAGAATTCCTCGTAGTGTGGTATGGCTCTGAAAAGCTGTTCTGATGTTATACTGATTGCAGATTTTCCTTAATTTGTCTGCTATTTTTGGAATGTATGGATACACTACAGTACCAATAATTGTCTTTTCTCTTGATGGTTCTTTTTGTTGTCTGTTAAGAACTTGAAACCACAGCCATAAAAACTACTCCTTATCCACCTAAAGTTTGGCTTCGCTATGTGGATGATACATTTGTTGTATGGCCACATGGTGAAGCATTGCTACAAACTTTCTGGACACACATCAACAACATATCCCCTTCAATTAAATTTACAATAGAATCAGAACAAGAACAAAAATTGGCATTCTTAGATGTTCTTGTGACAAGACTCCCTCATGGCAAAATCAAAACTACAGTTTACCGAAAACCTACACATACAGGAAAATACCTAGCCTATACATCCAATCACACCAGAAATACAAAACATGGAGTTATACTATCACTATGGAACAGAGCAAAAGAAGTTTGTTCAGAAACCAAGAGATTTGGAAAAAGAAAAGATTTATATAGAACAAACTCTTATGAAAAATGGTTATCCATCAGCTGTTATTAAGAAAACATTAAATAGACAACAAAAAGAACCATCAAGAGAAAAGACAATTATTGGTACTGTAGTGTACCCATACATTCCAAAAATAGCAGACAAATTAAGGAAAATCTGCAATCAGTATAACATCAGAACAGCTTTTCAGAGCCATACCACACTACGAGGAATTCTAACATCTACAAAGCCTAAACTTGAAATGCTGAAAAGAAAAAAACTGCATCTATGAAATACCATGTGAATGTGGAAGAACATATATTGGTGAGACCAGCTATCCCATTGAAAAGCGCTTGCAAGAACATAAACTGATGATTAGAAGAGAGAAAACAGATGTGTCTAAGGTAGCAGACCATGTATGTACCAATGAACATATGTTCAATTGGGAAAATACAAAAATATTGGATAGAGAAGAAAAGGTACAAAGAAGAAAATTTAAAGAAGCTGCTCACATGACAATGGCAAAAAATCCCATAAGCCAACCTAGTGTGACTATACATAATGTATGGAAACCACTAATCAACTTTGCTCTTAGGAAAAAGTGGAGAAATCAGGAGGAACCTCATAGATAAGTATATGAAATTACTACAGACTGTTGCCTTTGGCAGGATGGCTCAGTTGGTTAGAGCATTACCTTAAATTTCAATAATCAAGAATCTAAGGACCCAGGTTCGAATCCCATGCTAGTACTGTCACTGGTCAGGCCAGCAACACCTGAAGAAGAGGGGAGAAAAATACCTCTCGAAACGTTGTGCATATACTAACCTGTTTACTGTGATATTACTAACAGTTAGTGCATATACTAACCTGTTTGCTGTGATATTATTAACATTTGTTTGCTGTGATATTACCAACAGTTGGTGCATATACTAACCTGTTTGCTGTGATATTACTAACAGTTGAATGCATTTGGAATATTTAACTAAAAATTAAACTTTTCTAAAGACATTCAACACACATATTAGATGATGGAAATAGTCCAATATAAAAATACAGCTATATATGTTTTGTATTTATTAAATAATCAGTGAATAATTCCAGAAAATTACATTTCTTTGAGAGTCACCAACGTTCTTTAGTAAATGTTGATAATGTAGAGCCGAATTAGAAATCTATTTAAATCTCATCATAATCAATTATCAGTATACATGTGTTACGTTTTAGAGACACGATGACCCATTCTGCCGTGAAATTTCCGGATTCTTCAGGGTTGAAATTAACCCCAGTCATCCTACACAAGCGGGCATAATGGGTGCTCCCGTAGGATTTGACAATGTCATGCAGCCAGCTGGCAAATCGCGCCATGTACCGCTTGTCCCTGGTTATGCTTATGTGACACCTTACTTCATCGGACCGAGGCAGAGACCAGTCTGATAGTCTTATAAACCCATTCGCGGCATTGCAGTTTTGATATACTGCCATTCCATATCGCCTTTCTAAAGCGTACCACGTGTTCCTTTGCTCAATTCTATTATTCTATATATCACTCCGCTTCTGCATTATCTTTGTAATTCACTCTCAAATAAATGTTTGCCCCGCTTCTGCATTATCTTTGTAATTCACTCTCAAATAAATGTTTGCCCTTAGTTATAAATAAATATTTTAATTAAATAAATATATGTCTGCCGTTACTCTTATAACCCATACTTTAGACTCTTGCATTGCAAAGGTATAAATTCCCCAAGGCATGCATTAGAAATACTTACTCGAGAATTTTTAGGTAGCTAGAGTATGCAAACAAATAAGTGAATTCCTTTTGTAAACATTTCAGTATCGGAAATACCGCTACTGAAATCCTCAATATAAAATAATGTCTAAATAAATAAATGTATTCTTTAAAATATAATCATATTGCAAATCCCGCTACTGAAGCTGTTAGTCCATAAAATATTATTAATGATTGTTTTATTAAAATGTATTAATAAATAATTTAAAACTATACGTCTGCAATTACGTTTCATTTATTCGATACCCATTCTATCTAATATTTCCTCGATTATCTAAATATGAATGTTTAATTAATATTAGTTTGGTTATTGGCTAACTCGAGAATAAAATCATGAATCTCTTGCATCTCCCTGACCACCGTGCCTAAGGAAATATTTACTAATGTCGCATCAGATGCATTGTTTCGTGGATTGTATTGTGGAATCGATAAACTATGTTCGAACTCAGTACCACGGGTGGCTTCGCTACTCGATGGTGCTGCTGTTCTGTATGGTGGTCGAATTCTGCACTATGTTTACGAGTCACACGTTTTCTGACCGTTACATAGTTAAATTTTTTTTTTAGCGTTTGGCGCTTTCGAACGTGGAGCTTTCGATATAAAAAACCCATATATACCCTGAGCAAAATATAACGCATATAAATTTCTTTTAGCATTCGTTACTCGAGTTGGCTAATTATTCTATATATATACGATTTTGTTTGATAAAAATAATGGAAAAAAAGTAAATCGAGTGAAATAATGTGGGTCGAGTAAATGAAAGGACAGCAGGCGTAATAACAATTTAAGGAAAGCAGGGATGTGTGTGTAAGTTAAGAAGGAACGAAAATACTCGGATCTAATGAAATATTTTGCTTTATATATATATGTCAAGAAAAAAAAAGTAATCAATCGTTAAATGAGAAAGCAAGTAGCATTGAATTTTTTTTTATTAAAACACCATTATATATATAGCATAGACAGCAGAAGCTTGTTATATATGTTAATAGTAAACATTTTGTTAAAGTACAAATATATATATATCATAGACAGCAGTAGCTTATTATACGCGTAACCAGTAGTTCGCTATAATATATATGTAAAATATGTTAAACACAGCAATATAGAGATAGGGCAATGTAGAGTAGGTGAGGGCAGCGAAAGAGTGTTATAGGGACAATATACTGGTGGGGAGTAGTCAAATGCTAATAGTATAAAGAAAATAAATAATATTAAGAAAAATGGAAGCAGAAAATGATAGAATAGCATCAATGAACTTCAGTCTAAGGTTACTTGAAATATTTAGAGAGAGTAAAGAAGGATGGAGGAAAATACGTGAGGAAGCGAGAAGAAGATATGAAGAACCAAAAACGAGTCAGGAAGAGGAGGAGATACGAGTTAGGGAGCGTCAGAAAATTGATAGGGATATGTTGGTGTATCTTGAAATGATCAACGAACATTATGGAATATCCCCAGTTAGTAAAAAGGAAGAAATTAAAGATATAGAAAAGGAAAAGGAATTAGAAATACTTGACAAACCGATGATAGTAGAAGGGCAAGCAGGTAGTGTAGTAAATATGAAAAAGTGTGATGAGCAAAGAAACCTCATTTCAGCCGATGAAGGCCCACAAGAACCGGAGAAGGAAAGCAGCATTAAAGAAGAGACGAAGATGGACACTGGACACCAAAGCTATTTAGCCAAGATGATCCACATCAAAATATTTAGAGTGGAAATAAGGGGGAAACCTCAAACTTACCTAGAGAGCTCACAGAAGTTCTTAAAATTTCATAAGAAAGGGCCAGATGTGCAGATAGCTATAGTTAGTAACCATCTGCAGGGGTCTGCCAAAAACTGGTGGAATACGGGGAAGTGGAAATTTAGAACGATCCAGCGTAGCGTGCCGCTAACCATCCAACCATTAATAACAGGCATTCAAATAAAAGATATAGGAGAAATGGTTGAATTTCTTACCGTGGATTTGAACCATTGGGCCAAAGAACCACCCGATAAAAGGCAACGATTAGAAAACCCAAGGCCGCAGTCATCGATGACGAGAGATCGGTATTATCCACCTGACCCGGGGTTGTAAAAATATTAGACCATTAGGACGGATTAAACATATATGAAAATATTAAAATGAACTCGACATAATGAACTTGGTTGAATGGATTGTACTTTAGTCAAATAGGGTTTTAGATAGAAATCTTATTATTATATATATTATTGTTTTAATCACTATTACTCTTAAAATTTTTTTTATATTATACTAACTAATCCTATTCTAAGAATTTTTTTTATATATATACATTCAGTTTAACTAATTATTACTATGATTTTAACCAGACACGGCCAAATTAGGCCATTTTAATTAAACTATAAATTCTAGATCCGGGTATATAAATTGTTCGTTGCTTCATGTAATCTCTGCTTTCTATATTTCAATATATCTGTAAAAACAATAATAATGTTTTCGTCTTTAAATTATATAATGTAAAATTTTTTTTCTCTTTCTTGCCTCCTTTGTTCTTCCTTAATTGTTCACGGGAAGTACGGGGAAATGAAACAGTAAGATTCGTATTCGAATCTTAAGTTTCACCTTTTTCTGTCGTCTCTCACTGACCGGTCTATCCCGCCCAAATTTAAACTTTTTGATATCGAATTGTGTGTGTAACAATATTAAAAATGTATAAATATATGTAGAATTCAGCTTAAACATGCACACATTTCGATCTCAAATTAAACGCAATAAATAGGGATAAAATAATATAATTTAGATTTCTTTTAGTTATATAATTTTGTATAATTTTAATCATTTATTTTGGATTATAAAGTTCGTATTTATTGCTTTGTTTAAATTTCGTTTAATAATAATTCTAAAAATATCTGATGTAATATTTAATTAAAAGTTAAAATAATCTTATGTTCCCTTTTTGTTTTTGAAATTTAAAAGCATCGGTCAGTGATAGATAATAGATTAATTAAAGAAAAATTCCCCAAAATTAATTAGTAAATGTAAAATGTAAACAATAGAACGGCAGCTTTCTTTAATTAAAAACCAACTAAATGCATTGATTATCCTCAGGGCAGATTAAGTAGAACCTAAAAATATCTTAACAAAAATGTGAAAGATCAAGATAAAAAAAGGAGGCCATCTTAGACTTGCTGGAGACATTCACTTAAACTTTAGCTTTGCTCTCGATCACTGAGAGTCTCCAAAAATATAAAAATAATTTGTTCCTGCCAAGGTATGACCGAGTAAAGCACCTAGATTATTCTCCATCGGGAGATGGCCTATCGGATGCTGAACTTTCATTGCCCGTCATAAATTCACCATGAAGATCTGCTGCCTGAAATGAATGAGAAAGCTGCTGCTGCCATGAAATTAAATGAATATCTTAATACAAGAAAGAATTGCCACTCGTGAACTTTTTGCTGCTGTGAAAGTAAAATGAAACGTCTAAATACAAGAAAGAATTGCCACTCATGAACTATTTGCTACTTAACCAATGGACTCGGAAAACTTCTTATAAAACAGGTACCTGTCTGTGTTCACACTCTAGAGTACTCTAATAATATGCTATAGCTATTCTTCATATTACTTATCTAAATTTATAAAATGTAAAAACTATCATTTGTATAACTAAAACTGAATAATTAACTTAATGTGTAAATTTCTCTACTAATCTAGCTTACCTCATTCTGTCTTGGGTGCGTATTTCTATAATCTACATTTCTATCTATAGTTATTATTTAATTATTGCATGCTCATAATTATTTCAATTTTCAAAGTTTAAATCTATGATCGCTTAAAACAATGAATGCGTGTCAAATTTTCATTAATATTTACTTTCTTTAATAACTTAACTTTCATATAAATCGACACGCATTCAATGCTTCATTTATTGTAATGCAGGGGTCTACTACTTCGCAAATGGCTGACGTATTAGTTATAATAATTCCCAAGTTATATATGTTTTGTATTTATTAAATAATCAGTGAATAATTCCAGAAAATTACATTTCTTTGAGAGTCACCAACGTTCTTTAGTAAATGTTGATAATGTAGAGCCGAATTAGAAATCTATTTAAATCTCATCATAATCAATTATCAGTATACATGTGTTACGTTTTAGAGACGCGATGACCCATTCCGCCGTGAAATTTCCGGATTCTTCAGGGTTGAAATTAACCCCAGTCGTCCTACACAAGCGGGCATAATGGGTGCTCCCGTAGGATTTGACAATGTCATGCAGCCAGCCGGCAAATCGCGCCACGTACCACTTGTCCCTGGTTATGCTTATGTGACACCTTACTTCGTCGGACCGAGGCAGAGACCAGTCTGATATTCTTATAAACCCATTCGCGGCATTGCAGTTTCGATATACTGCCATTCCATATCGCCTTTCTAAAGCGTACCACGTGTTCCTTTGCTCAATTCTATTATTCTATATATCACTCCGCCTCTGCATTATCTTCATAATTCACTCTCAAATAAATGTTTGCCCTTAGTCATAAAATAAATATTTTAATTAAATTAATATATGTCTGCCATTACTCTTATAACCCATACTTTAGACTCTTGCATTGCAAAGGTATAAATTCCCCAAGGCATGCATTAGAAATACTTACTCGAGAATTTTTAGGTAGCTAGATTACGCCTTCAAATAAGTGAATTCCTTTTGTAAACATTTCAGTATCGGAAATACCGCTACTGAAATCCTCAATATAAAATAATGTCTAAATAAATAAATGTATTCTTTAAAATATAATCATATTGCAAATCCCGCTACTGAAGCTGCTAGTCCATAAAATATTATTAATGATTGTTTTATTAAAATGTATTAATAAATAATTTAAAACTATACGTCTGCAATTACGTTTCATTTATTCGATACCCATTCTATATAATATTTCCTCGATTATGTAAATATGAATGTTTAATTAATATTAGTTTGGTTATTGGCTAACTCGAGAATAAAATCATGAATCTCTTGCATCTCCCTGACCACCGTGCCTAAGGAAATATTTACTAATGTCGCATCAGATGCGTTGTTTCGTGGATTGTATTGTGGAATCGATAAACTATGTTCGAACTCAGTACCACGGGTGGCTTCGCTACTCGATGGTGCTGCTGTTCTGTATGGTGGTCGAATTCTGCACTATGTTTATGAGTCACACGTTTTCTGACCGTTACAATGTTTTACTATCAAACAATATAAACTTTTTTTTAAAAATTTACACTTATCGGAAGTTATTTAATTTAGGTTAGATAATTTTTAATTTTCAATTTTAGACTTTATTTTGAATATAATGACTATTTGAGACAATATTAAGCTTAATTTTTTTCTGGAGCATTGTTTTGATTTCTGTCATATATCGGCATAAAACTTGTCATTGCTATCTTCATTGTAGTAAAATCCTATCCTTTAGTAGCTATATTTGTTTTATATGATTATCTTTTTTCTATAATATAAATCAGTAATAATATTTTAAATTTCCAGCATAAATAACTTATAACTTGAATCTGTTACATATTTGCTTAGGTCAACATTTTGCATTTCTTCTTTTACTATTCTATATGCTGAATAAATTTTGATCTCAATTTTTCTATTTATCTATCTATTTTAAGAAATAAGACCATAATATAAAACTAATTTTACTTGTTATTCCCTTTATTTTGGCTTAATTTATTCATTTTCTTAAATTTCTATTAAAATTTCTTTAATCTTATATAAGCTTTTCACTAAATTTTATCTAAAGAAAATAGTGTTTAAATATTTATTACACTATGCTCTCCATCTCAAAATTTTAACTGTTGACCATAGCAAATAAACCATAATATTACTCATAGGTTCATATGGTTGCTAATGACAGCAATGAGTATTTCAATCAGATGATGCACTATAAAATTATATAGGAGTAATAACTAGCTGTAAAAGTATTTTAACTCCCAACCTATTAAAAGCATTTGTAAATTCATCAGGTCTGGATAAGACTACATGAATTGGAATAAATCTTTCTAAAAAAAATTACATTCATAAAGGACTATATTTATAGACCCAGATCAATGTATTTGTTTCTTAATTTGGCACAGAAATGGTAATTATGAACTTGTTAAATATTTTGATTCATGTAAAAATACATCTGTATGTATGTATATATATATATATATATTAATAGGATTTGTTAAATATTTTGATTCATGTAAAAATACATCTGTATGTATGTATATATATATATATATATTAATAGGATTTGGAAAAACTATCTCAATATGTCTATTTTTCTTATACTATGTGGGAAAAGTATCACAATGTCAAAACACACTTCCTAAATTATGGTCTATACACTCCAAAAACTTCTCCAGCATTTTTATTGATTTTTTAAGTTCCTTGGAATTTATGGAATTTTATGAACAATATCAGTCAATCTTTTCTCTCTTGTGAGATAATACCAATTCTATTGTTTTATTTGTAAGAAAAGTTAGTAACCATGTCAAACCAGAATTAATTATTAACTTCTAAAGATTAAGTGAATGTGATTTTTTTAATTTCAAAGACATATATGGTAATTATATTTTTCTATAATTAACATTATTTTTTTGAAAAGCATGTTA
This sequence comes from Epiperipatus broadwayi, assembly GCA_028023455.1. NCBI lineage: Eukaryota > Metazoa > Onychophora > Udeonychophora > Euonychophora > Peripatidae > Epiperipatus > Epiperipatus broadwayi. The sequence continues at coordinate 5,641,743 of JAQFVV010006214.1, read as the reverse complement.
ATTTTGCTTTTTTGCTAAATATTATATTAACTTACAATTAGAAATAGTGTCAGTTTTATTGGTTTGTTTGTAAGACATGTTGGTAATCATATTAACTGAGAATTGTTAGTAAATTTCTTTTGAATATTTCAACTTTATTGTTTTGTTTTTGAAGGCATATTGTTACCCATATCATACTAATAATTTTATGATAAATGAGTCATCTTTGAGGCTTTTTTTAAACTTAGAATTATTAGTAAACTATGTTTATTAAAATATTCTCTTTTTAATTAACTTGACTAGTTTTACAGTCTTCTTTTGTTTCGTTCATTTCTTCTGTTTAAATTTTACTTCCCTAAACTACTATAATAAGTAAATATAAAGTGTCTGATTAGTTGGCACATAAACTTTTTTTAATGTTTCTTGTAATTTTAATGTTAGTAACATTTCTATTTCATAAATTTATAAGTATAGGTAATCAGATTTAATTATATCTAATTTCATATGAACTTGTCAAAAATTTTATAATAATCAATATTTTTTTCTATATGATAAAATAATTAATGTCTGAATTAGATGTAAGTATGTTTTTAAAAACCACAATGAAATTATACAGTCATTAATAATTGCTTCAGAATTTTCTATGGTACACAAATACATTATAAGACATTCAAAATATTTTTAAAATATATGTTTGATTTAAATCTTTCAAATTAAATCTAATTCAATTTTATTAAATTATTCTTCATACTTATCACTAACACAAGTTTTATAATCTTATATAAATCCAATTTATCCAAATCATTTTGAACACTTTTTAGCAAAAACCCTTTTATTGTACATATATACACATACACCTATGTTTCAACTGTCCTGAAGTCTTCTTCAGAACCAGTTTATTTTAAGCTTTATAGGCTCTCAAGAAGACTGCAGGACAGTTGAAATATAGGTATAAATATATATATGTTCAATAAAAGATTTTTGCTAAAAGCTGTCCAAAGTGATTTGGATAAATTGAATTTATATAAGATATTATAGCAAAAATAAAGGAAAAGGTGATTTTGGTAATATTTTTTATAATCTTCCTAATGAGGTTGCATGAAAGCTTTCTTATAGCAGACAGTCTAGAGATAAAGTTTTGAAATCTTTAACTTTTATATAATAATATTATCTAGAAAAAATGTCCAATGATTGATCAAAAAATTCAGCCAATACAGAGAGGAAAAAGAGCTTTAAAAAAATAATCCTTCAAACCTGTTAACAGTTTAAAAAGAGAGAAGTTAAGAAAATAAACAAAACAATTACAATGAAAGAATGCAGAATCAAATTTTCTATAGTGATTTGAAACTGTCAATATATATTTAATTTTATCAATAATATTTTTTGTAATTAGTATTTACTAAACTATTGTCACTCAAGGTAGAGACTTGTTTCTATTCACTTTTAATCCCTTGTGTAGGGGGATAATTCTAAATATATGACCAAAGACATGTAAAAAAGATGTATCATTCCCAAGTTACACACTTCATGCTGAATCAGCATTCATCAGTTAGCCCATATCACAATCTCTTGCACATATCTTTACTATTGTTTAGTATATATAGATAAGGAATTGCTACAGTTTAATTGATGTGTTAAACTTTCAGCCCTCGCAACTTTATAACAAATCACTTGATGGAAGTATATTAATAATTTTTATTAATCATTCATTAGAATAGAGATTATCCACTTAATGAATAATATTTCTGTTGTGTACCTTGAGTGAGAGTGATGTAGTAAAAATACACTACAGAAATATTATTCATTAAGTGGATAATCTCTAGTCTAATGAATGACTAATAAAAGTTCTTTACGTCAACATATATATATATATAAACAAAATAAAATTACTCAAATTCAATCAGAAAATTTTCATCAAAAAATACAACTAAAGGCAAAGTTTTTAGAAAATTAAAAATCATTTCCAAATCTTATAAAACAAATAGTTTTTATAATTTAACTATCTTTTTTTAAAAAGAGTTTAGCCAATCATCTGTTAATCTGTTGAATCTTACTTATATTCTATTAAAAAAAAACTTCATTGTTTTCTTAGCAAAACTTTACAAAATCTCTTAAATTATTAACTAGTTTATTAATTAAAAAACATATATGTATAAAAAATATACCAATGTATACAATGTTTATGCATTTATAGTAAATCTCAAATATAAAAAAAAATGTATTATTGTTGACTTAGTAAATAATAAACAACAAATATTAAATAAAAAAGTATATTCATAAATAAATGTTAATACTAATGAGATGAAATTCGTTTACATAAACACTTATATGATGTCTCTATATTCATTTACATTCAAATAAACAAACAAAAATTAACATGCATGTTTATTTACACATAAATATACATAAATAATAATAAAAAAGTATATTACGAAACTAAACAATTTAAGTATATATGCTTTCTTATATTCAGATTTATTCTATTTGATATAAGGTATTAAATGGAAAAATATAAAAAAAAAATATATTTTTTCTCTTTTGTATATGCTCATTCTTAAAATATAAAGTGAATGATATTTAGATTCTAATTTGTCTTCATTTTTATGCAAAATATAAAATCTAATGTTATTTTTTTTAATATATAGACTGCTTTCCAATTCATTAATATAGTTCAAGTACCTGATATATTTCATTAAAATATTAGGTTTACACTTTTGCAATTGAAAAATTTGGGTATATGTCATTAAACATCATTACTGACATTATTTTGGACAATTTTTGTAATAATTATTCTTTTTCATGTAAAACATCTATTATTTTCATGTAAAAAACATTTTTTCTGATAAAAGAATTACTAATAAATTTTGTTTTGATCTTATGTGTTCTGACTCTTTAATATATAACTTTAGTTAGTTGGAAAAGAATAGATTTTAAATAATTTTTGAAATTCTATATGTTAAAGTATTTCTTTAGTATGTAGTTAATTTTGGATAAAATAAAATGTTGGAATTTCTTAATAACTGTTTTTTTTAATTACAAAAAAAACCCAAGTCAGATGTAACATGACCTGTTTTTTTTAATGTAGTAAAGTTGCTTTCTCTCACCTTCTAAAGACTCTATTATGCTTTATCCAACAATATTTTAGGGCAATCCATATTTATAAATTTATTATATAAATCCTTTTTATTATGTTGAAGAATTTTTCCACCATTGAAATTTCTTCTAATTCTAAAAAAATTGACTATAAAAACATTGGCCATTAAGTGCTTTGAATGGCTACTACTATTGCTATGGCAACAGTATATAAAATCATCACAGATAAATGCATTTTTTTGATCATGAACACATTCACAATAAATATTGTTATATGATTATATACCATAAATATATGATAAACATATGCTTTTAATTAAAATAAATACTATAAAACAACATTAAAATTAAAATGGAGTGTTAAATTGTGATTTTATGAACAAACATATAAAGAAAAAACATTGAATTGAATCTTATGATACTGATGGTCAGCCATTGATAACCCCAGTTGTGGAATCACAAACTAAAGCTAAAAAAAAACTCGTAAAGTTAAGCTTTTTGATCAAAGCAAACTAACAACTCAAACATTTTGAATATAATATTTATTACTGATAATTAATAAATAATACATAAATTTGCTTTATTGCCTATCTATTTATCTTCTAAAGCCATTGTATAAACTTTTCCCCACTTATTACATATCCCATATATCTATCCAATCTGTATAACAATTTCAGTTAATTGCTCTAAATTTATTCACTACATAGCCTTATTATTTCTTCATGTTCATTTATGTGTTAATGTACCATAGTGTCATCTATAATATAAAATCAACATTAGCAGTCATGGATTAGAATAATTCTATTATATAAATTAACCTTTGATTTTTTCATTTTTTTTTGCCATCTACTAATAGCCAATGTTTAAATCTATTACATTATGTCAGTACATTTCTTTTAGTTTTTACATTATTTTCTAGTCCAAGCTTAATTACATCCATAATTTTACATTGGCATAAATCTATTCTAATATCTCCAAATTGTTTAAGTATATGTGATACAAAATTACTGTTTAGGTGATTTAATAAGTTTAATAATACTTGAAAGTTAATATCTTAATCCTTTTAGTTCCATTCTGAAAATAAATTCTCCTGAGTATTTTCTCAAAATTATTTTAAATATCATTTTATATTTTTCTTTATAGAAAGTATATGGGTATTTAGACTCTCTTAACTAGAAAATAAAAATTAAAAAAAGGATAAACTGTCACAGTTTAGTGTTGATTACTTATCTTTAGTCTATTCTAGACATATTTGTAATAATGATGTTGATATTTGAATAATCTGATGAATTTTGCCTTTTACATCACTAATTTTCTGTAAATGAATGTTGGAAAAGTCTTCATTTTACTATGAGATGAATATTTAAAGATAGTTTAGGCAGATTTTTTATTTAACTTTTATTAATTTTCCTTTAGTCTTCTGTAGCTTCCATAACAATACCCATAGATTCTTCTAATGTTTTACCCTTTCCTCTCAAAATGATCACACTGAATCTCATTATTATCTAAAACAAACAATTTGGTTCATTTAATTGTTACTTTTTCAACATTTAATATTGATCTTTATCATTTTAAACTATAGTACTTCTAATGAAAACTGACATGTAAAATATACAGTTTATTTTGTATCATTTCAATATTCAGAATCTTCTCTTTAATATATTATTTCTTGCTAACATTAAGATTTATTTTTAACATCCTCACTGCTCTTAGCTAGTGTTAGATTGCACTTTGTCATTTTCTTATATTAATATTGTGATTTTAATTTTTTTTTTCCAATTTTAATTATCATTTGGTTAGCAATAAAATTTATTTGTCATTTTAAAGCCTTGTCTTTATAAATCATATGGATAATATCCAAAAACATTTTCCATAAAACTCTTTTCATATATAATTTTCTCTCTATGAATAACACTTCTATTTGCACCATTACTATTCAGGAAGACTAAATTTTCTAATTAATAATAGTAATTCTTATAAAGTATTTTTCTTTTTATAAATGTTTTTATATTTGGTTTTTAATTGTATTAAATGGGAACATTAGAATTGTACCCTTTTATGTTCTCACCTTTGATATTTTACTATATTACTTTTATTACTTTTTATTTCCCATTGTTTCAACCATTTTTGAGATCTTTTCAAGAATGTAATAATATAATTTTATACATAAATGTTTAATTCTAAATATAGGGGGAAATAATTATATCTCACTGACAAATATAAAAATTAATCAATTTAAAAGTGTAATTGTCTACAAAAGAAATTAAAAACACATAGTATAATTTAAAATAATAAAAAAAAAAATTTAAACTTTTCTTTTTACTGTTTAATTTTGTACATTTGTAAACAACTGAAAAAATTAAACGTTCCCTCTCTTTACAACGTCAAATTTTATTTTTTTAAAATTTAATTTTTTCTTAATTATTTTTAAAATTAATTATTGCAAAGGATAGATTTACATTAAGTAAGAATGAAGACAAAAAAAACCTAGATTTTAATTTGTATAAAGTTAATTAATAAATAATAAAAAATATAATTAAGTAGACCAATTAAGTTTCTATATATAGAAAAAGATAACATTTGTTTTTATTTAATTACTACTGGAAAAAAACTATAAAAATGCTTTAAATATTTAAAATCAAGTGGCTTTATTATTCAGGAGTCCAAAAGAAATTTGAATGTTGAAAGATCAGAAATGGAATAGATTTGAGAACCTTATGCTCTAGAGTCTAATCATCTACCACTATTCTAAATCACACAGGGCAATATTGGAAGATGAAAAGTAGTTTAGCAAATTTTTAATTATGATTGAGTTCAGAAATAACAAATTTTTAAGTCATTTAAAAAAATGCTATTCAAAACAATTATCGAAATAGTATTATTTTAACAATACTATGTTCAATAGTTGTACTTATATTAAACGTTCTATAATAGGAAATAATTATATCCTGTAAAAACATATTTCTTTTAACATCTTTGCATAATAGGTGTTTATAGTTTCTCTACATATAAATAAAATACTTAATGTATTTTAAAAAAAAATTAAAATTTAAAAATCATATGTTATACTAGTATTATTTATTTTTTTAAATGACTTTCACAGTATAGAAAATAAAGCTTTTATTCATTTAAATTTAGAAAATTATATAATTACAAATCTAAATCAATTTTATATTTATAGACAAATTTTCAATTTATACCTGTATTATCAAAAGTAAATGATAAGCAAGCAAAAAGATCTTTTTCTTGCGAATAATTTTTTTTATTAAATTAGTAAATTAACTTAATACTACAAAAATATCACATCATCAGCTTAAAATTTTAATAACAATATATAATTATATGATTTACTTATTTTTACAATTTGTTTTCTTTTACTTCTTAGGAATAAAGTTACATTTTAAAATTTCAACATAAAGTTATCAATTTTACAAAAAGTGAAACAAAACTTCTAGATTTAGAAATACTGTATTTTTTCCTAAATAGATTTTAACTTAATTTTACATGAAATAAGAACAATCCCTTTTTTAATCAAATATTTTAAAATCCAAATGGTATCAATGTTTCTATTAAATGGATATCCAAAAGAAGATATCAAATTTTTATGACATTAATAAATTATAAGATTTACTGGGGATCACAATGAAATAAAAGAGAGAAATTAGTAAACTGGCTTAAAATACTCCATTATAGAGAAAAAGCAATAATACTATCCCTTTGCAGAAAAATAATGAAGGAAAACAACAACAACACACATTTGTCTAGTTAAATTCCTGGTGGAGGAAATTACAGCTTATCTTCTTTTTTTATTTTTATATAAATACTCATTTACTAACCATTAATTGAATATCTAGATATCTGGGATATGTTCCAGCTACCTAAAAAAAATTTCCTAAAATAATAAATGTCATTCAATCTAGATTCAAATCCAGGTCAAAGTTATGAAAGATTGGATTCATTATATCATGATATTGTACTTATATATATATTGTAACCTATATATAAGTACATATATATATATATATATATATATATATATATATATATCAAAATACAGTACAATTTACATAAATTATATTGTTATTAGAAGTACTTTCGACTATACATTTTGTAGTCTTTATCAACTATATAACATGTTATATAGTTGATAAAGACTACAAAATGTATAGTCAAAAGTACTTCTAATAATATAATTTATGTAAATTGTACTGTATTTTGATATATATATATATTGATTTGTATATTACATATATTGTGGAACGAATACAGATATCAAACTTTATTTATTACACACACACATATATATATATATATATATATATATATATATATAAAATTAAGAGTGTGCTAATAGCTCTAAACAAGCTTTTTTTTTATTTATGATAAATGCTACTACAAGAGAAGACATTCAAATCATTTTTATCTTGGATTGTCCCCATCCCCAGACCGGTTTCGACCTATGGGTCTCTTCAGTGAGGAGTTGGGACATTAGATTTAAAAAACCAACTCAAGCAAAGCATTTATCTAAAAGTTAATTGTTAGAAGAAGATCTGAAACTTTTAGACATCTACATGTCTTTAAAGTCAGCTGCTTGAGTTGGTTTTTTAAATCTAATGTCCCAACTCCTCACTGAAGAGACCCATAGGTCGAAACCGGTCTGGGGATGGGGACAATCCAAGATAAAAATGATTTGAATGTCTTCTCTTGTAGTAGCATTTATCATAAATAAAAAAAAAGCTTGTTTAGAGCTATTAGCACACTCTTAATTTTACATATTTGTAAGTGCAAGCTATATATAAGTCATGTGACATCTGACTTGTTATTATTACTATTATTATTTTGCTGTTGTGGCTTTGGCTAAATTAAATGGCTAAGCCTACTAATATATGGAGTATCTGAATTAAGTTCAGGCCCATATGATTTTTTCAGTTGGAGAGCTGACTTTAAAGACATGTAGATGTCTAAAAGTTTCAGATCTTCTTCTAACAATTAACTTTTAGATAAATGCTTTGCTTGAGTTGGTTTTTTTAAATCTAATGTCCCAACTCCTCACTGAAGAGACCCATAGGTCGAAACCGGTCTGGGGATGGGGACAATCCAAGATAAAAATGATTTGAATGTCTTCTCTTGTAGTAGCATTTATCATAAATAAAAAAAAAAGCTTGTTTAGAGCTATTAGCACACTCTTAATTTTACATATTTGTAAGTGCAAGCTATATATAAGTCATGTGACATTTGACTTGTTATATATATATATATATAATGTTACCTGCAATCATTTATAACTAGTATATGCTGTTATAATAAATAAAACACACATTAACCTTAATATTTGACAATATGATAACAAGAAATAAATAAAACTCACTTTCATCTTAATATTTGACAATATAATAACAAGAAATGAATCATTTTCTTATATATGTGTGTGTGTAATTAAGGACAACACCATTATCTTTTAGGCTAGTGTTATTTATTTATAGTTTGAAGAAGAATGGTTTGCTTTCCTTAATTACATATACATTAAAATAATGCTAATTTTATGTTTATATGTACATATTAAGAGCTTAAATCTTTTTTATTCACCATTTAACAAGTAATATGAAAAGTATGTAATCAGATTTATCATTTTTTTTCTAGGTAACCAGCCTTCAACTAACTCAAACAATAATTCAATATTGGTTAGAAAGGGGGCATATAACTATTCTTAACTACAAGATAAAATGGTAGAAATATATTCAAAGCCCTTACTATCTAAAAATATTGGCATGCCAAATGAATAATGCATTCTTTTTAGAGTGATTATCAGAAAAATATTTGTCATACAGTGAGCTATTTAAAGACCATTTTATTTAAGTACACTTTAAAAATAATATTATATATATATATACACACACATTTTATATAATGACACTCAAATACACTTTAAAAATAATATTATATATATATATACACACACATTTTATATAATGACACTCAAATGTTAATTAAAATTAAATATTAATTTTGAGATTTTATTTAATTTTTGGTAGACAGCAAAAAAGTTTCTGTGTATGACTTTCCCAATTTAAATGTCCATTTTCAAATGAATTTTCAAGATAATATTGGTTAAAGCCTAATGACCAGATATCATAACAAAAACATCAGAATTGATTTAAAAACATGATTTGCCTTAATTAGAAAGAAAAGAATGAGAATCTATCAGTTATATAAAACGCAAGTTGCTAATATCCAATCTGATGTTTTAATAAATAATGAGATTAATATTCTTTTTTAAAAGCACTTACAAATAAATATTTTGTTTAAAATTATTAATCTTAATTTTAACAACTTAAATCCATTTTATTAAGTTGTCTACTTTTGTTTGAACCTATTAATAAGAAATAATAAGGTCAGATTTTATTTTTAGATTAATCATAGTTAAAAATAAAAATAACCCAAATTCCACCAAACTATTAAAAGATGTTTTTGTTTGCTTGTTTAAGATTTGTAGAATATTTAAATGCAATAAGAAATAATAGATTTTTTCTAAATCAGTATTATAATGCTTCAATAAGATTTTCATTTGTAATTTAAAATTTTACGCATTTCGTTTATATTATTCCACAATCATTTAGCAGTGAAATTGCAAAAATTTAGCTAAAGAAGAGTCAAACAATTAAATCTTCTATACTAATATGATACCTACACATTAATCTGGTAGTGATAAAAGTCACCAGCACAAACAAATGCGTATATAAAGACTGAATTAAACATGTTTACAATCTTTTAAAAATGAATTAATTTTGTAAGTAAATATTAGATAATATTCTGATCCAATGAGGAGAAACTTATTACTCAAAATGTTGGTTTTGCTGCTAATTTTATGGTCATAATATCACACTATGTCCATATTTCAAACAGACAATGATGATATTTCATTCAGGATTGTCAAATAAGAATAGAAATTCATAATGGAACCTGGTTTGAGGTTAGAAAGTTCAGTACACTGCAGAGATACTAAAAAAGAACATTATCTAAATGTGTGTTTGTTTCATTTCCACTAATTAGAGTTATAGGTTGACATTTTTCAAAATAAATAGTGACAGACTAATATTTATGTAAAATTTCATTGCTGCACTAATAAATAAGTACCAAATATATTGTTTAATTTTATGTTTTCAAATAAAGCTTTATAGTTGATTTTTACATTGCAAATATTAAAATTTACAAACAGTTTTTTTCTCAAAGACTAATTACAAGCATTAAAGTTGTTGATGATATTACTTTTGTAAATTACAAAAATAAAACAATTATTAATGCATTAGGTAAATGACACAAGATGTGAATAACTTCAGCTAATTTATACTTTATGTATTGATATATACTTAATATCAAATGTGAAATAAATTCTGATCATGGTTTTAATTTCTATTTCACAAGCAGAAATATTGAATACAGTAATCTCCCTTATATTAGTCATTTAGGTCCAAGTTGCATTCATGAATAATATTAAACTATTCTATATGGTTTTAGTATATATCTTTAGATACACGAGTACATATTGTACACACGAATTGAAAATATTTACAAAACACACATATATAGGTGCGTGCGTGCATACTGTATATGCACTATGAATTAACAAATTAAATTGTAGGATATTTTTATAATTTCTATTTTTTAAATTTATTATTTGTTTTGGATATGAAGGTTGTAAATATAATAGAAATATTGTATTGTTTTATAAGACTGGAATTCATTTTAATTGTGTTTTAGGTAATTATTCTAAAAAATGTATACTTTTAATATTTTATAAACGAACTATATACAGACTGAACTCAAATAGTTTTTCATAATGTCTCAAACATATGACATATAGAATAAAAATTTGCAATGTTCTTTGTTTGAAGCAAGCATTAAGATATAAAAGCATGACATTAGTGAACAATGGAAAAACAATGAAGTAATATAATCATCTTTTATATAAAAAACAACTTTAAATTAATGCAGTAAAAATGGAAAAAGTATGTTAAAAGTATTACATTTTTGGAAAATATTTAAAATCTATAGTACGAATGTCAAGAAAATAAGTTCTTTCAATCAAGGAAAAAATATTGATAAATAAAATCGAAAGTAATTTTTCTTTATCATCAATATAGAAGTTTATAAATATTAAATATTAACAATTATAAAAAGAAACATTTGTAAATCTCTGAAAACCGACTGCCTGCGAGACAACAAATTTAAATATTTATGTTAAGCTAATATATATACATTTATTGATTAAAATTTTAATAAATAATTTTCGTTTCAATTACAAGGTTAGACATTTCTTTCCAAATCATTTATTATTTATAAGACTATATATCTATGATAAATAAGTAATTAGATTACATTATTTTGTATTATTAGTAAAAGGAGAAAAGACTGTGATATAGCTGAAATTTTACTACCTGATTTAAGGCCGAATTTTTATTATTATTATTATTATTATTATTATTATTATTATTATTATTATTATTATTATTATTATTATTATTATTATTATTATTTTTGTGGTGCGCTAACCACTCGGCTAGCAACGCTTGACGATATTTTTGTACGCTTTTTAAATATGCAAAGTACAAATTTTTGGTGGGAATTTATTTGTTTGCGTTTAGTATTAACATTGAAATAATAGCGCTAATATTAATAATAAACCGCTCTGTTAATATTATTTTATTAGAATGAGTTTTTTTTAAAAAATAAAATAATCATATTTATATATTTTTTTAATCTTAAAAGTGCAATTAGATTAAAATAGTTTAATTTTATGATAACTGAAATGCTTTAGATTATGGAAAGAGGGAGGAAGTTAAGAACATTAATTAAAGTTCATAATTTAATTTATAATTAAAAAAATGTGGTGAAAGACAAGTCTTCCACAGTGCTTATATAAGTATTAACGCATTAATAAGTTAAACTAAAGTCTTCATTTAGAAATCAGACTTGATTTCTTGATGAATTATTAACTACAACAAATTATGAAATCACATAGCAAAACTGCTAATATCAGTATTATGGAAGATATACAAACTGAGATTCTAGAGGTAAGAATTATAATTCTCAAAATGAAAATAACTACATGACATTGGCAATCATACCTCAAAGCCAGAATTACTCCCTATAGAAAAATTTTAATTAGGAATGACAATAAAACTAAGTCATCTCAAAATTGAAAATATATCCCAAATCCTCTTCAAAATAATTGCATGATATACTAAGAATATAATTGCATTTTAGGAGACTCATCATTTTTATAATAACCGTAGTAGGAAAAATGCAGGGGAATTTTTGATTAGATGGGCATATAGGAAATAATTTATTTGTAGTTATACAGTTTATAGATATGAATAGAGATACAGGCAGACATTTATATATGATTTTTATAAATATAGAAAAGGCATATGATAGAGTAAATAGAAATAGATTATGGGTAGTTTAATAAATTTGGAAATTTATAGAGTTTTAGTAAATATTATTAAGAGATTATATGAAAATAATTACTATACATATCAATTAGGGAATGTAGAATCAGTTAAAGTTAAAAATGGGATGGGTCTAAGGCAAGGATGCCCTATGTCACATATTTTGTATTTGAGAGAAATGGAGAGAGCAATAGAGACTAGGAAAAGAGGTAGATATACCATTAATAGATGGTAAGAAAGTATATATATTATTGGGTCTTTTATTTGTGGATGATGTCTTATTGTGCATAGAAAGAAGGAAAAATATGGAAGTTATGCTGAGGACATGTGCAAGGGTGAGTAAAGAGATGGGGATTAAATTTAGTGAGGAAAAATCAAAAGTAATGATAACTAATACTCGGGAAAGAGAAGACTTTTTTATTGGGGGATATAAAGTTAAGTGTGGTGAATAGGTATAACTATTTGGGAATCATCTTAAATAATTAGAAATTGTTTGGATGACTGGGAGAAAAAATTGATAAATAAAGCCAAGAAAAGAAAAGGATTTATAAAGAAATTAATAGTGTTTTCATATAATAAATATTATGCAGTTAGAATTGTATAGAAGGGAGTGGCAGTAGCATTGTTAACACATGGTAACAATGCGTTATGTATTAGTAAAGGGGTATTAGATAACTTAGAAAAAGTACAAAGAGAAATAGGAAAACATTCCTTAGATGCAGAAATGTGAATGGGAAAGGAGGCAATTCAAGTAGAAATGGGATGGTCAAGTTTTTATATGAGAAATGCAAAAAGCAAAATGAAAATGTTTGGTAGATTGCAGTTAATGGATAATAAGAAAATAGCCAAAATAATATTTAATTGGGTTAAGAGTAAAGGGCAAGCAACAGGATGGATGAGAAATGTAGTACAGTATGCAGAAGATTTGGATAAAGAATTTATGTCAGTATACTTATACAAAAGGTGGGATGATTGTATTAGGAGAATTGTTGAGGGATAGTAGTAAGGAATGAGATAGAAGACTAGGGTGCAAGTTAATTTATGATAACTATTTAAAGCTTGAACAGGATCTTTAGCAACAAAGTAATATACACATAAATGGGAAAATGTGGGTGATTTAGTCTGAAAGTTGTGTAAGGAAGGCATAGAAAATATTAGGTATCTTTTAATTGAATGTAAATGGCTGAAATCAGAAAGAGTACAAATAATAAAATTGTGAAAGAATAAATATAAACAAAGTGATTATACAGAAAGTAGGTTATTGGTTTTTATATTGGGTTTGGCAAAATATAAAGGGGATTTAGATATAAAGACTATGGAGTTGACAAAGATTATGTTGTGGAAATGGGATGGAGCAGGATAGAGAAGAATTTGGGAAAACTTAGGGTGGGGAATAGAAAGGGAAGGTAAAGTGATTAACAGGATTCTGTGGGCACAGTGACTGAGAGATTCCTGACTCCACATGAAACTCATAGTGCATTATTAATTTGCTATTTGTATATATAATGAACAATGATAAAGATATGTGTAAGAAGTTGTGATCTGGGCTAACTGATGAAAGCTTATTCAGAATGATATGTGTATTTTAGGGATCATAGATATTTTTTCACATGTCTTTGGTCATAGTTTTATGATTACATTTTCTACAAGGTGTTAAAAGTGGATAAAAACCAGTCCCTACTTTGTATGTGAGTGGTGTAGTGAAAATTACACTACAGAAATATTACTCAATATTAGATAATCTCTAGTCTAATGAATGACTAATAAAAATTATTAATAACCTAAATGCAATTTTACTAACAAAATTCAATATTGTACATTTAAGGGCATATATTTAAAATAACATTCAACTGAAAACTATTAGATTTTTCATTCATCACTGAATATGCATTATTAATAAATCTAGTCATTTTAATATTATATTTTCTGTTATTATATGAAGCAAAAATCATTGTACTTACCATAAAAAATTATTATAATTCAAGACTGACAGAAACAAAAAGTGATCATTAGAAATAAACTTGAGTCTTTTTTTTACTATGTTATCTACTATAAATCTAAAAAAAACAATAGATAATGATGAGTTTGAATTTTCCTCTGTCTTGTACCAGAAAAGGCTCCAGGAGTAGATAATACACAGTCAGATTTGGAAAATTTTTAGATTCAAACCAAAACTAAATAATACAAATACGATTTCAGGAATTTAGCATGAAAGCAAAATTATAGCAATCTCAAAACCTAATAAACATAAAACTGTTCTCCAAAAGATATTACCTATAATCATTATTATGTGCTTTCTACAATATATATATATATATATATATATATATATATATATATATATATATATATATTAATTCTAATGTTTTCACGGATAAAAGATGTCATATTATTATTACTATTTGCGGGATATATATATACCAATAGTTATGAACCTTTTATTTTTAGAATAGACTAAATTAAATAAAAACTGTCCTGTCTTTATTGATTTAATCTCTCTTTGATATTGTTTGGAAAAAAATGATTTTCTACTAAAAATTTCTAAAGCTTTAAATTAAAAAACTACTTATTTACTTGACAGAATCTGCCTATTAGAAAAATTGACATAATACTAAATGATACTTATTGTAAGTTTAAAATTTTTCGAAAATGTTTCTTTAAAGAGCCAATTTTCTCATATCCTTTATTAAATGTAATTATTAGTGATTTTTCAGCAACAGAATGCATCAAATATATCTAAAGTGGTAGACTGTTATCAGAAATTGAAAAGTCTTTTAATAAAAATATGAAAAATTTGGAAAGACTGAGGTCTTATTCTTAATTCATAAAGAAAGTATGTTCACTTTTCATTTAAACAATTAAAAAACATCTTATAATTAAACATAACATTACTGCATTAAAAATACTGAATCACAACTTTACCATATTATTTAGAAATAACCTTGAATCACAGTCTAACTTACTTTCATTTTACAAAAGTTAGATTTGAAATAATTTTTAAAAATAATCTTCTTGAAAATAAGCCTGAGTCATGGAATAACGATGTAAATACTTGAATGGCAATTTTCTTAGCTTTAATATATTGTACTATTTAATATTATGCCCCTATTTGGAGAAAAAAATGTTTACAAATAAATTTCTCAACATAAATACAGTACTACCATATTAAATATTATTATCATGCTCAAATTTACACCAATGCAGTAATTTTATGTACATTCACATATTTTTCAATCATATATCAGAAGGCAAGTTACATCAAAGCATATTATAAAAAGCTACTAAATAGATCAGACTTATCTTTAACCCAACATATAGTTTCACCATCTAATCATATTTCAAAACAAAATCCTTTTTCTGAATACTTTATAAGCTTACTACTTTTATAATGCTCAGTGATTTTAATCATAGCTTATAATGAGGCTGCAATATATGTTACACTCTGTTACAATTTCTAAAAAAATAATATAAAATGGCAGGTAGTAGTTTATGCATAGTTTGCAATGTTCTGTTTACAAGGTATATTGTTTTACTGAACCAATGTGTGTGTGTACAGTATTTTCCAATACATATATACAATATAGATGCTTTTTAACATGCATATACCCATATCTATAATACAATTTACAAATTACAATATCTATAAAAATTAACATTATCAGCAAAAATAAGGATAATAAAAAAATTTGAAAATAAAGTAATATTTTGAAAGCACACGATGTATATTCTTTAAAAAAAATTTTTTTTTTATTGTTTTTTTTTAAAATTCTAATAGACTTTTTATAAATTTTCAATATTATTCTTTTTATTATCACATCAGCCAATTTCAGAATATATTTTTTAAAAAATTGAAGTAATAATTTGGATTTTATAATTTAAAGAAAGAATTTCATGAGTTTTTTTAGGGTTGATAAAATTGTCATAATTACTAACTTTATATTTTGAAACCATTTTAAATGAAAATTTAAATTTTTGAATAAAAAATGTAAAAAAAACCCTTGATATAGATTTCTGTATCTGAGTGGAAAGTTATGATAATGCAAAAATGTGACAAAACTTCAAAAAGACAAAAAAATGGATGCTGCCAAAAATATATATATTGTAATCATATATTTGGTCCTATAGGTTAAATATATGCTGTAATGCTTTAAATTTTTTTTTTTATAAATTGAAAAAAATACATTTCCTCATTGCTATTAAATTATAAAATATTACCTAATGTTTTAATTTATTGATTAAAGCAATTTACTCAGCACATTAACTATTAGTTGCTTAAAAAAGATTAATTAGATTGTTTAATGTTTGTTTAAAAATCACACATTAAAAATTTAAATCTGAATAAGAGTTAATTTAAAACTTGTTATGTTTTAAGCATATGCAATAAATAAAATTGTCATTGTTATTTTAAAATATAATTATTTTATTTGTGTTAGGATATTTATTTGCTAACTTTTTAAAATAAATAACTTTAAAGTAATATTTCATAAAATATTGGTTCATGTAAGAGTTGTTTAAAGTTAAAAGTTAAAGATATTAGTTGAGTAGGTTCTAATTTAAATGTTTTAATAGGTAAAATTTAGTTTCATTGCTTTTAAATTATTGGTTATATCCAATATATGTGAGTGAGTATATGTGCATGTGTCTTGACTAATTGGAAAGTTTAAAAGAAATTATTGAAAGTTATGTTTTATAAAAAGGATACATTAAATAATAACAGTATTGAGTTTAAATAGAGTGAAAAAGAGCGTTTATGTTATATAAAATTAAAACCTTATCTGAAATAAGTAAATAATTTTATTAGAATTTAAAAGTTTATTTAGTAATTAACTAAAATTAATAAATTCATTATGAATTCATTATCAGTCTCAATGCCATGTGGTAAGAAATCTATTTTTAGGCATCTTAATTAGTAAGTTCAAGATCAAAAATCTAAAATCTATAAACATCCTAGATAATTAGAAAGTTTAAAATTATGCTAGTAATTTAAATATTCTGCTCAAATATTTAAATGGTATTGTTGAACTAAGTCATATGATAAATAATACAGTAGAAATCTTTATATATGCACACATGTTTTGATATAAAAAGAAAATTAGAAATAAAATATTTAATTAGCTTAATTGGTTATTGTTTTCACTATTTATCTTCACATTCATTTTAAATTTTATTTCATCAGTTTAAAAAGTTTTAAGTTGATTTTTTTAAATGACTGGGTAGAAAAGTTAAGAGTTATTTTGGCAAACCTATTCTAAATGTGTGTGTTCAACTATCTATCAAACAATAAATCACAAGAAGATGCAACAAATTAAATTACTTTTTAAAAGATTATAAAATGTTCTTAAATGGAAAAGCTAATGAAAACTAACTACACATTGAGAAACATATGTTTTGTTTTGTCCTTATTGTAAAACATTAGCAAATTCAAATTTTTTGGCTATAAACAACAACTGCTTTTAACACTTTACAAATATTACTATAATTTGCTATTGATATTAATTCTAATTATTAACAAAGTACTTACTAAGTTTTGATAAAGCTCTAACCTAAGGATAAATAATCTGTGTGAATAATAATAATTGACGTAAAACAATCATACATAATTTGATTTGGAAATAAGTTCGAAAATCATTCCATTTATATCAAACTAAAATAATAATAATGATGAATTATCTTAAAAGTATTGATAATATTAAAAACAAAATAACCTAGGATAGTTTAAAATTGCATTACATAATTTTAATAAAGGAAAAACTTGTAAAAATCAGTGTTCTTTTCAATACCTTAGAAAAGACTATTTATTTGTTTTTCTGCTAACGCAAATAAGCTGACATTTATTGATAAATTTATTTATCCTGAATGCATCTACATAATTATTTATAATATTTTATATTTTGATTATTTGTTTGAAATATATATTATTTTGACAAAGAAGAAGTGATTTAAACTTATGTCATGTGTTAATATTATTAAAGAATATGTGAACTTTATAATATGGAAACTTTACAAAAAAACTATTATTGTTTAATAGCCTCTCTCTTCTCATTTCTTCTCAAATTTATGCTTCAATAATGCATATTGTTATAAAATAATTCCTGCATTTAACATTGATATGTATATTTTCTATTTTCCAGAATGAAAAACTGTTCTGCAGTATTTTTCTTAAGGAAGATAATGAAAGGGATTTAAATGAAAGGAATTATTTTTATTGTAAGATAAAATAATTTTAATTCTTAATTTGAAGTGTTAAAACAAAAAAAAAGTATATATATCTGATATATTTAAATGTATTATTATTTTGTAATTTTTATGATTTATTTTTATTAGTATTAATTTATGGTATTATAAATATATTTATGATGGAACAGGTCCATGAAACAGATTGGGTAAGAAATATTTTGATAAGGGATTTATTTATTTTTATTATTAAAAGTTCTCTGAATTATTATTTCAGATTAATGAATGAATTATTATACCCAGGGTAGAACAACCTTTTATATTTGATATAAATGTGTATGAATGAAAGTATTTGTAAGTCAGTGTGTGCGAATTTAGATAGTGTACAAAATTTAATGCTAATATCATTATGCAATATGGTTTGTCAGTGGACACATACAATTAAACCAAATAGATGGGTTGTTAGACCTTTAAATGTGTGTCTCTTAAGATTAGTAATTGATATGCTGCTTGAAATCAGCTATCAATTTAGGCAAATTTAGTTGGATGTTTTATTGACCTTATTGTATGCATTCAGCCCCTCCAAAAGTGAGAGCATGGCTTGCTTATTTTCTGGCACTGCCTGCTTATACTTACTGGGTGCCTATTTATGATATTGTATTATTAAGCCCTCAAACAGAGAGAATGTGACTTTCTCGTTATCAGCTCTGCCAAATCAAGTTATTGGTTGCTTATATATATTTTTTCATTATTCACTTTGCCTGGAATGTCAATATTAATGTGTATTTTAGTATGTTAAAAAAATTTAAGACATGTCTATCTTTATAATATATTATTAGCTCTACTACAATCTAAATTTAAAGTATATTGTGAGTATCGAGCACATTCATTTCCTCGCCCCATCAAAAGTGTTAATAATATTATATTAGTATAATTATTTTGCATAATATTTTTGCTATCTTGATAAAATCTATTATAAGCGTATCTCCATATTGATTTTCAAAGCTAGTTTTATTTGTAAAGTATATAATATCCTACTGGTAGTCTGACTATAGGCATAAGTATGCGATATTTTACTTTGTGTGTACAATATTTAAAAAAGACGTAGCTTTGGTGGTCGAGAGGTCAGCGCGACTGCCTTGCACTTGCAGGCAGTTGCCCGGGTTGCGGGTTCGCGTCCCGGCCAATGCTATGACACTTTAAAAAAAAAAAAAAACCGTATTAGATAAATTTGAGAACTTTTAGGTAATTAATAGACACTTTATTGCAAATTCTTTAGGGAATGTTTTACGGAAAGAGATATTTTATTTGTCAAGTTTATCAATATTTTGTTAGTCTAATTAAATTAAATTAAAAATGATGCTTATAGTAAATAAATATTTTATTGTATAAATATTATCTTATATTGTAAATAAATATTTTCGCTATTAATTAAATATGTTTCTGTTTCGTTGCCATTGTTACATTATCACATTCGTTACTCAGAAAATCTAATTTAATAAAGTTTCGTTGTTCATTATTTAATAAAAGTAACGTTTTAAAATTGTCAAATACAATTTATTTACCTGTTTTACTTATTATTTATTTACCTGCATTATAAAGATAAATACTGTGTTTATTGTTTTATTTCAAATGCACTTGTAATATGGTTGGTAGCCTAAAATATACCCTTTCTACCTGCTGCATTATTCATGTTAGTACTTGTTCAAAATTTATATCAAATGATATGAAATTTAGATATTTTATATAGGATAGAAATGAAATATTTATCTTGAAGAACTTTAAGATGTTTTAGAAATGTTTTATCTGCTAGCCATATGTTATTTAAAATAGTTAAAATACTTTATTATTGGGTATTCCTATTTCTGCTTATCTAAGATACAAATGTTTAATGATAAAGCTAAAAGAAGATAAATGTTTAGTGTATATCTTGAATCATTATTACTTTTAAGAATTTTAAAATATACAGACCATTATCATTTTTCTTGTACCAAGTACATTTTATTTTTAAACCCTGAGATATAGACATTAAGAACCTGAGATGAAATTATTTAAAATTATAAAAAAGAACATAACATTTTTAAATTTTAAATAAAGTAAAAAATCTGAGATAAGATTCAAGTTGATAGAGGAACGTGATATTTAAGTAATTACAATTAGATATTTTTCTCAAAGTATGAAAATTAAGATTGATTATGATGAGTTAAAAGAAGTTAACAGTTACAAATACCTTGGTCAGATTATTAATACAGATGGAAACATAATAGATGAAATTAATCATAGAATTAAACTTAGTTGGAGTGCTTTTGGTAGAAATAACTTGAGAGTAAAAGGAAATATACCTACGTGTTTGAAAAGGAAAGTTTTTAATAAATGTGTTTTACCAGTTTTTACTTATGAATCTGAGACTTGGACACTTAATAGAAGAGCAATACAGAGACTTCAGACCACTCAAAAAGGTATGGAGAGATGCATGTTGGGAGTAACAAGAAGAGATTGAAAACACAATATATGGGTAAGAGAACAAACAGGTGTTACTGAACTCATTGAAAAAATTAAAAGACTCAAGTGGAGTTGGGCTGGACATATTGCTAGAAGAGATGATAATAGATGGACAACTGAAATCTTAAACCGGATTCCAAGAGGTTGTAAAAGACTCAGAAAGAGACCACATGTGAGATGGATGGATGAAATAAGAAAGTGTGCAGGGGTGATATGGAGAAGAGAAGCTAAAGATTGGAGGAGACGGATTGAACTTGGAGATCCCTTCATCCTGCAGTGGTTTGATAATGGTTGATGATGATGATGAATTAGATATTAGGTTGTTTATAAGAGGACTCACACTCTGTGGAAAATCCATAGCTATTATGATGCCTACCTGAGTGACCTTTAGTTCACGTCCCTTGACTATTTGCAGATTAATATATATATATATTATAACTATATTCTTATAAGAACGATACACATTTATTCTACTAGCTCAATGATATAGTATGAGAAAGATACAATATGAGACTATCTATCTGATCTAAACAGAATGTACAATACATAAGGTAAAGACAAAAGATAGACTTCAGGGAAGGTCCGAACATATAGGTTTTAGCATTAAGCAGCATATAAAATATAATACATAATGGCATTGCTATTGTAGAATTTCTCCAGCTACTATCCTATTATAATCAATAGGAAAATCTCTACAACAAACAATGACTAACATAATATTTTATTTGAAATAATTAC
Source organism: Epiperipatus broadwayi (assembly GCA_028023455.1). Taxonomy (NCBI): domain Eukaryota; kingdom Metazoa; phylum Onychophora; class Udeonychophora; order Euonychophora; family Peripatidae; genus Epiperipatus; species Epiperipatus broadwayi. The sequence goes on along the minus strand of JAQFVV010006214.1, from coordinate 5,619,808 downwards.
TTAGCTACTCTTTTGTAATTTTAAGAAACTATAAAAAATAATATTAAAATATTCAAAACACAGATTAAATTAATTGAAATAATTACTGCTATCCTATGGATATCTCAGGGATCATGATTATTCTTCACTAAAATATAATAACAATTATATTGGTAATTAAATAAGTGAATAACAAGAGGGATTTTATTGAGATCCAATTATCTAAATAATAATTAGTCTTACAATCACAAACATAACCTAAATTTTCTATATGAAAATGAATCTAACCATAATAATAATATATTGAGATTAACAATCATAATCTATTCACTTTCAATAAATAATTCATTAAACTTATAAATATTTACTCTCATTCTAATACAAATAACCATTATGAAATAAAATAATCATTTTGTTATAATCAAAAGCTTTATAATATAATTATCATCCATCCTAATATCTAACTCAATTAAATACATGTATTAATTAGCATTTACCCATCTGAATTTTATCCTTCAAAAACAAACATTATAGTTTATTAATAACTTATATTTTAGAATACTATAACATTTTAAATTTTATCATCATCATCATCATCAACCATTATCAATCCACTGCAGGATGAAGGTCTCTCCAAGTTTAATCCATCTTCTCCGATCTTTAGCTTCTCTTCTCCACAACACCCCTGTACATTTTCTTATTTCATCCATCTATCTCACATGTGGTCTCTTTCTGGGTCTTTTACAATCTCTTGGAATCCAGTTTAAAATTTCAATTGTCCATCTATTATCATCTCTTCTAGCAATATGTCCAGCCCAACTCCATTTCAATCTTTTAATTTTTTCAATAAGGTCAGTAACACCTGTTTGTTGTCTTACCCATACATTGCATTTTCGATATCTTCTTGTTACTCCCAACATACATCTCTTCATACTCCTTTGAGTGGTCTGAAGTCTCTGTATTGCTCTTCTATTAAGTGTCCAAGTCTCAGATCCATAAGTAAGAACTGGTAAAACACATTTGTTAAAAACCATCCTTTTCAAACACATAGACATATTTCCTTTTAGTATCAAGTTATTTCTACCAAAAGCACTCCAATCAAGTTTAATTTTATGATTAATTTCCTCCATTATAATCTGACCAAGGTATTTGTAACTGTTAACTTCTTCTAATTCTTCATAATAAATCTTTATTTTCATATTTTGAGCAAATCGATTAAACATTACTTTAGTCTTTTTAACATTTATCTTTAGTCCTACTTTTCTACTTCCATCTTCTAACTCCTGCAACATTTCCTGCAGCTCTGAAGCATTATTTGCAAAAACAACTACATCATCTGTGAAATCTAAATGACTTAAATACTCTCCATTTACTTTCACTTCTTTAGTTTCCCATTTTAATCCACAAAATGCTTCTTGCAGCACTTCTGTAAAGAGTTTTGGAGATATGGAGTCACCTTGTCTTACACCTTTCTCAATGTTGATTTTTCCAGTATCATTATGTAATCTAATTGTTGCTGTTGCATTTTTATAAATATTCTTTAAAATATGACAATATCCTGGATCTATACCTTGATGATCCAATGCTTTAATCACTGAAGAAATGTGTATAGAATCGAATGCCTTTTCATAATCTACAAATCCAAAACATAATGACAACTCATATTCATTTGTCCTTTCTATGACTTCTCTCAATACCTGGATATGATCTATTGTACTAAAACTACTTTTAAATCCAGCTTGTTCTCTTGGTTGGTGGAAATCCAAAGTTCTCTGTAGACGAGTTGTAATTATCTTGGTAAAAATTTTATATAAAACTGATAAAAGGCTGATAGGTCTGTAATTTCTAATGTCTTCTTTATCACCTTTTTTAAATATTAATATTATTACTGCATTCTTCCAATCTTCTGGTACATCTTTATCATTTAGACATTTGATATATAACTTTGCTAAAATTGTTTCTATTTCTTCACCTGCTTTTTTTAATATATCAATTATAATTCCATCATTTCCTGGAGCCTTTCCTTTCTTCATACACTTAATTGCATGTCTCACTTCTTCATTTAAAATTCTGGGCAATTCGGAAGATGTAATAGATATAGGAGGTACTTGTTCTTTATTACTATATAATTCTTGATAAAAATCTTCTATCAATTTCATGATGTCATCTCTCTTTTTAACAATAATTCCATCTTTTTTTCTTATTGCAGATATAAATTTCCTACCAATACCAAAATGTTGTTTAACATTTTTGAGACTTATTATTTTCTTCTACAGCTTTCCTTGCTATTTCACAGTTATACTTTCTTATATCATTTTCAACTCTTTTCCGTACCATTTTACAAAATTTGAGATATGCAATTCTTTTTAATACATCATTTTTGTATATCTTCATATTCCTTCTTTTCTTCATAAATTGTCTAGTCTCAGTAGAAATTTTATTAGTCAATTGCTGCTTTTTTCTACCAGCTATGTTTGTTGCAGTTTTTAAAAGTGTATCAGTTATTTTCATATTAATTTCATTCAAATCTGAATCATGTTCAAAATCTCCTAACACTTGAAACCTATTTGTAAGTTCTAATTTAAATTCATTAGAATGTTTCTGAAGATTCGGAATATCAACTGTAAATATTGTTTTTCTTAATAATTTTTGTCTCTCTAGTTTTACATTAACACGTAACTTACACCTTACTAATCGATGATCATTTCCTGTGTTAAATTTATTAAGAACATTACAATCTTGAAATATGTATTTTCTGTTAGTCAAAATATAATCCAATTCTGCTGTACCTTCATTTGGATGCTTCCATGTCCATTTCCTTTTAACATTTTTCTCAAAAAATGAATTCATAATATAAAGTTTTTCTTTTTCTGCAAACTCCACAAGTCTATGTCTTCTCTCATTTCTATTACCATAAGCAAAATTACTTACAGCAATTTCATCTTTCATTTGTCTACCAATTCTAGCATTAAAGTCTCCCATAACAATTTTAAAATGTTGTTTACTCTGATCAAAAGCCTTTTGTACATCCATATAAAAATCTTCTGCTACTTCATCACTATGAGAACTTGTTGGGGCATAAACCTGAATTATCTGCATTTGGTATCTGCTATTAAGTTGTATAACTAATCTTGCCACTCTGTCCGATACACCATCAATCTCCACAATATTGTTCTTCCACTTTTTATTTATAATAAATCCTACTCCACTTGTATTTCCAATATGTGTGCCTTTATAATAGAGTATATGTCCACTTTTTAAATCAATTGTTTCTTCTCCTTTTCTTCTAACTTCACAAAGTTCAATAATGTCCCATTTAATATAAGACAGTTCTCCTTCTAATTCTTGCAATCTTCCTTCACTTGAAAGTGATCTGCAGTTGTAAGTACCTAAATAAAAAGTCATCATCAAATGGCAGCCTGGGTCTGCAATCAGGGGATTCTTAGCACCCTCTGCCTTCAGCCACCAACCACTGCCTTGGTTGGTGACTTTACAGCCTCCTGGGAATAAGGGCCATGCTTTATTTTTGTCTGTCATAATTGTATATATTTGTATATATGTATTGGAAAAATATTTATCATTTACACAAACATTCATTCTGCCTTATCAGGCACTGAGAAGAAAGACCATGGTGTTTCTTGATCTTAAACTCAGAGGTAAAAAGCCAATAAACTCACCACGCTGACTAATGCGTGTTGGTGAGCAGCTCATCCATGTTCGTATACTATATGAATAATCACATAGTAATAACAGCTGCAACGACAAGAATGTATGGAGTGGACATTAGGAATTTGCCCTGCTCATATGATAATGTTTAATTCTAATTTTCAAATAATTCTTCAAATATTTTCATATTTAATAAAATATGAATTCATAAAATATTATTTTAATAAAATCGTAATTTCAAAGTAATAAATAATTAATTTATTAAGTTTAAATTCTTTCACATAACTCTTTAAATAACATATTCAACAAATATATTTTATGTAGTGACTTGATGCAGATCATGTGCTTTAAGAATACGACTTTGTGACAGAAATGACTCTAGACAGAAACAAAGCTACTACTCAAAATTTTAAATTAAAATACTAATTTATTTTAACAACAGCACCAATTTATAACAAACAATTATAAATATCATATAATTGATTCACAAAATTACTATTTAAAAAATTTAGTAATATTTACTAAGGCAGTAACCTCAAGAATGTGCGATAGTAGAGACCTCTACAGGTCTTAAACACAAGCTTACATTTGGAAGAATAATAAATAAAAAAACATCATTAAAAGCATTCATATTATATATTTTATCCATTATTATTTATTTATTATTATTATTTATTTTATTTATTATTATTACCATCTTATATTCTTTCCATTATATTATTAACTCATTTTACCATCTATGAGTTCGTCTTGATGGGTAATTTCATTGCCATCCTTCACACCATAATTCTTTATAATTCAAAGTATTTAAATCAAGTGGTATTACTTTAAGATCACTCACCCTTATAATTTATATGAACATATATTAATACAATTTACTAACAAAATTGTTTATGTTGTGGTAATCTTAAAATAATGCAAATAATGCATTTAATAGATAATTGAATCAAGGATTCTTTCTATAAAATTATTATTCACTTTCATGCACTCTTCACTTCTCTCACTCATCTTTACATTCTTATTTTGATCTCATTTATCATTTTCCAATATTAACTTCTTCAGATTTTGATTGCATACAGAAATATTTGTTTTGTGTATGGTCTTCTACAAAACTTAGGAAGAAAAAACTATAAAATTCATAAAGAGTAACTAGTCAGTGATACCTATTATGTATTCGACTAATATATATAAAACTTTTTAGATAAGAAAATGATTTCATTAAATTATTGTATCAAAACACAGGAGTGGAGGTATCCTTTCTTTATGTCATGTTATAATTAAATTGAGAGACTGCAAATCTCTCACGATTATTACTATTCAACAGCCAATCAGATCATAAATACAAGACAGAGAATTTAATAAGAAGAGGGCAGTCCACCCTCTTCTTTAATTGTATTCTATATATCCAAGCCAGTCTGAAGTATTTAGATCTTAAGGTGTGAAGCTTTAAATATCTTCACCTTTAAGTCACTGAGTCTATATTACAAACATACAGCATGAAATCCTATGATTTACTATGCAGTAGTTTTTAGATGTTATAACTTGCAGTAACATATGTGAATAATATTTATTTTACAAAGTGCAAACAGTATTGAATAGTAATAAGTGTGAGAGGTTTGCAGTCTCTCAATTTAATTTCAATACTGTTTGCACTTTGTAAAATAAATATTATTTATATACGTTACTGCAAGTTATAACAACTAAAAACTACTGCATAGTAAATTATAGGATTTCACACTGTATGTTTGTAATATAGACTCAGTGAGTTAAATGTCAAGATATTTAAAGCTTCATGCCTTAAGATCTATATACTTCAGACTGGCTTGGATATATAGAAAGACAAGTAAAGAAGAGGGTGGACCGCCCTCTTCTTGTTAAATTCTCTGTCTTGTATTTACAATCTGATTGGCTGTTGAATAGTAATAAGTGCAAAAGATTTGTAGTCTCTCAATTTAATTTCAATACTGTTTGCGCTTTGTAAAATAAATATTATTTACATACATCATGTTATAATTTGGAAGGTAGTCACTTTTCCTTAATGATTTTACCTCAATATATCCTGCCTTATTTATTAAGCTCTTATGGAGTATAACATTCAAGTTTCCTTGGAAAATTCTCTCATATCCTTATAATAAAATATATGAATATCACAGATCAATCCCATTAAAATAGCTTATCAGTTCTTCAGATTGGTATTTTATCCTACTCTGGAATTTTAACTTATCATTCTACACTAATCTAACCTCCTTTTGTCTAATAGTATAATCCCATCCATCTATCATGTATTCATCTATAAACATTATAGATCACATTACAAAACTAGTAGTTTACTATGACAAATGTCAATATTATATTTTTTTCATTATAAACATCAAGATCATAAATTGTTTTCCCACTTTAACATTCATTCCATTTCCTATTTTCATATATCACTTTATATTCTTATGATATATTTATTTTTATTTTCATAGAATCCCATTTATTGATTCATCATCATTATTTTAATACAATCATTGAATATATTTTACTATATTAAATTACTAAATTCATTTAAGACAATTTTACCACAATCAGATTTTTAATCTTCATATCTATTAAAGAACATACATTTAAATTATTACATTACCACACAAACTTTTATTCTATAACTCATGCATGCCATATTAATTCTATAAGCATAAACATTAAAATTGAATGAATAATAATCAATTAATACATCTTAATCTTAAAGATTAATTACATAAAAATGATTTCATTTATTTATAATCTTACCATACAATATTATATTTTATATCAAAATACATTAACAATAAAATTACAAATAAAAAAAACATCTTTCTCTTTTTTTTTAGAAAAAAATATTTATTCAACCTCCTGGTTCAGCATCAGCATGGCAACAAAAACGATGATTTAAATTTCTTTGCAAGTTCTTGAATTCTCTTCTCCTCTTCCTAACAACAAATTTAAGTAAAACATTTTTAAAACAATGACAAAAAATACCTTGGTAAAAGATTTTGAGCTTGTTGAATCCTTATTTAATCTCTAGATCTTAATATATTTAAAATAAAATGTGCATTAATATTCTGGAACACTATAATAATAAAATAGTTTAGTAAATATTAAATATAATTTTAATATTAATTTTTCCAATGCAAAACTTAAGAATATATAAACTCAGTTTAGAAGTAAGCTTTACTTCAACCTTTTCTTTCATTTTATTTTATTTAGTAATTACATATTTTTGAAATACACATAAATAAATTCACTTAAATCTATAGTACTGTAATATATCATTTTTATCATTATTAGTCATTATTCATCTTATTACAAGATAATTATATTTGCTAGGATAAAAATATTCTTCATCTTTAGAAGTTTTTTTTATCTCATAGAAAAACCAAGTACATATTGATTCTTTCATTCAATTGCTCTAATTCATTAATCATATAATAAATATTTTTCTCTCTAATTTTGAAAAGTTAACTATAACATATCAATTATTTTAATTTAAAAGATTATTTTTAACTAAATTTATACTTATCACTAAGCTATTACTTTAGAGTTTGATAAACTACTTTTATAAGTTTATAAAATTTATAGATTTGTATTCTATAAATGTTCCTCTGAATAAATATATTACTAATGAAACTAATTAAGCTTGCAGAGATAAGTAAACATTCTCTTATGTGACAACAGCTGCATCTTTTAGGTAATTGCAGTTTATATCATTTTCCTATGATTTTCTCAAATGATAATAAATTTAACTGTTTTTTTTTTAAATTTAATTACTTGTCATTATAATTACAATTTAACATTCAAGACTGTATTTAGTTTATTGAGAAGAAATTTGGTTTGTGTCACATCATTATTTTAAATATCACTCTTAAACATTTTATATCCTTATTCAGCTTGTTACTTAATTACTTTTATTTGTTTAAAAAATAAAATATAGTAAAAATTTTATACTTTAAAATTTTTTTAGTGAAACAGGGGTTCACCATTACTTTTAATGAATTTCTCTCAGTTCATCTGTTATTTTACCTTATACACTGTAGACAGTTTGGCATCAGGAAACTAATTAAATTAACTTTATTGGTCAATATCTAAAATCAATCAACAATTTTTCATAAAATTATCTTTCTGTCTACATTATTTAAAATAATTAAGATTAATAAATATTTTAAAAACTGATTAAATTGAATAACTTTAAGACTGAAATTTAAAATATAATTATGATTTTAATAAATTGTATTATTAATTGATTTTAAATAAGATATTTAATAATAATATTTATATCTAAAATACATTATTATTATTTTAAAACAAATTATCTCATAAAAATAATTTTTATTTTTATTTACTAGAATTCTGCACAGAAAGTCATACATTCATCTTTTAAAGGATCACTGTCATTTAAATAAACTGAAATTTGATTTATTACTATTGTAACTTTTAATAAATCTTATAAATTTATATAAGCACACTGAAAATATACTTGTATTGATTTAAAACTATTATACTGGAATTATATATGACTGTTTATAAGATAAATAATTATAAGTAAAAGATATATATTAAATACCTTCACAGAATTCTATCTTTAAACCCTATACATTAAGCTATTTATATGTATTGTATATCAAAATTTAAAATTTATAGTATTATGCTCGTATATTCTTTAAATTTAAAATTTTGGGCTATAATATATGTTTTATATCCTACTTTAAATACAGCTAAACAATCAAAAATTATTGTAATACTAGTGAGATATATATTATGAAACAAACATATATACCAGTATTATATAATTATAATTTAAAAATAAATGATTAAATTATTAATAAAATGAAAATAGAAAGTATAGTATATTTTTAAAGTAGATTTTAAGAGATGCAAATTTGCAAGAGCAAACGATCGTGTTATTCTCTCTTTTAAAATAGAAAAGTTTTAGTATGGAAAGTGAGTGAGAGGAAAATTTAAAATAAAAATATTTGAAACTCATTCTTTCCTTTTTATAAATTAAAAGTAAAATGTATAAAAATAAATAAATATGGAAAGTTAGAATAAAATTAGTTTGTAAAAGAAAACTTTCAAAAATGTAATTAGATTAAAAGATTACTGATTGATTAAAAAAGGGTAAAACTGATAACTGAATTAATTAAAAAAAACATATAACCAATCTCATAAAAGTGATAGTAGATTAATCTAAGAAAAAGATTAGATAGCATGCAATGTAAAAATAAATTAAAAACAGATTTAAGTTATGATCAAAATTTAAAAAACTATGATAAGAAATTAAAACAATGAGAGAGGTAAAGTATAAAATGTGGCAGCTATCCATTATTTTTCAGTTCAGGCTTAGTTCAGATTCAGTTTGAATTCAGTTTGGATTCTTGCTATTTAGTCAGATTCATTTGGATACATTCAGATTCTTTCTAAAGAATGCAGAAACAGGAGTTAGCAATATGCATTTCTAGGCAACCATAGGATGTGCAACTGGGCTTCATGCCCCTAGTCCTCAAAAAATCCAACTGTTCTCACCTGGAACCAATGCCTAGATGGTAAATAGATGCTGCCACATATTCTCTTTTCCATTGTTCAACAGAAATCTGAAAGAAAAGTCATGGAACCATTAATGGAGAACCAAAAAGATTCAACCAATTGAAACAGAGTAAGAGTTAGCTTGGGATATTTCAAGTGCTAGAATTGTGGTATGTTGTCCAAGCATTCTGACCATATATAATTTATATGGTTGGATGATGCCTGAGTGATATACTCAAAACAAATAAAGTGCTCTGGATGCAGAGTGTTGATTTAGCAGTCAAGGAGTGCTATGACCTGGAAATGTAATTGTAGGCTGTGCTTTGCATAACCTTGATCTGGCCATAGGTACCATTAATAGTTAATCTATCAATGGTATTCTACTCCTCTTCTTGAAAGGCTAGTCCATCACTGCAGTCACAAAGTTCCCAAAAGTTAAGTACAAAATTTTAAAAGTTGCAATAAACATGCAATTTCGATGAACCCAATTCAATATATATATATATATCAAGAAATTAATCATAGAATTAAATTTGGTTGGAATCCTTTTGGTAAAAATAATTTAATATTAAAAGGAAATGTGCCTATGTATTTGAATTTGAAAAGAAAAGTTTTTAATAAATGTGTTTTATCAGTCCTTAATTATGGATTTCCAGGTTGAACACTTAACAGAAGAGCATTACAGAGACTTCAGACCACCCAACAAAGTATGGAGAGAGTCATGTTAGGACTAACCAGAAGATATCGAAAATGAAATACATGACTGAGAGAACAAACAGATGTTTCTGATATCATTGAAAAAATAGATAATAATAGATGAACAGTTAGTTACACTCTTAAATGGGATTACAATATATTTTTAAAAGACCTAGAAAAAGACCACATATGAGATGGATGGATGAAATAAAGAAGTATGTTGGAATGATGTCAAGAAGAGAGATCAGAGATTAGAAAAGATCAATTGAACTTGGAGAGATGTTCATTCTGCAATGGATTAATAGTGGTTAAAAATGATAATGATGAGAGAGAGAAGAGAGAGAGAGAGAGAGAGAGATTGAGACCTGAATTAATTGAAGAGTGGTGGTTCAATTTTAAATGCATTATGAAATTATTTGTCTTTTATAGATATTTTTATTTATATGCCACAAGAATGTGGTGGAATAAATATTTAATAAATATTTGATAAAAGAGAAATGAAATTGAGTTACTCTAATGTTTTTATGCTTAATTAAAAATAATTAAAATTACTCCAAATCCAAAATTCAACCAGACTAGCCAAGAAAAAATAATTAAAACACAGACAAAGGTTTCACTGCTACAAGCAGACTTCTCAAGTGTAAAGAACTACAAAAACTACACTATATATATATATATATATATAAGGATTTATAAGTCTTTTTATATATATATATATATATACATACATACATATATATATATATATATTAGACATTACCCACAAATCCATTTAATTCCCATTCACCCTTAATATTACAAGAACTCGTAAATAAGTTAATTGCTTCTCAATAATAAATTTTCAATAATAAAGATTCTTTAATTGTTCTTTTTGATCTGCTTGTAATGTTTAATTAGAAAGTATATATAAAATTTTTTAATTAAGTTTTAAATTTTATATCTAGGATACAAACAATTTCTAATTGTAAGAAAAGATTAGTAATAATAATTAATGTATTTATCTAAGGTGATTCAATGTTGTGAGTGCAGAAATTTGAGACTTGTAAATCAAAGTACTATAAAATGTTTTAATTAATTTTCAAATTTTAATGTTTTTATTTGCTTACAATTTTTTTTGATTAACCTATAATTGATATAGCAATATTAAGAGAATGGATGTGGTGACTTCATTGTACGTTGTGAACTTTTAATTTCAAAAAGATATATGACTACTTTTTAATTAATGTAAATTTATAAAAATGGTCTAGTTTGTTTTATGCTCTGCATATTTTGATTGTAGTTAATATCCTAAGAAATTTGATTTAAAACAAGAAAGTCTTGGAGTAATTCATAAATAAATAAAAAATTCCAGTTGATCAATTGAATAGAGATGTTATCTTCTGCTATCTGTACTATTTGCCATCTACATAGCTAACGATATGATAAATTATTTAATTTTTTAATTATACATTTTAGATTAATTTTTAATCTATAATATACATTATCTTACAGAAAAAAGAAATAGCTAAACTTAGAATCATTAACATATGAAACAATACCAAATGACTTGTCATTTAAATGCAGATAAAAATTTCATAATAAACGTTTTTAATAAAAATAAAATAATATTAATAAGTTTACTATAATTACATAGTATTGGCCATTTGGGATTGCTTTTCTGTTTATTTTTTTATTGATGAAGTTCAGTGACTTCAATAATTGAAAAGCTTACTAAGCATATAAAATATATTGTACCCTCTGCAGTATATTGACTCTTCAATTACTGCACACAAAAGTTAATTTGTGAACTAGTTGGTTTAATTCTCAAAACAGATCGATACTAACTGATTTACAGTTTATACAAAGTTCTGATTCCCGCCAAGCTGTGTTAGAAAAATACACTATGAACACACGATAACGAATACTCCACGATAATTCTGAACGTATAGTTTCTATGTCTAACTTCTCTTCTTTCCCCACAAGGATAATACGCAATTCTCACGCTGTTCTTTGCAACTAATGCTCTGCTCTAATTCACTCAAAACGTTCTGTACTCACTCTGTTAATCTTTTCAAAAATGGCCTCCCTTTTATATGTTTTCTTTGTTTTCTGGAGTAACTTATAAATTAAGGTGGGATTTAATTAGATTGGATTTTGCTAATTAAATTCCTTCGTTATCTGTTCAATTAGTTTGTTACAATTGATTGCATTTCAGACTAATGTCTATGATTAGAATATCAGTAGCAAAATTTAAAGATTTAACAATAAAATAATATTTTAGAATAAAGATACTTTCGTATGTACGTTTAATTTAAACTGCATATATTACAATACCTCCCCTTACTCCAGAAAACCCCATGATGCGACTCCTCGGTGCTTTATTTTTTCTTTTTCCAAACTGGAGAAAACTTTATTTTTACGATTAACCGATGTAACCTTGAAATTTGTGCAAATTCTTTTTCCTTGCTGCCCTGAGTGCTTTTTTCTCCTGCTTGGAGAGAGTCTGATTTTTTCCTTGTTCTACAGTTTTTGTATCTGGCAGCTCACTGGTTAAAGATTACCGCTCTTCTAAAAAATCTTCAGAAGTGTCTTCTTCCTTTTCACTTTCGGCCATTTTTTCTTGTGGTTCCATTTCATACAGCTGCCAACTCTCTACCTGTTCAGATAATTCTGACATTGTGAGTTTACTTTGCAATTTTTCACTAAGTTCTGAGTTTTGTTGTTCAAGTTCTATTACTCGTTGTCTAGAAGCCTTCAACCTTACTTGAAATTCTTCAAGTTCATCTGATTTCTGTTTTATGACCTGCTGACTTTGTGCCAGGGATGACTGCAGCTTTGTTTTTTCTGCGACCAACATATTTATCATCTGTATGTGAATCTGGAGTTGCTATTTCATAGAATCTTGCTCTTTACACTGCTTCTGTTCAGAGTCTTTCCAATCATCTTCAAATTGATTTTGTAATTTAATGATCTCTGTTTGTGTTTGTGAAATGGTCCTATCTCTTTCCCCCTTGGTAGATATATATATTTCATACTATACACTCTACCATTTGTGTCTGGACTATATTTCCTTTGTTGACCATCCCTTTCTGGTGATTGTCTGCATGCACATGCCAGGTGGCCCTTAGTTTGGAAATTGAAACACATTTCTTGTCTCCATTTGCAGTATTTAGCTATGTGGCCTATTTTCCCACAGCAGTAGCATTTAATTCCGTAATTTCTCTGGAGTTCCCATTGAAACAAACGTATTTCTGCTTTATCAGTTTTGAAAACTTGCTCGTAACTTTTCTCTTTTGATCTGAAGGCCTGTGCCTGTTCTAGAATTAGCTCAAACATTATTCCTTTCTTTATAGCGCTTTTGTAGGTTAGGTCTGCCTCTGTTAACAGCTGTTGTCTGAGCCCATCGTCAGACATTCCCCACAACAGTTGATCTAATAATATTTCTACGAAATCACCATACACACAATCTTTCGCTAGCTCCTTGAGAGCTAAATTATACTGTTTTATTGTTTCACTATTTAGTTGTTTTCTATTTCTTAATTGTAGGCATGCTATATGCCGGGATGGGCGAGGGCTAAAAAATTCGTTTAGCTGTTGGGATAATTCCTTGAATGGTACATTCTCATCTACGGGATTTTGGTATAATTTATTGGCAATTTCAATCATTTTTTCCCTGAGAAACATAAGAGGGTGGCTACTTTCCACTTGTTGTCTTCAATGCCATTTAATATGAAGAAATTTTCGATTTGTGACAGGTATAGTGGCCAATCGGCCGCGTTTTCCACGTCAAACTCTCCAATAGAGTTTTGTCCGAAAACTGACATTTTCTTATTAATAGCTGGTTATTCACTGTGGTTTTTAGGTTCGACTGTGCCAGATTGCAGTATATTGACTCTTCAATTACTGCACACAAAAGTTAATTTGCGAACTAGTTGGTTTAATTCTCAAAACAGATCGATACTAACTGATTTACAGTTTATACAAAGTTCTGATTCCTGCTGAGCTGTGTTAGAAAAATACACTATGAACACACAATAATGAATACTCACATGATAATTCTGAATGTATAGTTTCTATGTCTAACTTCTCTTCTTTCCCCACGAGGATAATACGCAATTCTCACGCTGTTCTTTGCAACTAATGCTCTGCTCTGCAACTAATGCTCTGATCTAATTCACTTAAAACGCTCTTTACTTACTCTGTTAATCTTTTCAAAAATGGCCTCCCTTTTATATGTTTTCTTTATTTTCTGGAGTAACTTATAAATTAAGGTGGGATTTAATTAGATTGGGTTTTGCTAATTAAATTCCTTAGTTATCTGTTTAATTAGTTTGTTACAATTGATTGCATTTCAAGCTAACGTCTATGATTAGAATATCAGTAGCAAAATTTAAAGATTTAACAATAAAATAATATTTTAGAATAAAGATACTTTCGTATGTACATTTAATTTAAACTGCATATATTACACCCTCATTACTGGTAAAATATAATAATAAAATAGGACTAGCTCAGATAAACGATTATGCTCTGCTAAAATACATATAATCAATAGCAAAGATATCCCATGATACTGTCTACTATTTGACTAGCTCTAATTAACTAAGAAATAATAAATGGTTCGGTTTTATAAAAATTAAAATAAATAAATATTAATAAATCATGAGACAATGAAGTGAAGTACAAGTAGTAAAGAATTACATTGAGCTAACATCCCACAGGATACAACCTCAATGGCATAAGAATACTACCCCTCCCCCCTATTATTTCAAATAATAATAAATTCATAGCATTCTTACGACTTTAAAATAATAATCAATTTAATATAATGCTAATAAATAAATCATAATCTCTTTATTTTAAAATAATAATCAATTTAATATAATGCTAATAAATAAATCATAATCTCTTTATTTAAAATAATATAACTATAATAATCTCAGGTTATTTAAACTAATTCTAATCAACTTATAATCTTCTGTAGTCAAGTATGATAAGGGATTTTGTATCACTCTCAACTACACCTAACTAATAATAATAACATAATAATAATCTTCAATGGATTCCAAAAGGCTTGTGCATAAAATTCCCATCTAATGCTTACTCATTCAATATCCCCAAACTAGTTTCTGGCTTGTGGCCTTTGTCAGTGAGGAACCTTGGATCTGAGAGCACTGCACCTAGATCTTAGGATCTGTTGCAACCGTCCAGCAGCAACCTTTTATTTCTACTTAACTACAAAATTATGATTCTTAAATTGACAAAACTATAATATTTTCAATCCAAGTTTATTAGCTTATATAGCCATATAGGTCTGAACTCAGTTCAGTACCTATACATTTTGTTGACTTTCATTTTTTAACAACCATAGACACCACTATCCTCTTAGGCAATATTGGTTTTAAGCCAATAAACATCACATGATTACCATTTCTTATGCTTGTTTATAACTTATTAAAACCGGCAAAACTCTCTATATGTATTGCCACTCAGTGCAAGTCAGAGCAATCAATGGATGCCAGAAGACTTGTACATAAAATCCCCATCTAGCGCCTACTCATTTAATGTCCCCAGACTAGTTTCTGGCTTGTGGCCTCCATTGCTTACTCTGGCTTGCACTGAATGGGAATACATATAGAGAGTTTTGCATGTTTTAATAACAGTTATAAGCAAGCATAAGAAATGGTGATCATGTGATGTTTATTGTCTTAAAACCAATCCTGTCTAATAGGATAGTGGTGACTATGGTTACTAAAGATCCCAAATCACCAAAAATATATAGGTACTAAACCGAGTTCAGACCTATATGACTATATAAGCTAATGAGCTTGGATTGGAAATATTATAATGTTTTTCAGTTTAAGACTCACAGTTTTGTAGCTAAGTATAGATAAAAGGTGGCTGCTGGAGGGTTGCATTAGATCCTAAAATCCAAGGCTCCACACTGACAAAGGCCACAAGCCAGAAACTAGTCTGGGGATATTGGATGAGTAAGCACTAGATGGGGATTTTATGTACAAGCCTTCTGAAATTCATTGATTACTCTGACTTGCATTGAATGGCAATACATATAGAGAGTTTTGCCTGTTTTAATAAAGTAAATTTTCTGAAAAATAGATGTGCTCATGCAATGATATTATAATGGCAATGAACACAATAAAAATCTATTTCATTATTAATAAAATATTTATTTACAACATATAATAATCCATATAATAAAATATTTATTTACAATAATTATTATTATTTTTTAAATTTACTATCTATAATTTACAAATGTTATTAATTAATACATGGGTGTACATTTCTTAAAACCATTTCTACAATTTTATCATATACGTGATATTTACTATCCAATGGTTCTCTTATTCACAAAATACAATTTTTATTTACAAACCCAGTACTCATAACATAAAACAATATAACTCTACATCTTCATCCAGGCTACTAGGAAATATTATATACTTGACTTAATCAAAATAGTATTAAAAATCAATGTGGAGATGCTTAATAAATATTAATACAATAGCAACCAATATTATGCAATATCAAAACACTTATAATGTGAACAATACCTATGTTTGGACAAGGAAATAATAATGCTCAACACTGCTCATATATTTGAAGTAAAAAAAAGTTATAGTAAAGCTAATAATAAAATGTAATGCAGAACATCCTCATGGGCATGCACCAAAATATATTCTAACATTAAAATTCTAGCCATAGTGGACAAGGGAAATGTAAATTAATAAAAATATAATTGAACACCCAGTATTGTGCAGTCAGTGTTGATGAATGAATGAGCTGCAATCTCTTTCATGGAATAGCTAAATACATGCAAAAGTAATATAACCTCCACTTAAAATTGCCTCAAAACACTATTAATAATAAAAGGCATGGAGCTAATAATAATAATAAACATATAAATAATTGTTCATCTCAGATGCATATACAAAAAGGCACATAATTCATTCACTCAGTTTAAAGTTATATATACACCAACAAACTCTTCTAAATACTCATTTGGAAAACTCTGAAATAATAAAATGAACATATAAAATAAAACTTTCTACTGTATATCTTACCAATTCCATCTCTGGAACACCAATCATACAAACGTATTTATAATATAATAATTAATAATATAATACTTATAAGCTAATGATTATTATAATTCTAAAATAAAAAAATATATACACGATAACTATAATTCTATTTAGAGATTAAATAGTTCATTTCCTTTGTAAAAGGAACACTATGTCTTTTTCAGTCCTTTTTCTCTTTTTGAAGTGATATATGAATACATACACAGTTCTTTACTAAATAGAAAAGACACACATTTATGTAGAAATATCTTGGAGAAAAATTCACAATAATTTTACAAATGACAAATAACAGGAGCTGATGGCAAATGTTTTTAATGGCAAAAAGTTTTTTTCCAAAACACATTTTTTAATGGCAATAAAAATCAGAGGAGCAATGAACAGAATAATAATTCTTTTTCTAAGATTGCTCTTTATAAAGTTTTATTATTAATACAAGTTGTCTGTGGTGTACCGTTTATTTATATATGGTACAAAGATATTGGCATTTAATATATTTAAAAGCTAAAAAAAAAAGTCTTTAAAAAAAAAAGACAGATTAAAATTTTTTTGGTTAGCGTAATTTTTTTTTTTTTAAAATGTACAATGAGAGTTGGTTTTTTTGTTTTGAATTTTTAATTTGATTTAAAAAAATAAAAGTTAAAATTGAAAAGAACAAAAGGAATTCCACACAAAGATTACGATCAAGAAAACATTAGGATATTAATTAAAGATGGCTGAAAAATTTGTTATAAAAAAAAAACTTTGTAACGGAAAAAGAAAATAAATGTATAAGATTATTAACTTATGCATCATGATAAGAATAACATGCACAGAAGTTTAAAAAACAGGCTCAAGGTATAAAAAGAAGAGGACAACTTCGATCTAGGTCTTTTCTTTACCTTCTGGTTACGTGTCTTAGAGTTGGGGGTTTCCACGAGCATAACCTGTGGCAGTAACATACTTCTGCACAGGTACACCACTTGCTGTACCAAGCTGTCATGCAAGCATGGAAATGGAGCCTTGTGAATACCACTTTTTGCAATGAAAGGATCACCACAACCTTGATTTTTTCTCTAGCTATAGAATGGACCAATAACTGAAGATGCCAGAAGGAGAGACCAATTGAAATTGCTATGAACTCAGGATCCCATAAATCTACACAAACTTACCAGTAAGCTTAGCTATTCATACCCCAATAGTAATTAAATTGAGTTTGCAAACAATTCTTAATATAAATGTGTGATGTAAACCGATAGAGACATTCCCGAATTAGGACATTTTAATCCATGAATTGTTTAAAGATTGAACTGAAAGATATGGACTGTATTAATTATATAAAATGATTGCCCTGAACTAACAAATATGGTCCTTTCTAAATATTGGTAACAATTTATTAAGTGTTTAATAACATAATAAGATATTTATCTTTAAGATCACTTTCATTTGTATGTTATTGATTTTAGTTATTTATTTTAGTCTATTAGAATTTGAAGGTATAACTTACCCTTTGCCAATATTTATTAATTATGCCCCAGGAATAATATCTAGAAAATAATCTTAGTTACGGTAAACTATGACCCAGTTTTTTTAAAAAATCATTTTCTTTTTTATTTACGATGTGCGATGCAATGGATTTCAGCAGATTCTTGTATGAATCCTGGTGGCCTTATTAAAATAAATAAAAAGCTGATTCCACCATTAGTGTAAATCAAAATAATTGGTAGGCCAGATTAATCAGGAAATATAGCTATGTTTTATAGAAATATGAACCATAGCTTGATTAACTTTCACTAAATTTATAGTGAGTAAAAGAAGGTCTACCAGATCTATCAAAATGTGGAAAACATTACAGTGGTAAACTTGAATTATATTTATTCCTTTTTAAATATAATAGCAATATACTTGAAGCAATCAGCAATTTAAAAACAATATTCAAATAAATAGAGGAATAAGTAAACTTAAGGTGAATAGCTATATTATTTGTTTTAATGCAAAACAAACTGGATATAGAGTTTTATTATGATAATTAAAAATTTAGTTTTTACACATTTATATTTTATGGTAACTTAATAAGATAATTTTAAATAATTGTCAATGCTTCTTTTTTATAGGTTTAATAAACTTATAGAAATTCATCATTTTATAACTGAGCTTGATATAAGTAGATTGATTATTTAATAGCAAATAATTCATATTTATAACTAATTAAGAGTTAGTTAAAATATTCCAGAGAGAGTCATAGCAAAGTTCAGAATAACAATAAAACAATATACTTTTCCTTACATGATTTTTCCTTTGGCTTCTTTGAGAAACTATTAAAATTTTCTTCAATATCTTTTAAAATTATTGTTTGATAAATCAGTTGAATCTATGCTTTTAGAAGGAACACTGTATTGATAACTTACTGGTTCATTTATTCTATTATGAAGATGATAAACAATAACATCACATGATCACTATCTCATACAAGCACAATAATTGTTATAAACAATTCAAAATACAGCAAAACTCTCCATATAGTAGTGCCATCTTGTGCTAACAAGAGCAATCAATGGATGCCAGAAGGCTTGTGCATTCTGGCATCCATTGATTGCTCTTGTTAGCACAAGATGGCACTACTATATGGAGAGTTTTGCTGTATTTTGAATTGTTTATAAACAATAACACTTTAAACATTAACATTGACTTAAAATAAATAGTTAAATAAAAAACAAGCAATTTACGTCAAAACTGAAATATAATTAAAATTTAAATGAAATGAAGTATGAAGAAATAGAAGTGTTCAAATTTTTTTATTGTGTCTATTTTTATACTAGTGTGTGACTTTTCCTTTCTCCATCCAAGCACCAAGATTATTACTGCATTGCCTCTTTATTAAATCAATGAGTTACAAGTCTACATTATATTTAAATTAATAGTTATTATTGACTTTTAATTGATATGACCTTGAACTCTGTGCTTTAAATTCAAACAATTTAGTCATGTGACATCTAGCTGATAAATGAACTTGTTAATTAACAATTTTTATTAACTATAAATAATTATCAAATCAATTATTTAATAAAATTATTAACTGATTTTTTAAATTAAACATTTTTTTTATTCCAATATTCTTTCTTTACACTTTCTCTTGCATTATTAAGAAGCTTATTTTTTTAAATATTTTTAAAACTGATTGGCTGCACCCGATTTTTAAAACATACTTATTACTTTTAATAGGTTTTTCTTTAACCTTCAATATTTCAAATGCATGCTCTAATACTCTGTGACACACATGTACATTAATCATAACAAAAATAAAATAGCTATTGACTGACATTTAAAATCAGCTAAAAATTAGAACTACTCTATGTCAGTTATATTTACTATTTTAAAATCCTACTTCTAAATATTTTCATATAAATTGGTATTTAATATATTATAACTTACTTTAACATCATTTATTTTAAAAATCAACAACTAAATATTCTAACAAAGTTAATTAATCATTTCAGACAACATAAAAATCTTTATCTGCTACATCTATTTAAAACATATTAAGTTCTAGATTAAGTCTTCTTTAGTTTAAATATGGACTTTATTCTTTCAAATAAATATTAAACAATCAAAGATAATCTTTTAAATAACTGCTAACTAATTTGGCTAACTGAATTATTTTAACTCATACTATTAAAACATATAATTTAACATTCTTATTATGATAACATAGGTAAAGAAATTTATTTATTATAATCTTACATAATTAATTTTTTTTTAATGTTTTAAGACATATATCTAACCCAAAGGGTTAAATTTATGGTTACAATATATATGGTCATTCTTTGTTTCATGTGTAATTTTATTATTGATTGAGATATAACAATTCTTCATTGAGATTTTAAATTTGGTAAGGATAAATGTTATTTCATTGAAACATTGGAAATTTAAAGAAAAAAAATTATACATGATGTAACCCAAATAAGACTTTGATTTTACACATACAATATATATATATATATGTTGATATGAAGAATTACACGGGTTGCATATATAAAAGACATATTTTGCGGGTTCATCTGTGTTAAAATATATTTTAAATACTGACGTTTCGACTTGGTAACACAAACCATCCACTGATTGATAAAAAGTAAAAAGACCGTTGTAGAGGCGCTACAATCACTGATTTGAAAAAATGTTAAAGTTCCACCAATAGCAAAAATGTTAAATTAAGAATGTTTTTTAAAAAAATCTTTCCAAATAGGAGGAAGTTTGCTTGTATCATCTCGCTTATTGATACAATCTGGCTTTTTAAGTATCTCAATGGCTTCTCTAATTTTGCACTGGTATAGATTATCACATCTGGATATTATCCTGGTACTAGAAAAAAATCAAAATAAAATAAAAGATCAGCAATATAATAACCAAGCCTAAAGATTCAATCCCTCTTGAATCTCATGGTGTTTATCAAATCTCATGTAAAAATTGTAAGGCTTCTTACATAGGTATGAGTAATCATTGCATCAGTGTTAGGAGAAATGAGCATGCTAATGCAGTTAAACAACATTCATCATCATCAGCACTCTCACTCCATACTATGGATTCAGGTCATAAAATTAATTTTTCTAGTACCAGGATCATATTCAGATGTGATAATCTATACCAGTGCAAAATTAGAGAAGCCATTGAGATACTTAAAAGGCCAGATTGTATCAATAAGCGAGATGATACAAGCAAACTTCCTCTTATTTGGAAAGATTTTTTTAAAAAAACATTCTTAATTTAACATTTTTGCTATTAGTGGAACTTTAACATTTTTTTTTAAATCAGTGATTGTAGCGCCTCTACAACCGTCTTTCTATTTTTTATCACTCAGTGGATGACTTGTGTTACCAAGTCGAAATGTCAGTATTTAAAATATTTTAACATGGATGAACCCCCGCAAAATGTCTTTTATATATATAGCAGAAATATACATTTTTTAACTAATATTCAATCAGCAATTAAGTAAATGAATCATCTAACATAAAAGAGCTCTTTTTAAAAATAAAAAACAAAGATTAAATATTAAATAATGGAATACTTAGAAATGAACAAATAATAATTAGAATTAAAATGTAAGAGCCTAAAATATAATCAACTTGATAAGCTTCTAATTTTTGCTAAATTTGTTAATTAACTTACATGCAAATTTAGTAAGTTTTTGAAAATTGAGTTATGATTTTTTTTTGAAAGAAAAAATAAAAATATAAAATTCTATCATAACTGTGATTTGAAAAAAATATCATGTTTGTAAATTAATTAAAGACAATAAACTTGTTTTGTAAAAGAAAAGGAAAAAGTAATGATTACTTTGTAATTAAAAAAAAACAACAATCAGATGCAGTAGCATATAAAAAACAAGAATTTGTTATTTTTTAAAAATTTGAGATTAAGTCATGAGTTGAGAAAGCGTTTGAGAATGAGTTTCAAAAAACAGAAAAATCAATTGCCTTAATAATTCCACAATAGGTTATTTTAATAGTTCAATTTATAGCAAATCAAGCTATTTTCTACAGTGGTATTGCTGAACAACTTGAAATGAAAAAAGTCTGTGCTAGTTTAAACAGAAAAAAAAAACTATTATAGTATTAGATGAAATACACAGGCTTATATATACCTGTGTCTATATATGTAATAGACAGGGTATGAGCACAGACTTTCACATGACCCACTATTCTCCACACCATCTCATAACACTGATACACCTGAACACACATATGTCGAAAAGATAAATAATCACCAATATACGTATTTCATGCTAAACCAGCAATCATCAGTTGGTCCAGATTACCATCTCTATACATATATGCTATACGTGCTCAGATATACATTAAGTTAGCAAATTCTCCTACTTTAATGGACAGGCTTCAATGTACTCCACACTCCAACTCTTCAACTTGACCTTTAGGTCAACATGGGTGTGACAACAATCTCAGCCTAAGGGTGGCCTTTGAGCATTCCATCATCAGATTTTCAATTGGATGGACAGTTGAAGAGTTGGAATGTGGAGTACATTGAAGCCTGTCCATTAAAGTAGGAGAATTTGCTATCTTAATATATATCTGAGCACTTGTAGCATATATGTGTAGAGATGGTAATCTGGACCAACTGATGATTGCTGGTTTAGCATGAAATACGTATATTGGTGATTATTTATCTTTTCGACGCTCTATCCGATCTCAGGTGTATCAGTGTTATGAGATGGTGTGGAGAATGGTGGGTCATGTGAAAGTCTGTGCTCATACCCTGTCTATTATTATAGTATTATAAAAAAAATCCTTTCTGTAGTATTAAAAATTTAAAAATAGACGACAAGATTTAAAACAGTGTACCAACAACATGAATCTGCTAGGATGTAAGCTTGTTATAAAATCTATCTAGATGGAAATCTTTTGGTTGTCTGCCTAATGAAAGTCTTATTCAGATAACCCTGCCTTAGCTTTGAATGTACTTTCTCACTTACAGGCTGCCTGATATATTTCAAATAATTACCCAAGCTGCAATTAGTTTTGCAGTTCAAAAGAAAACTACCCTAAAAAGAATCAAAGATATCTGTTAAAGGAAGAAGACAAGATAGATCAACCATGGGAAAATATACCTTAATTAATATAGAAATAATTTATTGAGTGTGCTCAGAAAAGGAAAGAAAAAATTCACTCAAACGTTCAAGGGGATGTGTTAAAACTGTAGTATGTCTTCTTTTTGGATTTAAAAGTTAAAAATCAAAGGTACTTAAGTGAAAATTTAAGTTTTCTAATTCTATTCAATAATCAATTTTTTTATATAAATATTAGATGTATAAAGCATTTTAAAATTATCATGACTATTATTTATTAATCTAGTTTTATGATAGAATAGATTTGTGCGTGCGTGTTAGTAACGTGTACATATTTATTTATTAGACATTTTACGTTGTTTTTAAATTTTATATTGGTAATGAGATATTGCGTAAACATCAAATCTGATTATTTCAATCAACTACAGACAAAGTAGTCAAGCGTTGTTAGCCGAGAGGTCATCGCAGCCGCCTTGCAAACAAGTAGTTGGTTTCAGACGATTGTGGGTTCGCGTACCGGCCGATGCCATGACATATGGAAAAAAAACTACAGAGAAAGTATTATATAAAGTTATTACTGTAATAATTGAATTCTTAAATGATATATTATATAGTAAATGTCCATTTATTTTAGACTCAACTCTTTTTAGTATTCGCTATTATTTCTGTTTTATTAAAATATTTTTTTGTTAATATTTAAACTCTTTAACGATCCTTTTTTTTTTTTTTTTTTTATGCGCTATTAATGATAGTATATCATAAAATTCATTATGTGGCATATGTAATAATTGGAAATCAGTTTATTATTTATATGTGCTATAGCTAATTACCATGTGAGAAACAGTTATGATTATGGAACGTCGTTATGGAAGTGTATTTATTATGTGATGATTGTGATGCTATACTTTTAAAATTATAGCTAGAATTTGTAATAAATTTAATCATCTTCATCACATTAAATTCAAATGACCTTCATCACATTATTCTCAAGTTGATTTGTAGAGGGATAGTATAAGTATCAGTAATTTTCATTAACAATGATATGTGATTGAGAAGTTGTTAAAGTCATTATTTAGATAGATGTTTTATGCATACATTGCTATCGATAAACTAGAGTTAATTTGTGCTATTTTGTGTGAGGCGTTATCCTAGTTAATCAATCCTTTTGTTTTAAAATCCAATCCATTTTTTTGTTGAAAATTTACGATATATTATTTTTCTTTAAATACCCCACATCACATAACAGTACTATATATATACAAATTCTAATTATTCTCAAGAATAAATGAATTCATTCTTATGATTTGAGAAAGAAAAAGCTCTGAGGAAAGTAAAAAAAAAAGTTAGCTATTTAACTATTATATTTTTACTATATAGAAATTCCCAAAAATAATACTATATATA
Source organism: Epiperipatus broadwayi (assembly GCA_028023455.1). Lineage (NCBI taxonomy): Eukaryota > Metazoa > Onychophora > Udeonychophora > Euonychophora > Peripatidae > Epiperipatus > Epiperipatus broadwayi. Next base: position 5,594,884 of record JAQFVV010006214.1, on the reverse strand, counting down.
TATTAAAGCAATTTTTAAAGTTTTGTAAGAATAGCTATGATTATGATGTACTTGGCATCAAAAATGTATTAAACTAAATAAAATTAGTAAAATTTCTTATTTTATACCTCTAAGATTTTTAACATCACATGATCACTATCTTATACTAACACATAATTGTTTTGCTTTGTCTCTAAGATTTTTACAATTATATTACTGGTTTTTATAATTATATATATATATGCAGTTGTTTGTTCACTATTGAATAGTTTAAATATACCTTTATCCATATGGAGGGATTCATTCCTATTTGTTTTAATAAATTGGAGATCAGACTCAAAATACCAGCTATCCCTTTAGAAGTCATAGTTTTATTAAATCAGGATTTGGATCTAAAAATGGCCATTCTTTATAGTTATTGTTGTAAGAAGATGTAGCAATTATGTTTATCCCACATTATGTATATGCATGTGTCTATACTAGTATATTTATGAGTCGAATAAATAGGCTTACCCCTATAAAAAGTTATATTTTTAGTTTATTAAAGTCTGCAGTTTGCTGTATAGTAATGTACTTGATTATATAGCTATATTAATATTATACTTTAATTGAAGATTAAATTTAGCAAAGAAATCTTGGATATTTTATAAATAATTATTGTTTTCATTCTAGAATAAAAAATAAAATAATGATATAAGAGAGATTGAAGAAAAGGTAAAGAAAAGTAAGTTATATGTCAACTGACAATTACATTTTGTAATTAAACAATTGTTGTTATGATGAATCAACATCTTTAAATGTAATATTATATGTTCTACATTCACTCATGAGGAGTAACTTATGTTCTTCATTTAGCCAGGTATTGCAAATAGGGGTTGTGTAATGTTTATTATTATCCTATTAAATAAAAGATTGTTAAAAAATAGGTAAAGGTTTACTTTAGCGACCAGAGCATATTCGCCATCTAGTTTTTAAAATTAGAACTAAAATATTCAAAATCTTACGTAGCTGCTCCTATATTACAATTACAGTAAATATTTATAATTAAAATGTAAAAGATAAAAATAATAAAAAAAAGCATTGACCTTTTTAAGCATAATTTTGCCCTATGCATACTAGGAAGTTGGAGAAAAAGGCAGCAGTGCTATATCTACTGCAGAAGGCAAATTCTTAGAGGTATGATGAAAATAAAGTACCAGATTGGAATTTCAGCTTACACTTCGCTCTCATCCACATATTCTCAATATTCTGGGTATGTATGTCTTGGTCTTCAGGATTCACGAAGTTGTCCTGGTGGACGACAACCGAATGCATATATACCCCATTGCTGAGTCTGCTGATATTATTGTACGCAGCCCAGCCATCTGAAATTATGAGAGTACCTGGCAAAATGTTCAGCTGGATTAGGGCCTCCAATGTGCCAGCCATTCTATCAGCAACTTCTGTTAAGAAGCACTTCCTTGACACTCTTTCAATACTGCCAAAGACCCAATGCCCCCTACGTATAGTCCCCCTGTGGTATTTTCTGTGGAAATAAGTTTCGTCAATTTCGATGACTAATGGCTCCCCATTGTCATCCATTCCGCCGAGAACCATCGGATTTGTGTCTAAATATTTGACACACTCTTCACGACAAAAATTAGCCCAGTCAATGACTATTTTCTTGCTTACATCGATGTTTTTTTTTTTTTATAATAAGTGTTATAAATCTAGATAGTTTAAATTGTTAAGTTATAAATGTAGATAGTTTAAATTCTTAAGTTTCAAATAATTTAAATTAATTATTTTAATTAATCTAGTGTAATTATTTCAATTTCTTTAAAATGGTAAATATTTTTTTTATTATCTTTTACATTTTAATAAATTTTAATGTAATTGTAATATAGTAGCATATACGTAAGATTTTCGTATAATAATTTACTTCTAATTTTGAAAACTAGAGGGCGAATACGATATTTATTTTGTGGTCCCTAAAGTAAACCTTTACCAAGGAATATGTGCTAATCTATTTCTTGATATTTAAAGTCAGGTGACACCCATATAAATTAAATACATTTAAAAAAAATGTAAATAAGTGAGACTTGCTTAGTTTGATCATTACAATATATATGTAAATTTATAAATAAATATTAGAAAATACAGTACTTAAAAGTTTATAAGCCAAGCAGCAAACGTTAAGATCACGGAATTATGGGAAAGTTGATATCATGGAATTATGGAAAAGCTGACATTTAAAAAGTATTAGTTGACAAAAACTACAAAGATAGTTGAAAGCGCTTCTAAGTGCCGGCTATAGATATATTTTTATAAACTTTTAAGTACTCTATTTTCTAATACAGTATTTATTTATAAATTTACGTATATTGTTTTGAAGAAATACAGACATCGATTTGTAATATATATAGGCACGTATTTGTGCCCATAGATCATTTTAATACACATATACTCATATACATATCAGTAAATATTAAAATGTATTGATGATATCTTATGTATAGATCTACTGTATAAATTAAAATGTGAACATTTCATGTGTCTCTAAATTATATATTAAAATAATTATTAATTAAATTTAACTATAGCTTTTTTTTTTTTTGTAGTTCTGAAATGCTGTAAAAATGTAAAATTAAATAAAATATTTCTCACCTGTCCTGTTCATGCTTACAAATAAGACAAATATCTTTCTATATATATATCTAATTACAATATATATAAAATGTTAAACTACACACAACAATTTAAATTGTTTATATAGATATTAAAGAGTATTAAAAAGTTTCAAAAATTAATTATCAAATTTAAGAAAATTATTTTTGTTATTATTTGAAAGTTTTTTTTTATAATGAAGTTAATATCATAATAGATTTCTGAAGTACAACTTTTTAATAATAGAAATTCATAAAACTAAATAAATGTACAATTATTTTATATCAGGAATAAAGACAATATTACCTGCGGTTATTATTTTACAGTTCTGCTAATATTATGACATTCTAACAATTGAAAACGACGTGTGAAGTAAAAATATCAAATATATAAATTTATTGTCATTATTTTAAAAATAACTATTGCAATAGAATGCCGTTTTCTAATATTGATAATATGGTGATTTTTACACATATGAAATATTATGGAAGGAAACTATAATTCATACATACACTATAAAAAACACATTCTTTCATCGTTAAATGTTTTAGAATCATAGATAGTCTACCTATGTTAAAAGCTTGTTCTTTAAGTAAATCAACATTTATTGACCATGCTTGAATTCAGAATTTGATTTTACTGTAAGATTGATTTTTAAATCACCATATTACTTGCACAAGTTCAGATTATATACCACAAGAAAAAGAGAGTTTCTCATTTTTTTAAAATATCTGTAATACTGAGCCTTATTAATTGGTATATATATATATATATAATAAATGACATCACTATTTATACACATATAAAATATGCAATATGCAAGGAAACTACTCTTCACCCATGCTCTAAAATAGACATACCCTTTTCCCTACGATATATAATCTGAACTTATACGAGTAATGTGCTGATTTAAAAATCAGGGCACAATAAGGTCAAGCACTAAATTCAAGCATGGACAATAAGTGATGGTTTATTTAGAGAATAAGCTCTAAATATAGGCGGACCACTTATGCTTTTAAAACATTTTCTGACAGAACAGGACATGTCTCTTTTATAGTGCATATATGAAGAGTAGTTTTTCCCATAATATTCCCCCCTTCATATATATATATATATGAATATACATATAGGATATATATATATATATATGAATACACATATAGGATATAATTAAACTACTAAGACCCCACACAATTACCATTTTCTATGCTGTACAAGCTGTTAAAATAATAGACAACTCTCTATACAATAGTGCAAGCCATAGTAATAATAGTTGCTAGAAGATTTGTGCATAAAATCCCTGTCTATTTTACCCATCCAATATCCCACACTAGTTTCTAGCTTTTGGTTTTATCAGTAAGAAGTCTTAATCTGAGAGCACTGCATTTAGACTTTTGTATCTAACACAACTTTTCAGAAGCCACTTTTTACCTATTTAATTAACTACAAAGCTATAAACCTAAAATAAAAACACCATATGTTTTCAATTCAAACTATGGTTATTACAAAAAGCCCAAAACCCTGAAATATATAGATATTAAACTGGGTTTAAATCTGTATGACTATACAAGCAAGTTAATTTGTATTGAAAACATTACTTCATTTGGGCTTATAGTATAAAAATGATTGCTGAAGGGTTGCATTGATCTAGAAGCAGTGTTCTCAGATCCAAGGCTCTTCACTGTTGAAAACCACAAGCTAGAAACTGGTCTGGTAATACTGTATGAGTAGGCACTAGACATAAATTTTTTTCATATACCTTCTAGCATCCATTGATTATTATGGCTTGCATCAGGTTGCACCACTATATGGAGAGTTTGTTACTATTGAATATTATTGAGAATCCTACATTGCTAATCTTTTCCAGATTAGCAACTTTTCCAGATTTAGAAAACATTTCATAATAAATCAAAAAAGAAAGAAGATTACAAAGTATTAATTAAACAAAAAATTAAATAATAATTAATAAACGAATATTACTTAAAAAGTCTGTTTTTCCAATCCCTTGACTAAATCACCCAATAATTAACTTATCAATAAAAAATTTTTTTTTAAAAAAAAGTTATTTTTAATTTTTACAGCATATAAATAAAAATGTTTTATTTTTAATAATTCAGTTTTTGTATTGAGCTGAAATTTAATTTCTGTATATGTGTTGAACTATAGCAAATTATAGTTTTAGTTTTTGCTAGTCTTGAATTAATGGTATTCTATCTGTCATTGTAATCATAATGGAAATTTTTATATATTTTATTCTTTTATTAATATAAACTCATTATAATAGAGTATTAAGAAAAGGTAATAGATAATATTCAAAGGTTTTATATTGCACTAAGCATTCTGGCAGTAGTCTGCCAGAATCATAGTACTGCATTGTTTAATAGTCAGTGATCTGTCAAGAAAGTATGCTTAGTGCAATATAAAACTTTCGAATTTATTACCTTTCTTAATACTTGATTATAACAGTTTATAATAATTACAATAAATAAAAAAAAAAGGATTAAATATCGTTTAGAATTACCTAATCTAAATAATTATAATAAGAAAATTTTTTTTAAATAAAAAGCTCTTTTTGAACTTTAAATTCATATATTTTTATTTATAGTCATATACATCGTTTTATAATAATGAAAGTCTTTAGACTTTTCAAATCTATCTTACATCCTAGATACCAATAATATCTATATCTTGATAATTATATTTTATATTTGCATAGTGTTGACAAACAATGCTTCAAACTGAGAAAGAATATTACAACAAATGTTATTCAATGTCGCTACAACTTCATGTTTTCTGAATGGAAATTGGTTAGTAAGATTCAGTGAAATATAATGAGCAAATATATATTCTGATGAATCTAAAATACAAGTTCACATCTTTTACCCTTTAAAATTATTATACATTATTGCACAAAAATAAATATAAAATAAATGAAAACAGATTATTTTATATGACTATATTAATATAAATGTAATTTCTTTTTCTCTTGGTCGGAAAAGTGTAAGAATAGAGATCAATACAATCATTGTTTTATGGCCTCAGGTATTATAAGATACGACTTATTGACTTATTGTGAAATTCAGAAATGAAATTCAAAATGATGTAAACATAGCGTAAATCACAGGTAAGGGTCATTGTACTTCTTTATTATTGTATACTTTCTGACGAAAAATTGGGTGTTACATGTAACACATGAAAAAGTTTGTCTTACACGCACACAAACATAAGAAGATTTATACAATGTTTTTTTTTTCATGCGTCGTAACATCGGTCGGGAAGTGAACCCACAAACCCGGGACAACTGCTTGTAATTCAGCTGTGCTGACCACTTGACCACCAACGCTTGACAACAATATTCCAGGATTTTATTGATATAAAAATTCTATCTCTCTTTACTAATATTCTTATTTATATAAACTTTATACCTTATTATAAAAAAATTATAAAAAAAACAATCAATTAATTAATTGTTCAGGCGATCATATGAAGTTTGAAATATCAGGTTGAGTTTAAACATCTTTACTTAATTGACGAAAGTGACTTTTTAAATTTTATTTAGTTGAGAATTAACTCAATTAGTATGCTAATCTATAGAGAATATAAAATATTTATTTTAATCACTCTCACAAATTTTGATTTCTCTTTCTCCTATTCCAATTTGCTCAGATATGTTTATCTGTTTATTTACATATATAGATTTTGTTTTTTCATTTAGAGTTATTATAATTTGAATAACCACGTTTTTATTAACAATTTTACAGAATAGGCTGAAAAGTTATAGGTTGAAAATATTTAACTTTTCTAAATGTAATCCTTATATTTTCTAGATGTATTATTTTTGGAGCGACTAATGCCTTTTCTTTCTTTTTTTTTTTTTTATCGTTCCTCAATAAAAATCCCATTAATTTGCAAGTATGCTTTTATTTTCAAACATTGCTTAAGAAAAAAAAAATAGGCATTATAATTAAAGCAATTACTTAAACTTTTGTGTTGTTAACTAACAATATTAGTTTAATAACACCCCATAATATCAATGGTTTTGGATAACATATATATACTTTCTAAGAGTGATTTTTATAGAACTTTCAACACATTATCATTCAAAGTATTTTCGTGTAGAAATTTGGGATGAAATGTTTTGAATATTTTTAAACAAATAGCATATAAAATATTATAAAACTTTAAATGTAGTTATTAATATCATGAATATATTAAACAGCATGAGTGCTATTGTTACACCTTGAAAAGCGTTACAAATAATATTTATTTGTTCTGATATTTTATTTATATCATATACAAAAAATAATGATCATACATTTTGTGGTTATGATAGATACATTATAAATGTTAAATAATACTCAAGTTTATCAATCTATATGAATTTTATTTATAGTTTGGAGTAAAATTGTTATAAAAATTATAGCTGACTAATTTGACCAAAATACAGTTATGATTGCCAAATAGTTTTTCAGATTATATGAAGGACAATATTTGAAAATTGTTTTTTTGTTATATGCCTTGATTTATATGATCCTGGTTATGCTACACAAGCTGTTAGAACATTGATGAACTATCCATAAAATAGTGCCTTCCTGTGCAAGTCTTAGTAATCAATGAATGCAAGGTTTTTACATAAAATCCCTATGGAATGTCTACTTGTCCAATATTTCCAGACTGGATTCTAGCCTGGAGCTTTCATCACTGAAAAGCCTTGGATCAAAGAAGATTGCATTAGATCCAAGGCTTCTCACTATTGAAAGCTACAAACTAGAAACAAATGTGAAGATATTGAATGAGTAGGCCCTAAATAAAGATTTTATGCAAAATCATTCTTGAATTCATTGATTACTATGGCTTGCACTATGTAGCATGGAGAGTTTGACACTGTTTTAAATTAGATGTTATTTATCTTTTAGACTTAAAATCAATATTGTTAGTTATCTAATTATTATTAAAGGTGGTAATATACATCACATTATTCTAATCTTAGAACCATATTTAAGTTTGAGTAAAAACTCACCTAACATCTTATAACATTAACCATAATATTTTTCAATGAGGTTATTCATGTTATACAATAGCTTCATCACTTTATTTATTATTCCTTCTGCTGAATGATTTTATAATTTATTAATACAATTCACGAAAATCTCAAAAAATTTTAATGCTTGTTCATTGTCATTTTTCAATCCTACCTATACATATGTGCTGTATAATGGTGCTTAGTTAATCTTTTTTATTAAGACTGTATGTTGTAACCTATATTAAAGCATAAATTGGAGATGAATTTATCTTCTTGATCAAATCTTATCACAGGTTTCTTCATAGATATTTTATTAGTTTGTCCTATATTATTAAAAATATTGAGTCAAAATATTATCATAGTAATAAGCAATTGTACTAGCAATAAAAAGTTTCTAATACAATCATTTGAAAAACATGTTACATGACCCAGAATACCAAATATTTTAAGCCAACATTAGATCAGATAAAATAAATGTAACAAAATTATTTTCCAAAAATTATAGTTTTCTTCTTATTTCATACACAGTATAAGCTTCACTATCTTTTTAATATTCACATATAATTTTTTCCATTTTCTGCATTAATTTATTGGCTACTACTGTTTTTGAAAAGCTTTTATGGTTCACAAAATGCAAATTTTAAAATTTTTAAATATTATAGCCAAAATCATAGAAATGGATTATATTTAAAGTAGAATAGTACTAAGTTTTAATAAAACGTTTCTATTGTGACAGTTAGGATTTTGGGGAAATGGTTTTTTGGATCTATTGTGGCTGAAGATTTATTAATAAATATTTATGCTTATCAGATATATATATATATATTAATATATTTTTCTAAATATTTAGTATAATATTTTTGGAATGAGTTTTTTCTTGCATGTTTTCAATTCTTGTTATGATTGTATTTATGATCTTCTTGAAAACATTTTTAATGTATGTTTCTTTTAAAATTCCACTCTATCTATTCTATTGGTTTTTTTTTAAATGTCAAAGCATTAACCGAAAGCGAACCCGGGCTAGCTGCTTGGAAGGCAGCTACGCTAACCACTAGGCCACCAACGCTTGACATCTATACTACTGTTGATTTCAAATTTTAAATAGTTTCAAGATTTTTTTGAGCCATTTTATTTTGACTTACTTTGATTGTTATAATAACATGATCAAATTTTATAATTTTTTATGTTTTTTTTTTTAATTTTAGTTTTTGAATTAATTATATTAATATTTTTTAATTCTCCATTTTACTTTCCCATAATAGTTTTATTCTGATTAATATATCATTGATACTATTTATTTAAATTTTTAGTTTAGATTTTACCATATGTAAATAAAAAAAATTCTATTTTTTTTTTAATTTAATAATATAGTAAATAAAACAAAAAAAATATATATAAAAATGTAAAAAGAGTAGTAAAATAAAATAAAAAATAAAATAAGACAAGAATAGGAACTACATGTGATCAAATCAAAATCCAACCGATGCGATTAAATGCATATTGAAATATACATATCAATATAATTGTTTGCCTAACTTGCTCCCATTTTATAAATACCATTCATAATAAACTATTGATATTGTTGTAATGATTACTTTTAATAAGGATTAGTGCTACTTTACAAGTTCTAGGCAATATTATCGAACTCTGGAATTCTATATAGAAGTAAATGATAAGAAATTTTGAAATCGGGTATTAAAATATTGAAAAATAAAACATCTACTCTTAATATAAACACTATGCAAATTTCTTCTAATAACAATGTGAAAAAATTCGTTTATTTTAATTATAATTATGATTTTAACATAATTAGAATTTAAAAATATATTACTTATGGCATATAAAAATAATGATAAACAATTTTCCTTGAATAAATCTTTGAGAGTGATATTTATCAGTTGATTTCATGCTTCTATATCAACAAGTAATTGTAGCATGCCTGTGAACATCAATCTTTGAAAAAAAAAAACATCTTCCATCAAATAGTACTGAAAGAATCAGTTTGGAAAGTTGATGAAGGATAATTATCTAATGATACTGCTTTGTTTATTGAGACTTTATAATTCCTATAAATTATTACTTCTCAATGGGCACTGGTTATAGAAATTAGTGGATGATTGTTTTGATGATTTCCTCTGCCTAAAAATCTGTTCAGTGTAATTTGAAACATAAGTGGGAAGAACCTGCACTGTTATATTTCTTACTTTATTATTTATAAATGAAATAGTTATTCTAAAGTTTTCTGAGCTGTTAACTTGATGTATTTCATTCACCACTTTTCATAATTGAGGGAATCAGTCACAGACCATTAAGATGCCATATTCCTTGATGAAAACAACAAGTAGAAGAAGAAAGTTTTTTTTTTGTAATCTTAACTAAAATTTTATCAAGGCTGTACAAGTTCAATCCAGCTCTGATTTCTAGTCTCTCTTCTCCAATCATCCCCACACACTTCCTTATTTCATTCATCCATTTCACATGTGGTTTCTTCCTAAGTTTTTTACAATCTCTTGGAATTCATTTTAAGATTTCAACTGTAACATCTACTATCATCTCTTCTAGCAATATGTCCAGTCCAACTTCACTTCAGTCTCTTAATTCTTTCAATTCTCTTACTTATGTATTTCATTTTTGATCTCTTCTTGTTATTCCTAGCATGCATTTTCAATATTTCCTTCAGCTATCTGAAGTCTCTATATTGCTCTTCTGATAAGTGACCAAATCTTAAATCCATAAGTAAGAATTGGTAAAACACATTTATTAAAAACTTCCTTTTCAAACAGGTAGGAATATTTCCTTTTAATATTAAGTTATTTCTTCCAAAAGCATTCCAAACAAGTTTAATTTTATGATTAATTTCATACATTATGTTTACATCTGTACTAATAATCTGACCAATATATTTGTTGTTAATTTCGTCTAACTCATCATTATCAATTTTTATTGGATAATTATAGCTATGACTACCAATTACTTGAAAGCATGCTCAGCACCTTTAACATTTTTATTTTAAAGTATTAAACAATCTTTTCTTAGTATATATTTTGAGAAAATCCATTGAACATTACTTCAGTATTTTTAATATTTACCTTTAGTCCTACTTTCTTATTTTTATTTAATAACTCTTGCAACATTTCCTGGAGCACTGAAGCATTATTGGCAAACAACAACTACATCATATGCAAAATCTACATGATTTAAATAATCTCCATTTACATTTATTCCTTTAGCTTTTATTTTAATCCACAAAATATTTCTTGTAGCACTGCTACAAATTTTTTTGGATATATGGAGTTAAACTTGTTGTACATCCTTCTCAATGTTAATCTTTCTAGTATTATTATGTGATCTAATTTTGTTGTTGGATTTTTATAAATAATCTTTAGAATATAACAATATTCTTGGTCTATACTTTGATGATCCAACATTTTAATCACTCAAGAAATGCATATAGAATCAAATGTCTTTTCATAATTTACAAATCCAAAGCATAATGGCAACTCATATTCATTGATTTTTTCTATAACTTCTCTCAATATTTGGATATGATCTACTGTACTTTTTCTTTTGGTTGGTTGAAATCCAAAATGGTTGAAATCCAAAATTCATTGTAGATGAGTTATAATTATCTTGGGTAAAATTTTTGTATAAAACTGATAAAAGACTGATAGTTCTGTAATTTCTAATATCTTCTTCATCACCTTTTTTAAATATTAATATTAATACTGCATTCTTTCAATCATCTGATACAACTTTCTTTTTAGATTTTGGTATATAACTTTGCCATTTTTTTCTATTTCTTCATCTATTTCTTTTAAAATATCAATTATAATTCCATCATTATCTGGAATCTTTCTCTTTTTCATAAATTTAATTGTATGTCTCATTTCTTCATCTAAAATTCTGGACAATTCAGAAGATATAATAGTAATAGGAAGTACCTTTCCTTGTTCTTTATTACTATATAATTCTTGATAGAATTCTTCTACACAATTCTTGATGTCATCTCTTTTTTAGTAATAGTTCAATCTTTTTTTTTTAATGCAGAAATAGAACTCTTCTATACATTTTTTGATGTCATTTCTCTTTTTAGTAATAGTTCCATCTTTTTATCTTATTGCAGCAATAAGTTTCCTACCAATACCAAGATATTGTTTTATATTCTTGAGACTTTTATTCTCTTCTATAGCTTTCATTGCAAATTCACAATTATTCTTGAGACTTTTATTCTCTTCTATATCTTTTCTTGCAAATTCACAATTACACTTTCTTATATTATTATCAACAGATGTTTTGGACAAAATATTTTCTATGGCATATATATAATATTTTAAATGCTCCATAGCTATATTTTTTCAGCCATACTCCCTCTTTCAAAAAAGAAAAGCTTGAATTTTCAAAGGAAGTGTGAAATTAAGTAAGCAAAACTCTTACATTGCAAATAAACAAACATGTTTAATTTTAAATAAACATAGAAGGACTATATAATAATCATTTTGTTCCTCAAATACTAATATAATAAGTAAAAACAATGCTTAATGTTAGCTGAACTCTCTATAAAATATTTTAAATGCCTTATAGCTATATTCTTTCAGCCTCACTCTTTTTATTTATTTATTTATTTATTTAAAGGAAAAATGTGACTGAGAGAATATAAAGCTATGGGCATTTAAAATATTTTATATAGATTTCAGCTAGCGTTATGCATTGTTTCTAGTTGTATATATTTATGTACAACATGAAATAATTTTTATACAGCCTAAAATAGAAGTTCTAAAGTTTATTTCATTATTAACAAATTTTTTTTTTAATTAAAACCTTAAAATGTTAATGACAAATTTAATAAAATCACACTTACTTCAGCATGTTTAGCATTAAACGTGCACATACATTTATAAAATATAATTTATATAAATTATCTTTAAGATTATAATCGATTAGTTTAAATTTCTCTAATTTATGTGAAGAACAAACTACAATTTATATATTAGTGTAAAAAAAAAGCTTTAATCAACAAATACAATTTTAATTTATATTAGTAACAAAACACATTTTATAATGCCATAGACATTTTTTCTGCATTTAATATTAGTAATTTATTTTTCATATATACATACAAATGAACAGAATATTTAAATGCATTTTACAGGGATTCTTGAAAAGTAAGATATTAGTTAATGATATTGTTCTATTAGCATATTGAAACCGCTTGGTGGCGTTAATCCCATTCAAATTCATATAAATATGCCAGTTTAGTGGGCCACAGACAAGCCAAATAGCCACAACTTTTTTTTATGTTGTAACTAAAGGCTTGCTTTGTCTTGTGCAATACTATCTTTTAGCAATATTAACACTATATATTTTATTTTTCAAGGAGTTGCTCAGCAAAATCCATTTTAATTTTCCGATATATAAAAATAATGATAATTTCATATTTGCAAATGAATATTTTGTGACAGAAATAAAAAAACTGAACCAATCATATGTAATGCCTGTTTTAAGAAGTTAATGTTTTGAAAACATACTGCAACTTACTTATATCTATGCTATCGATTTTTGTTATTCATTTGAAAACTGGAATTCGAATCTTTATGCTAAAAATTAGTTTACGAAACACACACAGATATAGTCTCAAGCCTACACTTGTTGGTACCATAGTGATTATTGACATTTTTGCATATGGCCTACATATTTTGACATAAAAATATTTTTAACAACAGTTTATTTTTGAAAAATAATCTTTAAATAATAACATTAACGAACATTTTATTAATGTTTTTTCAAAAGATGTTTTTGTAAAGTAATTCTGAAAAAGATTAATTTTAAGAGATATGTTTTTTGAGAAATTAATTTATTATGGTGGTAATATTCTACAGAATAAAATAGAATGTGTAAACATTAAAAATAAGAAGATTTTATTATGAATGACTCAGTGATCAAAAGGCTGAGAATATGATATTTAGAATATGAAGAAAAATACGTCTTATGGACCTGCCAGATACTGTTAAGATATTATTAAAAATGTAATATTTGTGTTAAAAAGATGAATTACATTTAGTAGAGAAAGAACAAAATATTAAGAGAATTAATTTCCAATAAATTTTATTATGCATAAATTAAAAAAAAAACATGAATATCTATAGACAAGATGGAATGTTGAAGGTAGAAATAAAAATAAAGGATATTATTTGGGAGAAAAAATAATAGAAAAGAAAATATAAAGAAAAACAATGTTTGGATAATGTAGGACTGGGAAAGAACTTTTTTTTTTTACAGTAAGGCCTGGAAATAGTTATGCAAGACAATAAAAATATAAACAAGCTTAAGGAGAAAATAAGAAATAGTTCATGCAAGAAAAAAAGCTGAAAGCTATAGTAAAGATATATTTGAGAAATGAAGTATGATGATAAAAAGAAGAGACTAAAAATATATGGCCAGATTAAAATTGGATAAGTGTGTATGCGTGCCATATTATATTTAACTACTTGAAATGAAGATGCTATAATTAAAGTAAAATTAAATGTAGATAATAACTTTACATACATATGCTAGTATGCTTTGTTAAGGGTACTGTTCTTCCTTCATCCCCTTCCTGTTTAGCTTGAGCATAATAATCATAATTCAGTACTGAAAGTGTACTAAACCAAATAGACAACTGATGAAGAAAAAATAATATACTTTACTAGGCATAGTAACATATATATACAAAGTTATTACAAATAAACAATGAAGTGAAAATAAAATTATGTATAAAATGTAAATAATATGAATAGTCATATTCATAAAATTAATGAAACAAGATAAAAATTGAGTGTTAATGAAAAATAAATATAAAAAAAGAATGATAATTGGAAATATGAATAAAATATAAAATCTTATAGAAGAGTCAGAATTTAAAGTAAATATTGATTATGTATTGATGGCAGAAAAGAAATTGCTATTAACTATAAAGAAACCCTTTGATTTTTCTTTGATGCCTTAAAAGAATCAAGCAAGGAAAATTCCATATGTCCTTATCATTATTGTATTATTCATATACAAACATGATTGGACTGCTTATGGTATGTGTCAGCCAGCTTGATGAGATTATTAACTTTTTATTTCTGAATTTAAAATCAAGAAACACCATGGACTTTCTTTTTAGTTTCATGATAGCTCATAACTGAAATATCAGTTGAGTTGTTCTTGAAGGCAGAATGAATGTGAATGAACTTTTCTAAATAAATATTTCCAATCATGATAGGCAAGATTAATTTATAGCTCTTATTCCCAGAAGACTGGAAGTCACTAGTTAAGACAGCATATGGTAGCAGACAATAGAAAGTGCTAAGAATCACCTGATTATGAAACTAAGATGAAATTTAATGATCTTTTTATTTAAATACTCACAACTCCAGATCACTTTCAAGTGAATAAAGATTGCATGAATTGAAAAAATAACTGTCTAATATTAAGTTGGGCTGTGTTGAATTGCATGAAATGGGAGAAGACCCCTTTGATGTTTAATGGGACATTATTAGATTTTTGTAAAGTTAGAAGAAAAGATTAAGAGATAACTGATTTAAAAAGTGGACATTTATTTCACTACAAAGGCACAAATACTGGAAGCACAAGTTGAATGGTATTTATTATAAATAAAAACTGGAAAATCAACTTTATGTAAATTGACCATATATCAGTTAAAGTACTACCAAGATTAACAATTCAGAATAATGGAAGATAGCAAATGCAAACAAGTTCTCATTGCAGGAAAATAATAGATGATTTTTATATAAATGTACAAAATTCATTAAATCAAAGCAATTAATTGTAAAATTGTTCTGGTAGACTTTAATGTTAGAATTAGTAAGTGATTGAAGGATGAAAATGATATGAATAAATTTGGTTATGGTGACAGAAATGAGTGAGGACACAGATTTCTAAAATTTACAGAAAAAGGAAAAATGTATATTATACATCCATTCTTTGAGAATAATACTAAATGAAAATGGATATGAAGGCATTCAGATAACATTACAGAATAATTAAACTATATTTTGACTATTAGAAAATAGTGATGTTCTTAATAATTCAACACAGAAAGTAATAGGCGATTTATAAGTTGTTTGATGCAAAACTAGAAAAAATAAACTATTAAGAAAGTCATTATTAAGAGTTGATTTTCCTAATATTCAGATGCACTCCAATAACTTTAAACTAGAACTTGAAAATAATTTAAAAATATTACTAGAATTTAAAGATACTGCAGACTTAATTGAAATCGATAAAAAGATAGTTGATACTCTATAAAGAATGGCAAGAAAGATAGTTTGTACAAAGAAGAAGCAATTTATTAGCAAATTTTCTACTGAAAGAAGATAATGTATCAAAGAAATAAAAAAAAAAAAAACTTTTGTAAAATAATTCAAAAAATAATTTAAAATGATATAAGAAAATATAATTATGAATTAATAAGGACAAATTATAGAAAAGAATAAAAGTCTCAAAAGTGTAAAATGACAACTTAGTATTGGTAGGAAATTTATTTATGCAATAAGAAGAAAAAATGGAATTATTACTTAAAAAATATACTATGACATGTGTGAAAGAGTTCCATAAAGTTTTATATTATAATAAAGAACAAAAAAAAAAACAAAAAAAAAAACAACAAAGTATTTCCTACATCCTAAAATTGCAACATTTTTTGAATTTCCAAGTAATTTAAATTAAGAATGAGATGCAATTAAATTTATATAGAAGAAAAAAGCTCAGGGTAATGATAAGATTATTATTGATATTTTAAAAGAAACAGATGAAGAAATCAAAGAATTATTGGCAAAGCTTCATACCAATGTTGAAATGATAAAGATGTTCCACTTAACAAAACAAATACATTGATAATATAGTTAAAGAAGGTATTAAAAAATACAGATCTATCAGTGATCCATTTATTCTATACAAAATCTTTAATAAGGTAATTCAACTCATACAGTGGTCCCACAAACTATGCTACATTTAATTACACAACTTTTTACACCATTCAAAGAGAAGTGTAAACAAACAAACAAAAATATAAGTAAATAAAAAACCCATTAAAATTGGAACATTTTCCTATACACTAGTAGCCATTTTCCCCATCTCATTATGTATATTAATAAAGTCTCTTAGGTTGTGTTCATAGCACATACATTTTATCTTTTTTATTATCAAATTTGATATGCAATATTTTGTGTAATAAAATATTTTCTGAGCATAATGTAAAAGTATTACAAAATGTTAGAATATACTAAAAATATTAATAATGACTTAATTTGTTGCCAAGAAGATCACTATTATGTTTCTATAAGAGAAAAAAGTCATTGGAAAAAACAAATATCATTCAGATTATATTTAATACTATATAATACTCAATTATCCAATCACTTTACTACTTTTACAATGCTTTATTTTCCACCCTTTTTCTATTGCCCCAGCAATCTTCTTCAGAATGTTATATCTCCTAATCTCAACTTTTACAATCAAATTTTAAAATTTGAAAAGTATAAAGTTTTTAAAATTTGTTTCTAAAAGTTGAGTTTAAGAGATACAACATTCTGAAGAAGATGGCTGGGGCAATCAAAACTGTAAACTGTAAAAAAAGGGTGGAAAATAAAGTACTGTAAAAGTAATAAAGTGATTGGACAATTGAGTATTATATGACATATATTTAGCAATGCAATAAGAAAGAGTAATTATTATACTTCTTGGAGAAGATATATTTAATACTGACAAAAGTCAGACATTTCATTAGTTTAAAAATAAAAATATGGTAATTTTTAAATTTTTTTATTGTTTCAGTGAAGGCACGAGTCAACACATCCTTAGAAACATATAAGTAAATGTGTCTCCTCAATTTATTTTTAATAACTGCATTATTGATATTTTAAAATTTGTTTATATTATAATTTTAATTTATATATGCATAATATGCATATTGTGTTATATATATATATATATATATATATATGTGTGTGTGTGTGTGTGTGTGTGTGTGCGTTTGGTGAAAAGTCTTGCACCCTTGCAGTTCAATAAACAATAAATATTATATTCTAATCAATGTTTATCAATATAATAGGAATTATGCCATGCTATATACTCCTGTATATGAGAGGGGCTTGGAATAAAATATAAATTGCAGCTCAACTATATAACAAACTTTGGATTTTAATCAACCAAAAGAACAAGCTTGATTTAAAATTGATTTTAGAACAATAGATTATAACTTGAGAAAAATTATATAGAGTACTAGTGAATATACGTTAGTCCATCAAATTTAGACATGGAATATTGTCAGATTCTGAAAAATATTTATCAAAATGCAACAGCAAAAATTAGATTACATAATGATACTAGGAAGAGCAGTAACAATGAGAAGGATGTATAATAGGATAACTCCATACAGCCAAAACTTCTGATAGCAGTTTTACAAGAAATATTTTGTGAATTTAAAGGGAAGTCTAATGAGAACAAGTAAATGGAGATTATTTGAGTCATCTAGATTTTGCAGATGATGTAGTTGTTTTGAAAGTAATACTTTAGAGCATCAGAAAATATTGTAAGAGTTATCAAATGAAACAAAAAAGTAGAATTAAAGATAAATATTAAAAAGACTAAAGTAATGTTTTCTCAGAAGAAAATAAAGATTGATAATCAAAGATTAGAAATGAATTACTACAAGTATTTTGATCAGATTATTAATATAGATGAAAATATAGTTAAAGAAAATAATTATAGTATTAAGTTAGGATAGAGTGTTGTTGATGGAAACAAACATAAAAAAAGGAAATATTTCTATGTGATTAAAAAGAAAGGTTATTAATAATTGCATTTTATTAGTTCTTACTTATGGATCTGATACTTGAACAGTTATCAGAAAAGCAATACAGAGATTTCAGAGCAATAATAATTGGTGAGATATATGTTAGAAAGATAGTTAAAATGAAATACATGGATGAAAGAATAACAGATATCTCTGATATCATTAAAACATTAAGAGATCATAATGGAACTAGTATGGACAAATTTCTAAAACAAATAATAATAGACGGACAGTTGAAATCTTAAATTGGATCAAACGAGTTTGTAATAGAATTAGGAAAAGAACATATGTGAGATGGATGGATGAAATAAAGTTTGATGAAGAGGGTAGATATTGAAGAAACTGGATTAAAATTGGATATACTTTTATCCAGAAATGGATCGATAATGCTTGAAAATAATACTACAAGTGATTGGTAGACAAAGCGGTCTATAAAAATAAAAAAAATTAAGTGTTTGATGAAGAAAAAGATGACAGTAATCATAATTTTTGTTGATAAAATTAGAGATACCTGAAAGATTATAAATATAATATTTATAGAAAGGTTAATATAGATGAATGAGTCTAACTATGAAAAAATTCATTATCTAGTCTAGTGGAAAAAATTAACTGTTTGATTGTTTTTTAGTTATTAACATAACCTATTTTTTAACAAAAGAAAGTGCAAAGTATGGTAATGGTTTCTAAAAATTTATGAAATAAATAATGTATAAATATTTAAATTTTTTTCCGTTAAGTAAATGTAACATAAATCCTTAACTCATAGGTAGTGGACTGTATAGTATGATATATAATAATATATAAAAATTATGATAATACATTATTCTAATAAAATAATGAATATATAAAAAATTAAATCATGAAATAGTGTAAATATTTTATTATTGATTAAGAAGAGAATTTTATTAATAGGAAATATACAAGTTATGCATGAGAGATTTCAAATTAAACTAAAAATAACAAGCAAAAACTATTTTACAAACTTATTACTTTTTTAACATGCTGGTTAAAGTCAACACTTAATTAATTCTAATTGTTGCTTATCATATGGAAAAGTTGTAGAAGTTATTTTATAGCACCAAAATCAGGAGAGTTAATATGTAAATAGAAAGGGAAAATTTAAATAATTATACTTTTTTAATGTTCTACTGTTTCCTTGTCTTTTGCTAAACTATATTTTATTAAATTAATTTTGTTTTAATTTACAAATTTTATTTTATGGGACTGGTAGCACTAGAATTTAACTTGCAAAAAAGATACCTCTTATCTATGCTGGAGCCCTGAGCATAATAATTTCTACTAAAAATCACATGCTTTTTTAGTTCAGATTAATCTCCCCACCAGAAGCAGTCATATATCAGTAAATAAGATTTTAAAACATATGGTCAACCTTAATGAATAATGTTCCTGCAATGTATTTTTTACTACACAATCTTCATGCAAGTTAGGGAATGATTTCTCTCTGCTTTTTAGACCTTGTGGAGGGATGTAATTATAAACATATAACCAAACACATGTAAAAAAGATGTATCATTTTCAAAATGAACATTTCATGTTGAAACAGCACTCATCAGTTGGCCCTGATCACAATCTCTTACACATATCTTTTTCATTGTTCAGTATATATATATATATATATATATATATATATATATATATATATATATATATATATATATATATATATATATATATATATATATAAGATAGCCAGTTATTACAGTTTAATTGATGTGTCAAACTTACTACCTCACAACTTTGACATAAACTATTTAATGAAAGTGTATTATTAATTTTTATTAGTCATTCATTAGACTAGGTATTATCCATTTAATAAATAATGTTTCCATAGTATAATTTTCACTACACCACTCTCAAGCAAGATAGGACTGGTTTCTACCCCATTTTAACAACTTGTGGAAAGGTGTAATCATAAACACATGACCAATGAGATGTAAAACAGATGTATATTTCCAAGATGCCCATTTTCTACTGAACCAGAATTCATCAGTTGGCCCACTTATCAATTAAATTATAATATTTAAAAAGCATTAAACTGTTGCACATGCGCTTTGGATTTTAACTATAAAATGAATGAATACTAACACTTCAAACACATGATAAAGACTTTGGAAAAGATAAAATGGCCATCTATCTTTTTGAACCCAAATGCTTTTGTATGGGTGAATCTTAAGTGTTTGAAAGTGAAAGCATGAAGATATTAAATAATCACTTTAAATTACTTTTACATGTTTGAATGAATGACGCTAGTGAAATTTACTAGAATTTACAATACATCATTCTTATTTACATACATTTAATTTCAAATGAGAATGATATATCGTAAATTCTAGTAAATTTCACTAGCGTCATTCATTCACCATGTAAAAATAATTTAAAGTGATTATTTAATATCTTCATGCTTTCACTTTCAAACACTTAAGATTCTCCCATACAAAAGAGTTTGGGTTCGAAAAGATAGATAGCCATTCTATCTTTTCCAAAGACTTTATCATGTGTTTGAAGTGTTAGCATTCATTTATTTTATAGTTAAAATCCAAAGCGCATGTGCAACAGTTTAATGCTTTAAATATTACAGTTTGTAAACATCACGCTATATAAAATAATTGACTTATTTACATACAATTAAATTATAGTAACTGTCTCTATATATACTGAACAAAGATGAAGATTCACATCTTTCAGCATATGCTTATAATTATAGCACCACACAATGTGTGTTAAAAGCAGATAGAAACCAGTCCCTAATTCTCATGAGAGTAGTTTAGTGAAAATTACACTAAAAAAACATTATTTATAAATAGATAATGAAAATTATTAATATACATCCATCAAATGGTTTTATTTATTAATTACATAATAAAAATTATTAATATACTTCTATCAAATGGTTTGTCTCAAAATTGTGAGAGCAGCATGTTTGACACATTTATTAATTGGCTATTTATATAAATTGATCAATGATAAAGTTATGTGTAAAAGTGATCTGGGCCAACTGATGAGTGCTGGTTCAGCATAAAATGTGCATCTTGGAAATCATACACATTTTTCACATATCTTGGGGCATATATTTATGATTACACTCTCCAAAGTGTTAACTTTTTTAATAGCATTTCACCAATAAAGTTATCCACGCAATCAAAAGCTGGTCATGCTGACCAAT
This sequence comes from Epiperipatus broadwayi, assembly GCA_028023455.1. NCBI lineage: Eukaryota > Metazoa > Onychophora > Udeonychophora > Euonychophora > Peripatidae > Epiperipatus > Epiperipatus broadwayi. The sequence goes on along the minus strand of JAQFVV010006214.1, from coordinate 5,573,215 downwards.
TGTACTGCCATCGTCATTCTGTGTCTATTGACTTAATTAATATATGAAAAGTTTTAGATCCCAAGTTTCCTATTGCAGATTAATTGTAAATTAAAAAAGTCTAGTAATACTTAATTTTAAATTTTCATTTAAATTTAATGTAATTCATTCTAAAATTCGTAGCATAAAATCTTACTTTTACTTACAAGTTTACTATATCTGCACAAAAACGTTTTTTAAACAAATTATATCATATATAGTTGTAAGTCAAATCACCTTAATAAAATCAAATAAAAATCATTTTTTCTTAGCTGAAATAATGATTCTACAATGTACAAAATAATCCCCAATTGTTTATTTTTTTTTATAAATAAAAAAATAAACTAATATAAAAATAAAAATATATAAATAAAATAAAACAAAAAATAATCCCCAATTGTTATAAAATATTCTAATTAAGCCTTCCTATACAGCAACTAATTTTATATTTTTGATTTTTCTGATTAAATGGTTGATAGCAACTGTGGTGTAGGCCAATGACCTGAATAAGATTATATTTATATGTAATCTTATAATTAAATATTAGTAAATACAGTAATCAAAAACTAGTAGTACTTTCGATTACTTCACTAACCTCATAGGTTTTGTCAACTAATACATTGAAAGGTTAACCTTCCCATAATTCCATGATCTTAACGTTTGCTGCCTGCCTATTGATTAAGTCTTGCTTGTATTTATATATTAGCATAGCTTCCTTTATTTTGCTTTTATTGTTATTTCTTTCAGTTTGCAATATTTTTACATTATTATAATTGAAATTAAAACCATATATACATAATTTACTATGGACATAAAAAATGGAAGCTGATATGTTATTATTACCTTTGCAATTTTGTTTCGTATTTTGAATCCTCTTTAATAACAGCAAGTGCTCTTTAGTTCTTTTCTCCAATGTACATCTAGATTCTTAGTATTTATAATATATTTGGAAGTATGATATTATCATTTAAAATATGATAAATGATATTTTAATATTGAATAAACAAAATGTCATGTGAAAGTCTATTTTAAATAATAATTAACCTGCCATCTAACTGACATGTTTAATAATATATGAGAAGGTACCCAAAATAACAAAAATTATTCTTTGGGAATCGAGATCTACATTGGAGAAAAGAACTAAAGAGCACTTGCTGTTATTAAAAAGGATTCAAAACAGAAAACAAAATTGCAAAGGTAATAATAACGTATCAGCTTTCCTTTTTTACGACCATAATAAATCATGTATATATGATTTTAATTTCAATTATAATAATGCAAAAATATTGCAAACTGAAAGAAATAACAATAAAAGAAAAATAAGGAAACTAGGCTAATATATAAATAGGAAGGCAGCAAACGTTAAGATCACGAAATTATGGGAAAGTTAACCTTTCAAAGTATTAGTTGACAAAGACTACTAGGATAGTCGCAAGCGCTCCTAAGTGACGATTATATTTTTTGTCCTTTTCAAAATTTTTGATTACTGTATTTACTATTACTAATATTAATTATAAGATTATGTATATTGTTTCTAAAAAATACAGACCTCGATTTATAATATTATTATATATGTGTGTGTAAGTCACGATGAACAAATGATTTAAGAAACGAGTTTTAGAAACCAATTACATTTCATATAGATCTTACTGTCTTATTTATAATTACAAATGCAAAAGACAATTACATCTTTCTTTATTGTAGATATCACATTTTAAACTTAAAGATTGCTATGTTTAGGAATTAGTCTTTTTTTAAGGTCAAAAAAGTAAACATTTATTAGTGGAATCAGTATTTTCAAAAAATATTATCAAAGTTAAGGAATATAATTCTCGAAAATGTGATGTTTTAATTATTACATATTAAAATGATATATTTAAAAAACTGAAAAATATTAAATGTCATAACCGCCTCTTACGAGGCATCTCGTCGACATCTGACGTCACTCTAATTCTGCTAGTTTTAATGGTAGAATATTCGTTTGACAGTTATTGATTAGATTTTTAAAAGTTCTGTAAGATGGTGCCCTCTTCCGAATTATTTTACAAGTAAAAAATAAAAAAAACCACATTTAAAACTAAACAAAGAAGAACCTTGTCGGTGATTGGCTGTCAGCCGGCTCTCAGCCAAAAAAGACATTCTGATTGGCTGGAAAGAACAAAGAAACCGCCTGATCAAAGAAAATAAAGAACAACGCTGAGATTTTCATTTCGAATGTAATTTAAGTATTAAAAAAATATAAAATGAGAAATTAAAATAGTTTTTTAAAAAATATATTAAAAAAACAAAATTATTTTCGAAAAATATTGAAGATTTTAGTAAAAATATTTAAGATTTAGCAAAAAGAAATCTTTACTTTTCCAGAACGTAAAATTGAAAAAAAGCGTTTGCGTCAGCACTTTTTTGTTTAGACATTCGCTTTATATTTGCCGAAATTGAATATATTTTATAATAAATAAATAGCAATTTATTTTTGAAAGAACTTTCGTTCTCTTTCATAACCTGAAAAATTAGTAATATACTTTTTATAAACGTATCTGAGTTGATTTTAATATTATAGGTGAATATGTTTTAACAATAGGCTTTGTCTTCAGTTTGTGAGTTGGCCAATTAAAAGATTTGATTTTTACCTCATACAACCAATAATATAATTAGCGGTTAAAGGGTTAATATATAGATGTAGTTTGATTCAAATAATTCATTGCATTCTTTTTTGATATTTAAACCACTAAACATCATATGATCACTATCTCATACTAGCACATAATTGTTATTAAACAATTCAAAACAAAGCAAAACTCTTTAAACAGTAGTATCATTGTGTGCCAACAAGAGAAATCAATGGATGGGGATATTAGATGAGTAGGTACTAGATAGGGATTTTATGCACAAGCCTTCTGACATCCATTGATTGCTCTTGTTGGCACAAGATGGCACTACTGTATGGAGAGATTTGCTTTGTTTTGAATTGTTTTTGATATTTACTAATAATCCACAGCATTGACCCATTAAGATGTTGTGCTCTTTGCAGAATACTAGCATTTAGAGCTTGTCTGAGTTATCATTTCCATTTCTTTTTAATTAACTTACCCTGATAGACCTGCATTAATTTAGAAGCAGCTTTTGTTTATGATGGAAATGTGGAAACTACAATAAATCTCCATTGTTATAGAATTCTCATTAAAGTTGCCTTGCATTATAAATTATGATACTTCAAATCAAATGATTAGACTTTAAATTCTATTGCAAGAATTGCTATTTACCTGCTTTTAATATGCACATATTCAATGGTAAAAATAACGTTGTATTTATATGCAGAAGTTGGTTGGTAGTATGAGTTTTATTACAAAACTAGAAAGTTTTTTCTTATTTGGTGAGTATATCTTTGTATATTGTTTGCTAAAAGTCTCAATTAAAATGACTTTTCTTCTTTGATCTTGTTTTAGTTGAGTCACATTACTTTCAGATTTTACTTTAAGCAAAGATTTAGTCCATTTAGCTCTATCTTTTCTCAGGAATACTTGGCAAGTAGCCACCTCAAATACTGTAGATGATCCATTAAAACTTTACTCTCAGTTGTCGAGTTGTGTAACAATATAAATTGACATATCTTTTAAAATCTATATATTAGAAAAGCTGATTTATGAACCAATTTATGTATTGAAAAATATTATAAAAGTCATTTATAATAATATATAATCTTGAGTAAATTAAATAATTTTATCATGATTAAAAATCTTGGGATTATAAATTTAGATAATGAAAGTGCATAAGCAACAAAAAATTAATCTTTAACTTTACCCACACCAAAGCTAATTCTCGGATGATTACTATCACCAAATTTTATTTGTATAAAAATAATAATTTTATATGTCCACTACACATCAAATGAGTTAAGTTTACATCCACGTATCGAAATATCACAAATCCTGATTGCTAAAACCATAAATAGAAGCATGAGATTATAATCTATCACCAAGATTTCAAAGAAGCAAATAAAAAATGAACAAATGTAATAATAAACAATATTTCTTTAATAATAACAAGTAATAATATGTATATAAACTACCTATTTATAAGCAATTTTAATTAATAATATATATTTTAAAGATCCAAAGTGTGTATATATATATATATATGTATCCGTGTAATAAATCTAATAATAAATTAGAGCATTTAAAGTGGAATTCTGAATTAATAAATTTCGAAGATATACTTTTCAATCAGTCAACACTTAGAAAATCCCAATATAGATAACAAATTTCAAACTGTTGTCATCTGTGGTTTTCAAATAATTTTGTTCATATATTTTAAGAATCTACAGTGGAATGGAAGTTTTAAATATATCTAAAGAAAGATATTACACGTGGAAAAGGAGAAATAAAGTTGAATTATTTCATAGGTTTATATTTAATTAAAAAATAGATATATTAATCTTTAATTGAGATTTAAATCTTATATCTAGGCTAGAAATGATGTGATAATCACTAAATTAATAATGATTATTAATAATCTAAAATGTACATATTAAAGCTGTGAGTGCAGAAAGTTTGATATTTTTAAATCAAATAATATATATATATATATATATATATATATATAGAGAGAGAGAGCGCTCGACACCAAAAATGCATTAAGCTAAATGAAACTAGAATAGTTTTTCTTATTTTACACCTGTAAAACATATTTGTATATTTTTGGTCGAAGTTTATTACATTTATACTAAGGAAGGTTTTCATGATTACATAAATGTATAGATAGAGTAAATTGATAGTATCAGACTTAATGTAAAGACAAGATCAAAATATATAACCACACCTGGGGCAGGCAATTTGGTAACTGATGGGTAATTGATCGCACAAAAAATGAGATAATGGATTAAAATTTACAACCAATAATTTGTAATGTTATTTGGTGGTAATCACTATACCTCATGATAATGTATGATTTCTAGTTGGCTTTAGAATGCAAGTTGAATTGGAATAAAACTTGTACTAAAATAAAACAGATAATAATAAGATGATAAATTCAGATGGCAATCATATTTTATGTTAGATATTCTATAAGTAGTGGTTCTAAAATTTAAATTGATTAATGAGAAATTCTTAAATGTTACATATTTTCTCCGTCCTTATATAAGACTAGCTGGTGAACCATAAACTTTTGTGAAGTTAATTAGATTTATAAAGAAAATGATTGTCAAATAAATTTTGAAGTAGCATTATGACTATCAATAATAAATATTTATAAAATTATTATCATTATGAAATTTGAGATGGAAGCACGTAATTATTTATTACTTAATGGCCTAACTAATAATATCATCTGACAAATTAGTACATCATAAATTTTATCCTGTTACCCAAAATCTCTTTATATTTATAATTTATGACTGAAATTCACTACACAGATGATGAATATAAAATTTATGGCAGAATAAAAAATGTCTCTATCATTAATTTAATGAAAATAAAACACACTGGTTAGCTATATGATAAAAATTAAAATATAATTTATATCTTCATACGTCATATTTCAATACTCTATAATAATTAATGTGTTATAAATATTTATTGCTTTAATAATTTTTAAAATTTTTATTTTCGGATATACTGACTTAATGCATTATGATTTTCTTACGTCAAAACCAAACTATTATTTTCTTAAATAGTTATTTGCTTCATAGTACAGTAGAAAATAGAAATAGAGGTTCTAAAAGACAATTTTTTTTTTTAAAAAAAAAAAACTTTCTCCTTGAAATAAATATACTAAAAAAAATCTACACTGAAAAAAGTATTATGCTTAAAATATTATTTGAGTTGGGGACTAAAACATGTTCTAATTTTTTAAAAAAAAAAATCAATGTGTAATTCTACAATTAAATAATTTCATCTAAAATTGGATTAATAAGTGTCAAACATAAATATAGGTAAATGAAGTTAAATTTACCATTTTTTTTTTTCAATTAAAATTGTTTATACAACGTATGTTTGATGACAATTTGCTTGATGATCTGATCCTTACAAACTCAGGACTTTGACTTCTATTGCTTTAATCTTCTATCATTTTTGTGTTTTGTTTTTCTGCAGGTTCATCTATGCATATTTAGAAACAGGTCAGTCAGTACTCAACGGAATATTATTCTCACAAAAGTTCTCTGCGAGAATTAATTTATTTTATCTCAGATTTTCAAGCATTACAGTCATACAGTTAGAAAACTGAATGCACAGACAGATCATATGGGAGATAAATTAGTTACTCTATAAGAACAATAATATTCACGTTTAAAAATCAATTTCTGCATAGAAACCGTATAAATGTACTTTACATTGACTCTAGCTGTTTTAGTGTTTATCAACTCAGTTGATCTATAGCTATTGTTTGGTGTCTTTTTCTTCGTTGTTGATGAATAATTTTATAGCCATGTCAACTTTCTATTACCACAGAAATGAATTTTTATTTCCTAACTTATTATAAAATTCCATTTAAGCATTGTTTAAGTTTCATTTTAATATTATTTTAGTATTTTTCTAAGTTCATAAAATCTCTTTTATTTTAAAACTGTTTTTTTTTTTTTTGTTTTCTGTATATTTAAATTAATTAGTAGCTCTTAGGCTGCTCTCTCCTTTGCTCTTGAATAAGTTTATTCGTTATTAATAGAATTATAAAGCTGATTAGTTGTTATATTAAAAAACAAAAATTGCCCAAAAGGTGGACAGATTAAAAAATAATGGAGTTTTAAAATCCATATCATTCTCTTTGTTAAAAAATAATCCAGAAATAAGTTATTTGCTGATATTATTAAAATATGTTAAATAAAATTCTGCCACCAATAATTATTTCCTACTTTTAGTTAAACAAATGTCCTCTCCTTTTGTAAGTATTTTAAAATTGGCTTCAGGCATGCTTATCCTCAACAATCAGATGATGATGAAACCTCAAGAGCACAAACTATTTTTTCACATAAACGATTTTATAAAAATCAACAGATTACTTTTTGGAATCTTAACAGGTTTAGCCATATTCAGCAAGTAGTTGGTTAACTTGCTGTTGAAATACTAGAGGCCATTGCCTATTTTGATGATTTTTTGCTAGTGCCTAAGAGTAAAGAACAAGTCCTAGAGATAATCAGAATGCTTCTCTGCAATTTTTTTTTTTTTAAAAAAAAATGCATTAAAATAAGTCCTGATAATGATATATTTGAGATTAAATAAAATTTTTTGGCTACAGAGAATGATTTCGATCAAAAATAAAAGAAATGCTATATAGAAAGCAAATACCTCCATGAACAAAAGGAGATCTGGACATTTCTGAGATTCATTAACTATTACAAAAGCTTCATTCAGAACCATACTGAAACTACTGAACCAATATATAGATTGCTTAAAAAAACTTAAGGGAAATCGATCAATAAACAAACCATGCTATCATCAAATTGAAATAACTAATAGTCATTTCAAATTGTTATTCCATTATGATCCAAAAATACATTTGCTGCTCATATGTGATCTTCATTTGCAATGTCAGTGCAGTTTTAGCTCATCATAAAAATATGGCGGGTGTGTGTGTGTGTGTGATGACTTATTTATCACATTTACATTTCACACCATGATCACAGTTGGAAAAAACTCTTTACAAATAGACAGAGAAGATCTAAGATAGGCAATAAAAAACTTTAACAGTATATTTAAAAAAGATCGTTGATATGACAAACAATCCATAAACTGCTTTTAGACATATTTAATGCTAAATATGGTCTTTCATAGCATGTCTTACCATGTAGGCTGAGATAGTTTAATGTTTTAAATGATTATGATTATAAATTGCAACATATTGAGGGGAAATATTTCCCATGTTGATGCACTTAGTCATTTATTTAACAACAATGAGTGTGAAAAGAGATAAAAACTATCAAATAATGACTAGATAAATAGTAAAATAATATTATACTGCACAGAAAATGATTTAGATTATTAATTTATGTGTAAATGAATATGCTCTAGGTGATCAGTCAACAAGTCAATCAATTGTACATAGATTTTTAATCAAGAAAACATGAACTATTCATTGGGAATAAATATACAACTAGAGTTGTTGTTCTGCCAGCAGGTATAAACAGTTATTAAGTTTAATAAATAGTAATGGGTTTAGATTCCAACATTTAATAACAGGTCTTATTAATATCAACTATGATCATTAAATAAAATCATGCCTGCCAAATCAAGAACCAATCTTTGACTTCAAACAGGTTGACTTTGGGAAAAATTTCACTATATAGAGCATATAGGTCCACAGGAAAGCAAATAATTTGTTATAGTTGTTAATGTCATTTTTAGACAGTTAAATATAGTAGAGATATCTTCTTTCCACATATCAGTTATCATTGCTGCACTTAGAAAATTATTTGCTATACCAGAATTTCCTTTAGCATTTGTTTCTGATATTGGAACAGCTTTCATAGCTTGACACTACCATTTTACTCAGAGAACATGAAAAAAGCCAATAAATTTGCAAGATGTGAAAAAAATAAAGTCAGCAGAGACTGAAGTGTTCATTTATTCAGAATGCTATTGATACAGCACAAACAATACCATTACTGAAAAGTATAGAAATACTAACAGAAATGTTGATGAAATTCATACTAACAATGAAATTACCCAGCCTCATATCCTACTGCAATAAATAATATAAAGCAGCTAATAAAATATACTTCAAAGAGCAAAAAGTTTTATACTGCTAGTATCTAGAAAAAAAACTTGAATAACGAGTCAACTCCATCTAATAAAACAATTAGCAGAAGATCAAACCCATATATTACACACCAAGCATCTATCCGTGAAGGTTAAACCTATTTAAGAATAAAGAAGAATCACCAAAACCAGAAAAAAATGCCAAAACTCCTTTTAAAAGTCATAGAGGATTATAGACTTTTCAAAGGCATTTATTGAATTACAAATTATCCAAATAAATAGCTTTTATATTGGAATTATTATTTTTCTCTAGTATTTTTAGTAAGAGAAGAAAGAATGTAGTGAACTCACCAAGTTTAAATGAAATACAATCAATCAGAATTAAAAAATAAAAAGTAAAAATTATTGATTTATTATTTATTGTGTCAACTAATAACAACAAATGATACTAATTAGTTAATCATAATCAAAAATCTTAATTGATGTAAAAGTTTCACTATGATTCGTGGCAATTTAATAAAAGATGAATAACCTCAAGGAAAATCATTCTTTTTGCAAATATTATAGAAGAAATCATAAATCTCAGAAATAATAATTGTTTAACTCATAATCGATGTCACAAAGTCTATGATTAGATACATGGTAATAATTTAGTAGAAGTGATAACAGGCGTACTGTATATGATAAATGGCAAGAATAGGTGATAGACACAAAATCTTACACTTTCTGGAATTTAAGCACCAAATATTGTAAAGAATTAAAGTAATAGTACTGAATTAAATAAAAGATTAAACAGTAAATAATAAGATATTGGTTTATATAATACAAAACACTATATAACAGTTTTTAAACATTATTATTCAAAAACATTTATTGATCTGAATTTATTTATAAATTTTGTTTTTTAATATTTTTAGTTCAAAGGTCGAACGAATGAGATCAAACGAATATAAAGAGATAATTGGTTAAGAGTAAACCAATTAATTAAAGAATTAAAAACAAAATACATAAATTCAATTAATTGTACAGTGATTGTTAATATTACTTCTTTTTATTATAGTTTCTAGGATTTAGTTTCTAAAATAATTTTAATATTCAGATATATGTAATAATAAAAAAAAATTAGGTGCAGAATATCTCAAACGAAAATTTGAAGAAAAAAAGTGATATTCCGGAAACAACCCAGGGCCTTGCGTAAATATTCAAAAATTGATTGCTTATTTAAGTTATTACATTACTTTATGTTTCTCTTTCTATAAAAATGTAATTTATGGCATTATTCATTATGAATTTTCGTTAGCTAGTATTTCTATTTAGAATTTATGATCAAACACATTAAAGTCTCTATTAACACCATGATTTTTAAAATTTAGTAAAATAATTTTTTAGGGGAAGGGGTAAAAATATGCTATTGCACAGGGGCTAGCCTTGCTCTACTCCAAATTGTATAGTTGATTCTTATTATTTAATTACTGGCTAGGCAATTCTAATTTAAATATTTTCTTTATTTCTAACTTTTAATTCAGTTTTTTTTTTAAAACTTTTACAAGGGAATATATAAATTAAAAAAAAAAAGTCGAATTAATTTATAAAGAAATGTACATATGTATATTATAAATAGTCTAAGTAAATCATCATCAACAACAACAACAACAATACTACTACTACTACCACTACTACCACTACTACTACTACTACTACTACTACTACTACTACTACTACTACTACTAATAATAATAATAATACACAGCAATCCAAGTTATGTAAAACCATGTAACTAATTCACAGCATGTTAAAATTCCTGTAATCCTGTGTAAAACAATAAATCCATTTTTATATATGTAAACCTACAACTATGGATTGCCCATGTATAACCACAGCAATCCAAGCTATGTAAACTCTTGTAACCCTTTAAGACAAATAAAGCTTACCATTGAAACATCATCATCATCATCATCATCATCATCATAATAATAATAATAATAATAATAATACACAGCAATCCAAGTTATGTAAAACCATGTAACTAATTCACAGCATGTTAAAATTCCTGTAATCCTGTGTAAAACAATAAATCCATTTTTATATATGTAAACCTACAACTACGGATTGCCCATGTATAACCACAGCAATCCAAGCTATGTAAACTTTTGTAACCCTTTAAGACAAATAAAGCTTACCGTTGAAACATCATCATCATCATAATAATAATAATAATAATCATCATCATCACGTTTTTTCAAAGCTACAGAATGTCAGTACAAAAAAAAGGTACTGGACTATAAATCAACACTAATGAAACTAATAGGATTTTTTTTTTATTAAAAGAGCAACAATGATGACGATGATGATGACAAAACAGATTTCGGTCATCTTCGAAGTCAAAATGAAATTATCGTCAATCAATCATTAGTTTAAAGTATGCATTATAACTTAACCGATAATTTTTATTTAGTAAAAAAAGTATATTCTAATAAAGAATACAAATTTCTAGGCCAGATTGTGAAGTATTTTGATAAATTAATAATACGATCAAGAAAAAGCTGTGTTATTTATTTTCTTACGCTTAGAAATTATTGATAATGAGGAAATAAAGTTTCAAGAAGACAAAAAAGGACTTCATAAATTTTTGATTGTAATGTAATGCATATGAGATTTGTTTTGAAATTCTCTAAAGTAAAATATTGTAAAATATTTATAAATTGATGTGGTGAATTTTGTTTGTTTTTTAAAAATCCATATGGGTTAGATAAAAAAAACTTTAAATAATTAATTTTGTTACCTATGCAGTATTAGCTTATAAAATTTGTTAATATATATATATATTACGTTTGTTTGTTTCACTTGATCAATTTGATAGATAATCTTTTTTAAAAAACTAAAGAAAATACGTTATTATTCTACTGAAATTTTTTCACAACTAATTTTAAATTAATGTTCTCTGCTTTGCCGCCCTTATTTCTGTACATAGCTATATAACTTAAAACTAATTTATTCAATATTTTATTAAAGAAAAAATACCTACTAATTCAGAAAGTTATTCAACCTAAAAAAACATGTAATATATATATATTTAAAATTTATATTCACTTTAACACCACAGGTATAAAAATAATTATTTCCCCCTCTGTCACGAAATACTAGTAATGTCAATCAAATAAAAAACATTAAAACGTAAATGCCTTAAATACTTTTAATTTCATTAACTTTTACTTTTTTACATTTTAAAACCAACTTAATTACGCTGAAATTAATTATTTTTTTTAAAAAAAATATCAGTTAATTATCAAGAGAATATATATTATAAATATTGTAATTAACTCAAATATAACAAAATCGCATGCTTTTCAAAGCTATCAGGGCTAATACGAAAACAAATATATACTGGACTTTAAAAGCAACATTAATGAAAATGGACATTAGGATTTTTTTCCAAAAAGAATATCAAGTTTTATAGTGTTATTATGACTGAAATAAATTTTGAGTCTTTGAATTTATTCATTCTATCATTAGAAACTTTTATTGGAGAAAATTACCAAAATAAACTTTTACTGTTATTCTTAAGCTATTTCATAGTTTCATGAATAACAAACCAACTTACCTTTTTTTTCATATGTCAAATGCGTTGACCGGGAAGCGAACCCGGGCCAGCTGCTTGGAAGGCAACTATGAATAAACCAACTTACTTTGCAACGAGAAATGCAAAATAAGTTAGCGGAGCTTGGTTCTTATAACGAAATATATAATTCTAAAAAATATTTTGGCATGCATCTTTTCTACTAGGAATTATACACAAACTAGATAAAGACAGAAAAGGAGGATGGATATTCCCAACTATTTAGTAATAATAAAAACAATCTGTTTGTTAAAGGCAAAAAAGGTCATAACACTTTTTCTGAAAATGAACAATGTGTAAAAATAAAATTTAATTGTGGTTTTGTGTTATGACATATTAAATGCTTGGAAGAACCAGTCTTTTTAATTTGGAGATAATATTCCCTATATGCAAAGAGTGAATTATTCAGCTATCAGCTGATTATTAAGCCAACACTAAATGATATTAGTTGGCTGAAAATTTGGTTGTATAGGCTTGCAGAATGATAGGGTCAACTAGAGTAACAATGAATCAATAAGACACCGTATAAACAATGAACATGAGAGAAAATAATCCAAGGTGGTGTTTTGAGGTCAATTATACTATCAAATAATAAGACTCATCTGTTGTGTTTGTGGATGATTTTTTCTCCATATATTGGAGACAATTTCATAGCTTGCTTAACAATCAATGTCAATATTTTTTGATATTTTAATAGTAATATCTTGCTTGTCAGAGATATCTTTTCTGATTTGTTTAACAGAAAATATGGAGATATATTTAAATGATTTTCTAAAGCAAGCCTATTGTCAAATAGCATTATACTGACCCAGATTTGGATTAGATGAAAGTGCCTTGAAAATATTACGATTGGATTGATAATCTACAATATTGGTAATGAGATGAAAATAAGCTACTATAAGCAATATTAATAACCTCCAAAGAGTAAAAATTTATTGGTAAACCTGTACTTTCCATTTCCCCTCAAAACTTTCTTAACAAACTTCTTATCTTTTTAAGAGCACAATAGATGTCAATCAAGGAAATCATATTTGATCTTTTATTTATTATCATTAACATAGATCTTTTACTATAGTGGACATAATGTACTTAATTATATACTTTTCTTGCTTGTGCTAATAATATGTTTATAATCACAATTAACTCTTGTATGATATAACCTATATATATATATATATATATATATATATATATATATATATATATATATATATATATATATATATATATATATATATATATATATATATATATATATATATATATATATAAAACAAGACAGAAATTGTGCAACTTGCCTTTAAGCTTGTGCTAAAATGTTACTAGATGGAGCTTACCACTAGCTCCAAACAAGCTTTAATTATAAGAGCCAATAGAGAAAAAATTCAAAATCTTTATCGGAAAATTGGTTCACCTCAGTGAAGAATTAGAATTTCAGAAATTAGATCCAAAACTCCAACTCAGAGCACTTATTTAATACATTACTATCAGTTTGAAAACTTGAATTTTTCAGCCACGTAAATGTCTTCAAATCCAGACTTACAAATCAGATAGCTATATGAGTCTGAATTCAGTTCACTTTCAACATATTTTAATAGCTAAAGCAATATTACATCGCAAAAGCCTTCAATGGTAAATTGTGCAACTTACTGTTAAGCTTGTGCTAAAATGTTTATTAGATGGAGCTTACCACTAGCACAAAACAAGCTTTAATTATAAGTGCCAACAAAGAAAGAATTCAAAATCTTTATTGGAAATCCTCATCTAACTCTCAAATGTGTAGAGAGACGATCACAATGACTGGCACCATAATGACTATTGATTTTTCTACTACAGAGAATGAATCCTCTTATAGACAAAATATAATATAAATACAAATAATACAATCTCAGGTTTTTACTAAAACTTATCTAAAGTTCTTATTGCTTAAATTTGAGGTATTTTCTCACAATGTCATGGTGCATTGTATACTGGTAGTCCATGCTTGAGCCTATTTTTATCCTGATATAGGAAGCTACTATTCATGGATTCACTTTTTCCTATTTTACCTTACCTACTTCATCAGCATTATCTATTCAAGCAAAAAGACATTTTGAAATTTATATATTTTAATTTTATAAAATGATTTTATCTTTCGTTTATTAAAAAGAAAAGAGACATTTTAAAAATGAAACAAACAAAACAAATAATTTTTCCTGGATTTAAAAAAATTAAAGAAAGTAAAGAATAGATGATTCAATAATTTAAATTTAAAAATATTGATAATTAATCAACAAGTACTTGTCAAAAATTGACTATACTTTTTTAAAGAAAAAAAAGAGAACTTATAACCTGATAACTAATTTTAAATTTTATATATATTTTGTTTATACACACATATATGTGTAAAATCTATGTATGTTTTCCAAATGGAATCAATTAGGAAAATATAATATTATTATTGTAACAAATTAAAATAGGACATATATGTAAAATTTAATTATTTTTTGTCATTATTGAATATCAATTGAAATATATTAATTGTATGTTATAAATTGTGCACCTGTGTGCACATATATGTAAACCACCATATAGTAACTTGAATTTTTTATATAAATCACATATATGTAAATCACAATGTGATAATTTGAAATTTTGTATAGTAATCAAAATCAGAAAACTTATATATGTGTAGCTTTATTTTTATAGACCTTAATTTCAGTTTTTTATTTTTATTATTAATAAACTTAAATTCAACTGTTAAAAATTGTATTGCATCATCTCTTGGTCACATATAATAATAGAGCTTAGGTTTTCTGAGCTAGATTCAAGCATGAGATGAATATATAAATGGGAATGTATATTAAGTGCTTTAGAAGCATTCCAGTATGACATTGTCCTGATTTTGGCATGAAAATTATAATCTTCAAAGTTTCTGCACTACATTTTATTTTAATTTAGTCTTATTAGAAATTAAGTTTATAGTTGGTCAGTACATTAATGGTATTAAGTGGCCAGAGCATTGATGATGATCAGCATGTTTTAATATCTCAGCATTATTGTTTAGATTTTCTGATTATTGGGTATTCTAATAGATGAGCACTAAGTTGGTGCATACAAGTTATATTTAAATAATTGTCCAAGCTGGCAAAGACTCAATCATTAGCCTGGTCTACAGAAGACTCATTTTCATTTTAGTCATAAGATTGACTGTTGATTTATTGTACTGATTTATTTTAATTGTTGATCATTAATGATGATGAATGGTTTATTTTGAGTATTACTTATAATTACTTTTACGTTATAATGCTGGTTGATGGTTAATTATGCTTTTAGTTGCTCTTCTGATCTCTCAATGATCTCTCAGAGATTCTCTTGATCTAATTCTCCTCTTAAATATATCTTATTTATATATACTTTTGTAAATTATTGATATTTGATTTTGTATTTACTGGGGAATGATGATGATTTTCCATCACCCCGTTGCAAACACTTTTTACCAGCTTCACCCCATTACAATATATATATATATATATTAATTTTTAACATTCAACTCTTGGTGGAAGAGTCTATTGTAATTAGAAAAGTAGGAAAAGTTGTGAGACTTTGTTTCCTTAAACATTTACATGTATATCACAGCACTTTATCTTTATAAATATCAAGAGATTGCATTTAAAAGAGCTTCTTTTTTTAGATGCAAGTGTTTATAGTTTGCTACTTTTATTGGTTACTGTCTATATCTTTTTCTATAATAAAATAGAATAGGTATTTCCAGTTCTTGAAAATAATTCAACAATAATATCTGTTAAAAATGATTAATTTATACATATATTCACAAACAAGTTTATTATCAAAATAAATTTCATTTAAAAAACTTATCTTCTGGTTTTCTAGGCAAGTTGCTGGGTGGTTCAATATGTAATTCATTTATGAAAGTCATATTATAATTGGAAACAATTATACTAGATTATGCTCATTTTTATTTACAGCACTTAGACATTCAGATAAGCTCAATGGAATAACATATATTAAATCACCAAATATTTTTTAAAAACATATAAACAGTAAAGCTACCCATATCATTGACATTATGTAAAATAGAAAATTTCTCTTTTTATTAAAATTTGACTTGGCTTATCTATTATTAATCAAAAATCTCCAGGATTTCTGTTTCCTCTTGCAATGATATTTTATTACATTATTCAAATAGATCTTGTGGAATACATGCTTTTTAATAATATAATAATTAATATTGACATTAAATTGATCTTTTCCAATAGTTATATATACAATGAATAACTCATTAATGGATTTGTGTTCTTTTTACTTAAATCTAAACAAAATATCATTTCCCCCCAATAATTATTAAAGTAATGAAACTACTTTTTTTCATTCCATTTTATTTTGCTAGTGAGAGTGCTTCCATTTTCAAAGTTAATAGTGTTATTGCTCTGTCCAGATCCATTAAAAATTAAAGCAATAATTAAAGACTTTATGTAGAAAACATTATTTGATAATCGATCTTTATAGGATTTCTTCAATACCATATACTTTTTATCAACAGCCATGTCTTATCATAAGGAAATATATACTTAATTAATATATCAGAAACTAAACTAATATGATCATCTACATTGACAATTGTCAACTGATTCTTGAAAACTACTCCTGAATTTAAACTAATAATATATTACTAGATCTATTTAGTAATACACTTCCAAATTTTTTTTTGATGCGATATAATACAGACTCTGTCCAAATATGATATATGATATGTAGTAGCAACAACATTGTTAATTCTTTTTGAAATTATTCATCACTTCCTTGCTGGTTAATAATGACTTACTTAACAATAATCAACACTTAAAGCTTTAGAATAGTCAATGCAACTAAATATGATACAACAGATTTGTTTTTTTTGTTGATTTTTTTTTTTCATATGTCATAGCATCGGCTGGGAGGTGAACCATGACAACCGTGTGTAACCAATTGCTTGCTTGCAAGATGGCTGCGCAGACTTCTCGGCTAATAATGCTTGACAAATTTTTTTTGTTGATTTACTATTCTTTTTTAAAAAATGTTATATATGTAAATTCTTATATTCGTGATGGCATTGCACTTTATTGTAATTATTTTAATAATCATATGCCCAATCTTGCAATATAATTTTATCAGGATTTGTTTATTAATATATAAATTATTTACTACTGTCATATATAAATGGTACCAGAGATTCCATATGTTTTATAAAATAAAGAAGCACTATAGACATGGCTTTAGTTGGCAAAAAATAAAAGAAAATTGTGGGAACAAAAATTAATTATTATATTTCTTTTATTAATTTGATCAAAAATATTTGATTCAATTAATCCAAACAGATCTGTTTATAAGAAGTTAATTTTCACAAAGTTTATTAGTATGTACAGCTTCTACATAATAAAGTGAAAAAATATATCAGATATTTAAAAAAAAATAGTATGGTTTATTGCTCAAGATATAAGGTTCAAACAATAAAAATAGTAGGATGTGTCACTTTTTATAACAGTGATTTTTTTCCATATGTCATAGCATCGGCTAGGAGGTGAACCTACAACTGTCTGAAACCAACCACTTGCTTGCAAGGCGGCTGTGATGATCTCATGGCTAATTTTTTAAAACTGTTAATAGATAGTTTTATGAATCAGGGATCAAGGTGATATATATATAGCTTTAATAGAAAAATTAATTTTAATCTTAAATTTGATTGTCTAGTTCAATAGACAATCTATAGAATGTGCTTAATGTTTTGAATGCAACATATAACATTCTTTACTTACAGCTTTTTAAAAATCACTAGTTCCTTAGAAACTGGTAATGAAAGAAAAATATTCAGCAAAGTTTTGGCCAATAATTATCTTAAGAATGTAAATCAATTTAAATATCTTAGGATTGGAAGAAACAAAATGATCTATTTAAAATAGATGAATGTGATGAATTATATATAAGAATGTGGAAAACAAATTGAAGATGATATTAGAAATACAGAATAATTATAGAATGATAATATAAATTATTCAATAAAATAAATTTTCCAAAAGTATACATTATCTTAATACCTGAGAGGAATGTTATTTACTCAATAAAAAATCATATAGCTATTAAAAAGAAGAATAGTACTATGAAGTACAGAACTACTGAATATCATTCATTATAAATGATGAGTTGAAAACAGTTACTAAATCTATGTTAACTGACTAATTGTAAATATTGTCACAAATTTCTTTAATTAACTGAATCAAATCTCTTTGCTGGATGAATACAAACAATATATGAGGGACCCAAAAATAACCAGAGTTATCTCTGGTTTGCATGCCTGTTGTAGTATACACAAATTTATGAGTTTGTGAGTGGTTTAACTGAATGTTTAATTTACCACATCACTAAAAAGCATCATCACAGGTCCAAAGTCAAAAGAACATTGATTTTTTAAAATGCAAACAGCATTTTGCTCTCAAATTTAGTATGTAATGGTCAGACATTTTATTTGCAATTTCTGAAACATGTGTGTGATGTGGTAAAATGTAACCATTCTGTTTTGTGACAAAGAAAAGAGTGCAAGCTTCATCCCCACAAAGTATTATTTCTCAAAGCCTTGAGTGAGAAACATTCTTTAATTTAATTCAGCATGAACAAGCTTATCTATCAACAATATTTGCTCGATCTCTCTACTTATGATTTTTATAAACTCTTGAATGAAACAATTTGTGGACTTAGAAGTGATGGAAAAAATGACAGACATTAAAAGACATCACTTTGCAAGTACTTCTGGACTACTTTAAAAAATGAAAACACATTTAAACTGATGTATTGCAAGAAATGAATAGTCATTTGAAAGTGATTAAATTTATAACCCTTAAAAATAAATTATACTGGTTCAAATTTTTTAAAAATTTTCCTGGATATGAAAATGATTTCTATAATAATTTTTGATTTTATAAAAACACAGAATGAAAGCAATGTATTTAATAAAATTTTTGAAAGTCTTTTATTATATGTTTGTTTAGGTAAAAAATTTGCTATAAAAGAATATTAATACACCAATATTAAAAACAATGATATTTAACAGATTACATTATAGTTATTCATCATCATATAATAAAAGTTCATACTATACAAAAAAAATCAGGAAATTGGGGAATCATTATAAATATTTAGCAAAATAAATATAGAAACAAAAAAAATGTTAAAAATTATATTCCAATGTCTACATAATAATAATGTTGCAATTGATTGAAAAACTATAATAATGACTTGATTTTTAATAAAGATAAAAAATAGTAGTATTATAGACATATCTTTTATTAGTTATATATATATATATATATATATATATATATATATATATATATATATATATATATATATATATATATATATATATATATATTGCATTAATATTTTTGATATGGACCAATTTAGATTGTTACTAATTATTTACTAGGTTAATGGTTATCATATTTATATGTTAGATATGAACTTTAAAGTCAAATAAAGATTGATATTTCTGTTTTTATTTTATTAACTAACTTACTGAGTTAAATAAAAGTCCTCAGTTAAAGATAATGCTGTTCAATGTTCATTTTTCTCTGCTTTTATGGCTATCTATAATAATATTTACCAGATTTGTTTTAATGGCAAAATTGTGAATTAACAATTTATTAATTAAAAAAAAATTGAAAAAAATAGTATGTTTCAATAGGGAGTAAAGTCAAAGTAGTTTTATTCATCCTCCATGTATTTAATGGTGTTAGTTGTTTGTTATCAGTTTCGAGATCATTTGTATTACTTTGAAAAATTTTTTGGAATAGCAAAAATATTGATATTTTGCTAGTTTCTTAAATATTTCCAATTAATTTTACATAAGAATTGTATAATAATTATTTAAAAACAAAAGAATACACAATTACATTTTTATTTTATAAGTTCATGTTTTATTTTAAAATTGAAGTTAACAAATTCTGGCATAACTTTAATAAAGAAAATCTTGGTCAATACAATTACCATATTCTGTAAAACAGATTACTAATGCCTTTATTGATTCATGGTAGAATCTTTTAAGATATTCTGAAAATTGTAAATCCAATTTTAAATTTTTGTAACGAAATTCTAACATTTTATCAGGGTATCCTATTTATCTATTTCCATTTTAAAAATAAATTTCAATCAACAAAGATTTCATTATTTTTCTGGAATCACTTCTCAGTTGATTGCTTTCCTTCACACCATCGAATAAAGTAATAAACTCCACTGATCCTATTTTGTACTAAAATTATTAATATTTTTTTTATTTTTGTAAAGTGTAAAAATGATTTTTTTAAAAAGTTGTAAACTTATATGTCAAACAAATCAAATTTAATTTATTAAATTCTAATATAGAATACATTTTAATAATAAAATCAAATATTGAATGATTACAAAAAGTGGCAGCAAAGAAAAAAATGTCACCCTGCGAAGGGGTTGAATATTAACCCAATTCCATTCCTCATTTTTTGTACATATAATCTTTTAGATATACATTATTCCCTAACATAGATGAATATTTGTTAGAATTCACTATAATTATCATCATCAATTTGTACTCATTATTACTATTAATAATCATCTAATCCTTACAATAATGTTTAAAAAATTAATTTTTAAAAGAATCAACTATCATTTTTGTGGCAAATATTTTGGAAGAATATGATGTCATAGGATATAGATAACATGGTGAAATTCATACCAAAAATACAGCATAGTATAGTCAATTTTTATATGTAATAATTGTGTTTTGATACATATTGCCACACACAGCAAGCTAGAGTAATCAATGGATACCAGAAGGCTTATGCATAAAATCCCTATCTAATATCTACTCATCCAATATCCCCAGACTAGTTTCTGGCTTGTGGCCTTTGTCAGTGAGGAGCCTCCAGCAACCAAACTATGAGTCTTAAACTGAAAATACCTTAATGTTTTCAATCCAAGTCCATTAGCTTATATAATCATATGAGTCTAAACTCATTTCAATATCCATACATTTTGGTGTCTTTGGTTTTTTAATAACCTTAGACACCACTTGATTACTCTAGCTTGCTGTGTGTGGCAATATGTATAGTGAGTTTTGATTGTTTTAACAACAGTTATACACAAGCATAAGAGGTGGTGGTCATGTGATGTTTATTGGCTTATAATTGTTGTACTTATATCATTTTATTCAGTATCCTTGATATTCTGTATATTACTTTATAATTCATTGAATAAATAAATTTTTTATCCTAAATGTCAGAAAAGCAAAAAAAATGCTTAATTCATTACAATAAATAATAAAAAAAAACATAGCATAATCACATATAATAACTAAGTGCATTAAAATAAATTTTAAAATGTGTATATATTACTTCAAAACAATTTTTATTTAGTTTAATTTCTAATTAACGCTTTTGTATCTATATAAATGTTAATTTTCTCAGACAAAATGTATTATTTTATATTAAAACAATACTGGCAAAAAAAAGAGAAGATTTTAAAACATTATTATTATTATTATTATTATTATTATTATTATTATTATTATTATTATTATTATTATTATTA
Organism: Epiperipatus broadwayi; assembly: GCA_028023455.1. Taxonomy (NCBI): domain Eukaryota; kingdom Metazoa; phylum Onychophora; class Udeonychophora; order Euonychophora; family Peripatidae; genus Epiperipatus; species Epiperipatus broadwayi. Next base: position 5,551,297 of record JAQFVV010006214.1, on the reverse strand, counting down.
TTATTATTATTATTATTATTATTATTATTATTATTATTATTATTATTATTATTATTATTATTATTATTATTATTATTATTATTATTATTATTATTATTATTATTATTATTATTATTATTATTATTATTATTATTATTATTATTATTATTATTATTATTATTATTATTATTATTATTATTATTATTTATTTATTATTATTATTATTATTATTATTATTATTTATATAAAATAAGTACAAACTTAAAAAAAACAATAGCACTGTAAAAAATTCAGTTTTTATTACAAAAACAAAATAATAGAATATAAAATCTATCAAAAATACATTTTAAAATATACATTTTTATCTTAATTTTTTTTTACATGCTTCATTTTAATTTAATAAATTATAATTTAGAGAATAATATTTTCATCTAGGTAAGAGGCAAAATAAATTGAGAAACTTTTTTTAAAATATACTGTATATATAAACTGAAATTTTCTTATTATGCAATATATTTATTCACAGGTTAGTATTTTTTTTTAGATTAATATATGTTTTGCAAAATATTTATTCATTTTATTGAAATTTTTTTCAATTTTAAGTTTTATTTTTTTAATTGGGTTTTCCATATCTTTTATATATTTTGAATTTAGGATAACAAATTACATTTTTGTCATAGGAAATCATTATAATTGTTGGTTTTTTATATGAGATTTTTTATTTATGAGTTATTTTGGGGAACAAATTGGACTCACTGTCTGGGTAAACCTATAATTAAAATATTTTAAACCAATAAACATCACATGATCACGATTTCTTATTCTTGCTTATAACTGTTATTAAAACAGCAAAACTCTCTATACATCCTAAGATTTAAGTGCAGTGATTTCAAATCCAGGGCTCTTCACTGACACACAAGCCAGAAACTAGTATGGGGATGTTGGATGGGTGAACATTGGATGGGGATTTTATGCACAAGCCTTCTGGCATCCATTGAATACTCTGGCTTGCACTAAGTGGCAGTATGTATAGAGAATTTTGCCTGTTTTAATTAAAATATTTATTATATCACCATTTTTTCAATGTAAATAAAGATTTAAAAAATGTTTTGTTTTCTGGTGCTTTATTTACATATTTTAAGAATATGTATAGAATAGAAGTTTTAATTTATAGATAAAATATATTTGCTAAGATTTTAACAAATCATTAGCAAGAGCTCATATGATTCAAATTAAAGAATAAAATAAAATGAGTGATTATAGTGCTATAGATGACATTGCAGTATTCATTAATTATATAAAAAATGCATTGGATTTCTAAATTATAAAATAACATCGATAAAAATTATTATAGAGTGATTCCACAACTTTTTGCAGCACTTTTACAAAAACTAATTAGTGAATTAAAAGAAAAACAAATTTTACTGATGATGTGAAATGATATAGAATTTATAAAATGAAAAAAATAAAAATGGTGTTGGTGATAAATAAAAAAAAAAAAAATCTAAAATAGTTTTTAGTTTGTTTTTTATTTTATTTTAGAAAACAAAGATTGATAGTAATTAATGAGAAATTAATTATAAATATCTTTTACATATTTTTTATATAATTGTAAATATAATAGCTAAAGTTATTTACAAAATATCTTAATATAAGCTGAGCATTGACTGCATATATGTGTGGAGATGATAATATGGACCAACTGATGAGTGCTGGTTTAACATGAAATACATATATTGGTGATTATTTATCTTGTTGACATGTGTGTGATCAAGTGTGTCAGCAGTATGAGATAGCATGGATAATTGAGGATCATGTGAAAGTCTGACTTCAAACCCCCTATATATTATATATTGGAGTGCAGGTATAAAAAAGCCTGTACTGCAGGAAAAAAAAATCATATTAAAATTAAACTAGAAATATTTTACTTAAAAAGAATTAAAAGAAATATTTGTATTTGAAAAAGAAAATTTTTTAATAAATGTGTTTAAAAATATTTATCTAGAAACAAAACAGACATTATAAATTATATAATAAAGTATTAAATTAACAAATATGACTCAAAAGTGAAATATATAGATAAAACAATAAACAGTATCACTAGAACTATTGAAAATATTAATACAAATGAAGACAGGATCAACAATTGAAAGTCTAAACTGAATCTCAAGTGATTTTAAAAGCTTTATAAAGAGCTCACATGAAAGATATATGAATGAAATAAATACATTTTCCAGGTTATTAAAAGAATAGAATCTACTGATAAAAAATTAAAAAAAAAATCTGGGAAATATTAATCCTAAAATGTAATGATTTGTAATTTTTTTTCCCAATGTCCCTTTTCAGACATTTGTGTAGTCTAAAATCCATATACCAATATTTCCCCTGCCTCATGAAATTTCACAGTAGACGTGTGATTTTTTTTTTATCAAGAGCTTTATTATCTTGGTTTAAATCTTTGAATTTACATGCTTACATCGTGTGATATACAAAGTTTAACTCAATTTTTTTAAGTGTATGTTGATACATCTATGGTAACAGAGAGATTAAAACTGCCCTGGACACCATCATCCCCATTCTCCAGATGAAGAGAAAACCAATGCCAGCATTGATCCCCTCATACCCACACCTCAGTGGCCCTTCCCAAAACCCCAGGGATGGTCCAGACCCTTGATCCTCACAAAGACATGTGAACTTACAGTCTCAATCCAAGATTATTGTTGATTTACTTATTGTACTATAAGACTTCAAACCACCATGGCCAGCATCATATTCACTGCCCAGAGAAAAGGAGATCTATGTCAGTAATGATCCCACAACATCCCTCCCCAGCCCCTGGAGCTGGTGGGCAAGGACTCAGTCCATACAGACCCTTCCCACCACTAGACTTCCACCTCCAGGCAGCATAGATAAATGAACCAGTAGTAGCCTGAAGCAAACAATAGTTTCACTGTGGCTGTCCCTAGATTTTCAATGGCTGGCATATGGTTTGCCCCTTCATTCTCAAATCAAAGTCATAAGTATATATCCCAGTAATTTCATGCCTGCATTATGTTCTATATACATATCACTGCTCAGTTCTAAAAGGTGGTTTTTGATTTACGAAGTATATTTCTTTTTGAATCTAGAGCTTTAGTATATATATTAGTAATTACATATTTTTATTCTACATAAATCATATAACTTGAAAAAATGAGAAAGATAAGAAAGTCTTTAGGATCTTTAAGCAAAAAATACCAATAATTTGAAATTCTTTTCTACTACATAACAAAATAGGTTTATAGAAAGATTAAAACTGTAGGGTACTCAATCCATGATAAGAATAAAACAAAAAATAGAATGGGAATGGTTTAAAATCTGACATATTCCTCATACATTTCCAGTATGAAGAATTATTTGGAAAAGAATGATGATGCTCGTTTTAACATTTGCAAATACTGTGCTTGGTATTGGTGAAAGAATTCAAATTTTTTTTTAATAGAATAGAAAAAGAAATAGATAAATATGCATAAAGTAATCAATTATGTACAGCAAATAAGGTTGTTTAAGCTGAAATGACATTAATTTTTGTTTTTTAGTGAGGAAAACCAAAACTAATCAAATATTGAAACATTTTGATATATGAATAAAAATAGATTAATAAAAATAGTGTTTGACTGGATTATGTTAAGTCAACGAATTCATTGGGCAAGAAAGATTATACTATACACCGTTGATAAATAGACAATTTATTTCAACATATTTACATACAAAATGGTTTGAAGGTATAGAAAATTTCTTACAGGTATTTAATTATGAGGGATGGGAAAAGGGAAGATTAGTTACCTCTAGAAAAAGAATTAGAGTTATATAAAACAAATATGAATAAAAAATAATGTGGAGTCATTATAATAATAAAAATTGTATAAAATATGAAAGAATGGGTGATATTACTAAAAGTTTATTACTACTTCAAGAGCAGGAGTTTTAGATAAGAGAAAAAGACAAAACTGGAATAAGTATTTGAATTGTACTTGTATAGAAGGAATAATATTGAAACATTTGTCTTTGAAGTGAAAGAAATTGATAAAGGATCAGGATAATTATTATGGTAAGTGGGAGAAATTTAAAAGTAAAGAGAATGGTAGAGATTTTATAATTCTTTTGTTTTGGCCGTTATGTGATTATTAAAATAGATTTTATTAAAATGGGATAGGAGAAAAAGAAATAAATCAGGGCTAGAAAAATATTTGGGTATTAAGGAATAAGAAGTAAGTGAATATATTGTGGTATGTAAGAGTTTTGGTTGTAGGGAATATTAATTTCGATAACAGAATTTCTGGACACATAGCCTATGCATAAAAACGTCTAAATTGATTTTTTCACTTTAACATCAATCAATCATTGCTATAGTTATTATTAGTTGAAAATAATGAATGGATTATGTTATATATATATAACAAATATATATATATATACGGTTTTTCTTAGCAATTTATACTAAAAAAATTCTATATATTAATGTAATATAAAATAAAAATAATTTTTTTAAAGATATCACTTGAAAGTAAATTAAAAACAAATTCTATTTATAAATAAAATAATAAAAATTAAAATTTTATAAAGTAACTCTTATCAGTTGAAAAAAAGCCATTTAAATGTTAAAAAAATTTAAGTCGAAAACTTTGTCAAACTGCATGACTTTGACACATCAGGAATATAATCATTTGTGGCCAATTAAATTACCGACGTTAAACGACAAAGCAAAATTGAAAAATTTAAATTTAATGGAATTATAAAATATTTGATGAAAAAGCTCACGTACTCTTTTATAAAATACCCCCCCCCCCCCAACAATGAGTAGGAAAACAAAAAATAAATGATTAAAAATTGCCGTGCGTTGTTTAATGCAATGATAGAATGTTACATTTTAGAACTAAAGACTTCGGATCAATTCCATTCTTGATACTACCGGTCAAACCTTTTATGAACTTCCGAGCAAAAAGTTATTCGATTACTTTTTAACACAAATAAAGTCTTATAGGTAATAATAATTTTACATTTTTTTTTATTCATTTTTTTTTATAATACTTTAAACATTTATTAGAAAAGTATCTAATTTTTATTTTATTTGCATAAGATATTTTTTAACATCTTCTTTATTTGTTGAAATACTTTATCTTGCCTAATTGTAGTTCTCGGTTGTAATCTATTCTCCGCCATATATTCAAAATGAAAGCAATTACGATCATACTTCTTTAAAATGTCTTCGAGAAAATATTTTTTATTCAAGTCAAATAAACTTCTTTTATGAAAACCATATTCATGTTTACCATAAAATATATTTTTAAGGAAGTCTTTTAGTCTTCTTTACAAGTCAAGAAAGACGTGCTTTCATAACCATATATTCGATAGCATTATATTAAAAAAACTGAATAATAAATCATGTAAATATCTATTGTTACATATTCACTTACCATTGTCAAACTTCCTCCACTCACAACTTTGACGCCATCCATGGAGATGTTTATTATATCTATAAGATATTACACATGGGAAAAAGAAAGGTTAATAACTCCGTGGGTGTAAAATAAAACAAAAAATCAGATATATTAATCTTTAACTGAGGTTTAAAGTTTATATCTGTGCTAGATATAATCTCTAGTTTCGAAAAAGATTTGTAATAATCATTATTGTATTTATCTGAAATGGATGGCGTCAAAATTATGAGTGGAGGAAGTTTGACAATGGTAAATGAGAATGTAACAATTTATTCTAGATAAATACTTTTCATATAATAAAGATATATACGAGAGATAGCGATCTGGGCCAACTGATGAGTGCTGGTTCAACACGAAATGCATCTTGGGGGCATTTGTCTTTTATTATATCTTTATTTAAGTGAATTTAAAAAGAATGGGGAAGTATGGAGATGTTTATTATATCTATTCAATATTTTTCCTAAGTAGCGATTTCCATATTGTAATCTTAATAAACTATTTTTTTAAATGGAAAGGACTTATATAAATATTAACTACTAAAGAAAATCAAAGACTTTTATAATAAATATTTAAAATATTACAAAATAAAAATATTTATGAAAGAACTACTATTAAAAATTTAAAATCCTTTAAAAGTTAATAAATAAATCTATTGGATTTTATTATGAAAAACTCTATAATTCATTTACTTTATTTTACATTTTCCTTTATTTTAGACCATCAGCATTTTATTTCCAATCCAATTATCAATCTTTTTCAGAATAAAGATCTATCCACGTTTTAACCAGTACTTCCTTTCTTCACATTATTTCAGCATTCAGTCTGAACATCTATATATTTCTTTTGTAATCTTTTTAAATACCTTAATTTTTTTTAGCTAAAGCATGTGTGGGAGAACTTATAGAACGCACAATAAGCTGCAATGATATCTCAGGTTTATGAATTTTAGGAAAACCATAAAATTTAGGATATAATGAAGAGCTTTCTCTTGGAGAAATTTTAATTTTTATATTCTCATCTAAATTCGAACATTTAGTAAGATATTTTATCTTTTATTCTAAATATGACAGAGAATCTCTAACAATCTCTATTATATCCTACATTTTATGGTTTGCCTAAAATTCATAAACTTGAGGTATCATTGTGGCCTATTGAGTGCTATAGGTTCACCCACACATGCTTTGGTTAGATATTTAACACAATGATTACAATCATTGATAATTCCATCCAAAATTAAAAATTCAAGCCATTTTATTTCTATAATTAAAAACTTAAAACTAACTAAAACTGGTTTATTGGTAAATTTTGATGTTTCTTTTATGTTTACTAGTATTCCTATTGAAGAAGCTTTATCTATAATAGCTCAATATAAAAATTTGCCTGATTTTATTATTTCATTAGCAAAATATTGCCTTGAAAATACAGTTTTTATTCACGATTTTCAAAAGTATAAACAAATTAAAGGACTTTCTATAGAACTTCCATTATATTGCTGATCTCTTTATGAACAATTTTAAAAGTCAAGTATTAAATGTAACTTCTAAGAAACCTTCTATTTGATTCAAATATGTAAATGATACATAGGTTATATGGTTTCATGGTATTGATGGTTTGAATTCTTTTCTTGTTTTTCTTAATGACTGATATCCTAATATTAAGTTTAGTATAGAAGTTGAAAATAAGAAATCACTTTGTTTTCTATATGTTTTGATTGCAAGAAAATGTGATGACTCCTTATCAATATCAGTTTACAGAAAATTTACCCATACTAACAGATATCTTAATTTTAATTCTCATTATCATCTTGCACAAACATTTTCTTTAGTAAAAAATTGTTTGATGAGAGTTTGTAGTTTGTTTGATAAAGAGCATCTTAGTCAAGAAATAGAACTAGCAAAAATATTCAACTTTCTAATGGTTATAATAAAAACATCATATATATGGCATTGAATATCATTGATACTAAAAAGAAGAAAGAGGATAAATTGATAATTCAACTAGTTAGAGAGTGGTCTTTTCTTATACTGAAGGAGTTATTTATAAAATCAGTAGAAGACTTTCTAATTGTAACATAAAAACTACTTTTCCCACTAACAAAAGAATTGATTTTTTCCCATAAAGCTAAAAATAGAGTACTTTTGGAATACCAGGATGTTTATAAAATTCCATGTTTACAGTGCTTGAAAAGCTATATAGGTCAGCCTAATAGATGAATTAATGTCAGAATTGATGAACATAAAATGCCTTTAATCAGAAGTTAAATATATCAGCTTTTACTTCACATTTTTTAGAAATTGTCACAAAACTAATTTTGATAATGCTAAAATACTTGCTAATTTGGAAAAGTATGATTTGAGAATCATGAGAGAGTCGATTGAAATATTAAACAGATCAACTGTCTTAAATAAAACTGATGAAGCACAACATATTCCAGCCTTATGAAGACCACTTATTTTGTCTCTTTCTTCTAATATAAACTTGAAATCAATTAATGGTGAAAGTGAAAAAAATAAATATTTCATGAATCTATATATTCTGAATGCTCAAGTATTTTACTTCACACTCAATATCATTACTATTTCAGACCTAATGGGTTTTCTTTGGAAAGTTAACTTTGACAATGGAGGATGCTATTTCATTGAAATGTTAAACCACCAGACATCACATGATCACCATCTTATACTAGCACATAATTTTTGTAAACAAAGGCAAAACTACTGTGTGGAGAGTTTTGCCTTCATTGAAATGTTGTGACATAATCAAGCCTAACAATGGTTTAACTCAAAAACTACTTTATTTACATCATATAACCATAAATATAATATATAGAATAAATTTAAGAGAAGGTTATTAAACTTAAATTTTTTTATTAATAAAATATTATTATAAGAGCAATAAATAAAATAGAGGTGAAAATTTAAGAATATTTGAGTGACAAGATTTAAAATAAAATAAGGTAAAGTCACTAGTATCTTGAGATATGAAATATATGTTAGCTATTGTGACATTTAAAATAATTTTATGAAAAATAATCTTAAATAAGAATTTAAGGTTTCTAAAATAATTGTAGAACAAAAAAATAATTTTAGGCCATTAGTCAGCATCCATATTTTTAAAAAAAATATTAAAATCAATTATATTGAATAAAAATTCTATTTAAAGTTGAAATTCCAAATATTGTAAAATGGGGGAAATTAGTAGAAAAAAAAGTTAACTTTTATTTAATAGAAAGATGAATAAGATTATCATGCTTAGAATCGTACCCATAATTTCATATGTTCTACTTATTATATGTTAAATATGAAGATTAAAAAAAAATGTAAAAAAATAAATTATTAAGATCTTTTTGAAAGGAGACAGCATTGAATTTATTAGAATAATAAGATAAAAAAATATTTAGATGTTTCAGATTTATTGGAGAATGAGGCAGTGGAATAATTATTAAAATTTAAAGTCATTAAATTACCACAACACTAAGAGACAAAGTTATTCATATCATACAGAAAAAATACAATCAGATGTAAAAATAGTTATTAACATTTCTATTTCATAATTATACATGAAATAAATCACTCGTAACTAGCTTTATCTCCAACGAATATCTACTTTTTAATGTTATAATTTATTACCTAATATTATAAATATTTTTATATACAAATTTTCAACATACAACTATTTTTTCATTTTCTGCTAAAATAATAGTTTTGATTTTGAAGCTTATACTTAAATCGTGGTCAACAATTTAAATATAAATAAAATTATTATACAATTGAGTAGGAACAAAATTAGAAATCTTCATTAAATCAATTCATATAATTAAATCCCTTTTTTTTATTATCAATTAATATAAAATTGTTTATAAATATTTTTAAAAGGTATTTGTGTATATATTTTGATCTTATATCAAAAGTTTATAATTTTATATTAATATAATTCTTCCTAACTATATATATGTGACCGATAATTCTTTTTTTTTTTTCATATGTCAAACGCGTTGACCGGGAAGCGAACCCGGGCCAGCTGCTAGGATGGCAGCTACGCTAACCATTAGGCCACCAACGCTTGACACCGATAATCCCTTTTTTGCAGAAAAAAAAATCAAGTTATGATATAAAAGTTTTTTTTCAGTAAGATTTATTTAGGCAGTGACAAATTACTTAATTCAAAAACCACTAGTATTAATTTATATTTAAATGGTCAATTCTTAAAATCCTTACAGTTATGTTTAGTATTTATTAAATATTTTATAAATAACTTGCTATTCGCACTCAATTTCAAAGTCTTGCTATTTTTAAAGCCCCCCCCCCCCTAAATATAAGACATTTTATTTCAAGTATTTACCTTGGCATTAATCAACCAAATTCTTTAACGGCTTTTTTAATTGAAAATATATATATATTTAAATAGCTAATTAAAACTTACGGATTTCAATTTCAATTAAAATATTTATATTGATTTAAAATTTTCAATTATTCTGCGGTTATTTTTATCTTACGAATTTTTTTTTTTTTTTTTAAAGAAAAAGAGTTAGTTTTATTTATCAAGTCATACCTTTTTGAAGTAAAAAGTTTAAAAGAAACAATTATTAATTTCTGTAAATTTCTGGTATGCTTATTTTTTATAATTGTAATTATTTAAATATTTATACGATTGCGAAAAAAAAATTTGTGTTTATATTAAAATAATTCTTTGTGATTTGTACATCATATACTTTAACTATATGTAACTTTATTACCAAAAAAAAATAAATTATATTTTATTATCAAATATTGTCGGAATCAGGTATTGTTTTGAGGTAGAAAATGCCTAGACATCTCAACTTGAATAATCTAAAGCCAATACTTTCTTGATAATGCTAAAATAATAAATTAAATCTGAAGAACAGTGATTATTAGAGTTTTTTTTTTTATAACAATTAAAATATTTCTCTTAAGTTTTATTTTCTTTTACATCGCATTACACCTACTTTTTCACATTTTCTTTGTACAAAACTCTAACTTGTATTTGTTCAGTTTATTTTCAAATTTATAAATTCTCTACTAACTTGAAAACTGCACCTGCAGTTAAAAGATTACGAAATCGATCAAAATGTTATTTAAACAATCTTGAAAAATCATATAAACACCCAACAATTATTTACGTAATAGAAAGTTTTATGAATATGTGTGCACTATGATAATATTAGACAGAAGGTTTTATGATACCAAAAGTCAAGCAATAAAAATCACGATGATTATAAGGATAAGTTCATTTATATAATTTCATTTACGAACATATATACAAAGGCATTTATTTTTTATGCGCGTGTACGCACGCTGGAGGAATTCCCGCTGTGCGTGCGCCAATTTATTTTATTTTAGATAAATCCTGCTTTAACTAAATCAATAGATGCTAAGTTTAAATTTAATTCAAAGATGTAAATATTAAAATTATTAAAATAATATTTATAAATAAGAATTAACGATAAGTATATACGCAACGCTTTCACAAAGAAGTCATAATAATTTAGAAATAATTTTCGATACACACTCTCGCATATTTTCATGTCTAAAAAGTTAATATTTTACGATAAAATGAAAAAAATTAATATATTTTAAAAATAATTATTTTTATATATTTTATTAATACTTTTTTTTTTAAGTAAAAAAAAAACAAAACTTTTTTTTTTAAACGACTTACTTACCTGCCAGCAGAATTCTGATCGTTTATACGCTATATTAAATCCTAAATGCGAAGCCACTCCTCTGACTTTTCATTTACGATGAAATGAAACCACAATCCTGCAGCATTGAAAAAAAAGTTACGAATCTACCGGCACTATTTTGTTGCTTTCCGTCTCCCATGAACTCGTCACCGGGATATCTTTCTACGGAATGCTCATAACTTCTGTAACAAGGAATGCTAAATCAATGTCTAATATGCAGTTTTTAAAAAATGTGTGTGCTAGTATAAGGAAAATCTGATTGGTCGACTCAGCATTTAGTTGCCATCCACATGATATTTGAATAAATAACTATGAGGGTTGTAGAAAATAATTCCTTAAACATGAGAAAATTTTCACAGACTAGATAAACGAGAGTGATTGGAAAAAGAAAGCTTGACATAACAAATTTTAGTATTGTAACTTTTTGGCTGTAAGGCTAGCTAAAATTTGGAAATTTTAATCAATAATGTTTTTTTTTAAAAAAATAAACTTCAACGAAATAAAACTAAAGTACCCCCCTCCCCCCTTTTTAAAAAAAAAACAAAAAATCTGAAATGTCTTTTTTATAGATATATAACAGTGTTACAACTTTGTAAAAAAAAAAAATACGAAACTTGAATTTCATTGCGATAAATTACTTTGATATATATAAAACACAAAGAACATGCTCATTCTTTTGTCTATGCATATAATTTTATAATTTAAGTATTCTAATCTGTTAATTTTTACCTGAAAGTGAATGGTTTTAAATTTCATTTTATATACCTTAAATTTCAATTTCTTTATTAAAAATTAAATACTGATTAATGCTAAATAATCTATTTAACATAAATATTTGAAAACAAGGCACTCTTCACAAACCTGGGAGCTTAATTGTAAGTATAGAGGATTTGAACTCAGATTTTCAAGCACCCTTCAACTATCAACACTATCTCATACAACTGATACACATGACCACACACATGTAGAAAAGATTAATTAATATTACCAATATACGTATTTCATGCTAACCAGCACTCATCAGTTGGTGCCTGGTTTTCAAATATTTACATATCAAGCTTGTATCATGTCCATCCCTCTTATATGTATTTAATGGATACTGTCCTATACATGATGGGTCAGAGTGACTTCAGGTAAACATGGGCATGTCAATAATAGTAGCATCAGCATGGGATTTGAGATTTCATCATCAGATTTTCAATGATATGTATGGCTGAAAAGTTGGAGGTTGCAGTGGATTGAAGCCTATCCATTAAAGTATGAAGATTTGCTATCTTAATATAAACTGAGCATTGATTATATATATGTGTGGGAGATGATAATCTGGACCAACTGATGAGTGCTGGTTTAGCATGAAATACGTATATTAGTGATTATTAATCTTTTCTGCATGTGTATCAGTTGTATGAGATAGTGTGGATAGTTGAAGGGTGCTTGAAAATCTGAGTTCAAATCCTCTAACTTTCTATTTAACATAAATAAATAGTTTATTACTCGGGAATTTACCTGGTGTGCGAATGCCGGAAGTTATAGAGCAAAGCTGTGATCCACCGACATTGACTCAGTATTTCACTACACTATCACTGCATTAAAACATGCATGGTGCATGCTTGATCATCATCAATGTTAGTTTAGTAATATTTTTCATATAATCTTTAAAATATTCTCCATCTACTTATATTATGATTAATATCAATTTATATTTTTATCTTCTTTTGCTATGTAACTATCCATCTTCTGTACAATTGTACTTTTGCTTATTGTACTTCATCTGCAATTTAAATATTTTTTGTCTCATTCTTGCCTTTTATTCTAACATATATGTTCCAGCTATCTGGATCTCTTTATTTTAATCACATTATTTTTATCTTTTATAAAGTCAATATCCTTAGATATAGTACATATTTCTGACACATATAGAACAATTGTTTATTCCAATTGAAGCACTATGAAATAATATTACATTATAAAATGTTTAGTCACTACTTAGGATGTAGGCTTGTAATTCTTCATTAATATATATATATAATATATATATATATAGGATGTAGGCTTGTAATTCTTCATTAATATATATATATAATTAGTTTCCAACCAGTAACCACCTAAACATTCACAGTAAATATAGCAACCAATATTTCTAACTGCTGTCAAGGCAACCTTCACACCTTTTAATAGCAAGAATGGAAATCTATTCTTACTAATGGTCCATTGAATATATATGGACACTTAAAGATTGCATCTTGACTACAGAGTATGAAATATTGTTACAATGAAGTTTAAATAAACCTCTTTAAACATGAAATAAACATGTCACTATAATGCTGACTAATAAATAGTCATCTAAAACATTACTTAATGCAATACTTTTAAATTGCCCATGTATTATTTAGAAATAATAAGCGAAATAGTGCCTAAAGCTAATCTGGGATAATGATGTAATTAGTTTCCAACCAGTAACCACCTAAACATTCACAGTAAATATAGCAACCAATATTTCTAACTGCTGAAAAGGCAACCTTCACACCTTTTAATAGCAAGAATGGAAATCCATTCTTACTAATGGTCCATTGAATATATATATATATATATATATATATATATATATATATATATATATATATATATATATATATATATATATATGCAGAAAATACTATGTACATAATAAAAGATAATAAATTATACCATTGCACAGCATAAGTAATATAATGAGGGTGCTAATAACTCTAACAAGCTTTTTCAGTAAATGCCCAAGTGAAAGCATTTAAAATCCCTATCTAAAATTTATCAAAAAAAAGAAGCTTGTTTAGAGCTATTGACACACTCATTATATAACATGTGTAAATACAAGCTTATTAAATTGTTACATGGTGTATGACTTGATTTCCTTACTATTACATTACACAGTCTGTATATAAAATAAATGCATTGGTAGTATTCTATATAGAAGTAATAAAATTGATTTTGAGTAATAGTTCTCATGGAATTGTAACAGAGATACATTGATAAATTCTATGTGTTTCTCATAGCAATGAAACTGAAAGAAATGAAATTACTTATAAGCATGTTCAAAGTAGATATTTTTTTTTTGTAAAGTTGAATGGGAATTAATTGGTATAGTAATCAAGCATATTATTGAGCAAGTTTAAAGTAATTTTTTGAAGAGAGAAGTATTACTAAATCATCTAAATAAAAGATATGATTGATGATTTGCTCGAATAATGGAATATGTATTTCTAGTATTTTACCTCTTATTTTTAAAAACAGAGAATTGAGTTAGATGGTAGAATTTTAAGAGAAAGTATTGAGATATAAACTTATATAGATAAAAACTAGAGAATACTTTTCTATTTAGAGTGATCTCCACTTCTATATTTTAGTTTACCAGTAAATAGAAAAGAAAGGATATATATATATCTGTAATTTTTGATTATCGCCATTTTACTGTGTATTTTTTTTCTTTCTGATGAAAACCAGTCCTCTGGTTGAAATATAATATTATTTATTGGATTTATAAGTCTTTTATATATATATATATATATAATATATATATATATATATATATATATATATATATATAATATATATATAACAAACTAACCAAAAAATACATATAAAAACAACAAAAAAGACTTATAAATCCAATAAATATATATATTTCAACCAGAACTGTTTTGTTAAATATAATATATATATATATATATATATATATATATATATATATATATATATATATATATATTTATAAGTCTTTTATATATATATATAACAAACTAACCAAAGAAAATACATATAAAAACAACAAAAAAAAAGACTTATAAATCCAATAAATAATATTATATTTCAACCAGAGGACTGGTTTTGTTAAATTTTTAATCTTTTACCAAATCTGTAATTTTTGATTATCCCATTTTACTGTGTATTTTTTTTCTTTCTGATGAAAACCAGTCCTCTGGTTGAAATATAATATTATTTATTGGATTTATAAGTCTTTTTTTTTGTTTATATATATATATGTAATAAATAAAGTTTGATATCTGTATTCGTTTCACAATATATGTAATATATAAATCAATATATATATATCAAAATACAGTACAATTTATATAAATTATATTCTTTTAGAAGTACTTTCGACTATACACTTTGTAGTCTTTATCAACTATATAACGTTGAATAATCAAAACAAGACAACTCTTAACAATACCCATAGTTCAATTCAGATTTCCCACAATTCTGTTATCTTAACATTTGATGACTGGCGATTCAACGTTATATAGTTGATAAAGACTACAAAGTGTATAGTCGAAAGTACTTCTAAAAGAATATAATTTATATAAATTGTACTGTATTTTGATATATATATATTGATTTATATATATAAATTGTACTGTATTTTGATATATATATATTGATTTATATATATATATTGTAGTATTTGGAGGAATTTTAGTACATGAGCAGAATTAAATGTGTCTTTTATGTGTAATCACACAATAATGGATCCAATTTTCTGCTATCTAGTACAATTTATTATTTGTAAATAAAGTTTTAACTGCTGAAATAGCTGCTTTTAGAAAATTGGAATTGGAATAATGAAGAGAAAGAAAATGCTAGATTTTTATAATAAAAAATGGGGTCATGAATATTTAAGTTATTCCAAGGAAAAGAAAACATTTTTTTAAAGAATGGAGACCACAGAAATAAGATAAAATTAATGAATGCTCTATATTTGGATAAACAGATAATTAAGTAGTTTGCAGACTATAGGAATTGTGGAAAAGTAGTATTTAGTATGAATTTTACTGTTGCATGAGGTCCTGTTGAGTATTGTTAGGGATGTCATGGAATTTAAAAGCAATTTCTGATTTCATAAGTGTATGATTGCCATGATGATTGAATAAAAAAGAAAAAAACTAGATTCCATCAATTCTACACCAACTCATTATAGTCACAATCATCTCCAACAACATTAAAAAAACCTCATTTTTATTTTTAAACAAAACTAGAAATATTGGGATGCTTACATGATTGTATATTGAAAACGATATCTTACTAATTAATTGACTATTAAAAAGTTCAAATACTAATTTCTAGAGCTCAGATATTTCGATTTTTAAATTAAAATCAATCCATTCTAACAATTTTTTTCAGTAGCTAGATTGAGCTTATGCCACTTTGTTCTTTACCCAAAATTTAAAAAAAAAACCTGTCATCTAATTTATTTTTTGATTCACTAATTACACAAATTCAAAACATTCCAGTTACTATCTTTCCCTCATTCTACATTATTAAATGTACTAATTATTTTATTCACTATTAGAATCATAACTTTGATTATAGTTTTTAATGTGTGATTTTGTATAAAATCCTATCTCTTCCAAATTACTCACATTTATTCAGTCACTTGGAGTCTTCTCTTATTATCTTCAAATTTGTAACACTCACAAATTTTGCACTATTTCTTTGGTATTGATATTTTGTTCTGTAATTTTTAAATAACCCTTTTTTATATTGTAATTTTATTGAACAGTTTTCAGTCAATTTAGGCTTTATATATTATAAATTGCTAATGTATTTGTTAATTAAGTTACATCTGCATTTATTTATTCATGATATTAGAAAATTTCACAAAACATAACTAAATTTCCAGATTAACTCACCTAATTTTTTTATTCAGATTTGTATTCCAGTGGAATCAGTTTTTAATTTATTTAAGAGGGTGCTGGGACTGTAGACCCAATGATTCCCACTGCATCATAATCTCATAGTTTCACAGTAAATTACTAAATGTAATTTTTTTTTTAATTTCACTTTCTTGACAATTAATATTTTTTAAGAATTTCACCCAACATTCATACATCAAATGAACATAGTAACATAAGTAATTTATACATTTCTCCAAATTTAATAATAAAATCTAATAAAGTAAAATTAAGGACATACAATGAAAGGGTTATATTAATGATAAATATTTTATTAATACAAATTACAATACTTAAATGAAAATTATGAATTGCTAATAAAATGGAAAGAATATACACACACTCATTCAGACAATAGTGTTAATCAAATAATTAAAACAATTCTTATTACAATTTTTTTTTAAGCCTTAAACAAAATAGTCTCTTGAAGAATAAAATGGTGAATGTCTATTGCTATGAAAAGTTATAGTTAGTTTAGTTTGCAAACATAGTGACATAGTTCTGTGGGTTTACTTAGATCATTGATTATACCATGCATGGTTTGGGGGATGAAGAGCTCAGTGGTAGTTAACTTTGATTTCTTCTGTTGACATTTTCTTGTTTCTGGTCTGTAGCAATGTAAGGACACACTTGAGGCTTTCAAGGTGACCTTTTCATAAGGGGAAGCATCAACCAAACACTGGTTTTTGTCACACCAGATGAATTGATTCCACATATGAGTAGTTCTGATTAGAGGCATTTTCTTAACAGTTGTAGGGACAAGAAAACTGCAATTAGCCCCTTCTCTCATTCCATCCAGAATCTAAGGAAATAACCAGCCAAAACCCTCTTTGAAGTTGTCCACTTCTTTTTATATCTACACCAGTTTTGAGATTTCTGCACATATATTTTCATCTTTTGTTTCTTTATTAGAACACAAGTTGATAATTTTGTACCTTCCTTTTTGCTTTTGGGTTAGTAAGTTCTTTTTTTTTCTATAAATTCCTTTGGGACCATTTTTAATTAGTGTTAAAAGGATATTACTATGATAGTAATCATTTGCTTTGGAATTTCTTTTGTTTACCAGGATTGAACATCTATATTTATTTCTGTTTTTTTTTTTTTTTTAAATTTTATCTTTAATTAAATAGTTAATATCAAACCAAACCCCAAATAACTTTCATTGCACATATCTAAAAATGAATTACACTAACTAATGAAAAAAGAAAGCTAAATTTTGTCCATTGAACGATTTTTGCATTTTATTTCTTCTAACTTTTAAATACTATCAAATGATAACACGTGTAGCATATTTTGGTTAATTTCTTAAACCTGCCTTAACTGCCTTTTTTTTTTTTAATTTAATGGCAGTTGAGGCAGGTTTAAGAAATTAACCAAAAGTACTTCTGCGGATTTAAGGATTGTTTATAACAGTTTGTTACCGTTAAATTTATTATTTTTATTATAATTACAATTTTGTTTTAATTATCGGACATTTTATTTATATATATATTGTTAAAAAGAGGTTGCCTGGACAATACTTTGAGATTGTTGACTGTTATTGATATTGAGATAGTCTAAGTTTTGACTGGTTTACTCAAGTGTAACAATAATTTTTGTTTAGTTAAAACTCGATACTGTATGGGGAATTAATGGAATATATATAGTGAATACATTGTGGACAGAATTCAAAAAGAGAAGAAAAAAGTCTAATATTTATATATATAATATTATTACAAAAATTGACATTAATTTTACATTCTCAGGGAATTACAAGACTGTGAATGACATTTAATGGAAATAAGGCTTAATCTATTGTTTAATATCTGTATTCTATTGGTAATATAAATTGAAAATTTATTATATGTGCTATTATTGTAGATAATCTGATTTTCTATCTATTTTCATATTAGTTTATTTACTAAATTAAATTTTGACCACAAGAGTACCACATAATCCTAGTTTATAATGCTTTTCAAGAGCAATATACTCACTTATTAAAAGCTTGAGTAATCAATAGATACTAAATAAAATGTTTATTAAATCTCCATCCAATGCTATTCTATACATAATGCCAGACTAGTTTCTGTCTTATGGTCTTTGTCAATGAAAAGTTTGAAAAAATCTAGAGCCAAAGAATAGTAGTGCTTATAATTACTAAAAAAATGAGAATATCAAAATATATAGATAATGAGTATATATATATATATATACAAGAAAGCCGATTTGTATTCAAAACATTAAGATGCTACAAAATTTTAGGGTTGATGATTATTTTATATGGCTCTGTTTTCTATTTCATCCATCCTACAATGATTAGTGCTTATTCTTAATTTCTCTATTTATTTCCATGTGTTACACAACTCTTTTTTTCTATATATTCATCTTAGATGCAATCATTTCTTTCAATAAAAACTTTCTATATGATCAATATTTGCTTTGACATTTATGTTCTGGGTTATGTCATTAATATAGAGCATTTTGGTCTAAATCATTCCAAGTAATTTATGAAGCATACATATTTGAGTACCCAAATGTGATAAAAAAGAACCTTTGCTTAGTCACAAATTGATGCAGTCAATGTAATAGTAAAGAAGTGTAAGATAATTGAGGCAAAATGGTCATCCACTGATGATGATTAGTCTTCTTAAATAACCAAAAGTAACAATACAAAAGTGTACACAGCTACAAATAAAAAATACTACAAAGAAATATATACAGTATAACATTAGAATAGTATACATAGTTACAAATACTTCTATATATCTGGTCACATGTCAGAATGTGAAATGTAGTAAAAAGATTAATCACAGAAATAATAATGTTATCAAACAAAATTTCATTTTATTTGTATTATCTTCTCAAAACGCAATATCAACATATAGCTTTGTTAAGAATAATGGTATTAAGTAAGTCTTTTGGACATTTCCTCAGGTAAATAGCAAAAAGTATTCCCCAAATATTTTAGACAAAGTATAAATGGAGTCAAATTTAGTTACCAGAAGTATTTTTCTACTGTGTTGCTAACTTACTCCATGTGACTCTAAATTTTGAAATGCTGTTTGAGTAGCAAGGAATGAGCCACCTTTCCTGATCTCTCAGAGACCGTCTCCTTGCCATGTCACAATTTAGCTCCTACCATCCAAGACTGCCTGAGTTATCAAGGAAGGGTAAAGACTAAGAAGGAATGTTTATCATCTAATTATAATATGCCTGCTCCAAAATCCAAGAATGCCACAAAAAGATAGGATCTGTCCATACCATCGTTCTGAAGGATCATGAGGTAATATCCCCAAGCCACTTTAAAATCACCTTTTATTAAAATATAATAACTCAACTAATTGTATACATGCTGTTTTGTTCCTTTTGTTCAATTTTTTTAACTACTTTAATTTTCTGACTATAGACAACCTATAATTATGTAACCTGTGTCAATTCTCTATAATCCTTTTTAATCATTTATAAATTTTAATCGTCCAACTCATTATATGTATGTTTAAGTGTGGTAGAAATCTATAATGCTACTATTTTTGTTTTACTTTTTATTTATAAAATATATAGCATATGCCAATTCAACACAATTTCACAAGTGTCATTTATGTTTTAATCCCACTGTGGACAAAAAAAGGTGAAAAGTAATTAGTTATATGATTTATTTTTTTCAAAATAGCTCATGAGGTTGAGTTCTCTTTACAATAAAATACATGTTAAGAGTAGGGTATCATTAAGCTGTTTAAGCATTGTAAAATTAATCTTTCAATCTGGCTGGATTCAGGTGTCTATTTTGTTTTATGTGCTATATCATATATCAATTGCAATCATCATCACCAAAATGTTTGCAATTAATTAATTTTACTTGCAGTGCTTTTAAGTGCACTGATCATTTTCTTATAATGTTTTATTTAAATTAAATGAGCTTGGTTATTGAAGGAAAATGGGGAAATAATATGCTCTTTAATTATAATTCCATTTTTATATTTATTATTTGAAAAGAGTGGTTTATTATTTAAGCTTATCATTATGCAAGTTATTAAACCATTTAAGGCTTTCTCTCCTAATGCAAAACAATTTTCTCTCATTATAGTAGCATTTCTAGAAAAGGTCAATGTTTATGTATTTCATCTTCTCATGCTTTATCATTCAGAGATTGTTTGGATTGTCAGAGTTTCCCCCTTTTTATTTCCTTTATTCTTGTTCAAAACAGGGGTATACAGCTATGCCCTGGAACAAGCAAGTTAGAGTAGTTGTAGCTCTGCATAAGCTGTCATGCTTCCAGACCATCACACCTCCTTACCTACCTTTCATAAGATATCACTCTGCCAAAAGCACAGACATACTGTGTGCCATTGTTTGAAAACATGATGGAGCACCCTACCAGCCATGTCCACATCTTTTTATCATTTCTGGTAATACCACAACTTTTTATAAGTTATGCTTGTTTAATAAAATAAGTTGTAATGATATGCCCTAGTGAACCATCTATATATAAAATATTTATTCATTGGTTTTTCATCTCCAGCACCACTGAAGCTTCTCCCCCCCCTTTTTTTTTCTAAAGCCATCCAATATTCATGAATATTTGCTAATTCTTGTAGAGTGTTTAAAAGTTATAAAATTAATAATAAAATACTTCATCAAATATGCAAATAGGAATTACTTTTAGGATATTTGTATATCCATGTACTCATTATCAGTCAATCAGTGGAATTACTTTTAGGATATTTGTATATCCATGTACTCATTATCAGTCAATCAGTGTCATCTAATTCCAAGAGCAAATCATAATAATTAAAGAAAGATTATAACCTAGAATCATTGTATTTCTGTAAATGCACAATTATTGTGTTACATCCACTGATCACCCAGGTAATCAACTTTTGTAGAAATAAATGAGTAATGATTATCAAATGTAAATTGGCATATGGATACCACAGTTAACCCAGTATTTTGTATATATATATATAGGTTTATTAATAATTTGATATCTTGATGAGATTTCTCAATAGAATGTACTCACTTGTAAATAAATAGAATATATATTTACGTGTAATGTTGGTAATATTGCATAAAATAATTTAATCATGTCTGTGGTAATAATATATATATATATATATGATTTAGTCCAGAGTGTTTGAATCATTGTTAATTAATTTTAATCTTATCAATATAGTGTATATATATGTGTGTCTTAAACTGTCTTCCTGGTTTACTCAAGGGCCCATGCATCATCATCATTAAATAGGATCTTATGTAGTATGTTAGGTCTGGGCCTAGAATTAAAGAATCTATGCTGTATCACAAGTGTTGTTCATATTGTCTTAGCTTTGGGGAATGGACAAATAGGTTAGAGTTCACAATTGCTTCTGACCTATGAGTGGTTTCAGGGTACTTTTGTTCAGATTTTACATCTTGTTAGTTGGACTTACATTTTTGACCAGTAAATGTATATATTTTTTATCACAGACTTGTGTGCCCAAATGTGGGGCCTTGATTAAAGTTGCAACCCTGAATAAACTTCACATTGAGAAAAGAAGAGTTTTATATGTATATAAAAAAAATTTTCGAAGCTGTAACAATGTACTTACTTGCCTGTTTAAATATTTATAATAATGTGTTATACATATGTAGTAGTGAGATGTAAATCTCAGTACACTTTTTACAAAATAAGAATTATACAAAGTAAGATAATTCTTACAAAATGTATATTTATTGTATATGAGAATTGAATGACCCAGATGTTAGTTGTAGATTCTGTGACACTCTGTTGGTTGGTGCCCTGATATAAATTTGCCAATAGGTCTTAGTTTAAAAACACAGAATTCGATGATTTGAGATTCAAACCTGGATAAAGTGGGTTATATATAGAGAATCAATTTTGTTTACAGACATACTTTGTATCTTAGTATAGGCATGTATAAAGTCATATGATTATAATCAGAAAATAATAATAAAACTTCAGGTCTGTTTTAGGTACAGAAGAACAACTGAAACAAAAGTTGGGAGTGAAAATCAAGTAATAGGGTGTGGGGCTAATGACTGAAATCAAAATATCTAAAATAATTTTTTTTGGGACTTATGTATCTGCCCACTTTATACATTTTTTAGGTTTAAATGCCTAGTGGCACCATGTAGTGTAGATTATGTTAAGTCACATATTCTCTGGATCATTATAATTGGCACCCAACATGGGGCCCGATGGATCTCATTCATTGGCCATTAGTTTCTATTGTTTTCCTATCTGACTGTTGCTTATACATTTAAAATGCCCAAGGGCTAGTTTACTTTGACTAATTAAAATAAGCATTTCCATTTTTAAATAACATTAATTAATTTGTTTTCCAAACTTAAAGATATATTTTTATCTCTAAATCTTTTTAAGTTTTTGCTTTTAAAATACTTTTTCTATTTTTAATAAAGTGTTATTTTAATAGTTTTTTTCATCTGTGCGATTATATGTATATGAGTTTAAGATGATTTTTTAATTTTCAATTTTTAATTCTTAAAAAAAGAAGTTTTATTTACGAACTTATTTTTTCATGTTTAATAATAAAAAAACAATGTAATGTACGTATATACCCATTACAATATATATATATGTGTGTGTGTGTGTTAGTGAATTATATATTAGTGTATGTGAATAGTGTAGGGAGCAGTCAATGATAGGAGGCAGGTTAGACAAGGAAATCATGGGGGAGTGAAGTAAATAGTAGGGCAGGAGATAGTTGAATACAGGAGAAAGATGGATATGCCATTAGTGAAATAAAAAAAATCAAAGTTAGCAGTCAAAGCAATATTTATTCGCACTAATATTTATCAAATTTATCAAAATTTCACTGCCATTTTTTAAAAAAAAATTGAAAGAAATGGACCACCAGGAAGTCAAGGAGATTGAAGATTGAGAGGAAGACTGAGAAGATGATCAAAAGAAAATGATTATACCAAACCCATGGTATTTGGAGAACCCAGGAGCTACAGTTACAGACCCATAAAAATTACTGTATGTTTTAAACCTCAAAACAAAACTATCTGAATTGGATCAAAACATAACCACCATGTTGCAGTGTTGGATGCAGAAGATAATGTATGGCCTTAAAGAAGAGTTTCAGAAACAGAATACAATGGAAAAGAAGCTAATAGAGATAAAGAGAAAGATCATAGAAATAGTAGAGGAATTAGACAGGAGGTGTAAAGACACAAGAAAGTGACAAAGCCAATACCTATCACCACAAAAGAGATTATCTCAAATGATCATCCTATCAAAAAACAAGTTAAAGACCCATAAAAATTACTGTATGTTTTAAACCTCAAAACAAAACTATCTGAATTGGATCAAAACATAACCACCATGTTGCAGTGTTGGATGCAGAAGATAATGTATGGCCTTAAAGAAGAGTTTCAGAAACAGAATACAATGGAAAAGAAGCTAATAGAGATAAAGAGAAAGATCATAGAAATAGTAGAGGAATTAGACAGGAGGTGTAAAGACACAAGAAAGTGACAAAGCCAATACCTATCACCACAAAAGAGATTATCTCAAATGATCATCCTATCAAAAAAGCAAGGAAACTGACCAAGAGCAAGTGTACAAAAATGATGTATATTGCCAAAGAATTGATGCATTACCTACAGTGAATGCTGAAAAGCCTTTAACCATTATGACCACTAAGGACCCAGGCCAGCTAATTAGTCCCTAGGAGTCATCTAACATAGCATGTTTATGCAAATCCAAATCTTCTATGGCAAATCATGAGAAATTTTCCAAGAGCATCTTAAAAGTTTGAAAGAGTTATTTTATACTTCCATCCAGCTAGTAATGCTGAGCAAGTGATTCTCACCAGCTCACTACTTAAAAGTGGTTATGAAGGATTGGTGGCATTCACTGAAAAGAACACAGACTACATTCAAAAATATGAAACAGCCTTACTGGGAATGTATTATAGTGAAAAACATCTGGAAGGTATCTTGCATATCCTGACTACCAAAAAATATAACATAATTTACCAAAAACACATACTTCATTTTTCATGTGCCAAGTGGCCAAATTCTGGTCTTTCACCACAATTTCATGCCCTGATGCCCACATCATCTATGCCATTAATATAACATGTCTGCGTGGTTACAAAGAATCATGCTTAGTAATCAGGTCTCCAGCATGGATGGAATGATACAGTTTTTGACTTCCATTGATTATGGAAGAATATCCCCAGGGTCATTGAAACAAGATAAGAGATCTGAGAAGCACACCAGTCCTATGATAAAAGGTAATGATAATAAAAAAAACACCTGGCAACAAGAACATCAATCTTTATGGAAGAAGCAACCAATGTGTGATGAGTGAAAGTTATCAGGTATTGTTGGAAGTCAGGTTCAATAATATGTCTGTTGGTCATATCTTTTTAATAAGGTCTGGGCTTATATACAACATAGTGTTGGGATCCAACTTTCTGACCCAACACAAGTATGTCATTGACCACCCTAAGAGGACATACTATATCCATAAGGAAGGCATTGAATTTGAAGTCAGTCAGCAAGCAGGAATGAAAAACATGAGCTTCATCATTCAGCCCATAGACCTGGTGCTCATCATGGTGAAAGTCCAAGAAGCAGCCATCACAAAACCTAGAGACAGAGTGCAATGAAGGAAATTTTAGAAAACCTATTTCCACATGTTCTTCAACACACCAGAAAATATCAGAGGGTATGCACATAAAATCTGGATAAAGGAAGTATACCCATCAAATCTGGGTAAATGAAGAAACTTACTCCCAATCAAAGACATATCCAATCTCTTCCGATATAAGGAGGAAGTAGAAAAACAATGATTGAATGAGGTATTATGGACTGCAGCCCATCATCATACAATAATCTCATGGTGGTTGTGAAGAAAAAATGGAGAAATCCAGCTATGCCTCAATGCTCATCAGTTAAATAACACAACTATCCCCAAAAGAGACATACCTCCTCTTATCCAATAAATATTTGTCCAGCTGGTAGGCAAAATCATTTTTTCCACTTTAGACCTTATGGCCAGCTATTGGCAGATGGCTCTAGACCCATGAGTCTGAAAATTTACCACTTTTTGATATAATGACCAAAGCCATGTATTTAAAAGAGTACCCTTGGCCTCATCAATAGTAAAGCTGACCTAATGCATTGCTTAAGACATACAGGAACACATGGTCTGCTACTTCAATGATATTGTATTTGCTTTGAGGGATATCGAAGATCATCTTAAATACTTAAAACTATTCTTCAGGGAAAGTGAGCATGAGAACATTACCATTACCATGAACATGCCAGAAAAGTCACTTTGCAATCAGGGAGATATCATTCTTAGGACACATCATTAGTGAATGTTGTATCAAGATGCACCCTGAAAAGATCGAGGTGATAGAAAATTTTCTCATTCTGACAGTAACCTGTAAGCAGTTCTGGTTCTTCCTGGGCCTTTGTAATGTCACCATAAATTTTATTGAGGGTTTGCATGTGAAATGACAAATTTGGTAGATTTGTTACATAAGGACAGAAAATAGGAATGGAGAGCTGCTCATGATTAGGACTAAAATACAATCAAACATAATTTATTTCAAGCAGTCATGCTCCATCACGCTCATTTCAAGCATCCATTCTATGTTCAATAAGACAATAATAAAAAGGATTTGGGAGCAGTGCTGTTTCAGATAGATATGCTGGAGAGCATCAAGCCTTCTAATTCAGCAGCACTTGATAGGGGTTGAGGTCTCTTACACCATCACCAAACAGGAGACTCTTGCAATTGTCTGGCCCTGTCAAAAGTTCAAGCAGTTTCACTGGGTTCTGAAGTCATTATTATAACAGATCATAGGTGCTTGGAATTTTTAAATAAAAGCTTTTTGATCAATGATCATCTTATCAGCTGGAGCATGACCTTACAAAAATTTTAGTACAGTGTGATATATTGTTCTGGGCTGGAAAATGTGGTGGCCAACATATTGAATCACCACCCAGTACCAATGAAATTGCAAACCCTAAAATAGTTGACTAGACCATGAAGATCATGATGACTGACAGGGAAACACCCATAGAATCAGAATAAAAAACCTCTGGTCCTGGCAGGAGAAAAAACCACAATATCAATGAATTATTCATGTGCTACAGTAAAGTCAAACTGAACATTTGAGACTCAGCAGCAAGTGGTACTCACAATGCCAACTAAAAAAACTGGATCTTGCAGATAGCAAGACTCAGCAGCAAGTGGTATTCACAATGCCAACTAAAAAACTGGATCTTGCAGATAGCTAACAAAAATAAAGACAATCCTTGGAAGATAATGACCTTCAGTAAGCCGAGAGCTAAGATAATTAATCATGTGCATGACACCTTGGGACATGGTCAAGAAAAACAGAAGAGGTTATCTAGTGTTGATTTTACTGGCTGGGAATGTATGCCAAAATTCTGGACATACTGAGGAAATGTACCATGTGCACCCAAAATAAATTTCCAAACCGGCCATATGCTGGTACCCTACAACCTATTACAGTATCAAAACCAAATGATTTACTCACCATGGATCATTATGATCTTTTACTAGCATTTTGAAGAATCCAGTACCTGCTGGTCATGTATGATGTATTTTCAAAGTATGTGTGTGCATATCCAATTCAGTCAGTAAACACAAGGAATGCCACTTGTATCCTCCAAGAAAAATCAATTCCTAGAAGTAGAAAGGCAGATACAATACTGTTGGATCACATAGTGGAACACATGATTGCAAGGCAGAACCTTAACCACTAATTAACATTGGTCAGAAATCCTCAGACCAACACCTGCAAGTGCATCACGAGGGAGATCAATAGGCCCTTTCATACCTATACGTCAGCAGACCACCAAGATTGGGTGAAGAAAACTGAAAAAATTGTTGGATATATCAATCACACCATCAATGAATCCAGAATTCACACTGAAAAGGATCCACTACAGGAAATCATGTCCAGAGATATTTGAAACATATTACCAAGGGATGACATAGTCATTAATCCAGACAAAGATCAAGAAGCTACTTGGGCATGAATGACAAACTTATGGGTAAAATAGTATGTTTTCAATGTCATCAGTTCCACAAGGCAAACCACATATGACTTAGAGCACCAAAAACTCAGCAGCATCAACCAAAAAGGAATTAAAAAAAATTTTCCCTTTGTACCATGGACCATATCGGATCTGGCAGAAATATCATAAAATACTTTTGTGTTGGAAGTAGAACAAGGCATAAAGGGAACCTTTAATGCCAGACAGTTGAAACCATATATGCCTCCAAATCCAGGGAAGCAATAAGAAAAGAGAAGTCAGATGGTTGTAACCATTGATGAATATAAAATCTTAATTTGACAAAATAGAATCTCCAGGGTAATGAACAATATAGTTAAATAGATAGTCACAAAGATTTTAAGTTAAGAGAAGGAAGTTATAGTAATCACAATCATAAATGAAATACAGTCATAGGTGAATATAAATACAATCTCTAAAGAAAGAGTTCTTGTGTCACTGATAGATTCAAAGAATTAATTTTTTGGCATTTTTTATTGTTTTTTTAAGTGGAGAAGTATGAATCAGTCAATCTGTGATGCAGATTGAGCTTCATCATCTGTCCAACCAATCAACCAATAGGGTTTGTACCCACCCCATTCTCTTTAAATAATGTACATAACATATATATATATATATATATATATATATATATATATATATATATATATATATATATATATATATATATATATATATATATATATATACAGTAGTATGTATGAATGTAAATTTAACAAAGTAATATGATAGAGATTGAAAAACTAGTCTGGTGCATGTATGATGTATATATGTGACAGGTGGGGATGTGATTATATTATACTTAATAAAAGTATAAACTTGTATATAATATCTATTTCAATTTATGTATGTATTTTTTTATATAGTGTGGAAAGAAAGGTTCGGTTATCGAGACGGTTCTGGAAATAGCTCAAAATTACTGAAGCCACCCATTGTATTACAAATATTTTGCATTAACTAAAATTACTTAAAATTTTCATAATTTTAGAATTAGTAGTGTTTGGGTTAATGATAATCCACTAGTATTCTTTCTATACATAATTTCTTATTAAAATAATATTTGTAAATCTACTATTATTAACTAGTGAAAATCTGTAATTGTGCAGAAGAAAATTAACCTCAAATCATGTGCTGCTTTTTAACTATTATAAATTTTTGAAAACTCAGTAAGGATTACTATATATAAATGAATATGCTGTAAGCTTAAGTGATTCATTTAAGCTTTTAAAACTTTTACTGATCGGTAAGGGTACAGAGATTTATAATAATTATGAAACCATGCATGATCAGAGATTAATTTGCTTCTGTACAATAAAATATTATTTACATGTTTATGAAATTATTCTATAAATAATTCATTCACATATGTGTTATTATTGCTTGTCATTATTATTAATTAAACATTATTTCATGGTTAAACTTATCTCTTTTTGCATTCCCTTGGTCTAATATGTTAAATATATTAATTATAGCATATGCTTTTCAGAAAATTAGAAACATAATAACTATGTGTGTGCACTTACTTAATCACATTATAAAGCCAATCAACTTTTAGAAATAAAAGCTGACTGGAATAATAATAAAAATATCTAAGCATCAGATCAACTTATGATAGATTTGCAGCCTAACTATTGGAAAATCATAAATATAGTTTATTTATTGCCATTATATAAATTGACAGCTCAACAAATTGAGATGTAAATTATTCATTGGCTACTGATCATGTGTGCACATAGCTTCCTCCTCCCACTAATTTTTAGCTTAAAGTGGGACTTGAGTGACTGTTAGCCAAAAAATTCAGATAAAGTGCATAAATAACTATATCTATTATCAAAGATTGTTAAATCAGTTTAAAGATAGTAAGCACAATATGAAGGTTAAAAAATATTGTAATGCTGCAAACTGTAATAATAACAGTCAAATGGAGAAAGACAGTGAGAGTGAGAAGCAATAATTCTGCATAAAAGGTAAAATATAAAAAAAATCTCCAATTGATAAAATTAGATTACTTGTACTAGAATATTAATGTTAAAAACCTATATAAAAAGTTAGAAAGGAGGTAGAAATAATCAATTTATTAAAAAGTCCCCTCCCTAAAAAAAGATCCACTAAGGGTAAAACTAATTAATGTCAATACCATTGATTTATTTTTTTCAATGATTATTATTCAGAGTTTATAAGTAACAAAGTGGAGATACAATTAATGGTGTTTGAGCTCAAGAGGTCATCATTGCAATTAAGCAGTGTTGGGATGTCGAAAAATAAAACAAAAGAGAAAATGCCATTAAGAAACAACTTGCTAATTAGACATTTCAATGAATAATTCACTTTATTCATAAGAAACATAAAATGACAAAAAAAAAAAAAGCAAAGAAATGTTTAAAAAAATGATCAAAAAGAGAAAACAATATGAGAAAAAAAAAGATGTAAAAAAATAAAAAATAAAAATATATAAGGAAGAATGAAAAAAAAATAGAAAGTTACAAAGAAGAATGATAAACAAAGGTTTGATAAAAGTAACTAGAAGGAAGTAAAAAAAATATTGACTACAAATAAAAAAAAAATAAGAAATCCTGAAAAAAAGAGTGTAAAAAAATACTGAAAGTAAAAGAAAAATTATAGAAATACAACAAGATAAAAGAAAAAAAAATGATAAAAAATGTTTTTACAAAAGTCAGAAATAAAAATAAAGTAAGATAAAAAAATAGAAAGAGGGTTCAAAGGAAATGTTTTAAGAAAAATTAAAAAACTATAGAAAATAGAAGGAATAGAAAGACTGCAATCAATATCAAAATTCTTGAAGAGAGAAATGCAAGATCAATTGCAATGCCTCCTCTCTCAAGATGATAAAGGATTCTGAATTTAGTTAAAGAGTGGGAAGAATTAAAAATATACACTACGGCAATGGAAGGCACACAAACTACTTAAATCCAATAATAGATGAATTTAAAATTGATTTAGCACTGATCTTCTTAGATTATAAAAAGTGTGAATTTATCTTAAAACAAATAACATTGTAGATAATATTCAAAATACATTATCTAACAATTCTCTTGACATTTATTCAGTGATTATATTTGGCAATAATGTACAAAAAGAAAAAATGATGTAAGGCATGCTAATGAATATGAAATGGATGGAGAATATACAAATAATATAAACATTAATCATGTTGTCACAAATGAATCTAATATTAATCATAGAAACCATGGGACAAAGCAATATGAATATGGTAAAATATATTAGTGAACAAATTGAACAATTATCTGCAGTATTCAACAATTAAAATAAAATAAAAAATAACTAGCATAGAAATGTAAGTAATGTTAAAGCAAATAATAAGTAAAGGGCAAGTTAAAAAAGTAACATGAAAATGAATGCAATGTTAAAGCATATAGAAAATAGAGAGAAAGATAACAAAAAATATTAAAAAGGAATGAAGAAAATAATTAGGAGAATCACATAATGCTAAAGCAAGTAAAAAAAGAAGTGGTAGAATTTAAAAAAGGAAATATGAAAACAGAAAAAACATGATATCATGAAGTTAAAAGATCTAATGCAGACCTTCATGTAAAATAAAGAAAAAAATAATAAAAAGTAATATAATAATTGTGAAAAGCATATTTTTTTTTGCACAATAGTATTTGATATTTGGATAGAAGTAGTTAGAAGATATTCAGAGTTGAAAAATATCTCAGCAAATCTTTATAGAAAAATCTTTACTTATGATGTAGATACAAAGATGAATCACTGGGAAAACTAAATTAAAATTCTAAATAAAAAAAGAATCCTTCTTGTATGACAATGTTTAATTTTTGCTAACAAATAATAAGATGATGGTAAGAACTAGTCTGACTATAATATCCAGAAGGAATATACTTTTTAATTAATATTGCACATTAGGGGTGGAATGCTGTTTAATTAGAAATAATGAATAAAAAATCTGTTAACAAGATTTACCATGTTTTTTGGAATAAATTTGTAGGTTTAATAGATAACTGTAGAAATCATTATTGTACTGTATAGTCACTTTATACATGCAAGGTCAAGTTCAAATTAAAAAAATCAATAATTTATAAATTATTAGGTTTTTACTTCTAAAAAATGAATTATTTGATAAAATTGAACTAACTATTTTTTGATTGGCAATATCCACTTACATAAGCAAGATGAATATTTTCATAATAAATCAGTACTTATTTAAAATTTATCATAGAAAATTATCTTACATACAATAATTTGATGATGAAAGTCATTTAAAATTTTGTGTTTAAACAACTATATAATTATAATGTGATTAAATACTGGGCAAAAAAGAAGACAAGAATTATAATCCAAAACTACAAATTAAGATTAAAATTTATTGTTGATAAAGTTATAGATGTAATGTGAAATTTTGTTTAACTACATTCT
The DNA here is from genome assembly GCA_028023455.1 of Epiperipatus broadwayi. Lineage (NCBI taxonomy): Eukaryota > Metazoa > Onychophora > Udeonychophora > Euonychophora > Peripatidae > Epiperipatus > Epiperipatus broadwayi. The sequence goes on along the minus strand of JAQFVV010006214.1, from coordinate 5,518,949 downwards.
GTTGAAAATTTCTTTATAAGAAAAAGATAAATTTTGTTGAATATGTTTCTGAATGTAATTGTCATAGAAAATTTATATGTTGAAAATTCCTGACAGTTTTTTAATGTGCAATCCATGATAAAGATGTAAATGTCCCATAGGATAATTTCATAAGAATATTTTTGTATTTTCTTAAGAATTATTGAAAGTTCCTGCATGTACTAAAAAGATGTTTAAATTTTAAAAATATGTTGACATTTTATAAAACGTTTGCCAGAAATTTTATCTCTAATCACAATCTGATTTAAATATCATGCCTATTTAATTAAAATTATTTGCTGAATGCAGTTAAGACACAATGAAACATTGTCAGATTGCAATATCAAATATAAAACAATTGTATCAGAAACTCAAGCTTTTTAGGAAAGGCTGTTGTTAGTGGAACTTAAATTCATTGACAAGATGACTTTACTGATGATAAAGGTAAAACAGAGATTAGAGATGGAATTCAATATTAACATTAAATTCAAAAGATATTTTACTATTTTACAGGCAAATCTATTAGTATTTTAATTTTTAAAGAAAATAAAATTTACAACTTAAATTTATATTACAATAATTGCATTCTTAAAAATATTATAATAATTATAAAAAGTAAACATTAGTCTGATACTTAAATGAAACTGCAGATAGCGATCTAAATATTGTTAAAAGTAAACTTACCAACACCTTTAGAATGCAAATAAAGTATATATGCAAAATAAAACCTGTTGAAAATTTGTCATTTATTTAAAATAATGTCTATGATATGAATAGAGATATTAATAAAAGAAAAAAAAAACCCAAGATATACTGTGAACCAATTTAAATTAGTTACTCAAATTAAAATTTTGAATGATAATTTGTACTAAAATTTCACTTGAATTACCAAGGCTATTATTAGTGTGTTCTAAAAAATACTTTAAAAATTAATCATTATGATCTCTGTTTTGAGGATTAGTAGGCAGAACTAATTTGCATGTGCTATCTTATAGCAAATAATACAGAATATCGTTCCTAAACATAATCATTCTACATATTAATAAACATTGAAAATGAAAAGCAAACACAGCAAAAAGCTAAAAAACTTTTTTGCTCCTCAGAAGAAGCAATAATGAGGTAAAATGGTCTCATTGCTAATAATTTTGTTTCTTTGGTAATGATTAATATAAATATTTAAGCGCTAAGAACAATAAATTTAATGTAAATATATGAATTCGAAGTTTTTTAATTAATAAGACTATCATTAGGGTTAGGGTTAGGGTTAGGGTTAAATAAACTAATGTGTTTTAATTTTTTTTATTTTTTTTGTAAAAATAAGAATTCCTACCGCTAATTTATTTTGTTTAAATATTTTACTTCTGTAAGATCAGTTTAATGTTTTCTGAATTCCTAAGTGTGAAATAAAATTTGTTTTTTTATAGATGAGAATGAAAGTTTTTTCTTATATATTATTTGTTTTTGTTTTTTTTTTATTTAAAAAAAACAACAACAAATCTAACTATATAAATATTTTTTTTGAAATCTTAAAAGTTCAATTTAAACCAATTATGAAAAGGTAAAGAATGAGTTAAGTTCAAAAGAGATTAGCAAATGGTTGAAATTTATTTTTAAATAAGATTAATACTAGTCACTGTCTCTATTATTAACAATTATGAAGTAAAACTTAGGAAGAGAAAAAGTTTTAGAATCACTGCTTCGAGGCTACTTGATGATTATTATTCCCCAATCAACAAAGGATTATAATCTCGAACATGAGTAAAAACTGCATAGACTTGATTTATCATGACAGGAGAAAGCTAAATAGTTTCTACCAACATAAGTATTGTCCAGTCTAACTTTCAAGCTATCAAAATTTCTAAAAGAATTATATGTAGACTTTAAAGTACAAAGGTAAATTTTCCATTTAAATTATAAATTAAAAAATTACCCATAAGCAGACCAAATTTCCACTAAGTATAATAAGTATTCTACTAGAATAAATTGCTGACTCATTAATTGTGATATGATGATGAGCACATGTCTATACTAAAACCCTAATAGTAATAATATTATATTATATATATACATATTGTACTTTGAGTGTAAAAAAGATGTCAATATACACTCTCGTATCACAGATTTCAATTGATATTTTAAAAAAAATGTATGATGCAAAACATGAACAATCATTTGATGTTTTTTTATTCATCATTCATAAAATATTTAATATAACTAGATGAAAAAAGATTGCTTTGCACCAAAGAATATATGATAAAACATGGAATATTTTCTTTAGCAATCTTAATAATAGGTAAAATGAGCAAAATTAAAAATATGTAAAATAGAAGAGCCAACAATTTATCATTGTGAAACATATAAATATATTGTTAGAATTTAGTTTATTTTTTTTTGGTGATGCCTGGGATGACAGCACTTGACATAAAGGTTCTTTAAACTTTTTTAGAAATTTAGAATGATAAAATAAAAAAAGGTTTTTTTCATGCATAACATAATGCAAAGAAAGCCATTTTTATTTATTCATAATAATATTTTAACAGTAGCAAACTTTCCATATAATAGTGTTTCCAGTGCAAGCTTTAGTAATCAATGGATACAAGAAGGTTTGTGCATAAAACCCTTATCTAATGTCTGCTTATTCACTATCACCAGACTAGTTTTTAGCCTGTGGCTTTCATCAGTGAGAAGTCTTGAATATGAGGTCACTGAACCTAAATCTTAGGATCTAATGCAACCTTCTGGCAACCTCCTCTTACCTATTTAGTCAACTATAATAACTAGAAGCCCAAGATAAAAATACAATAATATTTTCATTCCAAGCTCATTTGCTTATAGAGTCATATAGATATGAAACCAGTTCAGCATCTATACAGTCTAGTGTTTTTGATTTTTCAAAAATCACACTCATCATTACCCCCATAGATAGGATTGGTATAAAATCAATAAACATCTTATGATTATTATTTTCTATACTTTCACAAGCGGTTAATAACAGTAGCAAATATGATAATCCTGCCTATGAAATAATGGTGACTGTTATTGTTGAAAGCTAAAGACATCAAGATGTATAGATACTGAACTGTGTTCATATCTATATGATTATATAAGTGAATGAGTTTGAAATAAAAACATTATTGTGATTACATCTTGGAATTCTAGTTTCACAATTAACTAAATAGGTAAACATTGGCTGCTGGAGGATTGCATTAGATCCTAAGATTTAGGTGTAATGCTTTCAGATACAAGGCTCCTCACTGATGAAAGCCATAAGCTAAAAATTATTCTAAGGATAGTGGATGAGTAGGCACTAGATAGGAATTTTATGCACAAACATTCTTGCATCCATTGATTACTAAGGCTTTTTCTAGATGACACTATTGTATGGAAAGTTTGATACTGTTATTAATAGTTTGTATAAGCAGAGGAAATAGAAACCAAGTAATAATATTTTAATGTAAACTAATAAAAGTGATGATTATGCATATCATTTGTAAAATCACTAATATTAAGCTTTTTCTATTTTCAAACAATCACAAACTTGATTATAAAGACAAATCATTTATTGTTTTTTTTTTTATTTTGAATAGAAGAATGTTACTAAGAAATAACAATTAACGTTTCAGTCAAATTTTATTTGCCATCCTCAGAATTAATTACAAAAAAAAAAAAAATTACAAATAAAACATGAAAAATTGAAAATAATGATAAACAATAATTATAAAAATAAATCCAAAAATACTATTTTTAATTATTAGCAAATATAAATTCATTGGTTAATCAATCTATCAAACTATATATATATAAATACAAATAATTAAATTAAAAAATATAAATACGCAAATATATTTATACATATTCATATCCACATATTTACACATCCATAATTTACCTTTAAAAACATATAATTTCTTAATTAATATAATTTAAAAACATAAAATAACTTCTAAATATAATGACTAAATTATACAAATTAAAATCAACATTCAAAAATTACCTACTATTTAATTATTTATTATATTATATAAACTAAATCTTATTTTCTGAATTTATCTGTAATGCATTTAAAAATCTAAACATATCATTTGTTAATTTTGTAAGTAAACTAAATTAAAAAAAAATTCAATATTCATTTCAAAATGTCTTTAACTTTTTAATATACACTTTTTAATATACACTGCTTATTTTAGAATTCTTTCCAATAAATATTTATAAATTCGATTATGCTGAGGTTTTGTCACTGTTGCTAGGCGCTTCAAAATAATTTGCTTTAATTCTTAAATCCCTACTTATGTAAAAATACTCTCATACTGTGTAAATAATTAACATTATCATTATTATTTTCATTATCTTCACATTATCAAAAGAATTACTATTATATATTTTTTTTCATTTTTATTTCTAATTTTATTGTTTTTATTATTAAGAATGGAATCTATGTATTTATTAGTTACTCTGTAAAAGGAATTATTTAAATTAGTCATTTTTAAAGTTATATTTACATTATATTTTAAATTTCATTTATTTAGATAAACATTTTATGCTATTAATTTAATTTTTAATAAATTTTATTCTTAATATCAATATCTTAATTTCTATTTGTAAGACACCCATAAAAATATCCTATCTGTAGGTTGGAGAATCAAGGTATATTCTATTGCATACAAATTTTCTTATTTTTATATCCAAAAGTAATACAGTAGTTTGACTTTATAATTAAGTTTAAGATTATAAATATGTGTGTATACATATGCTGTAATAGATTATAGATAATATATAAACAAAATAATATTTCTGAGAAAAAAAATAGATATTAAAACTTAGGAGTTTATAATAATCAGATTTAAATAACAAAAATAAACCGTTAAATAGACTATACTCAAAAACATTAATTTCAAATAAATAATATCTATTAATACATAATTATAGTAAAACAACCAACATAAAAGCATTTAAGTAATTTAAAAATCGGGTTTTTTATTAGAATAGTTGCTTTGAAATTAAATGATAAATTTAGCCTTTGAATTTGATAATAATAATAATAATGATTAACTTAATTAAAATGATAATAAAATATTTATTAAAGAATTACCAATTTTCATTTATTTTCTATTCAGTCATTATATTTGTTAGCATACAATTTAAAAAATAAATACTCTTTTATTTCATAAAATGATCAGAACAATAATAAAAATATATAGGTGGATGACATATAAAAATTGTGCATTCTCACAAACATCAGTAAAACTAAACTAAAATTTAATACTTTTCAATGCTAAATTTAATACAAGGTTATTTCAAAAATATATTTTCTGATTATTATAACATTGGGATTTCTTTTAAATTTTCAATTTGCATTGAAAAATATTTCACTATTCATTTTTACATTCTCCAATAACATTTTTTCCTCCATCAATTTTCATAATAATATTACATTTCATAAAAAAAGAAAATATGAAAATAACTCAATTATTAAATTTAAATACACACAAACACCTTCTATAATCAAACATATAAGTAAATATTTTTAAAGAACTAATATTTTCATTTTAAATATTTCTATAATTATATTGACAAATTTTGAAATAGGTTTCAATTTAGTGATAAAATATTAAAGCCAATAACCTGGAAATGATAGTTTCTTTAATAAAAAGTTTTGTTTCATCAACTGGTAAGATAATCCAAGTTAATGAAGATGATCAAATCAAGCTTATTTCATCACAATATACTTTTCAGATTGCTGGTTATATTTCCACATCAATCATTTAACCTCAAATGGTTAAAAAAATATTTATTTATATCTGATATAAATAAAAGCTATAATACTGGACACCATATTCAAAGAATGGATTATCTTGCGTATGTAATCTTAACCTTCTCACATTTTTATTAATCATGTCTTATTTTTGCTTCCAGATTGTGGCTAATATAAAATCAAAAAAATTAATGTAACTAAATTATATTTATTTAGGTGAAAAATAAGTGGGTTTGAATGGTGAATTTAACACACACACACACATATATATATATATGAAAAATAAAAACAAGTTAGTCACGTAACCTGCTATCACTTGTTATTTATGATCAATAGATGGCGTCTTTACCAAAACCGCCGAAACATATTTTACACTTGTTTCGGCGGTTTTGGTAAAGACGCCATCTATTGATCATATATATATATATATACACACACAAAGAAATCAAGTCATATGGCACATAACCTAATTTAACAAGCTTGTATTACAAATGTCATATATAGAGCTCCCAAATAAGCTCTTATCAAGCTCTTCAGAATATTTCCAATCCCAGACTGGTTTCTGCTACTGGGGTTGGGGATATTCTGCAAAGCTTGTTAAGAGCTTATTTGCAAGCTCTCTCTCTCTCTCTCTCTATATATATATATATATATATATATATATATATATATATATATATATATATATATGTGTGTGTGTGTGTGTGTGTGTGTGTGTATGTGTGTGTATGTATATGATGGATGGTTGAAATAACAAATTGTGTTGGAGCAATGTGGAGAAAAGAAACTAGAGACTGAATAAGATGGATTGATCTTGGAGGGACCTTCATCCTGCAGTGGATTGATAGTGGTTGAAAATGATGATGATGATATATTTCATAACATTAACCACTGGGAAAAGTTTATATTTACATATTTTATTATTTGATTTGATATTGACAAGCTATAAATTAAAATTTTTTGCAAATGCCACTTAAAATACTATAAAGCAATTTGAAATATAGCTGTAAAGAAATAATATAATTAATTTAAGATCTTCATGCTTTCTGTTTAAAGTGTTTCAGATTTGCCTATATAAATGAATTTAGGTAAAGGCAATAAGATGGACTGTTATCAATTCAAAATCTTAAACTTTGGATTGTTATTCTAATGTATTACATAAGGTTAACTACTGGGAAATATATATATTGTAACATATAGGAATTGATCATAATATGAATAATTAAAAAAATTATTAGCTTTTTTCAACTATAATATTAATAAAATTTATTATAAATCAGTAATTAAAGTTGGTAATATATTGTTACATATAGTAACTTTTTGCATTTTTGAAATTACTAGCAACAAAATTTTTAGATTTGTGGCAAAAAATTTAATACACTATAAACATATATTTTATGTGTGTAAAGTAATTTTGTGTAACAGAAATAGTAGATCAATATTTGTATTTAAATCACATATACCTTAAATAATTTTAAAATAATTAATATAAATTTAGTTTACTATTTTGAGTGTATGTGTGTGCATGCATATTTATTCTTTTTTATTGTAAATGAGTGAAATTGCTTCTTATAATAAACTATGAATTTGTCTTGGTGCTTAATGAAATACATTATGGTTTATCAATGCTATGTATTTAAATACTATTAAATGGATAATAGATTACGAATGCTAAATATTTAAATGCTATTCATGAATTATGGATTATCAAGCCAAATATTAAATATAAGTATTGAATTTATAAGCAATCCTTAAAACAGATTAATGTGGTGAATATAACTTACTTTGGGTTAACAAGTATGCTAAAATAAATTTATTAAAATTGCTATCAAAAAGGAGATTAAATAGTGCTTTATATCATCTTTGATGCTGTTATTCAAAAATGTTTGTGAATTACCAAAAAAGATTGGAATCTCATTGGGATAAATTTTTAAAATTATTATAACCATTGAAATATAAAACGATGTATTATTTAATGAACTTTATTATAACTGCTTCTTTCTTAGTTGTTGTTGTTGTTATTATTATTATTATTATTATTATTATTATTATTATTATTATTATTATTATTATTATTATTATTATTATTATTATTATTATTATTATTATTATTATTAAATAAATAAATAAATAATACTTCTGTATGTAATATAAAAATAATATAAAAAATAACAATTCGTGTCAATTGTTAATACCGAGTTTAATATAAATAAATAAAAACAAATAATATTTCCAAGCGCTTTCAACTCTTACGAGTCCTTATCAAGGCAGTGTAAACAATTCTATTTAATTCAAAATTAACCAGCTTTCCGATTAGTTGTTCCTGGCCAATACAATGAAATGTTAGATTCATCACCTAGGAGAAAATAGAATTGTTTACACTGCCTTGATAAGGACTCGTAAGAGTTGAAAGCACTTGGAAATATTATTTGTTTTTATTTATTTATATTAAACTTTGTATTAACAATTGACACGAATTGTTATTTTTTATATTATTATTATTATTATTATTATTATTATTATTATTATTATTATTATTATTATTATTATTATTATTATTATTATTATTATTATTATTATTATTATTATTATTATTATTATTATTATTATTATTATTATTATTATTATTATTATTATTATTATTATTATTATTATTATTATTATTATTATTATTATTATTATTAATGTAATAAAGAATATAACAATTCCTCAGATATTATTATACAAATATAATATTTTATTAGTGATATTAAATAGGATTAAATGTGATTTACCTTAGATTTAGGTTGTGTGATTACAAGTAACTATTAAACTTATATAAAACTTTGCTATATTGCATTTATTATATATTTTATGGGGTTAACCTCAAAGTTAAATTGGTGTTTATCATCCTTATTTAGATAAGTAAATCTGTAAGGAATATTTTATGTATGAATTTTAAAAATGTTATATAGTCTGTAATAAGGCATTCTAATGATTTAGTTATATTTTGTTAGTAGAGTATCACTCTTATTAATTAACTCTAATAATAAATTCAGGAAAGGATCTTGAGGCAAAATAAATAAGTCCTATGTCATAAATTTCATTTAGGTATGCTAAGTAATAATTGCTCTTTTGTATTTTAAAAGAGTGACAACTTCTCTAAGAGAGGTTGATTAATAATTGATTAATTGTGGAAATAAACTAATAAAGAACAACATAAAACATCTATCATTTATTATTATGATAATAACTATTATCTTCCCTTATTTAAATTGAAGATTATTTTGAAATAATAAGCAACCTATTCCTATCAATATTAGTGACTTTGCAACACAGTATGAAAAAACACTTTTAATATCCCAAACTTAAAATTAGATTTAGGAAAGAAATATTAACATTTATTAGATATTTTATATAATTTTCTTTATTGTTATTATTCGTTTTTATCATTTATTTTATATGGCGTAAGAAAGTGTTAATTTTGTTAATATTTATTTTTTGTCGTTATTAAAGAAGCATCGTTATTGCGAATTTACTGAGATAAAGGTCATATTTAAGATATTAGATTACACATATATCTATCTGAATTAAATACGTCATTATTATTATTGATGCTATCTGACATATAAAAGTATTTGGTTAGATGATATACATAAAATCCCTTTTAAAATTGTCATATCATAAGATGAATAAACACCTTTTACATCCATGCATTTATTTTCGTACTTTACATAATTTTGAGATTAATCATTAGTCAGCTTTTATATTTAAAATTGCTAACCTTAGTTTAAAACACAGATTAAGCTATTCTTAATTAGTTCTTATAGTAAGAAACAATATATTTTCAAAAATATTTCCGTTAAAATATAATAGGCTTAAGAGTACACATATTATGGAATAAATCTGAGAAATTTATTTATTATTTTATTAAATTTGAATCTATTATTAAAAATAAACAGTCAGGAGCTTCCGGATACTTTGTCTCTTTATTCTATGCTTACTAAATTGTTTAGAGTAAAAATAAAATTGATTAGGGCTTGACCCCGTAAAACAATCTAAATATGTAAATATATATTTACATCTTAAAAAAATATCTCATATAAAATGTGTAAGATAAAAAAAAGATTTTATAAATAAATAATTTAATAACAAGACTTTCAATTCTAAATTAAACAAAAATATCAATTCGAAATAACAAATTAAAATAGTAAAAAGTGGATTAATTTTTCTGTCTTCTTGTACAAGTTTAAATGAATCTGTAATCTTAAAATAATCATTTTTTTGTTACGTTAGTTTCAACTGACAGAAAAATTAGATTGGTTAATTAGTTTAGTCACTATAGATTTAAGTATTTTTTTAACATGTATTCCAACGAAATAAATGGAAAATGATTTTTTTAAAAAAGAAAGAAAACTATCTTTAGTGTATATATAATAAATTACAATTCCATATTATTAACCATAACTGCAATTATAATTATCGTTATAAATTACTATCTTCTTGATATATTATATTTATGTTTCTCTCATATTCATATATATTAACAAATACTTATAAAGAAATAAGGTCATCTTTATTTTAGAATTGAGAACAGAGAAAAAGTCCAAGAATAACTCAAAGCCAAAGATGAGTTTCACTAAGACTACCCAAACTATCCCATGAATTGCAAATATGTCCTTATATTGATCTTTTATTCTGTTTGCTATTTTAGGATGTTGATTTTAATTTCTTCTACTTTAATTTTTGATTGAACAACTTTAATATCTTGCCTAATTGTATCTCTCCATTACTGATTACTCTTAGCTACATTTCCCCCAATAAATGCCATCCATGTTGTATTTTTAGAGAGTCTTTGGAATAATCTTTAAAATGTAAATATCTCTGACATAAAAATATACTTAAGTTGTCAAGCGTTGGTGGCAGAGTGGTCATCACATCTGTCTTACAAGCAGTTGTCCTGGGTTCGCGGTTTAGCTTCCTGGCCGATGCTTTGACACATGAAAAAAAAACATATATACTTAAGTTAATCATAAAATAATTTTTGAGTAATGTTATAAATAATATATTTCTAATGACCGATTTATTTATGAAGTGTCATTATTCAACATCATCACATCTCACAAGTTAAAAACATGTTTGGTCTTATGATATTGGTATCAGATTTTCATAGTATTTGGTCTTGGCTTAATATAAAGACTAATAGCTATATGAATAACAAAATTTCTTGTTTTTCATTTATTAAATGCAGCAGCAACAAAAGACAAGAGTGTATGTTATACCTCAATATGAAAATTGTATTTAATTTAAAAACTTACCAAAATATTTAAATAGATTTACATTTTCGTTGTGAAAATTATCCAAATTCAAAGCTGCCGAAACTTTTTTTTTTCTCACTGGATAATGAAATAGCTGAGTATTTTTTTTAAAATTAATTGATATTCAAAATATTAAGTAATTTCTGAAGATTAGACTTTAAAAAAGATATTTTTACATAATGTCAAATAAAAACAATGAAGGATTTATTTTGATTTTAATAAGTATAAATTACAACCTTAATATTGAATCTGCATCCTAACTTGATATATGCTTTATAGAGGAGCTGCAACCTAATCCAAAAATTACTGATATGTAAAGGGAAAATAAATTTGAAATAAATATGCATCAAAATTTTAGTGACCAATTGCTGCCTTGTTTGATGACTTCATAATCTACTGCATATAAAAATGGTAATTTATTTTTTGTCTATAATTAATTACTCTTAATATATAAAAAAAGCATTTGTATGCATGTAAAATGTCTCAAGAACAATTAGGCTTCTGAGAAGAAAGAGCATGGTGTTTTATTCTGAAACAAAACTTTATTAATTCTCCACACTGATATATATATATATATATATTGATGATTAGAACATATATATCCTTCTTTATTATCTGAGTAATCACATATTAATATCAGTTTCATTGAAAAGAACATATGAAATGGAAATCAGGAATTTACTATGCTAATTTTTTTAAAGTTCTTTCGATTTTAAAAAGAGTGAAAAAATTTTTCAGTAAATTTCTATTTAAAGCTAATTATTAAATAAAAGAATTTTAGCCGTGATTAGGTAAGAATAATAAATTTTATTTTAAAATCCTACCATATATTGATTTTTTAACTATTGATAAGTTTTTAAAGAATTTGTAGTGGCATATGAAGGATAAAATCGTTTCAAATATATTATATTTATTAATAACGGTCTTAAATAATTTGTGTAGATAACACTTAGAAATAAGAATATATATTTTTACTCAATAGGATTTTGTTGGTTAGAATTAGTTAATTGGTTTTTTAAAAATACCATGGCTTAATGAAAGACTATGGGTTTCTATATAATTAAATATGATGTGTATATATATATATATGTATTAAAAATACATATTAATTTAACTAATTATTCAAACGGAAATCAATCTCCGATAATGCGCTATATCTTAAATATTATAAATCTCCGCACACATTCTCCCACCGGTAAGAATTTAAAATACTTAAATAGGTTTATATTAATATAACTTAACTGTTAATGTCGATGTAAACAAAAAGGAAATAAAAACACATATATTAAAAATCGTCATAAAATTAACATAAAAAAACTGAATGATTTATTATTCAGGAGTTCATAAGAAGTTTGAACATCAGAAGTGACCAAAGTGGGCTGTGATCCATGGACATTGAGCTCCAGAGTTTGTTCCTCTACCACTGTACCAAACTGTTCACAGTAAAATAATTGAATGGTTTATTGCTTGGAGTTCACAAAAAGTTTGAGTAATGATAAAGTTGATTTATGATTTTTTATCAAACCTTCCTAATTTAATGTTTATTAGTAACAATTTTAAAAACAAACATGAGGACAAACAAACAAAAACAGTATTTGACAATGTATCTTTTTTCCACAAATAATTTTTTAGATAAACAAACAACTAACAATTTTAATTGAGATACAGGCAGTCAAAAAGTATGGAAATATTGTTCATTTTATTTTATATGTAAATATGAAATTACTCTTGGAAGATAAGTGTACCAAACTCTCCATACAGTAGTGTCATCAAGTGAAACCCTTCATATTCTATGGATGCAGGAAGTTTTGTGCATAAAATCCCTATCTAGTGCCTACTCATCCAACATCCTCAGACTAGTCTCTAGCTTCCTGCATCCATTGATTATGAAGGTTTGCACATGGTAGCACTACTGTACGGACAGTTTGGTACTCTTATTAACAGTATGTGTAAGCATATGAAATGGTGTTCATGTGATACTCTTAGAAGGTGAATTATTTTTTAAAATAATAACTACATTTTTTTTAAATCAACCTTTCAAAGAATTGGTATTAAAGTTTTTGAAATGTTTTTTGTAGTACTCAAATTATTTTATTTCTATAAATTAATATCAGCTTTAATCTTTTTTATTGAGATATACATAGTTAAGCAAAGTTATATGATCTTTATTGTTTTAGAAGTGATAACACTTTATTTAAAAAAAATGTAAATGCAACAGGAAATTTTATCTCATATTATTGAAGTTAATTTGTTTTGAAGTGTAATCGCACTCAAAGATTACAAAATTATTTTATCTACATAAACTTTTTTAAAATTATTAAATTTTTATATTTTTCAATAAAGCTTTGATATTAAGTTTAGCAATGAATCTTTTTTAGGATAATTCTAATTAATATTTACTAAGGCTGTAACCTCAAGAATATGCTTGTAAAAATGCGATATTAGGGACCTCTACAGGTCTTAACCACAAACTTACGGTGCATTTAAAATATAAAGTAACATCCATTTTTCATTTACTTTCGTATCTTTTCATTTTATACTGAATCTCTAAGTTTTTGCTTATTTTTGAATTTATTGTTAAAAAAATGTCGCCTTTTATAAAATTAGAATATGATCATTCTCAGATCAGAAAGGGTCATTTATTGTTAAACCACACGTTTTTTTGTGATCTTGTATATTATAAAATGGTTTGTTATTTAAACTTCCAAAGACTTAATAAATTGAAATCTCTGATATAAATTTAAGAACATATATAATAATAAATAACCATAACTTTTAAATATCTGTAATTGAAATGGAAATAACCGCCTCCCAATGTGTTATGTGATGTCAAAAACGAATTCTCACCTTTATAGTTTTTAATGTAATATAACTCAGTGTAAGGTACTTACTTTCATTTCAGTTAGGAACATGTACATTTCATTGCTCCTTCTATTTCTTTCTTAAATTTGTTTATTACTATATGAATTAATTTTTGTACATATTAGATGCACATATCAATGTTTTGATTATTTACTATAATTTTGTCAAGGTGGAAACTACAAAGATATTTTTTATCTTAAAAATAAAAATAAACAAATTTCAAACACTCAAAAAACATGTATTTTGTAATAACTGAGCAATTCTTCAATTTCTGATGCTTGGATTTGGTTAAAATATTTGATTATAATAAAGTCTTATAAAAATAATATTAAATTCATATTTCTTTTTTGATTTTATTGAACAAATAATCAAATTTCTTCGTTATCAATGATGTTTAGAATTATTTCATAATAATATCTTTTCATAGGATGATTATGTATCCAGATTTATTAACTACTCTCAAATGATTGACAAAAAATATAATCTGCTTAATGTAGCTTTATTTGTCCTCAAGAATTGTAAATATTGTTGAACTGGGCACCAATCTTTCAGCATTTTTATTTATTGATCTCTCTTATTGCTTCTGCATTCTAACTAGCATAAACAACAGACTTTGAAAATAATGAATGCATGCCATAAACTATTTTAAATTAATTAATTGCATATCATAGAGAAAAAACTTATACAAAAATGAAAATCAATTGAGAATAAGCTTATTAAATAATTTAATAATATATTTATTAATAGCGAAAAACACAAACATTTATAGAATACATCATGATTATATAGATGTAAATTAAATGGTCTGAATACATGCATTTATCAGATGTCTCAGTCCATTAGTTTGACAGTAGTTCTATTTTATTATATTTCTTCTATTGTATATAAAAGACCATGGTGATTTTGAAATATATGGCAAATAATTCAGATTTACTTATGTTATAACTTAAATGCTAATGTATAAAAAATATTAATGTGATAAACAATCCCCCTCTCCTAAAAAATCTCAAAATAGCAAAGAAAAAAACTACATTATATCTGTGAAATTAAAAATTATATATATTTTAAATGTAGGCTTTTTCAAATTTAAAGTTTTTAAGATGTTGTTTTAAATAGAAATTCTATGTGTAAACATTGCAAGGTATCTTACATATGTGATGATTCTTGAAGCTATCTCTCAATTCTTTTGCAAAACAACTTTCTTTTTTGAATCATAAAATTTACTATTAATTTAAATGGGTCATTTTTCTAGCACACTTATTATCCATATAGTGCCTGCATGGTTAGAGCAGTGTTAAGAGTTCCAGACATTGGAGCATAAGATTCTTGAATCAATTCCAGTTTTGGCACTTGTAAAGCTCAAAATTCTTATGAACTCATGAGCACTAAAGCCATTCATTATTTTTTAATATAGTTACAGACTGATTTCCTAATTCATTGTGATTATTTGGTCTTGTTATAGTAAGTAGATACCAATATATCAAAACAATCAATTCTAGAGAAGATTAACATATCCATTAGTTCAGTGAGCAGTAGGATACAACTTAAAATACCACATTCTTTTGTTAATTTTTTGTCTACATCATACTGTCATCTAAAGATTTGGGTTGAAATTAATAAAATCAACATTTATTTTAGTTCAATATTTTGCTATCAAATGAAAGCATTACTGGATAATGACTGTTGCATACAGCCATAATTGATCCACTTTAAACTAATAAATTGCAGTACCACAAAGCAACCTGCAAGACTGTGAAGCTCATTAGTAATGGATTAAATTCAAATCAAATTCCAACTTAAACACAATTTTTATTAAGAGTAAGTTCAAATTTATAATATAAAGTTCTTCTAATCATGATTTATATATTTTTTTCATTCCAAATTCTACTAATTATTTAATTATCATGTATTATTTTTAGAATGTAAATATGTCATACAGAATTCTTATCACACACACACACACACACATATATATATATATATATATATATATTTTATAAGTTTAGTTTTTAATTTATTTTTGGCTATGCTAATGTAATTAGTTAACATTTTACAATCAATACATTTAATTCTATATTGCTTTCTCCGGGGGGGTGGGGGGTGGGGATACAGACCCGGGGGGGGAGGGGGGGGGGGGGGGGGGGGGGGGGGGCCTGGGGGGGGTGGGGGGGGATACACATTACAATAATAATATTAATATTTTACATAATTCAGTAAAAAAAACTAGGATGATTTTTTCCTTGGTAAATTGAGCATTAATATTAAAGAAACGATAAAACAATATGCTTTTTTATAATAACGTCAAAAAAAGAAACTATATTATTTATATTTTTAGACTGTCAAATAATATTTAGTTATATTTTTACTCTAAAAACGTAAAAGTGGTTTACAGAGAGCAAAATGTTAAAAAACCAAAAATAAGAGAATCATAGTTAATTAATAATTAGACTCAGTAATAACTAGAAATATCTAATAGTGATACACTGGGTGAGTTTTGCAACATGAACAGGTACAATAAGCAGCATTAAACTCCCATTGCATGTTAAGCAGTGTAATATTTGCCTTTGAAAAAGGTATTCTGGGGATCAAAAATGTACTAAATCTATATTTGAATACAAGTATAATGCATATACTGAATTAGAGGGGATTTAAACACAGACCACAGACTTTCAATTATCCACTCCAACTTATAAAACCAATACATATGACCACATACATATATAAAAGATCAATCATCTTGAATATATGTATTTTATGCTGAACTAGCACTTAATAGTTTGCCCAGATCATCATCTATGACACACACATATGTAGAATCAGTGCTCAGTTTGTATTAAGAAAGTACATTTTCAAACTGAGTGTTGACTATATATATATGTATGTGGATATTATGATCTGGACCAACTGATGAGTGCCAGTTTAACACAAAATACATTTATTGGAGATCATTTACCTTTTCCACATGTATGTGGTCATGGGTATTGGTTATTTAAGATGGTGTAAATAGCTGAAAGAGCTTGTAAGTATGTATTCAAATCCTCTTCAATTAAGGCTATATTTAGACGTCGTGCTTTCATCATTTAAGCAGCATTACTACAACTGTATGTAGTTTACACAAACTTTTACTTTTTATTCTATTATTATAGATTGAATGAACATCCATTATAGATGGAGCAAAGATAGACTGCAGACTGTGTGGAGTTCAAAGTCTATGGACTGTGCCCCAGTGACTTCCAATGCTCAAACTTTTTATGAAATCTTGAGCAACAAAATCATTCAATTATTTTTTAAAGAATAAATTACACATATAATTTTTTATATTCAATTTATTTTAATATCAACTTTACATTTTATATTTATTATTACATTTTAATTTTATTCAATAAGTATTTAAATGCAAGAAAAATGTATATACTAAACTTTAGAAATAATTAGATGGGATTTGAACACACACTTTCAAGTTCCCTTAAAAGTTTGAAGATTTGTTATCTTAATATAAACTGAGCACTGATTGTGTGTATATATATATATATATATATATATATATATATATATATATATATATATATATATATATATATATATATATATATATATATATATATATATATATATATATATATATTGTAACATAAATAAATGAGTTCAAATAGAAATAACTAAGTAAAGGTTCAAAATATAACACTATCAAGAATTATAATTATAAGCAAATTATTATAGCAATGTATTATAACTCAGGTATATGGAAATCACGTGAAGTGAGTACACTAGTAATTCAATAAAATATAACTCAGGTATACAGGCAGTAGATCTTATCCCCTTTCATTTCTTGGTTTGATGTTAAGTGCATGTTTAAACAAATACTAAGTGAATATGGTCTAGCAGGGCGCCACTAGATTATCTGAATCTAGACACGGTTATATCTGATAACCTTTCACATGTACCGGGTTTGAATCCCTTCTTGGTACTTTATTTATAATAAAATGGAAGATTTTGCTTTTTGAGCCATATCACTATAAGCACTAATATTTAGGTAAAAGTAAAACATCTTTAAACCAAAGTGGAGTATATTAGACATAAATCATTTCTCAGATCTTAGCATAACAAATGTGTTTCAATAGTTTTGTAAGTTTACTAGCTCAGATTATATATAACTAATTTAGGATGGCAATTCACTCATCCTTGCATGAAATAGATGATGGGATGTGGTTATAATAATACTAAGAGATCACTAAATATTATAAAATCAATATTTATTTATGGCCTTTAAACAGTTAAACAGCTCATTAATTAAAACGTTGATGACGATGATGATGATGATAATAATAACAATAATGACAAGGGTTTCAACTACAGCTCTAGGACTAAGCCTAAACATAAAACTAATTTTTATAAAGAAATTCATAATTATTGCTTAATTTTAGCATATTTACTTATATCTTAAATAACTAATATTCAACCATTGATGATGATGAATAATCACACTTAACAAAGACTACACTTAATGAAATATATACGCCTCGTTTAATAAAACAAACTAATATTTATTACTACATTTCTAACATATACATAAAAATTTCTAGATAAATATGAAAATTGACATGAATAATAATAATAATAATTGATTATATAACAATCCTCAGATTAATTTTAAGTTCTTCCCCCTTTCCCTTCAAATGTATTTTGTATTAAGTTGGACGTCACATTGACCATGATTTTCACTCCATGAGAAAAGTATTTCAAGAAAAAAAAAATATTATCTGCTCATTAGCACACATACTTTAAAAATCCAACATGTAAATAGAATGTAAAAAAAAAATGTTAGTAGAATTGAAAGAGCAAGTTTTAGAAACAAGTTTTAAATTATTTTCTCCCCCCTCTCTTCTACCTCTGAAATGCTATACTTAATGAAACAAACTAATCTAATATTCTAACACTACTTGTTATTCCACATTCAATCGCAATTATACACATATAAAATATCATTATGTATGTGCGTGTTTTATCCCATGATAACAAAATATTATTTAAAACCAAAATAATAATATATTAGTTAAAACTAAAATCATAATACCATATAAAAAAAATTGTTTTACACATTAATATTTTTTATAACTGTAACATTAATAAACAAATAATTTTCATACATTCAAGATCATTTATGAAGCTCAAAGTTATTTTTAGTAAGACATTCTTGTTTTAATCGATCTGAATAGTCTTTAAAGGTTCTTTAAATAAAATATACCACTTTATTGCTAAAATGTTTCTTAAGACTGATATCATAAAGAAAATAGATATAAAAAGTCATATTACCGATCTTTTGTTTGTGGCGAATTTCCAAGGGTTCAAACTTGTCTTGTATAAGGTTTATATTTCTGCAGCTACCATTTCCGTCTTACTGGGAACAATCTCTTTCTTGAGGTGTATAACTATTTGATGATGGTGACTCTATTGAGGTTATTTGCTTTAGTGGATAATTTGGAAATCATTATATTAATTTTTCTTCTCTTCCTGTCAAGCATGTGGATGAAATACAGCAGTTGTTTTCACATTTGTAAATTTTCTTGAGTTTAAAATCAGTTGTTGTAACAATTAATTGGACTTGATGATTAATATTTATCAGTAGATTAATTCATCTTCTTTGAATGCAGGTGAATGCTTTCTTCCTTCTATTAAAAACATCTTATTTCTCTGGTCAGTTGAAAGGTGTAGAATATTATTTTAGACACATCTTTTCTTTCCTATGTGATGTGCAGCTTCCCCAGATGGTCCAGCAAATGGGACATACATATAATTTTTCTAGCCCGCCATTTCTTATATTTTCAACATTCAATTTGATAGTTTAATAATCTGAATCATTCACAATAATCTCTAATAATAATTCAAGACAGCTTTTTATATCCAATTTTTAGCTACCTTAACCAATCAGAGATAGCATCACTTGCTATTTTTGGACAAATTTGTTTTAATTAGATCTCTAATTTATTTTCAACTAAAGTATTTTTCAACTGAAAAGTTTAATCCTTTTTCCAGACACTTTTGTTTAAAAAAAAAATAGACTCAATCCTTATTTCCTTTCTTTTCTTTTTTTTTTCTTTTTAACATCCAGGTAACACTTCAAATCTTTGAGCTTCCTTCTTTAGATCTTGATAAGACAATTTCAAAATTTAGAGCTCTGACCCATTATAAGCTTCCAAAGTGAAACAATCATTTACAAAAAAAAATTGCTACAAAGATCGATATCTGATTAAACAGATTTCCTCTTTTAACAAAAAAAATTGTACAAAAAAAAATAATTTGACAGATTTAATACTTCCTTTTCTTTCAATATTTAGGAAATGTAAATTTTTGTATGTAATGTACACACATCCTTCATTCTTTCAAATCATTCATAAACTAACCTTAAATAATATAATTGCTAGCTTAGTAATTATAACCCAATTATTTAATTAAATCTGTAACTTTTAAATCCCAATTATAATTAAAGAAAAGCAAAATAAAAGCATAGAATAAAATATTAGAATTGATCAAGCATAGGTTAGTTTTAAAGAAAGTTAAAATGTTTAATATTTGAAATATAAAACAATTAAATAATTTACACATACATTGCCTATATGTATGCATTATAACTTTGCTTTTTAACAGGAAATTTAAATATTAAATAGTTTAAATGTGTGTATTACCTTTCTATCAACACACAAACAAGTAAAGCATGTAATTGTTGACCCATTCTTTCTCTGTTTAAAGCTTTTAGAACTGGACCTTGTAGGGTTTGAACTTGGATGCCCTACAGCTTCATTTATGATTATATAAAAATGTGATGATGATTTTGTTTTACACTTTTCTTACATGCACATTACTATAAATTTGACTAGTGACCAAATTGTAATGGCACAATATATATATATATATATATATATATATATATATATATATATATATATATATATATATATATATATATATATATATATATGAGAGATGATGATGTAGACGAACTGATGAATGCTGGTTCAACTTGATATATGTATATTGGAGATCATTTATATTTCTCACATGCATATATGATCATGTGTATTGGTTATATAATTCGGAGTGGATTGTTGAAGAGAGCTTGAAAGTTTGTGTTCAAATCCTCTCTAATTACAATAAGTATTGTATAAATTGTTTTCATGATTTGTTTTTATTATAAATATTAATGTTATTTCACTTATTTTATTAATGTTTCTAGAATAATCAATAACAATGGTCTTTTTCACTATTTCAGTTTTATTTTGCATGAACTTTGAATATATCTTAATTGTTCTAACTATATGATTTATAAATATATTTCCCTAATTATTTTATCTATACCTAAACCCCAATTTGTTAATACTTCATAATTTATTATATATATATCAATATTTATTTTTACATTTTATTTAATGACAATTTTATAAATTACAGTAATCGTAAAGTTGATACTACTTATTTCTTTTTACAATTTGAATTTTCTATTTTTCATTATGTTAATCATCCACATATATTATAGAATATAGGATGATATTTAGTTTTATTAAAATATTCGTAGTCAATTTTTTTAATATAAGTAATAGACAAAGAAACACTTAAGCTATTATTGATACTAAAGCCTTGAATTTGTTTCTGAAAATTATTTTTATATGTGAATATATTTATTTTACAACGTATATTAATTAATTAAGTTATCCAAACAATCAGCATCGAATAAATTTTTTTATCTTTTCATTAATGTTTTTAGAATATACTTTATTGCTTTATCTGCATTTATACTTTTATGCCTATTAACAATAACAAATTTAGCAAATTAAATGTTTTTATATTTATTATTTATTATAAAAACTAATTTAATAATAAAATCATATGAATTATTAATATTATTGCAAATTATGTGACATTTTAAAAGTATATTATAATATGGTTTTCAAAATATGAATTGTTATTATTTATAGCCTATTAAATTAATTAAAGGGGATTTGAACCCAGACTTTCAAGCTCCTTACACTCATCCACTCCATCCAATATGGCCGATATATGTGACCACACATATGTGAAAAAGATGTGGTCATGTGTACCAGTTATATTGGATGGAATCGATGACTGTAGGAAGTTTGAAAGTCTGAGTTCAAATCCCCTTTAATTACATCTAGATTAAGTATATTACTTATTAAATTAAATAATTTTATAACAATGTAATAAGTATAAAAAAACATTTATTTTGCTAAATTTGATATTGATAATATATATACAAATACAAATGCATATAAAGCAATAAAATATGGTTCAAAAACGTATTTTAAAAAAATAAAAATATTTAGTTTGTATTAATTATTTGAATTAATTACTTAACTAAATTAATAATCGAATAGTTTTATTGGTAGAAAGTTAATAAAAAAATTTGAGTGTTGCAACTTTCAAACGGAAATCGATCTTAGAACTTTACAAATGTAAATTAGTAACTATACTCCACTCCACAGTGCAATCAATTACTTAAGATACGTTATGTGTATACATATAGTAATAATATAAAGTCGGGATGTCACATGACTTACATATATAGCTTACATTTACAAATATGTACCAATTAAGAACGTGCTAATAAGCTCTAAACAAGCTTTTTAAATTTTTTTTTATGATAAATGCTACTACAAAAGAAGACATTCAAATCATCTTTATCTAGGATTGTCCCCATCCATAGACTCATTTCAAGCTATGGCTCACTTCAGTGAGGAGCTAGGACACCAGATTAAAAAAAACAACTCAATCTAATCATTTATCTAATAGTTAACTGTCAAGAAGAAGATGTCTTTAAAGTCAGCTCACCAACTGAAAAAATCATATGGGCTTGAACTTAATTCAGATACTCCATATATTAATAGGCTTAGCCATTTAATTTAGCCAAAACCTCCAACAGCAAAATAATAATATTGATAATGAGGCATGCCATGCCATTACATTCTAATAAATAAAATTAAAAATAAAAATTCGCAGATAAAAACTTCTTTTTTAAGAATTAGATAATTTTTCATCTGTGCAATTTTATATAACTTTTAAAAAAAACTTTTATTAAAAAAAAGAAAAAGTTTTAAAACTAAATATTAAGAAAAAGTCTTGAAAGATTTAAAGATAAAAAGAATGTACAATAAATTAATTAATGCTATTGTAAAATGGAAAGGATTATTTTAATTAGTTAAAAGTAAGCTAGCCCTGGGGTATTTCAAAATGTATAAGTAAATATCAGTTAGGAAAGAAAAAACAATAGAAACTAATGGCCAATAAAAGAAACCCCTTGGGGAAATGGACCTCAATGAAAAGACCATCATTGTCATGATGTAATGTCCACTGGATCTGAAAGTTTAATATAAAATTTATAAAAATCTCTTCCAAACAATAATTACAAAATGTAATGATCTGATAAATAAGTGGTTCAAACTGACACTGAATATATTAGTAATAATAAATTTCTTTCAAATAATGACTTCAAATTGTATTGATATGATAAATAAGTGTTTCAAGCCCACACATGAATGATATGTAAAATAAAAATTAATACTTTGGGATTCCTGGATTAAAGCATATTTCTCGACACCTGGATTAAAATAAGTACTTCAAGAGACTTGGATTAAAATAAATACTCCAAGATACCTGGATTGTAATAAATACTTTGGGATTCCTGGATTAAAACACATAATTCTCAATACCTGGATTAAAGTAAATACTTCAAGATGGTTGGATAGAATAAATACTTCAAGATACCTAACTAAATTAATTGCTGCTATACACATGGATATGTATCTATGTAGATGAGAGAGCTTCAGACCTAGAAGGACAATTCCCACTCAGGAACAATCAGAAAACATCCAGCATGTGCACCTGGATAGGAAGACAGCCGGTATAGAGACTGTCTGCAAACTTTTTTTCCCCTTCTTTAAAAACTTTAACTCACATTGTTGTTAAATAAAATTGTTGTTTCAAAATAAATAATATCATTTGTCAATTTCATTTACATTATTCATCCATTTATGCACTGGCTCACAAGAATCTTGTGCCTCCTGAGTTATGTTGGCATAACCAGACAATGATAAGTAAGGTTGTAGTGAGATGGAACTGTAGTGGCATCATGTGGGAAACCAAACTACATAAATTTCTAGATGCTTCCAGTCTCTATGGCACTACATCCTCTGATGAGCAGGAAATATTGTTGTAGGTGGGATAACATCTGCATTTGGGGAATGCCAATCGATAGTTCCTTCCTGCAATATGCTCATCAGAAAATAGTTACAACCGATTTAAGAGGTTGGATAGGCCTTCCAGTTACAATATATATATATATATATATATATATATATATATATATATATATATATATATATATATATATATATATATATAATATCTATTATAAAAAAGTCTTAGTAAGAATAATAGTATCTGGCTGATATTTATAGTTACAAAAATTTGAATATAAATGTTTTAATAAATCTAAATATTGTCTTATCTTTTATTAAAAAACAATATATCAATAATAACTTTATGATATCTACAGGTAATAAAAAATTGTGAATTATTTTATGAATATATAAATAATATAAAGACATCTATATAACATAACTAAAAGCAAGAATAAAGGAAGCTCAATATTTGCAGAGCATAAAAAAACTGCAGGCCACACCTTTCTATCAACAACTTCATAATCTGCACCAAAAGAAATGATGCTAGATGCAAGGTCAAAGAGACTTACTATGTAGTAAGAATTCCCACAGCTATAAACAGAAGAGAAGCTTGCTTCAGCATTTCCAAAAATGAATGCTATAGGCAATTTGCATAAATTTACATAAGGCTTTATCACAAACATCTCTCATTTAGTAATGAGCTATCATTATGGGAACTTAGATTTCCTGAAAATTCTCAGACTGCTAATTTAGGATTATTAATTATATAGCTTCATTACATGTGCATAAAGCACAATTATAGAGTTATAAAGAATAATATAAAATTCAAAATAGAAAAATAATTAAATAATAATATTAATTTTATGAATATTATAATTAATAAAATAATTATTGAATATATATATTAAAAAAAATCAAGTTGTATGTCACATGACCTAATTTAACAAGCTTGTATTACAAATGTTATATAATGAACTTGCAAATAATTCTTAACAAGCTTTTCAGAATATCCCCAACCTCAGACCAGTTTAGGATACTGGCTTCCTCAGTGAGGTGCTAGGATATTTAAGCATTAGATTTAAAATACCTAGCTAAGCCAACAGACATCCATATGTTTTTCAATCCAGCTATCTAACTTAAAATTGCCAAAGCCTTAACTGTAAAAAATAAAATAACAAAGAAATCAACTCATATGTCACATGACCTAATTTATAAAGCTTGTATTGCAAATGTTGTATAATGAGCTTACCAATAGCTCTTAACAAGCTTTTCCAAATATCCCCAATCTCAGATCAGAGAGTGATTTGAATATTTTCTATTTAATTCTTCTAGACATATGCATTGGAATATATATAATAAATAAAAAAATAAAATCGCAAATCATATAATTACAGCATTTAAAATTTGTTCAAGAAATATTACAAAATAAAATAATAAAGAAATAAATGTTAATGATTATCTTCTCTATATAATAAATAAGTTTACAAGCATTAATAAAATAAGTAAATGAAAAAATAAACTTAATAATAATAAAAAACCTCATCAAGAATAATTTATGCAAATTTTATAGTTAATAAAAATAATTATAATAAAATAAAAATAATAAGATACATAAATAAAAATGTAAACTTAATATTAAAATTAAATTTTTATACAAAACATACTAAAAGTAAATTATCTAATAATAATAAAATATAAAGTAAAAGTTTAAATAATATATATATATATATAAAAATTATGTGTATTGAAAGTAAAAGCAATAATAGAAAAATTAATTACATTGTCACAACCCAAAAATAAATTAAAAACTAGAATTAAATAACATATATTTGATAGGAAATTTTATAATATATTTGCATTTAAATACGATATGATAATTATAGGATTATAAAGATAATGTGAAAAATATAATGAAATAATGATTAAAAATATATTGATATGGTATTTAATTCAAAATGTTTTATATTGTGTAGGAGTTAATCAATTTTGTTTTGAACTTAAATAATACTTTATTAGATAAAAAATAATAACAATAAAGTATTATAAAATTAATTAAAATAAATTTCAAGATGAGATAAGTTGTGTCATAAAAAGGGAATTTATAAATTTAAGATAACTTTGTGAAATAAATCTTTTAAATTACTATTTTTATTCTTTTTAAAGTTTAAAAAGATAATTAAATTGTAAGTTTTAAAAATATTAGATTTTATATATTTATACATTTATTCTGTATTTTATATTTATATATATGTTCTGGGATTTTTTGGTTTGTTTATTTTTTGCATTTTTGCATTTCAGATAAATTTCTGAAATATCATAGTAATTTATAGTTTGATATAGATTATAATAAATAATAAAAATTTAAGTAAGTGCATCTAGATGATATAAAAATATTTGTTCATATTAAATTACTTCAGTAATAAGCATGTTAAAAAAAGAGTGATGCAAGGTCAGCAACACCTGAAGAGGTGGAGAATTTACTCGAAACATTGTATAATCTATTAACCTGTTATCTACTAACTTGTGTGTTATTACTTGGAAAAGATTAAAATTTTCTAGACATTCAACATTTAATGGTAGACGATTGAAATAGGCAAACATATCACTTGCAATTGATATATTAAAAATTTTGAAACTGACTTAGATTTTTAAAAATATATACATATATCTGTGTGTGTATATATAAAAAATAAAACAGCCCTTAAATATTCCTTTATAGATGGAAGAATTCATTATTAATAATCTCCTATTGCCAAAAAAGGAGTGAAAGATAAAGATTATTTATCAGGTTTTACAAGTATTGGTTCAACTTACTCTATGGATAAGGCTAGCTAAGTGCTTATTTACTAATCATTAAACAGATCTGGATTCATGATAATAGTCGGAGCATTTTAAAACCTGAAAAAAAATCATATTTATTCCCAGATTTAAATTTCAAATCAAGAATACAGAAGGCAGATGTTCTAACCACTATACAATGAGGTCTTTTTGAATATATATATTGTAATGATCTGATAAGCAACATGGATATTTTTAGTTATTTGTAACCATTCATTGTCTAAGAATATTATTATTTTTATTATTTATTTCATTTTATTATTTTACTTATATGATTGGCTTTATGATTATTTTCTTTTAATACTTATTTAATGCCTCCAGAACCGGATTGCACATTCAAGAAGAAGGGTATAATATCATTGATATATTAACCATCAATGATACCTATGGAACCAGATTGAGGCTACATGAATGCACAGACCTGACCACCTTTCCTGACCATAGTATTCCTCAATATTGCTGGGACAACACCAATCATCCAAGTCACTTTATTTGTTTTGAGAACAAGTCTCAGGCACCATCCGATCATATGGGTTATATATAGCTGGCCTGCCTGGATGGCAGACACATGAACCCAGCACTTTAAATATATCCAAGGCAACTCAGACATCTTGACCAGAGGACTGAGCACAATATTAACTAATATATGGAAATATTTATAATGCTAAATTTTTGATGACACAGTTAAAAGAGAGAGAGAGTATAGACTAAGTAACATTTAAATACATGATTTATTCATACATACATATATTCAAATAAATATAATAGTACAATTAAACAAAGAAATTAAATAAGTATACAATAATTCTTAGTAAATCAAAATCCCTAACTGTCCTTCATTATAGTACATTTCCTTTAACAACGTCTAGACCTTTATTTACAATTGAAAAGTTATATTTACATAAGTTTTTCATTGAGGTGAGATGAAGTGATTTTTTTGCAATTGACAAATTCTCATTTGGTTTTGGTTTTCTTGATCACTGGACTTTCAGTCTCCAGTGATGGTTTCATGGGTTTTCTTCTATTCATCTGAGGGCAATGGGAGAGAGCATGCAGCAGCATCTATCTTATGGTTGAGGCATTTATCCCAGCAGAGCAAAATTGGCAGAGCCAAGGACTTAGGGCATGAAGCCCAGATAAATATTCTTAATGCTTTCTAGTAATGCATGTTGCTACTTCACAGCTTCCACATTTATATTTTTCATGGCAAGTAATAACTGGCTTGCTGAAAATCTCATGACTATAGTCTCAGTAATGATAAATGAATAAAAAAACTTAGCAACTGATCTGAACTGACTTTGAGAAAACTTTAGAAAAACCATCTGGAAACTGTATAACAATGGACAAGCTGCCACTATTATACTTAATTCTCCCATTGTTTAATTTTTATCATAAATTTAATTTGGCTTTTAATTACATTTTATTTTTCTAATCTTTTTTAGATTTATTTGCTATCTTATTGGCCAAGAATCTTTCAAATTTAAATGGATTCATGCCAATGAGATAGTTTACAGCTTTTTTCACTAATTCATCTTATTGACAATTTTATTTTAAAATCTTCTACATTCATTTATTTTTTTAACATTTGCTTTTTTTAATCATATAAAAGAATAGAGTGGATTTTTAATCTTTATTTCATGATTCTCTTTCACCACTCTTACTCTTAATAAAAACAACTTAGCCTTAAAACCAAAATGATGCAATCTTTCCTTTTTATTAATTTCATTCTTAAAAAATCTACTTTCAAACAATTTTTTTTTTTTCTTAATATTTTTTTTAATTATTACCATATGTAATGTAGACATATGTGTGATTTTACAACATATACGTTGTTAGCATTACTATATGAGTATCTAATAGGGTTGTATGAGTTATTCTCTCAATCAATTAGGAGAAATGGAAAAGCTAGATATTGTGAGAAACCACCTATATTCATCAGCTAAAACTTTGGCAGAAATTGATGTTCTATAAACCATAGACTTATGCTGAATTTAGGTGAGCTGTATTGGAGAATTCTGGGATGAAGACAAATAAGACAATAACAGGTATGATCTCAGTTAGAATAGCTCTCAGAAAAACCAATATGCCCAATTCTTCCAAAGGCATGCAGAAAAATTTATAATGCTGGCTGCTTTTCAGTTCACAGAAGAACAGATTGTTATGATGATGAGGAGAAACTTCCAATACACATGGAACAAACTTTGATCACTGTTAACTGACACACCATTAAAGAATTCTTGGTGAGGAGACCTCAGTAATTACAAAACTAGAAAATAAAACGTTTTCTTTACTATATCCCAGTTACAGATAGTACCAAGGCAAAGGGATAAAGACATGAGGTCAGGTAATTCTTATCAAAGATCATATCCATATCATTCACTGGGTACTACTATTAGGGGATAATTGTAGGTTTAGAGGTGGTACCAGAGCCATAGGAAATTATCCTGTCAGCAACTTACAGGACACTACAATAAAGATTCTAAGAGGTCACCTGAAATCTCAGCCCTTAAACTAGGGCAGACACTGTTGGAATGTTCATCTGCGCAGAACCCTGACAGTAGTATTAATTTGGGGAGCAACATAATTATGATAAGTTCACTAAATTTTGGCATTGGGAATGATGAGTTTGATCTCCAATCTGAAGATAACCCACCCTCTGAATGCCCAGAAATTATTATAACCATGCAAGGAATCTTGGTAAAGAATTTGTTAAATAGAGAGGTCAGGTTTTCAGAAAACCTATTTGTTAAAATAATGGAGATGAATTTAGAAACTCCTGCATTGCCATTGAAACAAACAACAGTTACTATGGCCAATGGTCACAAAGAAAAACTACTTCACAATAGATTTGGTTTAAATATACTATTCTACCAAATCACTTTTGATCACCTTTTCTTCATCATTGCCAGACTTATTCATGAAATCATAATAGGTTCAGACTTAATAAATAGACAAGGGTCCACAATTGACTACTTCTACTAGCAGTTCATTTACAGTGAAAATAAAGTTGATTTCAGTGAGGGAATTCCATTTCCTGGTTTCAATGTATTAAATTTCCTAACTACATTCACAGAAACAGACCTAAAGATTAAATTAAAAGACTCTAGTAAATTGAATAATAGTCATAAAGAAAAATTCTTCCAATTGCTGTGCCAACTAAGAACATATTTTCAAAAACTTGGCATGATAGAGGAATACATTTATATGATCTGACTGAAAGATGACAAACTCTTCCAGTGCAAGAACTATTTTATTTCATACCATTTCATATAGGAACTGCAAAAGCAGATCAACCAGATGCTAGAATGCAAAATAATCCAAAAGTGTCCTTTCACACAATAATCCATTAGTGATAGTACATTAAAAGGCTGGGTATATCCAGATAGGTCTTGATATGAAGTTCTTGAATCAACTAACAATTCCAGAATGTAATGTCAGATCCACCATTCAAGAACTTCTAATCTGATTCTAAGATAAAAAGTTGTTCATAACTGTAGACTTGACTACCATTTATTGATAAGTATCCTTATATGAAAATGACCAACAATACCTGCCTTTAAATACAATGGCCATTCATATGTAATTGAAAGAGTTCTCTATAGGTTTGGTCAACAGTGGAGCTGGTCTAATCTGATGTTATACAGTCTTTTCAGATGTGGTCAAAAGCATATTGATGATGATATGATTGAATTTAAAAATACCTTAGCTTTCAGCACCCGGGTATGTTCTTTAAGGAATGCAAAAAAATAAATCACTATTAATCTCAAAAAGAACTAAATTGTTGTACAAAAATATTTCCTTGGATATGTAGTTGGCATGGATGGGATAAAGCCACATCCTGACAAAGTCAAAACTGTTCATGATTTTCCTATACTGGAAAACAAGAAACAACTGTTCTTTTTTGTCTCTGCAATTTATACCATAAGTTTTATAAGAATTTTGATTACACCACCACCCATTTCTTAACCTTTCCAACATGAACTCACATTTCAGCATTTTATGACATTTTTTTTGTCTCACACATCAACATAAATATATGATTAAATGATTATTACTTATCTGAAAATAATAAATTTGACTTTATTTGATAGATATTTTTGTTTAATACTGAAATAAATTTTAAATGTTTACATTTTGTTTCTGTAAATATTAAAAAATGAGACTGTAAACAAAACAAAGAGTTTAAATGTCATCATTTCTAGAGATTATTTTCAGTTTTTAAAATCAATTAAATATTTTTTAATTCTTATTATTTTTAAATGTCCGAATTAATAATTATTTATTTCTCTTATATCTAATGAATTATGCTTTTAAAGTTTAAATTTTTTAAATATTTATTGCAAAATGGTAACATTTTCTTACTTGTAAGTATAAATAAATTGCTGATGTAGAAATTAAGCTTTAAATTGCTTCAGATCATGCTTAGATTTGCTGCTAATATAAAGTTATATTTTTGAAAGAATTTCAAAGTCAAAATAAGTTATTAATAATTTATATTTCTTGATATCTAATAAATATAATGTAAATTCTTTAAAAAAATCTAAAACTGTAATAAATTTGCAAATAAACATGTTTTTTGTCATTTGAACTACAATGTCATAAAACACTAAATGTTTTATAGCCTTGGTAAGAGACAATGGCTGAACATGTCAGGGAAAGGCTTATGTCTATTGTAAGAGTGGAAATTTTGAATTTCCTGTTTTCTACTTCAAATTTACGCATAATACTTATGAAAAAATTCATCAGGGGGTGAATTGATCAAAAACAAAATAACTCATGACAATCGATCATTAATATAAAACTCTTGAAAGAAGATGAGAAATGGAAATGGTCAGACCACCACTCAATGGAGTTCAATAAAATAAAGAATAAATTTTTAGATTCTATCACTTTATGATACCCCAATTTTGGGAAGGTTATTACATGTACAGATCAATAATAGCAGATAGAATCTGGGCATGGTTGTATTCCAAATAGATCATGAACAGAAAACACAAGTCTTATATTTTTTAGTAGACTCCTGAAGGATGCTAGAAAAGGAAACTTTCACTGTGGTGTAGGTCTTTCAGTAATTCTGATATTTACTAAGATTGTACAGTCATGGTCATTGCTGCCCACAGAAGTTTAGAATTCATCATCAACAGAATTTACCTGAACAGTGATAGGCTCATCAACTGGAGTTTGTTTCTCCAAGAATTCAACTATCAGATAAAGCTTTGCAAAGGTAAACATAATGTTATAGTGGTCAACTTAAGCTGACATTCCATTGAGATGGAACCATGCCATACAACTATGGATAATACCTATATTATGACTGTCTCTCTAAAGATCAATGGCTCAGTAGAAAATAACTTAAATAATTTGTACAAACTACAAACTGTTGATCCTATATCATGCAATATCATCGATTACTTGGCTAAAAGTGTAGAGTCTAGAATGATCAAGAAGATAGTTGATAATAAATCCATATTAAAATACAGATAGATTATTCCAGGGAGTGTTGCAATATAAAACAGTTGAAACAAGCAGAAGTCATAGAGAATCGTAATTTCATCATATATAAGGGACAAATTGACTTATTATATTCATTGTCTATATGGTAACTACAGACCCAAAAATACTATACATTCTGCACAGACTATTCTACAGGTCTTGTCTGTATGCCTTGATTCTAAATGGACTTAGATACTGTAAACTTTGTCTCAAATCTAAACATGCAAATCATTTATATGCTGGCACACTTTAACTCATAATACCAAAAGTTCCAAATGACTTCTTAGCAATTGACTTTACTTTCCATTGCCACCTTTTAGGAGGTGTAGATTTTTTTGGTTGCATGTAATGTATTTTTCAAATTTGTTAGTGCTTATCCTGTGGTTAAAGTCATTTGTATGTGTGTTATAAAGAACTTACAGAATCTCAATTTAGCCTCATTGTAAAGCCTAAGCCTATTCTAGCTGATTATGCTACATCATTCTTGTCCAAGAAATAGAAAAATCAGAATAAAAAATCAAAATATCCAGCACATCTTGTGCTCTTTTAAAAACAGACAGTCCAACCCATACAAAAGTGTTATGCACAAGTTGGGCAGACTATTCAGAGTATATGTATAATCACTGGGATTGAGTAAGAAAGTTGAAGAAAATGATATATTATATCAACATTATACAAAATGAGTCAACTTAATTTACCCCAGTTCACCTCGCTTATACATATAGGAAGACTATACTAATAAGGTGACATTATACCTTATATCTGAAGAAATAACTGATCACAGAAAGGACATCCTAGAAGCTCAAAAGTATTTAAAAGAGATAGGGCAGAAAAGAACTGACCAGGCTTCTAAGAGTTCCTCAACATTTAAAACTGGTGATTATGTTCTTGTGAAAGCTTCCCAAATTAGTGATTCACAGAAGTATAGGTATAAGAAATTCTTGAATGTATATGAGGGGCCATTTCAGATAAAGAAGACAGTGGGGGGTAAATATTTTACTTCTAGTCATTCCAGAATGTGAAGAAAACACTTTATCAGTACCACGTAAGATCAAATTAATGACCATGATAAATTTATATAAAGCTTTTTAATAAATAAAATTTAATAATCATAACAGATAAGTTAATTGGAAGATCAGGGTCACATAAAGGACCTCAAATTACAACAAAAGACACACAATGTAACATTTTATGATTAAATTCAAAAGAATAAATAGAGACTGTATTTATATATTGGACTATTTCCATCATCTAATATGAGTATTGAATGTCTTTAAAAAAATGTAACTTTATTTAAATATTCTAAATAGTTGTATTGGACTATTTCCATTATCTAATATGAGTATTGAATGTCTTTAGCAAAATTTAACTTTATTTAAATATTCCAAATATATTCAACTATTTGGAATATTTAAATAAAGTAAAATTTTTTAAAGACATTTAATATTCATATTAGATGATGGAAATAATCCAATATAAAAATACAACTAAAACACGAATCATCAACTTCACGAATCATCACAAACCTTCAGGAAAACAATGCATAAAGACTATAATATTGATTTGTTTTGAGTTTAACAAAATCATTATTATCATATATATATATATATATATATATATATATATATATATATATATATATATATATATATATATATATATATATATATATATATATATCAAATTTATTAAGCACAAGCAGATAACATTGTAATAATGTAAAAAGCTAAAACCTTTGAAAGATGCACTTTAAACATGCTTATGTGACAGCCAATCAGATGTAATAATGATTGCACGTGGAACTTTTAATTCTAAAACACAAACCATCTTTTTCTTATAGTTCTGGCTTATGTTTTAGAATTAAGTCCACATGCAGTCATTATTACATCTGATTGGCTATCACATAAGAATGTTTAAAGCGCATCTTTCAAATATTTTAGCTTTTCACCTTATTACAAAAATATATTTTTTCATTAGTGGGAAGATATGAACCCTATGATTAGAGCTGCTCAAAACTAAAACAGTATCAGATACTGTTCATATTTTATATATACATTAAAAATAGCTTATTACTTTAATCAGAAAATGATAACATTTATATATATATATATGAAAAACAAAAACAAGTTAATCACGTAACCTGCTATCACTTGTTATTTATGTTCAAAAGATGGCGCTATACCAAAACCGCCGAACAAGTGTAAGATTTGTTTTACATAAACGAAAAAAGAGTCAGAAATTAACTACCTCTTTCATTTGCTCACCCCCAGATCAGCTGATTTCAAGCTGGTTTGCTCTCCTCAGTGGGGGATAGAGTATAGAAACTAGATCTAAAACACTGACTCTCAAGTGTTTATGCAAAACGTTTCTATCAGATTGCAAGCGTGAATTTTTCAGACCGGTAAAGTCTTCAAACTCAGCCTAGCAAGCCAGATATTTATATGGGTCTGATCTCAGTTCAGAATCACCATATAATCAAAGTCTCTGCAATATATATCATTGCAAGAAAACTTTAAAGGTACATTTATGAAAAAACAAAAACAAGTTAATCACGTAACCTGCTATCACTTGTTATTTATGTTCAAAAGATGGCGCTATACCAAAACCGCCAAACAAGTGTAAGATTTGTTTTACATAAACGAAAAAAGAGTCAGAAATTAACTACCTCTTTCATTTGCTCACCCCCAGATCAGCTGATTTCAAGCTGGTTTGCTCTCCTCAGTGGGGGATAGAGTATAGAAACTAGATCTAAAACACTGACTCTCAAGTGTTTATGCAAAACGTTTCTATCAGATTGCAAGCGTGAATTTTTCAGACCGGTAAAGTCTTCAAACTCAGCCTAGCAAGCCAGATATTTATATGGGTCTGATCTCAGTTCAGAATCACCATATAATCAAAGTCTCTGCAATATATATCATTGCAAGAAAACTTTAAAGGTACATTTATGAAAAAACAAAAACAAGTTAATCACGTAACCTGCTATCACTTGTTATTTATGTTCAAAAGATGGCGCTATACCAAAACCGCCGAACAAGTGTAAGATTTGTTTTACATAAACGAAAAAAGAGTCAGAAATTAACTACCTCTTTCATTTGCTCACCCCCAGATCAGCTGATTTCAAGCTGGTTTGCTCTCCTCAGTGGGGGATAGAGTATAGAAACTAGATCTAAAACACTGACTCTCAAGTGTTTATGCAAAACGTTTCTATCAGATTGCAAGCGTGAATTTTTCAGACCGGTAAAGTCTTCAAACTCAGCCTAGCAAGCCAGATATTTATATGGGTCTGATCTCAGTTCAGAATCACCATATAATCAAAGTCTCTGCAATATATATCATTGCAAGAAAACTTTAAAGGTACATTTATGAAAAAACAAAAACAAGTTAATCACGTAACCTGCTATCACTTGTTATTTATGTCCAAAAGATGGCGCTATACCAAAACCGCCGAACAAGTGTAAGAGGTAGTTAATTTCTGACTCTTTTTTCATTTATGTAAAACAAATCTTACACTTGTTCGGCGGTTTTGGTATAGCGCCATCTTTTGAACATAAATAACAAGTGATAGCAGGTTACGTGATTAACTTGTTTTTGTTTTTTCATAAATGTACCTTTAAAGTTTTCTTGCAATGATATATATTGCAGAGACTTTGATTATATGGTGATTCTGAACTGAGATCAGACCCATATAAATATCTGGCTTGCTAGGCTGAGTTTGAAGACTTTACCGGTCTGAAAAATTCACGCTTGCAATCTGATAGAAACGTTTTGCATAAACACTTGAGAGTCAGTGTTTTAGATCTAGTTTCTATACTCTATCCCCCACTGAGGAGAGCAAACCAGCTTGAAATCAGCTGATCTGGGGGTGAGCAAATGAAAGAGGTAGTTAATTTCTGACTCTTTTTTCGTTTATGTAAAACAAATCTTACACTTGTTCGGCGGTTTTGGTATAGCGCCATCTTTTGAACATAAATAACAAGTGATAGCAGGTTACGTGATTAACTTGTTTTTGTTTTTTCATAAATGTACCTTTAAAGTTTTCTTGCAATGATATATATTGCAGAGACTTTGATTATATGGTGATTCTGAACTGAGATCAGACCCATATAAATATCTGGCTTGCTAGGCTGAGTTTGAAGACTTTACCGGTCTGAAAAATTCACGCTTGCAATCTGATAGAAACGTTTTGCATAAACACTTGAGAGTCAGTGTTTTAGATCTAGTTTCTATACTCTATCCCCCACTGAGGAGAGCAAACCAGCTTGAAATCAGCTGATCTGGGGGTGAGCAAATGAAAGAGGTAGTTAATTTCTGACTCTTTTTTCGTTTATGTAAAACAAATCTTACACTTGTTCGGCGGTTTTGGTATAGCGCCATCTTTTGAACATAAATAACAAGTGATAGCAGGTTACGTGATTAACTTGTTTTTGTTTTTTCATAAATGTACCTTTAAAGTTTTCTTGCAATGATATATATTGCAGAGACTTTGATTATATGGTGATTCTGAACTGAGATCAGACCCATATAAATATCTGGCTTGCTAGGCTGAGTTTGAAGACTTTACCGGTCTGAAAAATTCACGCTTGCAATCTGATAGAAACGTTTTGCATAAACACTTGAGAGTCAGTGTTTTAGATCTAGTTTCTATACTCTATCCCCCACTGAGGAGAGCAAACCAGCTTGAAATCAGCTGATCTGGGGGTGAGCAAATGAAAGAGGTAGTTAATTTCTGACTCTTTTTTCGTTTATGTAAAACAAATCTTACACTTGTTCGGCGGTTTTGGTATAGCGCCATCTTTTGAACATAAATAACAAGTGATAGCAGGTTACGTGATTAACTTGTTTTTGTTTTTTCATAAATGTACCTTTAAAGTTTTCTTGCAATGATATATATTGCAGAGACTTTGATTATATGGTGATTCTGAACTGAGATCAGACCCATATAAATATCTGGCTTGCTAGGCTGAGTTTGAAGACTTTACCGGTCTGAAAAATTCACACTTGCAATCTGATAGAAACGTTTTGCATAAACACTTGAGAGTCAGTGTTTTAGATCTAGTTTCTATACTCTATCCCCCACTGAGGAGAGCAAACCAGCTTGAAATCAGCTGATCTGGGGGTGAGCAAATGAAAGAGGTAGTTAATTTCTGACTCTTTTTTCGTTTATGTAAAACAAATCTTACACTTGTTCGGCGGTTTTGGTATAGCGCCATCTTTTGAACATATATATATATATATATATATATATAGAAACATTCATAAATCTATTCAACTTATACATTTATTAATTTACCCAATTCTTATTATAAATCTCTTACATGTGTATAATTAATTTTTAACAATAATAAATTGCTTAATAAGAATTTTATAAACAAGATCATCAGGCCATGCATAATCATAATCCTAGCAACAACTGGTATGATATCATTATCAAATAACAGAATGGAGATGTAAATAGTGGGCAAGTGATCATCAATAAAATTTAAAGTAATATACTTGTTATATAATCTTTGCTTTTAAATCCATTTGTTCATGATAGAAGAAAGCAGACTTTAGCAGTCTTCAGTGAATTCTAGAGAATAACGATGTGTACAATTATAAAAGTCCACATAAAGAAACTCTACATATGGAAGCCTAAGAAACCTGGTCAAATCAAACAAAGTAATGGCCTAACAACAGGGAATTATTCTAGGATTTGTGTTCAAAAATAAAATTTATTATTTCATCATAATATTTGTGAAAATATATGTATATGTGTGATTTCATCAGATAGAAACAAAGAATCCATATCAAGTATCAATTTCTTTTAACATTAACAAGAAATTAATAGATGTGTTAAAATTATACTTATCAGTAGGGACTATTGATCAAAGCAGATCTTGATTCAATTTAACACTGTATAAGATTGATGCATCATTTTAATAATCTATTATTAAATTGCTGGTTCTTGCAAATAGTTACTTGACTTGTATGAATTATTTTATACAAGAAATATGTATAACACAAGAATAGATGAAAATATGGTGATAATATATATCATCATCATCAACAACCATTATCAATCCACTGCAGGATAAAGGTCTCTCCAAGTTCAAACCATCTTCGATCTTTAGATTCTCTTCTCCATATCACCCCTGCATACTTTGTTATTTCATCCATCCATCTCACATGTTGTCTCTTTTTGGGTCTTTCACAATCTCTTGGAATCCAGTTTAAGATTTCAATCGTCCATCTATTATAATCTCTTCTAGAAATATGTCCAGCCCAACTCCACTTTTAATTTTTTTAATGAGGTCAATAACACCTGTTTGTTCTCTTATCCATATATCTCTCCATATTTTTTTGAGTGCTCTGAAGTCTCTATATTGCTTTTCTATTAAGTGTCCAAGTCTCAGATCCATTAGTAAGAACTGATAAAACACATTTATTAAAAAACTTTCTTTTCAAACACATAGGCATATCAAACCCATAGGCATATTTCCTTTTA
This sequence comes from Epiperipatus broadwayi, assembly GCA_028023455.1. Classification (NCBI taxonomy): domain Eukaryota; kingdom Metazoa; phylum Onychophora; class Udeonychophora; order Euonychophora; family Peripatidae; genus Epiperipatus; species Epiperipatus broadwayi. The sequence goes on along the minus strand of JAQFVV010006214.1, from coordinate 5,480,015 downwards.
GTATCAAGTTATTTCTATGAAAAGCACTCCAAAACAAATTTAATTCTATGATTAATTTCAACCATTATGTTTCCACATGTATTAATAGTCTGACCAAGATATTTGTAGTTGATAACTTCTTTTAACTCATCATAATCAATCTTTATTTTCATATTTTGAGAAAATCTATTGAGCTTTACTTTAGTATTTTTAACAATTACCTTTAGTTCTATTTTCTTATTTTCATCTGATAACTCTTGCAACATTTCCTGAAGCATTAAAGAATTATTTGACAAAATAAGTACTACATCATCTGCAAAAACTAAATAACTTAAATAATCTTCATTTACTTTCACTCCTTTAGATTCCCATTTTAATCCACAAAATACATCTTGAAGCACTGCTGTAAAAAGTTTTGGAGATATGGAGTCACCCTGTCATGCACTCTTCACAATGTTGACTTTCCTACTATCATTATGCAATCCAATTGTTGATGTAGCATTTTTATAAATATTCTTTAAAATATGACAATATCCTGGATCCAATGCTTTAATCACTGAAGAAATGTTTATAAAATCAAATGCTTTTTCATAATCTACAAATCCAAAGCATAATGGCAACTCATATTTATTTGTCCTTTCTATAACTTCTCTCAATACCTGGATATGACATACTGTACTAAAACCACTTTTAAATGCAGCTTGTTTTCTTGGTTGGTGGAAATCCAATGTTCTCTGTAGACGAGTTGTAATTATCTTGGTAAAAATTTTGTATAAAACTGATAGGTCTGTAATTTCTAATATCTTCTTTATCACCTTTTTTAAATATTAATATTAATATTGCATTCTTCCGATCATCTGGTACATCTTTATCATTTAGACATTTGGTATAATAACTTTGCTAAAAAATTTTCTAGTTCTTCACCTGCTTTTTTAATATATCAATTATAATTCCATCATTATCTGGAGCCATTCCTTTCTTCATGAATTTAATTGCATGTCTCACTTCTTCATTTAAAATTCTGGGCAATTTGAAAAATGTAATAGATATAGGAGGTACTTGTTTTTTATTACTATATAATTTTTGATAGAAGTCTTCTATCCATTTCATGATGTCATCTCTCTTTTTAGTAATAGTTCCATCTTTTTTTCTTATTGCAGATGTAAAATTTCTACCAATACCAAAATGTTGTTTTACACTCTTGAGACTTTTATTCTCTTCTACAGCTTTCCTTTCTAGTTCATAGTTATACTTTCTTACATCATTTTCAACTCTTTTCTGCACCATTTTACAGAATTTGAGGCATTCAATCTTTTTTAATGCATAATTTTTGTATATCTTCATAACTTCTCTAGTCTCAGTAGAAATTTTATTGGTCAATTGCTGCTTTTTCAACCAGCTATTTTTGTTGCAGCAAAGTTTATATATATATATATATATATATATATATATATATATATATATATATATATATATATATATATATATATATATATATATATATATATATATATATATATTATGGAACAGGATTTTATCTGGAATGATAATAGATTAGCTAGGTCATTACAATGAATAAGAAAGTTTTTCTTGGATCCTTGCACCTATATACCCACATATATTTTAACTTTATTCCTAGAAAATGAGAAGATAATAATCAAATATTAAACTATATACCTACATTCACCTCGTCTTTATCATATTTTATTTTCATTATTTCTGGTTTCAAATCAAAGAGAATCAGCATAGTCATCTAGTTCAATATATAGTAATATTACTTAAAATGTGGACATGCATGATTGTGTTTAGGTGTATAAGGATAGGTGTGAATATAAGAAAGTATGTGTAAATGTATAAAAGTATATGTATGTGAAAAGATATGACTAATTGAAAATTGAATATGGAAATACACACACACATATATATATATATATATGTAATATAAAATATATATATCAAAATACAGTACAATTTACATAAATTATATTCTTTTAGAAGTACTTTCGACTATACACTTTGTAGTCTTTATCAACTATATAACATTGAATAATCAAAATGAGACAACCTTAAACAATACCCATAGTTCAATTCAGATTTCCCACAATTCTGTTATCTTAACATTTGATGACTGGTGATTCATTAACATTTGACGATTTCTTGAAATCAACATAGCCTCTTTTATTTTACATTTATTATGACAACGTTCAATTTGAATAATGTAAAATAAAAGAGGCTATGTTGATTTCAAGAAATCGTCAAATGTTAATGAATCACCAGTCATCAAATGTTAAGATAACAGAATTGTGGGAAATCTGAATTGAACTATGGGTATTGTTTAAAGTTGTCTCATTTTGATTATTCAATGTTATATAGTTGATAAAGACTACAAAGTGTATAGTCGAAAGTACTTCTAAAAGAATATAATTTATGTAAATTGTACTGTATTTTGATATATATACTGATTTGTATATTACATATATTGTGAAACGAATATAGATATCAAACTTTATTTATTATATATATATATATATATATATATATATATATATATATATATATATATATATATATATATATATATATATATATATATATATATAACAAATATATTTACAATAAAAAACATTTTAATAATAAAATCTATAGCAACATATAAATATTTGATTTAACATCTATGGCTACTCTTTGATTATAGTTTATTTCAATTATTATTCCAAACCCTTATTCCCTACAAAGAGTAGCCATTTGATATCTATATTAATGTAAATGAAATTTATTTTATATTTAAGATTGTCTAAAACATTCTTGCTCGATACATCATTATATTGAAATTATAATTTGTTTTAATTTCATTAACTTGATAGGTTCAATTCATATCAGTCATATAGATGATGAGGGTTATCCCTGTTATATAATGTAATTATATAAAAAGACAGTAAAGACCATAATAGAAATAATTAGTCATGTATATTAAAAATATTTAATTAAAATATTAGTATAAACAAACAACAAAAAAATATAACAGTGTAAATGCATAAATGTTGGGGATAAATATATATTAGGTAAAATATTTCTCTTGATGATGATTGGATTTGTAAACAAGAAAGTTCTTGTCATAGCCTATATTTTATTTTACTTACAATAATGGCAATAATATTTATCCATTATGTTATTTATTAACACTTATTCCCACTCCTTTGTATTTATATTAAAGGAAAGATACGAACATGATTTACATAAAATATATAAATTGTAATTATAAATTTATTTAAATGCACATTGATTACATAAATAATATTTACTAAGGCTGTAATCTTAAGAATATGTGTGTAAAAATGTGACAGTATGGACCACTACAGGTCTTAACCACAAACTTACGTCCCCTCTTTTTTTCCAAAATGTAAGCTTCTGGTTAAGACTTGTAGTGGTCCCTACTATCACATTTTTATGTGTTTATTCTTAGTAAATATTATAAAATATATAACCAAATAAAATTTTATGATGCAATGTAATTATAAAGATTTCAAGGAGAAATGTCCTATAAATCATTTTAATAATTCTCATTAATCCATTTGGGGTATAGATGGTAAGATATGAATGTTCTAAAACAGTGGTCTTCAACCTTTTCACACCTGCGAAGTGGTAAAAATAAGGATAAGGTTCTGCAGAGCAGCAAAAATAACGATAAGATTTCGCAGACTGGCACAAGTCTATAGATAAATTTTCTTAAAAATAAGCATAATTGTTATAACTGATCAAAACAACAATGTTAAATATATAAGATAAAGTTTTATATATATATGGAGTTTATATAATAAAAAACTTTTTTTTAAATTTTTTTAGAAAAGTAATAAAAAATTTAATTCTACCCCCCCCCCCATAAACATCTGTGATAACTAGAAAAACAAATTAATTTATGAATGATTGATTAGATTTTGTTTTCGTTCTGTTTTCTTTTTTTTTTAATTGGGTAAAAATGAGATAAAAAAATAAATAAAAATTGGCTATATTAATTAAAAGTTGATATTATATATGTGCATTAATTAAAAGTTTAAACTCGTATTATTTATTATTACAAACTTTTTACTGCCCGTCTAGCACGTGGACCTGCAGAAAAGTTCTGCGGCCCAGACCAAGGGTTGAAGAATACTGTTCTAGAACATCCATTAAATCACTTATATATTCAATCCTTGAAATTTCTGCTTTAGAGTGTAGAGTTGTTCAATCCATCTATCAATGATAAACTTGATGTTTCATAGCACAGATGTTTAATGCTAGATCAATTTCATTCCAGTTCTGATAATTATAGCTTCATGAGACAACAACTTTTTTTCCCTCTATGTCACTATTGCAATTATCTTGGATGAAATAACAGTGATATTTTTACTATTAGATCTCCTTAATTAAAATTAGTTCCATGTAATATTTAAAAATTATAAACACTTTGGAAATTTGAATAATTCAAATTTAATTTTGAAGATTTCACTTTCGAATTCATCAGTTGGATAGTTTTAACTCACTTTCTTGAATATTCAAATAGTTATTTTTATTAGTATTTCACCTCAATGGCGGATAGTATTTCTACTCAAATTGCAAGTTAGAATTTTCTGCTTGAATTTATGTATTCATCCATTCAGCTGATGAGAAATTTTTATCTGAATTCAAAAAATCTCATTGGTTTTTATATTTTCCTATTATTAACATGAAAATATTCTATTAAAGGGTAATTTTAGATGATTTTGAATATTAAGTTCATGATTTTGATTTAGATCCATTGTTTATGTCATTACTAATGAATATTATATACAGATAATTTGTTAATAACAATAAGTTTTTTTTTTTTTTATTTCTTTCTTTTAAAATAATTTTTTATTTCTTGATTGTGTTTATTTTATCTGACCATATTTCTCTCATATTGTTGTAATGTATTGGAGTTACATCACAATTAACAAGATAATTTTAATAAAGGTTAGTTGTCATATATGCATTTTATAGTTTAATCCAAATATGTATTTATCATGTGATCAAGTTGAGGTTTAACTAAATATACCAAATAATAATTTCTCAATTATAGTGTTTTATTTTTATTAATGTAGTGTTTAGTAGATAATGTTATTATCTTGGGACTTGGATTCGAATTAGGCCAAAAAGGTTGTGTAAATGATACTGGACAAATGTAAGGATGACACTTTACAATATATATATATATATATATAGAGAGAGAGAAATTAAATAAAGATAAAACAAACAAAATCATACAGATATTTATGTTTATATGTGTACTCCAATTCAATCACAGCTAATTTACACAAATAGTAAATGAAAGTTGTTTTTTAACACATCAATAAGATCTATCCTAGTTGGCTACCATGGATCTCACTATAATACATCATCATATTGTCATGTGCTATTGATATGGAATATTTGGATAATCTTGGGATATATTATGAACACTTCATTATTAAGCACAATTTATAAATCATATTTTACCATTGTTATTACTATAATTATATTTGTTTGGTATTGCATTTTAAGTTTAATTATATTTAAATAGATATAATTGGAAGAAAATAATTAGCATTATTCAAAATTATAGTTTCACCCGATGTATGGAAATCTTAACTTATTTAAATTTTCTTGAACACATTAGATCAATTAAAATCGTAATAAGGTGAACACTCATTTGTAATTTTGTTAAGGTATAATTATACGCACAGGTAGATATATATATTTTCTCTTAATTATAAATATACATATTGTCTCACATCCCCGTGAGTTGCCATAATCAACACTAGTATAACTTTAGGAAATTGTTTCGTTATTATAATTTATATACATATTCAAAATTCATTTGATGATTATAAATATACTATGATTATTATTACTTACATGTATGTGATTGAGCTAAAGAGTGAACATCCTATCAATCAAGATTTACTGTAAATGATCGTTAAAAATATAAGTTGTTTATTATATTAATTCATTGCTTATATTTTTTAGAGTTAGGACATACCATTAATACCTTGTACAGGCTTAAACCTGCATTTATATATGTAATATATACGGGATTCAAAGTCAGACTTTTACACGACCCACTACTCTCAATGCCATCTCATATTGCTGACCCACATGTGCGTCATCAGGTGGGTCAGCAATATGAGATGGCACTGAAAGTAGTGGATCTTGTAAAAGTCTGAATTCGAACCCCACATATATTACATATATAAAGGCAGGTTGAAGCCTGTACAATGTATTAATTTATATAAATAGTGTGTAAAAAGGTCTGCCCATCCCTCACATATGTATGTATAAATGGATTATTCTCCTGTACATGAGGAGTCAGAGTGACTAATATGTCAACATAGGTAGGATAACAACCTTGGCACTAACATGAGCTTTGAATGTTCCATCATCAAATTTTCAAGGAAATGGAAGGCTGAAGAGTTATGAGTTGGAGTAATTTGAAGCCTGTCCATTAAAGCATGAAGATTGGCTATCTTAATATAAAGCTGAACACTGATTGTATATATGTGTGGAGATAGTAATCTAGACCAACTGATGATTGCTAGTTTAGCATGAAATACATATATTGGTGATTATTTATCTTTTCAACATGTGTGTGATCAGGTGGGTCAGCAATATGAGATGGCATTGAGAGTAGTGGGTTATGTGAAAGTCTAAGTTTGAATCCGACATACCATTAAGTAACTTATTTTTAAATATGTATCGGTAGAAAGGGGAAAATAGTATAAGATTTACAAGGACCTTTATTTTTTTTTAAGTTAATTTCATATTTGTTTAATCTATTAATTTTATTACAATAGAGCCTTGTGGGCAACCCATTACATTAGCTGCACTGTAACTCATAGTCTGGGTGCTGATATTATTAGTAAATTAACTTTGTGCTTTTACCTATTAATATCTAGAACACACCTGAAGTTCCAGTGCACTACCATACCAGTACAATATATACATAACAACACAATGTATGCTAAAACAGAAATTATCTAGACATAAAAATATTATTATTAATAATATGACTGATAATAAATATTCTTTCACTTTTCTTGCTGACTTGGAAAAAGATCTTTATGTACTGCCAAATTTGGCTAAATAAAATTTGAATATGGTAGAGTTTGTTAAAAGTTTCAAGTAATCTTAAAATTATTTTCAGATAATTAACTATCTCTTTATTGATCAGAAAATGGGTAATACTAAAAAAGAAAAGTGTAACTTTTAGGCTTTGGTTTGCAATAGGATATTTTAAAATGTTTTAAATCTACCTGCTTCCTATTAATGCAAGTTGTGGGATAATTTGGATTTTTTTTAGCATTTATAAAAGCCATATGTTTAATATGTTTTTGTGATAGAAGTGAATTATTTTTCGTGTGTGTGTATTTTTTTAATAATCTTTATCAGATGTTGAAACATTTGAAGAATATTGCTATTAAAGCTTTTTCGAAATTTCCATTATTAAAGTAATTTTTTTATTAATTTTAAAACTACTACAACAAGTTTTTGCTGCTCATTAAGGAAAACAAGTCGAGTAATCATTAATATGTATTTATTTAAATTATTTCATTACTCGTTATTTTTATTGATCCTTTTTTTTTTTATTTTTTTTTACATCCAAAAAGATTTACTTACTTTTTTATCTTTTACCTTAATCGTAGAAAGTTTTTATCTTAACTTTCAATTTTTTTTTTTTTCGTTTATAGTTAAAAATAATAATGGTGACAACAATGTATATTAAATAATTAAGTAAAGTTGAGTATCATTAGAATCTAATTGTCTCTTTTAAAAATTGTCTTCTGCTTTAAGTAAATATTGACAGGTATAGTATTCTATTTCAAACTTGCTAAAAAATCTCACATTTAGAATATTTTTTTAAGGCAACTGCATGATTTTTATATACGCACAATAATACTAAATGTAATCAAACGTAGCTTGAAAATATTGAATATACTGTATTTATTTATTTGTATGCACAGCGATCAGACCATTCATATTATTTTTAAGACTTTCTAATAATTAGAATTGTTTTTCATAGGGTGTTTTTAAAAACTTTAGATGTTGCATAAATGTATAATAAATAAAAGATTTTATCCACTTGCACAAAAACGGAAATGAAAAAAACAATAGCAACTCTAGCTATTGACAAAATAAAAATATTACCATCAATATTTATGCAAATTAGGAAAAATATAGTACATGCAGTTTGTCTCTTGGATATTATAATTTTAATCTTCTTATTAGGTATATATTTTTTGTTTCATTGCTTTCCCCCCTCTTTATTGGGTATTATCCAGAGAAGAGTAAATGTCTGTGGACAAGCTAATAATTTTCCAACTCTCTCTTTACAGCAAATAGTCAATGCACACTTCTCTCAAATTGTTTATAATTCAATAGAGCCGTGGATCTAAATAAAATAAATTTAATCAAGATTCTAGAATGAATTTAACCAGCTTTCTATATGATTGCTGTAGAACTTAGCTGTCGTCTAAGATTTGTAATCAAATCCTTTTTTGCTAGTCTTGAAACAGTTGCAAAAATATTTTATTATCTAAAATGTTATTGGCCTTAATATGTATTGTAAATATTAAATCAAGTAAAAAATACATTTTAGATTCATCCAATACAGATAATAATCTAGACTTAATTTTTATTTTTTAACATTTAACTTATTTGTGAATTTTTGTTATTTGTATTATTTAATAGCAACTTTTGTTTTTTTTTTTTTAAAAAAAAAAAAACAAACTCTTTTCTCTAAATAGTTAGCAAAATTTAAAGTTTTACTAATTTATATATACAGAATCATGTAACAAAGAGAATCAATCTTGATTCCTGATTTATTTATAGAAACGAGAGATAATTGCAGGGAAGGTAATAAAAGTTGCGGTAATAATAACCAGTTGTAATTGCTTTAGTTATTTAAAATATACAGACACTAAATAATAATGTATATATATTCAAGTATAGAATTTATTTTTAAATGCGACTAAAGAAATTACAAATCATTAAATTGCACAGAAATTTAAATCTTACACAACAAATTTATTATTTATTGTTGTTAACGATACAAATAAAAATTGATAAATAGTATATTGAAAAATTAATGTTTTTTATTTTATTTTATAACAACTGTAATCAAGCTTATTACAACTTGCAGGCTCATTGTTTTGAAACTTTATATTAAAATGTAATGACGATAATCATGAGATAATTAAATAAAAAATTACATGCACACACAGACATAGATAATAAAAATAAAAAAGTCTGTATTTTGATTTTATTACTTTACTAAGTAAATATTAATGTTTAGTGAATGAATTATTTTATTGCATCATGCAGAAAATAATTTTATAATGTTATTTTAATAGTTTTTAATTTGTATATTCAACATTTAAAAATATCAATGAATAATTCCCAGTTCTGTAATAATCAAAACACTTAAGGTATAGTGGAAAACATCTTCACACAGTTATTACAAAGAGTTCAAATCCAGGTTAGATAAAACTTGGAGTTTTTTCCGTGTTTTAAAAAGGTTAATAATATCTTTTTCGGATCACTAGATCATATACAATCCAGCTGGATATCTAATATTGGTTAGCAAATAGGTAAAAAATCTACTGGAGAAACTTGGTTTAAGCAATGATCATTTAAAAATGGTATTTTTTTCTGAATAATACTAGGTACTGAAATTGAAAGTATATAATATAATGTAAAATAATTCCATTATAACTGAAATCAGAAGTTTCTGTACATAGAGAATAGATCCAGAGATACTGTTATCTTAGTTAAACATTACCTTCCTTTCAAACCATCATAGCATAACATACATATTTATTTCTTACTAATATAGAAATAAAACAAACTAATTCCTTTTTAAAACTTGATTTTTTATGACTATAATCATGAAAAAGAAATCCAACGTTTCGACTATTTTTTATAGTCTTTTTCAAGGCACACTAAAATAAAATATATATACAATAAATATCACATATTCAAAAAAAAAAAAAAAAATTAATTAAAAATTACAAAATATATCCATAACCAAAATTTTCATTTTTTTACCTTATCTCATTCCCCTTTCCTATTACAATCACATAAAAAATCAAGTTTTAAAAAGAAGGAGTTAGTTTGTTTTATTTCTATATTTGATATATATGAACTATTTTGAAAAGAAGAACTGTGTGCTGGATATATTAAATTATTTTATTTCTTACTACTGATTAAATTATTCTTTGCGATCTGATTTTTTTTCTCTTTCTTAGTTTAATTAATAAAAGCTGCTTTGATAATTCCATTACTTTATCTTTATATCTCCCATTTTTATTATAACAATTTAAACAAAAACATATCTGTACTTCTTTCACTTTTTATTTTACAGTTTTATATATTTCATACAATCTATTCTGATTCTTTTTTAATTTCCTTCTCTCCAAAAAAGCTCAATATTCTTTCTTTACATAGATTATATCCGCAATCTAAATGCTCATTCTATTTTAGCATTTTTATCTTTATATCTAAAGCTTTTGTTTTTGCATCAAATAATAATTATTTTATTTTATTATCATATATTTTAAAATATATTTTATTTTTACATAATTTCAAACTAGTTTTTTTATTTATATTTCAATAATTTTTTTCCTCTGACTAATCACCTAGGCTTCTCTTTATTTAGATATTAAACTAAGATTGTCAAATTAAGCAATAAAATATAAAAACATCACTAAACTATTTGGTTTTGGAAAATGTTCTTTTTAGCTATCACATCATCTGAACATCAATGCCTTCAATTCAAGAGTAAGATTCTGCTAGATGATGATATTAAGGAGATAAGGCAAACCAAAATCTTGTTTATATTGATTGTTTTATTCTTCAGAGATTGACAATTACAAAATATCTAAAAAATCTTGATTTTATACTACTTAAATCTAATCATTAAAAACCAGTCAATACTTAATAACCCCAATATCAGTAACAATCAACAATTTCAAATTGTTGTCAAGGCAACATTCTTTTAACAATAAATCTAGAACACCCTTGGTGTGCATTCTTATATATAAATATATCTAAATTAATATTCATTAAATCAGTCTATAAAAACATACTTAAGCATAAATAAAATACTTTCACAAACCATTTTATTATCAATGTCAACAAAGCAATTTATAAAATTATCAGGAATTGCTTATAGCTCACTGGTTATGTAATAGATTTAAAATCTGTCAGATTATGGCAGATTTAAAGTCTTACAAGTACAATATTTTTAGTGATACAGTAACATTAGATTCACTTATTTGTAAATTTCTTTTAAAAAATTATTTATAAAAGCTATAAAATATAAATTTCAAACATATCTAAAAAAGATTCTCAAGGATTATCCATTGGTTATAATATTTGCTTATATATGTGTTTGTTTAAATATGATTTCTTCTATATTATTATATTTGCTTTATTTTTAACCTAGTGAAGTATTCAATATCTGTGCAAGAGTTGTATTTAAGTCAGAATTAGGTATAATCTATTTGCATTATTGGAGAATATTTATTTTAAACATTAATTTTATTATTATTATTATTATTATTGTTATCATCATCGTTATTAATTAATAAAATTAATAATCACTATTTTAAATTATTGCAATCAAATTATTTAAATACTAGATTAAATATTTATATCTCTGCTCTTCTACACAGATACTCAGCAAAGTCTTTTGCTACCCAAATATATAGCTTTAGTTAACAATGGAATTTGTTGTATGTGTAGATTTTATATAACTCTTATATAGAATTATATTCATGTTTCCTAAGAGACGAGAGTTATATAATAAACTTTGTAGCACTGCTATGGGTGAATTTTAAGGTCTATGTGCTTTATTTACATTATATATGACTGTTTTTTTATGACCAGTATATTCATGAGACCATATAGTTATGAGCTGATGACATAAATGAACACATCGTATTCCACAGCACTTTAATACTATAATTATGTAGCACTCATTTATATTTCTGTATCAGCACTGAATAATTGATTATGAGTCATTATCAGATTTTATATTTATGCCTTTTTAAATCCAGTTAAAAACTATGCTGTTTGTTTTTCATTATTTGACATCTTTATTTGATCTATTACATCTTATTGTATTTTTTCTCAGGTATAAATGGCACATCAATATATATTAGCATTATAAACATCATACATGCCCAACATAAAACATACTTCTGCTGATGAATACCAATGGATATATATATATATATATATCCGTCGGTATTCATCAGCAGATACATATATATATAATTATTCAAAACAATACAATAATTAATACAGTAAAACAATATTTTAATTAATGAATTGTGGGAAAATTGATGTATGACGTATTACTTTTTGTTTACATTTGTAACGGTTTTTTCTAATACAATTTGAATCTAGTTGACAACGACTACATAGATAGTTGAAAGTACTTCTATTAAATTGGTATATATATATATTTTTTTAAAATATTGTTTTACTGTATTAATTATTGTATTGTTTTGAATAATTATGTATATTTTATTATAATTGGAATACAGACATTGATTATAATATATATATATATATATATATATATATATATAGTATATATATATTACATATATATATATATATTTATATATATATATATATGATTCTTTAATAAATCAAACTTTTTATGTATCTATTTAAATAGAAATATTTTATTACACATTTTTATTTATGTCTATAACTTCAGAAATATTAAATAAGTTTAAAATGTTATAGGCTTTAAAAAAGCATTAAATGTTTTTAAAAGGTTTCTAATAAAAGAATGTATGAAATAACGTAATAAAAACAACACTTAAGATATACTTATCTCCAACTTATAAAATAATTATGTAAGTATATAAAAATGTTTTATTTATACTATATTAGCTGTATCCGTGACTTTGCTCACATTAATAGAACATTAATAAAAATGAAAATATAAAAGAACACAATGTATTTGACAATTAAAATGTATTTCAAATTTATATATATAAGGAGGATATAGTCTGAGTATTTAAATTTTTTTAATGTTTATTATCTAAATTTCATTTTTGATGTAGTGAATATCAAATCAAAATTCTCTTACTAATTCTTCCCATTTCTCTAGCTGTATGCTCACGTGTGATGAAAGTTTGATAATTAAAAATATATTTAATTATTACCTGTAAGATGCGCTGTATACCAAATAATATTTTCCCTGGCTAATTTTCTCCATTTCTCTAATTGTATCCTATTATTAATAGAAAGACTGATAATTAAAATATATTAACACAATATTTACATTAAATAATTATCAACAGTTGTCAAGCGTTGGTGGTCGAGAGGTTAGAACAGCTGCCTTATAAGTAGTTGTCCTGGGTTAGCGAAATACCTTCCCGGCCGATGGTATGACACGTGAGAAAAAAAAATTATCAACAGCAGTATTGCAAAAAAAATATAACTTTTATTAATACAGTAAATAATAATTTTAAAGTATATTATTTTATATTTCTCACGTGATAAATGTAAAACGACAGTGGAATTTTAACATTGTGGTATATGCAAATAAGAAATTGAATACGATGGCCACAAGCCAGAAACTAGTCTGGGGATATTGGATGAGTAGGCATTAGATAGGGATTTTATGCACAAGCCTTCTGGCATTCATTGATTACTCTGGTTGGCACAGAGTGGCAATACTGTATGGAGAGTTTTGCTTTGTTTATAAACAAATATGTGCTAGTATAAGAGATAGTGATCATGTGATGCTTAATGGTTTAACACCAATCCTGCCTAATAGGATAATGGTGGCTATGGTTGTTAAAGAGCCAAAGACACCAAAATGTATGGGTGCTGAACTGAGTTCAGACCCATATGACTATATAAGCTATTGAGCTTAGATTGAAAATATTTTTGTGTTTTCAATTTCATTCTCATAGTTTTGTAGTTAAGTAGAGATAAAAGGTGGGTGCTGGAGGGTTGCATTAGATCCTAAAATCTAGATGCAGTGCTCTCAGATACAAAGCTCCTCACTGATGATGGCCACAAGCCAGAAACTAGTCTGGGGATATTGGATGAGTAGGCATTAAATAGGGATTTTATGCACAAGCCTTCTGGCATTCATTGATTACTCTGGTTGGCACAGAGTGGCAATACTGTATGAAGAGTTTTGCTTTGTTTATATATATATATATATATATATATATATATATATATATATATATTAATACAGTAACAATATTTTAAACAAATATATACCAATTTAATAGAAGTACTTTCAACTATCTATGTTATCTATGTAGTCGTTGTCAAGTAGACTCAAATTGTATTAGAAAAAACCGTTACAAATGTAAACAAAAGTAATACGTCATACATCAATTTTCCCACAATTCATTAATTTTTATATTGGCTGCCTGTCTATTTATCAACTGTTGCTTTTCACTTTTTATTAACATAGCTTCTTTAATTTTGCGTTTATTATTATTTCTTTCAATACACAGAATTTTAACTTTATTAAAATCAAAATCAAAACCATAATTACATGTTACATTATTTAAATAGATTAATAAATAATTCAAAAAAATAGGTGTAGTATTTTAAATCAAAGTTGTGCAATATATAAATGGCTATGTGTTTGTGGAAAGGCATATATTGGGGAATCTCGATGTACATTGGAGAAAAGATCAAGGGAGCATTTGTTATTATATAAACGAGTGCAAAAATCAAGACAAGAGAATGTTAGAAATGATGATGTATCACCATCAGTATTTTTTGATCATAATGTAACATGTAATTATGGTTTTGATTTTGATTTTAATAAAGTTAAAATTCTGTGTATTGAAAGAAATAATAATAAACGCAAAATTAAAGAAGCTATGTTAATAAAAAGTGAAAAGCAACAGTTGATAAATAGACAGGCAGCCAATATAAAAATTAATGAATTGTGGGAAAATTGATGTATGACGTATTACTTTTGTTTACATTTGTAACGGTTTTTTCTAATACAATTTGAGTCTAGTTGACAACGACTACATAGATAGTTGAAAGTACTTCTATTAAATTGGTATATATTTGTTTAAAATATTGTTACTGTATTAATTATTGTATTGTTTTGAATAATTATATATATTTTATTATAATTGGAATACAGACATTGATTAATAATTTATATATATATATATATATATATATATATATATATATATATATATATATATATATATATATATATATATATATATATAGGAAGCTAAATTCTGAACATTGAAATTTTTTAATATTAGTTGAATTTTATTTTCAATGTATTGAACACCAAATAAAATTTTCCCTTCTAATTCTATTCATTTATCTAGCTGGACCCTCACATTAATTAAAAGTTTGATAATTAAAATATATTTATGTATTCCATTTTCAATATTTGATACTTAATACTAAATAAACTTTTCCTTCACTAATAATCTCCATTTCTCTAGCTATGTCTTTGCATATTTTCTTTCACTAATTATTTCTATTACTCTAGCTGTACTCTCAAAAAGAAAAAATTAACAATTGTAATATATTTACATAAAATAATTACCAGCAGCATTATCACAAAAAGTACAACTTTTATAAAATACAATAAACAATAATTTTAAAGTAAATTATTTTATATTTTCCATGTGATATGTTTTTATATTAATATCATAATATATGTAAGTAAAAAATTAAATACCTTGCCCAAATAAAATTTAATTAATTTAAAATATATTTACACAATATTTTATCTAAGATTATTCAAAACTATAACTCACTCATTTCTCTAATATGAATTTCAATATGCAGGCACACCATTTTCCATCTGTAATTTTTAATCAGTGCTGCCATTTTTATGAATTTTTATAACATTATTAGAAAGAGTTTGCTAATCCAACACATTTTTATATTGCAAATTATCAAAAATTTTAAAACAATTATGTAACATAACGATTTGGCCCAGAACAGCGTGTCAGTCACACGTAGTAGCTGATTGGTTGAAATTTCATTTTCTTTTTTAAATTACATAAAAACTGTAACCATGATGTTAACAGAAATATAGACATTCGATCCATCATAAAAATCTCTTTTAAATGACATCTTTTTGATTGAAATCAGAAGAAATTTGAATTTTTTATTAATTTTTTTTTAAACATGCGGACTTAATTTTTTTCTATTTTGGTCACTTTTTTAGTTTACATAAAGCAATAAAGGCAGAAAATTGTAAACGGCCTGATTATATAGTGGAAATGGATTAAAAATACACAGGTCACTTGCATTCAAGCTCTATAATGGTATGTGAATGTAATCGCAGAATATATATCGTAAGTAGATTTAAAATTTTTTTTTTAATAATATTTTAAATTTATTAATATAATTTATTTGTATAATTTATAAATTTACATTTATATTGGTGTGTGCATGTAATATATAAATTATAAATAATATAATATTAAAATCATTTATGCTCTTTATTATATGATATATAAATTATTATTCATTTGTACAGTAATTTTGTCTTTGATATTAATAATTTATTATGTTTATATGGTGTGTTTGTGTTTACTCTTGTGTGTTGTATAACAAGTAATGATTTATACATATAGTGCAGTGCAATGTAAATTTTAAAATCTAATAATCAAATGTACAGAAAGGTTGTATAACAAGTAATGATTTACATATATAGAGCAGTGCAATGTAAATTTTAAAAATATAATCAAATATACAGAAAGGTTGCAGTTGATAAAACATTCACAAAATTTACTGGGCATAGTGCCATGTGAAAATATAAACACTTAAAACCAATAAAAGAGAGATTTCAAATGATGTTTGTGTAGTAGTAGCCACAATGGCTATGCATATACCATATGGAATTGTATGCAGGCAAAGAATCATTCTGATTTTTGCCTATGCCTTGATACTGATGCTGTGGAGTCAGTAGTTTTGCCACATCTTGCATCATATTATTTTCAAATCTATAGCTAGCAAATGAGCTATATGCAAATAAATTATGACTTTGTGGGACAATAAATATAATAAGATAGCATCACTGGTGTGCATAAAGAATATAAACATCACTGATATACACAAAAACAATATAAAATGAAGAGATGAAACTCATTTTATCAGTGATACAGACAGTAGCTTATAATTTCTAGTTTCAGATTGTCAAGAAGCCAATTGCTATGATGACAAATGCATATCTATCTTCTGAAAATGATTTGTTTTGTATCTTTTATTAGAATGAATCTTTTTCTTATAGATGCCTTTGAAATTTGATAACTTTTGGGGTATAAGATAAAAATGGAGAATTCATATGTGACTTGTTTTGGAGATTCTGAAGCTATGGATTATCTCAGGTAAGAAGCATTGTATATGGTTTGACAGATAATTTTGTGAGGAATGCAAAGAAATTATCACTGAAGATGTAATTTAAACTTAGTTAATGATAAATTAGAAATTATAAAAAAACAAATTGTCAGATGTTGAAATTTCTTTTCCCCCCATATTTTTTAAATTATTATCACTATTTGTCTTAGACTTATTATTTTTCTTTGTTTTTCTAGTTTTTATTAATGTAAATTTTTTTGCTCTAACATTATTAAAACTGAAATTATTGTGAAAATTGTATCTCAGGTCAGTTTTTACAAAAAATTAATATATTGCCTGAAAACTGAACTAGATAAAACAAAAGTTCATGATGTAACAAATTATCCACATACATGCACACAAAATCATGCAAGATTTATCAATATTTGTGCAATATTTGTAGAGTTATAAATTAACAAATAAATGTACTTTCACAAATACTGAGTTAGTATGTGCTCACAGCCATTTTGAATTATAGAAACCATCCAAAACCCACATTAACACATCCAAGTGATAAATGACATTGATCACTCTACATGTGGTCATGACTTGACCACTCATTACAGATTTGCAAATTTCATCAATAATAATAATAATAATGATGATAAAAAACTCAATTTCCATACCCACATGACTAAAAAATTAAAATCCAAAGTTTTGCAATTTTCAACGATAATTATAAAATTAGAGTGCAATTTTCATACAGTTATACTTTATCTAATCACATGAATAAAATGTGTGCAAATCAATTTTCGCAAATATTTAAAATTAACATAAGTTATCACAATTTACATAAATATTTCAAAAATCAAAAGGCAATTTATTTTATTTTAAGCAATGTAATTTTCATACAGCTAGTTATACTTTATCTAATCACATGACTAAAAATGCATGCAAATATTTTTAATTAACATACATTATTACAATTTATGTCAATATTTTAAAAACCAAAAGGTAATTTACATTTTCTAGTTTATTAAGCAATCTACTCATGACCATTCTTTATCGCAATTTACATCAATATTTCAAAAATCAAAAGGTAATTATATTTGCTAGTTTATTAAGCAATTTACTCATGACTATTCATTACAAAATGTCAATTTTTATCAATAATTAAGAACTTGAAATTAAAAATATATATAACCCTATGAAAGAAAGCATATTATTTTTACAATTAATAGGATTTTTGTTTATCTTACCAAAAATTCTTGGTTTGTTCCATGTAGATAATATTCAAATTTTGGCTCTTGACATAGTATTGGGATCTACTGTTGATCATGTGAGGTCCATACAGGCTTTAGAAATCAATAATTTACATCAATACATTTAATTTTTGAAATCTATACAAATCTTTAGTTATTTACATGCAAGTGATTTTTACCATCAATAAATGAACATGAAAACATGTTTAAAGAAAATAATTAAATTGTATTATTGCTAATACAAAATACTGTAATAGTTAAGATCTAATTATTTTTTAAACATGTTTTCCTATTTATTTGTGAATGGTAAAAGTCACTTGCATATAAATACCTACAGATTTCTATCAATTTCAAGAGTTAGACGTATCAATGATGTAAATTATCAATTTTTGTAGCCTGTATGGACCTCATATGATCAAGGGTAGATCCCAATACCACATCATAAACCAAAATGTGAAAATGAGCTAAATGGAAGATAAGAAAAAACAAAAATCCTATTAATTGTAAAAATAATATGCTTTTTTTTATAGGGTTATATATATTTTTAATCTCAAGATCTTAATTAGTGATGTAAATTGGCATTTTATAATGAATAGTCATGAGTAGATTACTTAATAAACTAGAAAATGTAAATTTAAACTAGCAAATATAAATCTCCTTTTGAATTTTGAAATACTGATGTAAATTGTGATAATATATGTTAATTTAAAATATTTACATGCATTTTAGTCATGTCATTAGATAAATTATAACTGTATAAAATTGCATTGCTTAAAGTAAAATAGAAAATGTAAATTACCTTTTGATTTTTGAAATATTGATGTAAATTGTGATAAGGAATGGTCATGAGTCAGATTGCTTAAATTAAGCTAGCAAACATAAATTGCTTTTTGATTTTTGTAAAATTGATGTAAGTTGTAATAATGTGTGTTAATTAAAAATATTTGCATGCATTTAGTCATGTGATTAGATAAAGTACAACTGTATAATAACTGTGTTTTAATTTTATTTGCATTTAAATTTTTTAGTCATGTGATTAGATAAAGTATAGCTATTATACTGCACTTCAAATGCATACCAGTGAAACTATATTTTAACTATGTTTTTTTCTGGCTTAGTGCTTTTGAGGCATATTTGTTCCCATATTCATAGCCTGTGTCATTCTCAATTTTGAGTTATGATTAGTGTATGCAAATATATGCAAATTAATCAACCAGTCCATTTCTTGGAAATTGAGGAGCATGCATCTTGTTTATTGATGGCCTTTGTTTTCAATAAAATATACCTCTTTTATTTTGTGTTTGGCATTTTTTTTTTTTTTTTTTTTTTTTTTTTTTTTTTTTTTTTTCTTCTCCTGTTTTTTTTTTTTTTTCTTCCTACTTTTTTCTTTTTTAAAATAATAAAAAACCCCTCCTGAAAAAGAAAAGTGTTTTGAATGTTGAACCTTGCATTTTATAAAACAAGGGGTTTAAAAAAAAATTTATTACCCCCTTAATATTCCCAAAAGGTTTCCCCCAATTTTTAACCCTCCAAAAAAAATTTGCAAAAAAAATAGCTATATATACAGCTAACTTAATAGCAGTAGTTATTTGCCTATAATAAAAAACTCTATTTTTTAACTTGTTAAAGTAGAAGCAGCACATTGCAATCTGTGTTGGATCTCAACATCCAATTTTATGCTTCTATTTATAAAACTATTAAAGTATTTAAACTGGTTTACATTCTCAAGTTAATAATCATTGAAATGAAAGTTACTGGAAATTTTTATTCCATCATTGGCTGATTAAGAATTTGATTTTTTCAAACATTAATTAATAAACTGATATATTTATAAGTTGCATTTATTAATACATTAAGAATATTCTGTAAATCATCTTTTGAACTAATAAAAATAGCACAGTTATTACCATAATGCTGTAAATCCCAAATCCAAAAAGACGAAGTTCTTGTCTTTGCTTTTAATTAATTCAAATTAAAAATTTCACCATCAAACCCATATAGTATATTAGTTTCTATCTGAAGTAAGCTGCTTAAAAACAAAATTTCAAAGATCACTGTCATTATAATTGAAAACAAAATTGGAGCAAGTGCACATCTCTGCTTAACACCGGTTTTCATTTCAAATGCCTTAGATTTTGCAACTGTACTATTAACACTTCTTCCTATTTCTTCAAATAAAAGTTCTATATGTAATACAGGGGATTTGATCACAGACACGCAAGCTCCCTTCAGTCATTCATATGTACTTGTATTTAAAATATAAAAGCTCTATAATACAAATACATTCTGGTGGACGTCAAACATGCCATAGGCCTTTTCTAGTAATTGAATCAAATATCTCAACTAAATCAATAAAAGCAATATATAAATCATTCATTTGTTCTCAACAATTATCTTTCATTTTCCTGAAACAAAAATCATATCTATAGGGTCTTTTGATTTCCTAAAACCATATCAAATCTCTGGTGATCATTCACCTATAAATAAAAGCAATCTATTCTACAAAATTCTTGACTGTACTTTTGATGTAGTGGATAATAATAATATTGTATCATAATTACCACAGTCTTGCCTATTTTCTTTGTTTTTAAAAATTGGAAAGCATCCTTAAGATTGTGAGGCACAATTTCATGGGTCTCAATACTCCTAACATATTTCAATATTTTTGAAACTAATATATCACTACTACACTTGAAAACTTTTCAAGATATTCAGCAGGTCCTGCAGCCTTTCCATTTTTAAAATTACAAAGAGCTGTTTTGATTTCATTGAACTGAATATCTTTGACCAAATCTAAATGAGTAGATAAAGTGAGTATATCATTAAAAGCCATAATATTTGTTCTTGTATCATTATTCAAAATATAATCCAAATACACTTTCCACCTGTTCAAAATATAATTATCATCATATGAGAGAGGTATATTGCTAGATTTAGTAGGATTGTGAAACCACTTTAAGATCATTATGTTGCTTTCAATGCATCAAACAAAAAATATGTAGAATGACCACAGTCAGCAAATATCTGTATCTTCTTTGAAATTTTAATTCACCAATCATTTTAAGCTTTCTTGTCAATTGTTGAACTTCTGCTTTCAGATATTTATATTTGTTGTGAAGTTCTACATTTAATCTATTATTTTGCTGAGCAGAAAATGCCATATGTTTTTTTTTTTAAAAATTAAATCACTAATAATATGATCATTGTCAGAAAACCAATCATGATTCTTCTTTTTAGTAAACCCCAAAATAGATTTGCTTGAATTCATAACACATTTCTTAAGAGGATTCTAGGCTTCACTATGATAGTTCTAATCATCCAAATGTGCAATTTTAGTGATTAATAGCTATTAAAATTTAGTGTTTCTTCTAAAAAATGAATATCAACTTTTGTTGTGACTATGATTAGAATAATACCTATTTTTTAATAAAACATTTTAATTTTAGAACATATTAATGTATAATCTGTCCAACATCTGAGCTTATGATTGCTTGTGTAATGTGAACTTCTCTTGTATTTTGATTTCTGACAATAATATAATCTATTAAATGCTATTGTTTTGAGGTGTAGATGCATAATGTTCCTTTACAGTGATTTTTTTCTCTAAACAAAATGTTTGTGACAGTCAGTTCATATGTTGTATATAAATTTAATGATAACAAGTCACTTAAATTTACAGCCTCAATATTATTATTTCCAATAACTTTTGGCCAAAGTCTACTATTTATACCAACATGTGTATTCAAAGAATCCAATATTTTTTTTTATCTTTTAATGGTTATTGTTGTAAGAATGCTATCCAACAAGAAATAAAAGCTTTAATTATCTGAATCTAAAATTAAAACATAGGCAGTGATAAAATGAACTCTAGAACCATTATGCAAAGAAAATTTAAGATCATTGAACTTTCATTGATACAGTGAAAAGAACATATTAAATTAGATTTTACAGCAAATTCAACACCATGCATTCTTTTTTCACTGACTGACCTGCTTTTCTAAAAAAATTTGATTCATCAATATGTTCTTATAAACACTCTTCTTCTGGGAGATGAGTTTGATAAGATTAGCTATATCAATATTAAATCTTGACAAAATAGCCACAAGTTCAGTCCTCCATTCTGATTTTGAAGAGTTTGTATCAAGTAAAGTTTGTACATTCCTTGTACCTCTATTTTAAAAAAAATTAGGATTATATTTGCAACACTTACTATCATTGCCATTTACTATACCATCACTACTAATATTATTATTACTACTATTATTATTTTTAACATTGAAATGATTAATATGCTACACATGATAATCTAGCCAGTTTATGAGAAACAGGCCACTTTTAGACCACATTTTCTATCATAGTCAGTGGATCCCTCAATAGGCTGCCTAAACATAAATTTTTGCCAGTTCAAACTATTTATTACTGATTGTACTGCCTCAAGCAAAGATCATAACTAAGAATTGTCAGCTTATGAAGCCTGACCCTACCATTGCTTTTTTAATTATTGAGGACTTAAGCTAAAAAAAAAAAAAGAAAAAATGCATTTTTTTTTTAAAAGTGTCATAGCATCGCTGGGATGTGAACCCGCAACCCGGGCAACTGCCTGCAAGACAATTGCGCTGACCTCTCGACCACCAAATTGAAGTCAGAATGCTGGAAATATTGTTGCGCAAAAACACAATCCCATTGATATACTTATTATAAGGAGATCAATGGCATGAGAGGGTCATTATTTAAGTGACTGAAGAAGAAAAAGAGGGAGGCAGGAAAACTGTACCTACCCTTTGATGAAACAAGATCCCATCTTACAAGGCAACCGGATCTCTGGTTGGACACTGTTTATTTGATATTCGCTGTTGGCATTTATATCTAAAAGCAATTCCACATTTAAGTTTAAAATTTCTCTATAAACAAATTATGATGATGATGGCTGTTTTTTTAAATCATTATTTTATGCGTGTATGAGCTTTGAATTGCAAACAACTATCTTTGCATTGCAAACAATTATAATTTGTAAATTTCAGTTTTGTGGTTCTTTCATTTGATGAAACCGGGGAAAAATTTATGACGTTCATCCATTATTCGAAAGTAAACTGAAATCATGAAGATGTAATAAACGGAGACGGACGGGGGGGGGGGCATATTTGATAAATAGAATAAGAATCAAAACATTTTGAAAAATATGATCTAAATTACTAATATATAAGACCCGTTTTTGCAAGTAATTAATAATGACGACGAATACTAATTTTAAAAACTAGTAAATTGTGGAATAATCGCTAAATTTGAAAGTCAATTTGACAATTCACATTTATTGCGAATAAATTTTATAAATTGACAAATATTGACAAGTAATGACTTTTTCGTATTTTATAAATAATTTTATACTTATTTGTTCCTTTGAATTCTATTCACTGAAAGGTTATTTATAATCTTAAATTTCAAATATTATTGATCTAATATCATATCTTTTTTTCCTTTTCTAAAATCAAGATAATAAAGTTGACAGTTGGTAATAAATATATTATTATTTTTTCTTTTTTAATTTGCTAGACTAACTATTCTTTTTTCAAGCTGCTTATTTATTAATATAAATATAATAATTTTATTTTGCGAGTTATTTTTAACTCAATCAGCATATAAATTAAAAGAGAACAAATTAAAAACCTAAATTCACAACTGTAAGTGGTAGAATAAATTTAAAACTGCTATTTACAATATATCAAAAATTTATTCTTTATAGAATAACAAAGTTTCTTTATTGGATAAAAAACGATTCAAGTCACTTTTTTATTATTGTTTTTTTTTTGAAAATGTATAATTAATTAACTATTTCAATAAGGTATTTTTAGTTAAATGCCGTATTTTAACTAGAAAGTGGCTAAAATATATATATATATTAATAAAAAATCGAAATCAATGAAAGCAAAATGATTGCAAATTATAATAAATTAATAAAATATTCTGCGTATAAATTATGTTACATTAACACGGATAAAGGATAGGTTTTTAATTAATTTATAGAAGAATGTAAAATATTTTCATAATTTTCGCATATATTTAAATTATCAATTTTAATTGTTATCAGTTTATTGCAGAATGAAGATTTCTCTGAATTTAACCCACTTTTTCCGAATCATTAAACCTAGATTGCTATTTATCTGTAATTCCAACAAATTTCTTTATATCGTATCGACTCATGGATGGTCATATTTAGGGTCTTTTTAAAGATCTCGGCTATAAATTATTGTAATTTCTTTTAATAATATGTCTATACAATCTCCAATAGCTTTTTAATTCTATTATTAATGTTAGTCATACCTATTTGTTTTTTCTTCATGTATTTCATTTTTGATGTATCTTCTTAATTTTGATATATATCTTTTTTGTTATATTTCACTTTTTATCTATTCTTCTTAAGTTTAATGCATATCTTTTTTATTTTACTGTGCAATCAGCTGTTTTTAAGTTATTCTTACATTGATTGTTCACATCCACCAGTAAGCATTGCACTAATAAAATATATTTACTAAAAATCTTCTATTTCAGCTTAATTGTTTATTGAAAGTTAAGTTAAATTCTAAGAAAAATGTCATCATTAATTTGTTATCTCTATTAATAATGAAACAATTGCTAATTTCTAGCTTATTGCTAACAACATTTATTTTCTTGTTTTGAAAAGCAGCATTTTAATCTTTTTGGATGTCATCTGAATGCTCACACTTTTATAAGTTTTATTTTCAAAATGTAACTCAGAGAGTCTCACTTTAATAGCTCTAAATTAATATAAATGTACATATTGTTAATTAAATATTATATAAATATATAATCTAATACATTATTTATTTACAATCTGGATTGAACTTTATAAAAATTTATATTCTTATATATGACAATGTTTGATGAACAATCAACTAAACTTCTTGCAAGACATGTGTTGGGGCAATCAAGTTTGACACTATAAGTTATTTAGACATTATTTGACATCACATCAAATATAGCAATTCATATAAATCAAATTGAACACCATAACTTGCAGATCATTTGAGATGCTACCAAATATAGCAACTCAGTTTTCATTTAAATAAATTTGCAACATATTAATTTGATATTAAAGTTTATCTGAATTTTAGTGGTAATTTAATTAGAAACCTGCTTTGCACAAGATTAATATTAATTAGCAAGGTAAAACCTATAATACAACTCATTTTTAATAACCTTGTCATTGAATAAGGATTTTATATATGTAAATATTAATTAAATACCATATAAATATGTAATCTATTAAGATTATTTATTCACGTTCTCTATAAAAATATATAAAAATTTAGGTGTAACTTACATTTGCAATAAACAGGGTTTGATTGAAATAAATTACCACTAAAATTACAATCAATTTTTAGTATTGCAAGCTTATTTAAATGAAAACTGAGACACTATGTTTGATATGATCTCAACTGATCTCCCGAGAAGCTGATAATGTCTGGTTTGACTAACAAAACACATGCACTACAAGAGATTTAATTGATTTTAATTTTTATATAGTGTGAAAAAATAATTGTTAATAGATTACAAGTTATGTAGTATTTAATTAATTAATATTTACATATTTAATATGTTTATTTGATGGCAAGGTTATTTAAAAATGAATTGAATATAGGCTCTTTCTTGTCAACTAAAATTAAATCAATACAAAAGATGCTTTAATTAAGTTACTGTTAAAATTAGCATTCAAATTTTAATATCAAATTTGTGAGTCTATTGAAATAAAAACTAAGTTGAGAGAAACATGTATTCTGAAAGGGGTATTTGATTTTTTTATTAAATGTTGCCGACTGTAAGTTCTATACCTTTTTATAGAGGAAAATGCCTCATAGTTATAAGCTTTCAGCCACAGTCTCCCTTTAAATAAAGAAAAGCTGAAAGTTTGCAGACCATTCAAAGAAAATCTCTTGAATGTACAATGCAATAATGTTATATATATTAAAATTAAAGCTAATTTAAACAATTTTATATAGATTTCAGTTAATGTTATGCATTGTTTTTAATTATTACATTAATGTTTAGGGTGTAAAAATGACTATTATATAGTTTTTTAGTATATTGAAAATTAAGCATGTTTATTTACTTGCCATCTAATATCTTTGCTTACTTAATTTCATCCTTGTTTAAATTAGCTTGAATTTCTATATATATATATATATATATATATATATATATATAGATCGGAATTTTTAACATATATATATATATATATATATATATATATATATATATATATATATATATATATAACATCACTGCAGTATACATTCAAGAAGATTCTTTTTTTAAAGAGTGGCAAAATTTAGATATAACATTTGTCTGAAGGTTTGTGATAATGGTATATTATTAAATGTGATATGTTGAACTATTTCCATTATCTATGAGTGAATGTGGAATGTATAGAAAATTTTAAACTTTATTTAAACTTTCCAAATAATAAAGTTTAAAATTTTCTATACATTCAACATTCACTCATAGATGATGGAAATAGTCCAACATATCACATCTAATTTAGATATATATAAAATTTGTTATTTTTTGAATGATGATACAAGAGTTTAAATAGCTATATTTTATAATATGACTTTATTACTGATTCATTTAAATTTGGATACTAATGTATTTGTATTGATAAAGCTAAAACATCTCTTTTTTAAAAAAATATTAAATTCTGATGGAATTCCTAGAAAAGTATTAAAATATTGTAATCATATGTTAATTTCAAAAGTATTGGAATTTTTTTAAAAAAACTAGGCTGATTTTATTAACATTAATATGGGCCAATTCATATCCAATAAATATAATAGATTTTAAGAATTATTATAGGGAATATATTTGTTAACCATTTCAAAAAAAATATTTTTAATGATGCTACTGAATAGATTAATTTAAGACATAGATTAATGATTGCCATAAACTTCATGTTTTAAAAAATCAAGAGCATTATAACAATTTTTTTTGTTCATGCAATTTTTAAAAATATTATCACAGATGTAATTTATATGCTACTTTTGCTAATTTGGATGAAATATTTGATTCAGTGAATTGAAAAGGATATCATTATGTTTGTAAATAATTTGATTATTCACTAAGGTTTATTCACACTGTACAACTATTACATGATGGTATGAGAAAAAGTATTATTATTGTTAGTAAAATATCAAAGATATTTAAAATAACAACTTTTATTACTTAAATAGTCTTATGTATTATTTCCAATTTTGTTCTTTATTATAATGACCTTATTCTTTGAAATGGTTTAAGTCAAATGGTAGTCAGCAGAAAAATTTTAGTGATCTACAAAAAGCATATGTGTTCATATTTATTACATTTATCTTTTTTTACAATCTTTTAAATTATGACTAATTTTATTAAATTTATCTTTAATTCAATTCTAAGATTGTCTTTTGTTTGTTAGCTGTTTTATTCACAGAATTCATAGGAAATAAATTAAGAATCAAGACACTAAAAGAAATACAAAAAAGTTTTTATTTCCTAGATTTTTCACAGTAAAACATTGTCCCATTAACAATTATGTGCATGTGCACTTAATGCACTTAGATGAACTTTCTTATTTACAAAAATAATCTAACAGTTGTCAGTCATAGTTAGTTTGTTGTAGCCAGCTGATCCAAATTGCATTGATGCACATGATAAAGAATTACTACATAATAGGTGTGTATTATAAAGTATATTAAGTATTTGATAAATTTTAGCCACTTAAAAATGAATAATTACAAACAAACATCAGAAACTATTGCAAACTTTTTCAAAAATTCTAAACAAATACTTTGAATGCTAATGAAAATATTATTTATTCACAAAATGATTTGCATCAGGTTGTTCATCAATTCAATCCTGATTATTTAAAATTTGGTTTCATTCTTTGGTCTGAGTCAGTAGAAAATTTACTCAGACTTCAATACATTATTTGTAAAGAAATTTTAACCAATGAATGTATGAGACAGCAAAATGAATGCATTTTTTTACAGACCAAACATTCAATCTATAAAATAAGCCCCTGGATTTTTTAAATATAATTAAAAAAACAAAATCATCTTTTAAAAAATTTATTTTAGTTGATAAGTTTTTTGTAAAAGCATCATATTTAGATGATGTATGCAAAAATCAGTACTCTATTGCCAAAAACTTAATTAAACCATGTTTAATAGATGTGTGTTGTAAAATCCTAGATACAGTTGCTGGAGACAAAATGAAAACTTTGCCACTTTCTAATGATCTTGTGCAAAACAGATTTAGTGCATTAATGACTGATGTTGAAGATCAATTAATTAAAAAAGTAAGCAAATCATTGTTCACAATTCAAATAAATGAATCTACAGATATTACCAATAAAGCTATACTTTTATATTTTATTCCTTATGTTGATTATGAAATCAGTAATGTAAAAATAATTTTTTGTTGTGTAGAGCTTCCTAATCACTTAACGAGTTCAGATATATTTAAACCAATTGATAACTACATCAAAAATAAATCACTTAATTGGAAAAATTGTGTTGGCTTATATACTGATGGAGTGGAAAACATGACTGGAAAACATTGGAGTTGCAAAAAATTAAAGAAATAGTAGGATAACAAAATAGTTTTTATTCATTGTGTTATAAACCATAAGTAGTTAGCTACTAAAAAATTATCTTCTGACTAGAATAATGTTCTTATTTAATCAATAAAAATAATAAATTCTTTTAATTTTCAAGATTATTATTTGGAGCATAGATATGAAGTTGCATAGAGATTCTGATAGCATGAAGTTTTATTATTTTTTGCATTTATTGTATTTTAAAAGGATTTATTGATCTATAGGTGTACAAAAAAAAAAGGAGAAAAAATAAAAAAAAATAACAAAAAATAACAATCTTGATCAGGGCTCACCATTCTCCTGATCATTATATCAGTTTATAACACTTTACATATATTAATGTATTTAAATGCAACACATGTATTCAAAACTATTTTCAAGTTTTTGCAATGAAATGGGATCTGGACATGAAAATTTACTACTTTATGTAGGCATATAATACTTGTCAAGAGGGAAAATATTAACAAAACTTTATAAATTAAGAAAAGAAATTGAAACATTTCTAGAAACAAAAATTCAGAATTAACAAATATTTTCCATGACAACAATTGGATTGCTAAATTAGCTTATTGTAAGACATATTTTTATTAATAATGAAATAAATTTAAGCCTGCACAGACATAGTACTACTTTTGATTTATAAAATAAAATTGAGGCATTGAAAAAAATGTTGTAAGCATGTAGGAAAAAAAAGAACTATAACACGTGTCATTCATTTTCAGAATTGGTAAATGAAGTTGATATAAATATTGGTGAACTAAAAATACTGTTATGGACATTTAACAAGATACTGTTGTATTTTTTTATCAATATTATACATAGAAAGAAGATACTGTCAAGCGTTGGTAGCTGAGAGGTCAGTGCAGCGATCTTGCAAGCAGTTGCTTGCAGACAGTTGTTGTGGATTTGCTTCCCGGATGATGCTTTGACATATGGAAAAAAAAGGAAGACACACAAAGACAGTACTGTATTTATATTTTAAATCTGTTTATTGAACAAGAAAATATCCTAACGGATTTGGAACAGGAATAATTAATAGACTTAAGTTGCTATGGTACATTAAAGTTATTATTTAATTCAATGAGTATAATTACATTTTGGGCTAAAATTAAAACTGAATATCCAGAATTACACAAAAAAGCTTTTAGAGTATTATTGCTCATTTTGACCATATACTTATGTGAATCAAAAATTTTAGCAGTGACACTTAAAAATTCAAAAGAAGGAAATCATTATTAATAAACCAGCTTTGCATTTAGCAGTCACAAATGTATTACCAAAACTTGACAAGTTAATTATTGAAAAGAATCATTTTTGTTTTATAATTATAATTATGTTTCCCTCTGTTATTTAAATATTAGTCATTGTTTTTCTTTATAATTTATTTATTATTAGCTTACTATTTTGTTAGCTAATTTAATTTTGTATAGTTTTGTTAATTATTCTGTTGTTTATCATTCCTTGAAAAAAAAATTAAATTTGTTAAACTTTACAATAATTATATTTTACTATAAAAATATCTGACCTAGCTTCTATTTTTTTTGGTTCAATATTTTATTTGGTACATAATAAAAAAACTTGAAAATGTATTGGTTCAAAGTATGTAGTCAGTTGAAAAACACTGGTTTAAGTCACCTTTATAACATAAGCATTAAAATATAAGACTTTAAATGCAAAATCATTAATTTATTTAATCTTAGAGTTACAATAATAATTTTTATGTCTGTACTATGCATTTACGTTTAAAAATGACTGTGAATATTTATAATAATTTGATTAAAACTTTATAAAAATTGGGTCTAACAATTGACATTCAAAACCTCAGAAACTTTTTTTTTCATATGTCATAGCATCGGTCGGGATGCGAACCCACAACTGTCTGCAACCAACTACTTGCTTGCAAGGTGGCTGCAATGACCTCTAGGCTAACAATGCTTGTCAACCTCAGAAACTTTTATCAACTAATAATGGAGGAAAAACCTCAGTAACTTGTAACTTGGATGTTTATTAACTTTAGAATATGAACTAATTCAAATATTTTACTAGCATTTGGATAATGAGATGTGCCACAAACTCTAAACAAGTTAAAAGCTAAGGAATTCATCATAATTATATAACTACTTCAATTAAATTAGATTAGTTACATATAAGACTGTTATACCATCAAACCTATTATGCAGAAATAAAGTATAAACCTTATATATATATATATATATATATATATATATATATATATTTATATATATATATATATATATATATATATATATATATATATATATATCAAAACTACCCCAAATCCAAAATTAAACCAGACCAGCATAAAAATAATATAAAAACACAACCTAAGGTTCCACTGCTACAAGCAGACTTCTCAAGTGTAAAGAACTACAAAAACTACACAATATATATAATATTAAAAACTACCCACAAATCCATTCACTTCCCATCCACCCTTAATATTAAAAGAACTCTTAAATAAGTTAATTGCTTCAGAATAATAAATTTTCAATAATAAAGTCTCTTTAATTCTTCTTTTGATTTCATTTCTCTCAAAGAAGACAACCTTAGCTTCATCAAAATCAATAGTGTGGCCTGTATCTTTTTCATGGACATACAAAGCAGAACTAAGATATCTATTTTTAACTCTACTTTTATGAACCTTTATTCTTTCATTTAAACTCAAACTACTCTGACCTATGTAAACCTTCTTACAAAATAAACAAGGAATAAAATATACTACACCAGGAATAGTCTTTCTATCAAAAACTTCTTTTGTATTATTTAATAAATTATTCAAAGTAAAGTATTTTATTTAATAGTAATATTTGTAAGGATGTAAAGGTTAAAGAAAAATATGATTTTATTTCTTTGCCATTTAAATTGTCTTCTTATAAAATTGTGTGTAGAAATAGTATATTGTTTGGAAATAAGAAAATTGCTTGGAAAAGGGGTGTTACATTGAATAATTTATTAAATAATACAAAAGAAGTTTTTGATAGAAAGACTATTCCTGGTGTAGTATATTTTATTCCTTGTTTATTTTGTAAGAAGGTTTACATAGGTCAGAGTAGTTTGAGTTTAAATGAAAGAATAAAGGTTCATAAAAGTAGAGTTAAAAATAGATATCTTAGTTCTGCTTTGTATGTCGATGAAAAAGATACAGGCCACACTATTGATTTTGATGAAGCTAAGGTTGTCTTCTTTGAGAGAAATGAAATCAAAAGAAGAATTAAAGAGACTTTATTACTGAAAATTTATTATTCTGAAGCAATTAACTTATTTAAGAGTTCTTTTAATATTAAGGGTGGATGGGAAGTGAATGGATTTGTGGGTAGTTTTTAATATTATATATATTGTGTAGTTTTTGTAGTTCTTTACACTTGAGAAGTCTGCTTGTAGCAGTGAAACCTTAGGTTGTGTTTTTATATTATTTTTATGCTGGTCTGGTTTAATTTTGGATTTGGGGTAGTTTTGATTTTATATTGACTAGTTTAGCTTTATGCTTGTAATATATATATATATATATATTGTAATGATATATAAATATGTCGTTACATTAATTTAAAATAAAAACTTAAAAGTTCGCAAATAAAAGTAAAAAACTAAACGCTAAAATTAAAATGTTTGTTAAACGTATATACATTCGCACAGATGCCAAACTTTAAAAATATTTTTTTTTTAAAAAAACAAATAAATAAGTATTTGAACGTACTTTTTTATAAAAAAAAAAAAAGTACAAGATTTAAAAATAAAAACAGGTATTAATTAATTCTTGTAATCTGTAAATGGAAATGATTGTTTATAAATTGTTTGAAAAGCAAGCTAGCCCTGGGCTCTTGTATAATTAAAATGATCTGATGAAAGATAGATAAGAAAATAAAGAGAAATTAGCTTGACCAATGGAAGCACCAAGCCTTGGCTCGGACCCTAACGAAAGTGATGGATTAGTGACGTTTTGTTGATTGAATCCGTGTGGATAATATAAAAAGGGAAATACAGTTTTTTTGGACAGTTCCAGCATTTTGTGTTTGAGAGATGTGGTAGGACGCACATACCACACTCTCTATTTAAAAAAAAATGAAAAGACTGTGATACCTTGAACCAGCTATTGCCATCTCCAGAACATTATCTTCCAATGGAGGCATCACGGGAATTAAAAGCAGAAACCTGGACTCTTCTACCGTGAGCTATGAACTTTACAAATTAACAACAACAAAAAAAAGTAATTAAGAACTTTCGTCATTGTTTTTTTTAAAGATTCAGCTAATTTAAATTTTAAAATGAACTCTTATTTGATTTTCAAATTAATAATTGATTGTTTAAATTTATATAGTTAAGTTTTGCTAAAATCATTTCCATTTTATTATTTTTATTTGTAGTAATATTTATTGTAGAAATTATTAAATGCATTACATTTAAGTTGGGTATAGACGTTGCATAGATTCGTTAGCGGTTGATTATGTTGTGGTTTTCACAGTCGATTAGAATATATAAGTCAACGATGTCACTGCGGTGTCTTATGATGAACACCAAAGGGTCTCCTGTATTCCCTCAGCAATTGACGTTATCGATTGACTTTGTATTTTGATCGGTTGTGTTTAATTTGGAATGTTTTTGACCGTGGAATCTGTGCAGCCGATCTATACTCGACATTATAAAACAAATTGTATAAAAATAATCTGTGCGAACGTATTTAAATGTTAAATTTAAGTCGGGCATGAATGGCTATATAGTTTTGTAAAGTTATATTAAGGGAGGGTAATCTTAGGTTATTCATTTCGTAGTTGAATTGGTTCAATGGATTGGATATATTTGTGTAATTGTAGATGTAGTATGAGATCCGCTACGGGCAGGATTATATATATATACGCCACACACCTTCTGTTTGCCTATGGATGGGTTTGTAAGACGGCAAAGGACCGCAGTCCATTCCTATGGAGTTTTATGTTTATTGTTCTACTCGCCAACAGATGTAACATTCCTGTTGGTGGAGAGACAATGTCTTCTCTAATTCTACTTACTGATCAGATGTACATTCCTGACAGTATAGTATTTTGTGTTGTCGTATTTTCATGCTACATTGAATACATAAATGTATCAGATGGATTGGCGCCGGTTTGATTGCAAAATTTGTTGCCTAAGGTTAAATCAGGGAAGAATATTTTCTTTTCAAATGCAGATCTATGTAGTCTATTCATACTTGACTCACTAAATAAATATTAAACTCATGGTTGTAATTTACTTAAATGTAAAACTAAAGATTAATAGAAAAATCTAAAATGTTGAATTTATTCCTCAAAATTTAAATGTTATTTTATATGTGCGTAAATAAATATTTTTATGTGTTAATTTCTGGCAGTGGCTTTTATTCTTTTATATTTAAGATATAAAATTTATATTTTATTATCTCTGCTTCTCCACTGAGCTAGTGACTTGGGCTAACGATCTGAATATTTAAATAAAGTGGAATCTTAACAGCGCGTATCTGCCTACTCTATAAATTTTTCTAGGTTTAAATGCCTAGATGGCGCCCGTGTAGAGCAGATATCGTAGTTTAGTAGTGTCTCATTCACTTTCATTTCGATCGTTATAACTGGCGCCCAACTTGGGGCCGATCTTTAATAAACACGAGTGCCCTGAGAATTTTAAAAGTGAATCATGCTCGTAATATTTTTCCTGAAATTAGTATAAATATATTTGTTGTATTGACATGTAGTTACAGTTTGAAGTTTTGTTTTAAAGGTACTGCCAGTAAGAAAAATTGCGCATATGTAAATATAAATGCGAGGAATAAAACTAATAATAAGTAATAATAAATATAAATCATAATTTTTTTTAAAAAAAAGTCTTGTTAAATTAAAATCTAATCGTTCAACTTGCCTAAGTAATAGTTAAAGGTAGGAGAAATGAAACTTGGAAGGGAGGGGGCAGAAATTTAGCTGGTAATAGGGAATCAACAGTCAACTTTTTTTTAAATCATTATATTTGTGTGTAATTACTGTTTTGTCTTGTAAAAAAAAAGTTTTGTCCTTTTGAAATTTTCATATATAATCAATTTGTGTAACGTAATTACTAACACTAAGTAAATTCTTTTTTTTTTTTTTAATGTTTTTGTTTTTTGAGGAAGTTTACTGATAAGTTATAATGATCGAAATGAAAGTGAAGATCGAATCTAACCGCAAACTACGATATCTGCTCTACAGAGTGCCATCTAGGCATTTAAACCTAGAAAAATTTATAGAGTAGGCAGATACGCGCTGTTAAGATTCCACTTTATTTAAATATTCAGATCGTTAGCCCAAGTCACTAGCTCAGTGGAGAAGCAGAGATAAAAATCTATATCTTAATTTATATCTTAAATATAAATAAATAAAAGCCACTGCCAGAAATTAACACATAAAAATATTTATTTACGCACATATAAAATAACATTTAAATTTTGAGGAATAAATTCAACATTTTAGATTTTTCTATTAATCTTTAGTTTTACATTTAAGTAAATTACAACCATGAGTTTAATATTTATTTAGTGAGTCGAGTATGAATAGACTACATAGATCTGCATTTGAAAAGAAAATATTCTTCCCTGATTTAACCTTAGGCAACAAATTTCGCAATCAAACCGGCGCCAATCCATCTGATACATTTATGTATTCAATGTAGCATGAAAATACGACAACACAAAATACTATATTGTCAGGAATGTACATCTGATCAGTAAGTAGAATTAGAAAAGACATTGTCTCTCCACCAACCAGGAATGCTACATCTGTTGGCGAGTAGAACAATAAACATAAAACTCCATAGGAATGGACTGTGGTCCTTTGCCATCTTACAAACCCATCCATAGGCAAACAGAAGGTGTGTGGCATATATATATAATCCTGCCCATAGCGGATCTCATACTACATCTACAATTACACAAATATATCCAATCCATTGAACCAATTCAACTACGAAATGAATAACCTAAGATTACCCTCCCTTAATATAACTTTACAAAACTATATAGCCATTCATGCCCGACTTAAATTTAACATTTAAATACGTTCGCACAGATTATTTTTATACAATTTGTTTTATAATGTCGAGTA
The DNA here is from genome assembly GCA_028023455.1 of Epiperipatus broadwayi. NCBI lineage: Eukaryota > Metazoa > Onychophora > Udeonychophora > Euonychophora > Peripatidae > Epiperipatus > Epiperipatus broadwayi. The sequence goes on along the minus strand of JAQFVV010006214.1, from coordinate 5,443,686 downwards.
TAGATCGGCTGCACAGATTCCACGGTCAAAAACATTCCAAATTAAACACAACCGATCAAAATACAAAGTCAATCGATAACGTCAATTGCTGAGGGAATACAGGAGACCCTTTGGTGTTCATCATAAGACACCGCAGTGACATCGTTGACTTATATATTCTAATCGACTGTGAAAACCACAACATAATCAACCGCTAACGAATCTATGCAACGTCTATACCCAACTTAAATGTAATGCATTTAATAATTTCTACAATAAATATTACTACAAATAAAAATAATAAAATGGAAATGATTTTAGCAAAACTTAACTATATAAATTTAAACAATCAATTATTAATTTGAAAATCAAATAAGAGTTCATTTTAAAATTTAAATTAGCTGAATCTTTAAAAAAAACAATGACGAAAGTTCTTAATTACTTTTTTTTTGTTGTTGTTAATTTGTAAAGTTCATAGCTCACGGTAGAAGAGTCCAGGTTTCTGCTTTTAATTCCCGTGACGCCTCCATTGGAAGATAATGTTCTGGAGATGGCAATAGCTGGTTCAAGGTATCACAGTCTTTTCATTTTTTTTTTTTAAATAGAGAGTGTGGTATGTGCGTCCTACCACATCTCTCAAACACAAAATGCTGGAACTGTCCAAAAAAACTGTATTTCCCTTTTTATATTATCCACACGGATTCAATCAACAAAACGTCACTAATCCATCACTTTCGTTAGGGTCCGAGCCAAGGCTTGGTGCTTCCATTGGTCAAGCTAATTTCTCTTTATTTTCTTATCTATCTTTCATCAGATCATTTTAATTATACAAGAGCCCAAGGCTAGCTTGCTTTTCAAACAATTTATAAACAATCATTTCCATTTACAGATTACAAGAATTAATTAATACCTGTTTTTATTTTTAAATCTTGTACTTTTTTTTTATAAAAAAGTACGTTCAAATACTTATTTATTTGTTTTTTTTTAAAAAAAATATTTTTAAAGTTTGGCATCTGTGCGAATGTATATACGTTTAACAAACATTTTAATTTTAGCGTTTAGTTTTTTACTTTTATTTGCGAACTTTTAAGTTTTTAATTTAAATTAATGTAACGACATATTTATATATCGTTACAATATATATATATATATAACATAAAATAAACTCGAAAATGTTCATAAAAATGTTTTACAATGATCTGAAATTATGAAGTAAAGTTCATAAGATCAATCAGAAAATTGTTCAGCTTTTTATAAGTGATAATATTGAATGTATAATCATAAGAGAAAAATGTGCATTTCTTCAGGTCATATGATATTTAAATTCCAGAAGTGATAGGTTGAGTTTTGATCCAACTTTTTAAGGTTGGATTGTTATTTATTTATTTATATAAATACATTTAACACTCTAATTAAAAGTGTAATCTATATATATATATTAACATTTTTGTGATTAGTTGCTGAAAACGTTTCTATTGTTGGCAAGGAAAAAGTTTATTCCACATGATTTATTGCAAGCAGCAACTATGCCATTAATAAAAAGGAGAATTGTGTCCAACTCTCAAACAAATGGAATATGTAAATAATTAATTGAAATAATTAGCATTTTACCTATAAATATTACAAAATATCAGCCACCTTATGAGTCCTATGCATCTGGCTTCTTTAGCTGAAAGCACGCTCAGCTACTGTTAATAAATAAAGATGCAAAATAAATATTTTCCATAACCAACGTTAGAAACATTTTTGGCAACTAATTACAAACAAGATAAGAACAAGGATAACTTCAAATATATAAAATCTTTATGGAATAGTAATTAACCTACTTTTTTTTCATTAATTCAAGTGAAACAAAGTTTTTTGAAAATGGCAATCTGCACTCATTATTGAATTATATTTTAGTAAATAGATATCTTACTATTTTAATGCAAAACAATAAACTATTAAAATCCTTATAAAATATTACTACTGTGGTATTCGAGCTGCGACATGAAGAATTATAATAGTTTAATTATTAAATTAATTAGGTTATTAAATCAAAAACATATTTTTAAATCTACATTTAAAAAAAAAAAAGAATTTAACAAAAAAAAAATACGAAAAGCATTAATGTGAAGAATAGTAAAAATGCATGCTTAAATCAAATTGATTGGGTGTTTGCACGTGCACATTCTGCATAATCTATTTTAATACATTGTACAGGCTTACACCTGCATGTAATATATGCAGGATTTGAACTCAGACTTTCACACGACCTACAACTCTCAGTGCCACCTTATATTGCTGACTCACCTGATCACACACATGTTGAAAAGATAAATAATCACCAATATGTGTATTTCGTGCTAAACCAGCACTCATTAAAGTATGAAGATTGGTTATCTTAATATAAAGCTCAATATTAATTGTATATATGTGTGGAGATGTAATCTGAACCAACTGATGAGTGCTGGTTTAGCATGAAATACATATATTGGTGATTATTTATCTTTTCAACATGTGTGTGATCAGGTGAGTCAGCAATATAAGATGGCACTGAGAGTTGTAGGTCGTGTGAAAGTCTGAGTTCGAATCCCACATATATTACATATATAAATGCAGGTGTAAGCCTGTACAATGTATTAAAATAGATTATGCAGAATATGCACGTGCAAACACACTCAATTTGATTTAAACACGCATTTTAAATATTCTTCACATTAATGCTTTTCGTATTTTTTTTTGTTAAATTGTTTTTTTTTTAAATGTAGATTTTAAAATATGTTTTTGATTTAATAACCTAATTAATTTAATGATTAAACGATTATAATTCTTCATGCCGCAGCTCTAATACCACAGTACGTGATTAACTAATAAGTGATGTCTTTTTATTTCTCTATAGTTGAGAACTAGTTGTTTAAGGCAATTTTACCAATATATAAATATAAGCAAGATGATTAGCGCTTTTTTTATCACTCTCATACTTCAAAGTTTGAATCTGAGTGAAACATGGAATTTTTTTTAAGTATTGTGCAACCATGGATATAGTCACATGATTATTCATTAATAAATGATAGTATATAGCCCATTTATTTATTATAATAGCGAGTAAAACAAGAAAGAAAATAATAAATTCCACCACTAGTTTTAATAAACAAATGCTGGAATGATCTTTATCACGTTAGTTATTGTAAATACTGTTTTAATTAATGATTTTTCTTTAAAAATAAAGCCACTAAGATATTCATAATTTTGAAAGGTAATTTAATACTAAAACAACTCTATATTTGTAAACTCAATTGTCTAAATAAAAATATTTATACTTATAATTTTATAATTTTAGTGATATATTTCCATGCAACAAGGTGAATTTGTAAAAGAAAATATTCGATTGCTAAAACAAAACTTTCATAATATACACGCGAGTTCAATCTACACGCATGTATAATGTAATGACAAATATTGTTATACAAACACACACACACATTAATATTTATATATATACCGAATTGTTTGAAGACAAAATTCAGTTAGATAAATTAATAATTAAAATATTCCATATTTATGATTTTATTTTTTACATTTTCTTACTTTGTTAAATATCATTAATCACAAAACTTTCTAAAAGAAATAAAGTTGTGAAGAGAAATATAATCTCGATGTTAAATAAAGATGCAGAAAAGGTTACAATTTCATTCACTTAGTTTTATTGCATTGTCTCAGTACAAAAAAAAAAAAAACTAAAAGACGGAATCATTTTTAAACTGAAAAATATAAACAGATAAACGATAGTTCTGTTGAATTCTTTAATCTAAGAAAACAATTCTTTTAAATTCTTTTTTAATAAGTAAATGGAAATAAAAATTTGTGTAACACAATAAATTTTTAAATAAAATTCAATTTATTTTAAGCGAGAGTTTTATATCTTCATCATTAAGAACCATTTGTAAATAAGGCTTACCTTAATACCAGAAACACACACACTCCTTAGGATATAAAATTAAAAACAAATACTTAAAGATGACTTTTGAAATGCCTATACAATCAATGCCTAAACAATCAACATGTGAAATACAAATATAATCACATAACCCTAATTCATTCTTTAATCTGTATTTTGATATTTTGCGATGATGTCTACTGTGTATAAAAGGCTAAAAACTTTAATATCGTGTCTTCATTGTTCTCTGTTAAATGTTTACAATTGGTATTGGATTGCTTTAGAGTACTTTAAGATAATATTTATAACATATAGTAAATTTGTTTATTTTACAAAAAAACAGACTCGAACTTATTATAAATACACTTCACATATTCAACTATTGATGTAATATTATCACATCAAACAATAAAAATATATTGAGTAGTCTTATAATTTTTGTATTTTAATTTTAGAATATTATAAATATTATTAAATAATATTTTTCCAATGACATTACATTAATTCATAAAACATCTATATTCCATATTCATGCAATAAATTTAACACAATAACATATATATATTAAATACTGCTTATCGCTTACTAGTAATAATAAATAAAATAAAAATTCATATAACATTACAATACTAGCCAAATAATCTAAACTTTACTAAAATTCTTCCATAACTATAGTTTCATCTGTTAACAAATAGATCTTTTCATGGTTGTGGAAGAATTTTTAATAAAGTTTAGTTTTTTTGACTAGTATTGTAATGTTATGTGAATTTTTATTATATATAAACCTGTCTTAGTTGAAGTAATTATATCACTACAATAAAATATCTTGTCATTTAATTTATTAGTTCCAAGTCTGCCTTTCTGCCCAAAATAATAACAAGATAGTCATTTGAAATGATAAAAAACACCATGATCAGCTATCTGTAAATCAAAATGTCAAAAAGATAAAATTTTAATTTTTACTTTTAATCAGTTCAAATAAAAAAACCCCAACACCAAATCTCTGATATCTTTATTGCTTTAGAAATCTGAATATAAAGCTTTATAATTTCCCTTTCTCATTAAAATAAAATTGATGCCTTCTCATTTCTGATTACTTTTTGCAGCCATATAATTATATATAAAAATTTGCACTTATAAATACAATTTATCCAAACTACTTCAAACACTTTTTAATAAAGCTCTATATTTGTACCTATATACATACACCTATGTTTCAACTGACCTAAGTCTTCTTCAGAGCTATGATATAATGAACAAAATAAAATAAAATACATAACTATATAATAATACCATAAAAATGTAAAAAAAAAAAAAACTAAAAACAACATAAAATATATATAAAAAACCTAATAAAACTGAAATAAACAAACCCAAATAAAATAATCCAGTTAAAATAAAATAAAATATACACATAAATAAAAATTAATATAAATTATACATGTGCATTCCTAACTATATACATATTCCAGGACAATTATTAATCTAAATATATTATCTATTTTTATTATTATTAACAATCTCCTAATTATTTCTATTCTTTATAAACTTAAACTTTATAGTTATTAACTAATATTCTTTTAATTTTAAATCAAATAATGTCTATTATTTTCTTACTCATTCATCTGCTAAAAATAATATTTTATATTTATTATTATTTTTTAATATCTAAAACCTATAAACATTATAATTATTGAACTTATCCAGTTCACTCTAATCTTTTAAAAAAAAATTTTTTTTCAAAAAATTATCTTATACCATAACTCCCTCTATTAGATATTATTTAAATCAAATATATATATATTCCCTTCAACTCTTTATATATTTTTTTATTTTATATACTTTAACTTTTATTATTATTACATAATTCTCATAAATTTATATTATACTGCTTTACATGTAAATATTATGCTGTTTTTTTATTATTATTTTTAATATGTAATATCTATAAATATATCCATATTTATACTCCTATTTAACTTAACCTTTTTTACAACCCACAATTCATTTATAAACAATTTTCTCTTTATAAATTTACTTCTATATATCTTATTTAATAACTATATCTATATCAATCTCATCCTAATCCCAGAGTCCCTATTAAGTTTTGGTTTTATCTTTCTTATTAATATAGTTTCTTTTATTTTCCTTTCTTTAATATTTTCTGTACATAACCTCATTTTTATTTAACTTTATGTAAATTTGTGTCCTGTTTCTTTCATATGTATATATATTAGTGATTTATTATCTGATATATGTTGTTTTAATCTTGTTTTTGTAGAATTTTTTGTTTCTCCCACATATTTGTTATCAATCCCATTATCTAGACATTGTTTACATTTTATCACATATACCCCCTTAATTGTTTCTTTATTATCTTTATTATATCCTATGTATTTATTATATATTAAATTTAATAGGTTTTCTCTTTTTTATTATTCTTTTGCATTTTTATTAATCTTCATAATTTTGTTAAATTTATTCACTATAATATTATTATGTTTTTATTTCTATATATATATATTCACCTTTCTTTTTTCTTTCACTCTTTTTATTTTTATTTATCTTATACTCTATTTTTTCAATACCTCTTTTAATTATATGTATAGGAAAACCACTCATTTTTAACTTGCTGATTATTAAATCTTTTTGTTTAATATAGTCTTCTTTTCTTGAACAATACATTGCAACCCTGTATATTCTTGAATATATACAACTAATTTTTTATGGTATTATATATATATATATATATATATATGACTATAGATGGCATTATACCAAAAACACCTTCAAGCGTTTGTTTACATAAACATCAGAGCGAGTATTTCACTATCTCTAACTTAATTTCCACCTTCATATCATGATTTCAAGCTATTTGCTATCGTCAGTGAAGGACAGGATTAAGAAACTAGATCTAAAACACAAACTCTGAGCATTTAAGAAACAGTTTCTATTCAGCTTGCGAGCATGAATCTTTTAGACACGTAATGTCTTCAAACTCAGCATCGCATGCCAGATAGCTACATGGGTCTGATATCAGTTCAGCATCACCACATAGTAGAAGTCTCTGCAATATATATCATTGCAAGAAATACCTCAAAGGTACATTTATGAAAAACAAAAAACACAAATTAAAAACTTGCATATGCTCGTATTTATGACTATAGATGGCATTATACCAAAAACACCTTCAAGCATTTGTTTACATAAACGTCAGAGTGAGTATTTCACTATCTCTAACTTAATTTCCACCTTCATATCATGATTTCAAGCTATTTGCTATCGTCAGTGAAGGACAGGATTAAGAAACTAGATCTAAAACACAAACTCTGAGCGTTTAAGAAACAGTTTCTATTCAGCTTGCGAGCGTGAATCTTTTAGACACATAATGTCTTCAAACTCAGCATCGCATGCCATATAGCTACATGGGTCTGATATCAGTTCAGCATCACCACATAGTAGAAGTCTCTGCAATATATATCATTGCAAGAAATACCTCAAAGGTACATTTATGAAAAACAAAAAACACAAGTTAAAAACTTGCATACGCTTGTATTTATGACTATAGATGGCGTTATACCAAAAACACCTTCAAGTGTTTGTTTACATAAACATCAGAGCGAGTATTTCACTATCTCTAACTTAATTTCCACCTTCATATCATGATTTCAAGCTATTTGCTATCGTCAGTGAAGGACAGGATTAAGAAACTAGATCTAAAACACAAACTCTTCTTTTTTTTTTTTTCAGAGTAATTTATTCATTTTATATTCAATGTTAAGTATTTTTTTTCAAGTGTTTTATTTAAAATTCAAATTTATTCACTTATTTTACTTTGTATTTATTTACTTATTTTATATTCATATTCACTATATCACTATTTTGGAAAAAAACAAAAGAAAAATAAATTTACAAAATAACTATAAATTAATTCATCTTTACATGAAAGATTTTTAAAATGTAATATCTATTCTAATCTTTCTAAATGTGTGTAAGACATTAAAATTAAAACTGTGATGGTATGTTGTTCAACTTAGAGGTGATATATAAAGTGAAAAAAAATGCAAATAATAGTTTATTTTATTAAACAATTTCAGTGAATTAGAATTGACCTCAGCATAAAGACATTTTAGTTAAGTGTAAAAAGCATGAAATAAGGTGTAACTTTGCTTGGCTATTTTTAAACTAGCAAATGAAAAGCTTAAAGCCATTATTGTCCATTTTAATGATTTGAGGAGTTTAATTACTTTGTGGTGTATAAAAATATGCTGTGAGAAGGAATAACAAACTATTACTAATGTTGATGTAGTGGTATTACTTGTAGGAATTATACTGCCTAATTTCTCTAATCTGTCTTTAAACAAAGAAGTTATTAATTTATAGAAATAAAAATTCTATTGAAAAATATTGTCTTAAAAAATATCCACTATTTGGAAATGTAATAAATAGAAATTTAACTATGTTTAAAAAAATATCGATTCTGTAAGTCTATTTTCAGTTTTGAAAATAAAATTAGTGGAAAGATATAACAAATACCAAATGACCCTTAACCCTTAATATTTTTCTTTTAATTGTTAAATATATAGGGTATACGAGCACAGACTTTTATATGACTCACCACTCTCCACACTATCTCATAACACTGATACACTTGAACACACATATGTTGAAAAGCTAAATAATCACCAATATACATATTTCATGCTAAACCAGCAATCATCAGTTGGTCCAGATTACCATCTCCACACATATATGCTATAAGTGCTCAGATATATATTAAGATAGCCAATCCTCATACTTTAATGGACAGGCTTCAATCTATTCCACACTCCAACTCTTCAACCATCAATCCAAGTGAAAATCTGATGATGGAATGCTCAAAATAAAATCTGTATAAGTATTGATCAAATGAATTATTTTTTAAATTTATAATTTGTTTTATTACTTTTATATAATTTTTTAAAAAAATGTTTGTGTTTATTTAATTTCATATTTTTATTTAAATTTTTAAATACACATATGTACAGTATAGTTCAATATAAAGAGCTTCTTGGTTCAATAGGGAGGAATATTTACTTGCCATGCCTATGATCTGGTTCAAATCAACATATAAACTTGGAATATTGTTATAACTTCTAATAAGGTGTATGATTTTTTTATATAGTCATTCCATAGCTGATTTAATTAATCATCTAATATTAGTTGATAAAAATGTAAGTAGATATTCTTAACTAAAGAGTAAAACAAAAAGGTAAATATATCCAAACAATCATCTTGTGACAATTGGCATGTATGATGGGCAATTTCTTCCTCTTCACTGTTTCTCTATGAAAGCTGTCCAAATGACCTTTGTTCTGCAATATAAAAGTTAAGAGCTTTTTATCTTTACATTATAGTCCATAATTAAATTCTATACATTGCTGATTGCTTGGGAGCTCATATAAGAAGTTAGCTGAAATCACTGCTTATGGACTTTGAACTCCCATTTTTACGGCTTTACCATGCATTATATTATGTAGCATAGTATTTTATGTGTTAATATATTAAGAACTTACTGCAGTTTTTTTTCTAAAATCCACAATTAAATGTTATTAATGTTATTCTTTTGAAAATTTACATTTGCTATTTTTTAATACTGATTAAAAATGGTCATTGATAATCATTTGGACTCATACCTACTATCTTTAAGTTTATTAATAATTTCTTTCTATTTTCTTTCTTTTAATCTACCTAGTTCTTTCCAATATTTCTTTTATAATTCTCTTACTGCAAAATATATGCTAATTTTTTTTATCATAATGTCATCACTTTTACTGTATTGATTTTAACTTTTTATTTTGCTTTATCTTCTTCAGAACTTTGCTGGATCAATCAAAACTATCAATAGAAAATTGTAAAAAAGCATTGTAAAAAGTAATAAAGATTATAGATGATATTAATATTATACGGATTTGGTAATGCAATAAGAAAAATAAAATTATATATTTAAGTATTGGTGATTTGAAAAGAATTCAGATTCGTCCACACATATTTATAATAATAAATTTAAAAGATTAAATGTAGGCAAAATTAAAAATGACACATATCAAACAACTTTTAATCTAAAACTAGATGATTACTCAAAGCATATAGGTAAAAAAAATACTTGGGTGAAATTTGACATGTGATTTTATTTGAAAACAAATAAAAGAGCAAATGAAGGAAAGTCAAGCAGATGAAGTTTAAACTGTTATTCTAAAATCTAAAAATATTTAATAATAGTAATGCCAATCTTATCTACTTAATCGTTGCAATTCTTACTAATTGTTTTAAGCATTAAAATGCTTTTAAACTTTTATCCCATGATTACTCTAATCTTTTAAACCCACTATTATTTCACTACTCAATTTTATTTCAAATAAAATCTATTTTTCTCTTTACAAATACATTACTGTTTAGCAAATATTTATATGAAATAAAATTTGATTGTATGTCATTTTTATATCAATAATAATCATTATCAAGGAAACTCACAATTCCAATGATGAAGTGGTATATAACCATACTTTTAACTTCATATTTATCTTTCTTTCTTTATACCTTTTTTTATTGTCATTATAATATTTCTCTGCTTCAGATAATGCAATTATTGAAAATCACTTATTAAACCCATCAACACTACTTCAGATATTTATTAATATTACACAAATTACTTCTATTAAAAAAAACATAACAATTGGTTAAATATTTATTCACATTTTAAACTTTTTTTAACTAATCAAGTCTTTACTTCTGGGATATTTTTGTTTCCATCTAAAAATTAATAATATATTTCTGTAATTATTCTTGTTTCAATTATCAAACATATCAGATTAAATAAACTATTAACTACACTCTTCCTAAAGTATTAGTAGACATTTGTTACTGTCAGTATATAATTTTTGCCATATTTTTTTATTATTTTGAGCATTTTATGTTTTTTATCATTAAATTTAAAGATGCAATATGTTTGGAAATATTATATTATTTTTTTATTTTGTATTATTAAAATATTTTAGGTTAATATTAAAAATCATATATTTTAAGCTAGATAAAATATCTTCAATTCTCAAATAAATGGACAGTAATATTTTTATATTTCACATAATTTGAAATTATATTCAGTATAAAGTTGAAACAAATCATGAAATTTGTTTCTATGGAAACTGATTAACAACAACAAAAAAAGAAATCGTAATTTTAAATATATTTGGAAAATACTTATATTATAAAATGACTTAAAAGTTTTTATAATAAGAAGGAACAATGTAACTGTGTTTTCTATAATTTATTCATTTGATTGGATGGAAACTAAATTTAATTTATTTAAAATTAAGTCATTCACAAAATTTGATATAAAGTCACTTAAAAATTATTTAGTAGGAAATATTTGTTTATAAGTCAGAAGGTAGAAAATATTTGATTCTTACATTATTTTTATGCTTAAACCAAATATGTTATAATATTTATTTATTAAGTAAGATTTTTGAATAACAAGCAACTTAATTTTTTAAAATTCATATTTTTAAATACTTATTGAATCTGATCAGTTTAAATAATAATTTGATTTTCTGATATACTCTTTCTCAGAAATATCTTTTTTAAAAGTCCAGTAATAATCATCTAGCATAATGAGGGAAATGTTTTGATAAAAATAGGTTTATAACTCATCTAATCCAAAAATGTTGCAATAAAAGATTAAGCAAACAAACAAGATTTTTAATGATATATTGCAGGCTGTTTCCTTGTAAGACTTAAGAAGACAGACAATTTTTTTTTTTTTAAATTTTAACATAAACTTTTAAATTCTTCCATATGGTTTTTTTAACTTAAATTATTTTTGATTGACAACCTAGCAAATCAAATGCCTATATCCTTATCATAAATAAGGGGGAGGGATGTTATTCAAATATTTGAATTTATTTAATAATTTATTCCATGATTAAATATAGTTTTGTTTTTATAAGTGGTATATTGTGGCCAATGGAGGGAAAACTATTTTTTCCAGTGTCACATGTTTTTTGCCTGGAACAACTGATGTATGGTTTGCTCAATATTTCTAAATGGTACACTTTTACTTATAAGTTAACCGAAATTTCTAGAAAGCACACAATAAGCTTTATATTTTTCAGATAATAAACTTTTTCTAAATACAACTTTATATTATCACGAAGTTTTTATATTTGCAGCTTAAATATTAGATACAAAAAGAAATTTACTTCTATTATAAATAAAGATCACATTTAATATAATTTTTAAGGAAATAATAAATAAGGACTATTTATCAGTGATATATTAATGATATACGGTCTCTTATCACTGATGTAATATTTTTTTCAAAACTAAAACACATCTCCATGAAATTCTTAACAATGGCCACACACACAAAAAGTTTACTATTGTGCTGCAGTAGCTTCAATTTGTAGCTTAAATAAAAAATTATGTATAAGCTATTATTCAGATAAAATTGTAAACTAAATTATTTAAATCTTATGGTAATTAAAAAGAATAGTCACTTGAAACATTGAGTCAGATATTTCAACTTTTCTGCTATAATATGTTCTCATTTTATTAGATCCCAAATCATTTTAATTTAACAAAATAGAATATTAATGATAAAAAAATCATCAAATGCTCAACTTACATTTATTAATAGCAAATATAGAGAGTTGTAATGTAAGGTTTTTCTTTGTATTCTGTCTTATGTTATTGGTGAAAAATTAAAAGAAATGATGAAATAAAAAAAAATGTTGTGCATCATATTATATGTGAATGGAGTGTTTCTATACATTGGAGATTTGAGATGCAATATTGAGAAGTGATTGACAGGCCATCAGCTTTTATATAAACATATATAAAATGAACAAAAGCAATAATATAAAATAGCATTTTATTCTTTGATCATGAGAGAATGTGTAATTTATATTTAGTTTTGAACTGGATTAAAAAAACAATAATAAGGAAATTAAGGAGGCAATTTTTATAAATAGAAATAGCAAATCATTAACTACTTGGTAAAGTATAAATAGTAAAATTGGGATATTACATATTGATGTTTGATGCCCAAAAAAAATTAACAATTAACAATTATTTCAAACAAATGTTAAAACATTTAAACCAGAAAAGGTGTACATCATTGAAAAATATCTTTTATTCATACTGAGCATGCTTTCAATACCTTAAGTATCATAATCATAGCTTTTTGTTTTTAGTCTTGTTTTCTTTTGTCATTATATATACTTGCTTGCTATTTGTAAAATTTACATAAAGTTAAATTTTTCTCCAAAGTGAATATTATGTACACCAAAAGAGATGATACAAAAATAAAGAATAAGGAGGCATGGGTAATAGCCAAGGACAAATGCACTATAAATAAAAAAGAAGCCAGTATCTCTTTATCTAAAACATGGTCTCACTGAAATCATTTACATAATTTTGTATAAAAACAAAAAAATTTACTTTATGTAAGTTTGACAAATAGCAAGCAAATACATATGATAACAAAATGCAACAGGACTAAAAACAAAAAGCTATGATTATGGTATTTAAGGTACTGAAAGCATGTTCATCATGAATAAAAAATATTTTAAAAGTGATATATGCCTTTTTCTGATTTAAATGTTTTAACATTTATTTATAATTACAATTACAAAGAAATCAAGTCATATGTCACATTAATTTAACAAGCTTGCATTACAAATTTTATATATAGAGCTTAAGCTCTTAAAAACCATTGCAGAATATCCCCAACCCTGGATTGGTTTCTGCTTCTGGTTTCCTCAGTGAGACACTAGGATATTTAAACATTAGATTAAAAATGCCAGGACTAGTCCAGCACTTTGTCTAATGGATAACTATTAAGTAAAAATCTAAATTTTTCAGACATTCATATGTCTTCCAATTCAGTTATCTAACTTAAATAGCCATATGGGACTGAACCAAGTTTAGATACACCATATATTAATAACTTTAGCAATATAAAATCACCAAAGTTTTATAGCAAAAAATAAATTAGGTCATGTGACATATGACTTGATTTCTTTGTAATTTTATTTTTTTCCACAAGGCTTTGGAAATTTTATATTGCTAAAGTTATTAATATATAGTGTATCTGAACTGGATTCAGTCCCATATGGCTATTTAAGTTAAATAACTGGATTGGAAGACATATGAATGTCTGAAAATTTCAGATTTTCTACTTAATAGTTAACCATTAGATAAAGTGCTGGGTTTGTCCTGGCATTTTAAATCTAATGCTTGAATATCCTAGCACTTCACTGAGGAAGCCAGTAGCAGAAACCGGTCTGGAGTTGGGGATATTCTGCAAAGCTTGTTAAGAGCTTATTTGCAAGATCTATATGTAACATTAAAATTACAATAAAGAGAAAACAGAAAACAATTATACTTATTGAATTAATTGTTATTAAGTAACTGAAAGTAGTTTTATAATTGTTACTATTGCATTCCTTAGTTCCAAATCAAGTGTCATCTCTATATCTAGTAAAAATAGCCTTACATTTATAATTATTCAAACAATATTGTAGCTTCACTTTTGTTTAATAGTTTTATTCATTAATTATTATAAATAATAATCTATAACAAATATTTTTATTTGATATATATATTATAATCTTCGGGAGAGCGTTAAAAAAATAAAAATAGCCGGTAAAATATACGTCTTCTCAGGGCAGATTAGCTCTAATGCCACTCTAAAAATAGAATAAATATACATATGCAATCAGAAGGGTTCTAATACTTCCTCTAAGCAAATATTATAGTTCTTATGCAGTAAAGAGTACATAAAATTAGGTTATATCAAAATATTATCAATCTACATAAATATTTTATACAAGTCAGATTTTTCATCAAAGTAAATATTTCAATAATTCAGATCTTATAATCAAGCAAAATAGTTTTTCCTAAATAATTCAAGTCTTAAGCAAAATAATTCTTTTAAAAATAATTCAGATCTTTTGATCAAAATAATTCTTCCTTAAATAAGTTAGATCTTTTAAGCTAAATAATTATTTCTTAAATAAATCAGATTCCAGGATTCTTACTATAATAGATTCTTCAATAAGTAAATATAATCTTCTTCTTCTTAAGTTCTTATACCAAGAATGAATGCAATCTGAGGAATAATAAGAAGAAGAAGAGAAGGAGGAAGAAGAGGAAGAAAAAGAAGATGAAGATAATGAAGAAAAAAAAGATGATGATAGGATCCAATCTTTGTGATGATATCTTGATACAATAAATAATTATTACTTTAAAAATTAATCATGAAAACTATTATAATACAACAATTATAACATACTAGAATTACATTCATGATAATATGAATAGAAAAGGGATTTTGTTGCTATCCATATATCACACAAGAGGCTCTCTTATAATTTTCAACCCAAACAAAATAAAGTAATCTTATCCATGGATGTTGCCTTAATTTCAATAATATAAAATTTAATAAAATGATTTTAATCACATTCTTCTTTTACTCTTATATCGTGATAATAAACAGATATGTGTGAATCTTGAGATTTCTGAGAATGCAGATGATGATAGTAGAGATACGAATTCGAAAATTAATAATTAAAACAATATTTATTGACATTAATAATCATGACAAATATAATCATTAAATTACTTTAATAAATTAGAAATTATAATTATCCAGGTTTAAAGTAAAATTATAAAATTACAATTGGAAATGATAAAAATAAAAAAATAAATAATCTCTATATGAATTCCTATGAATTTATAAAGCTCTCACATTTTAATAATCTCACTTTCACTTACATATATCCCTGTAAAAATGTATTTAATAGTTCTAATAAATATGAATCTTACCATACTTTTAACATGATGAATTGAGAAAATGTATACATTTTAAAGACACATAAATAATTATAAATTTAATAGTAAAATATTTTATCAAGGTTTTAAAAACATACCAGATATGCAAATTGGGCATATCAAGACTATCACCATATCAAAACTACTCTGACATTATCAAGAGCACAAATAAAGGCATAGTTAGCATCAGACATGACCTTCAAAATATTTTGATAAACCAGAATAAAGACATAGTTGGAATTGCATATGACTTTATAACATTTCAATAGCAAAAATAAAGACATGGTTAGTATCACACATAACTCTAACAAAATCTTACCAAGATAAACATCAAGGAATTTAAAAGATAAGCAAAGATGAAATGATTGAATAAACTTATAATAAATACTTATACAAGAGAATAATAAAGAATTAGGACTTTAAATCCTAATCTTAAAATATAAGAATAAACCACCAAAAAGGGAGATTGTCTAAATATAGCATTCTATGCTAAATGTCACTTAAGACATAACAAAACTCACTAACATGATAAAAACAATATGTAAAATAGATATAATACTACTGTCTCATATAATGACAAATAAATAATGTGCAAAACTGATAAAATATAGCAATAACAGCAAAACATAGATAGAAATATAAATTTGTGATTAAACAATTTAATATAAAAAATATACATCTGTTTTATGAATTCTTTCATTCATTTATTCACCTTCAAAATAACTTTCTTCTTTAAAAATATTTCCAATATTAGTAATATTCTGAGAACTAATGTGAGAAACATACTAAAATCATACATTGGGAAAATCATAAACATAATTTATATATAAAGAAATCTTAAAAACTAAATATTTTTATGTCTTACCAATTAAGAATTAATAATCCTTAAATCTTGGTTTTCCTTACCACTTGACAGTATAATAATTCTAATAAAGAGTACTTGGACATGCTGAAGATTTTTCAGAATATCTGGAAAATATTGAATTTTAAATATTAGCAAACAGACAATTAAAATTTGAGATATGTAGAATATTAAGCTCTGACATCATTCAAATAATAACAAAGTATTTATTTAATAATATGATGATAAGAAAAATAACTTATCTCCAAGCAATTTAAATATAAAATAATAAATAAATAATAATAAGCATTGTAGATATTTTAAACATGTAGTTTAATGAAAAAAATTTTCAATGACTCGTAGGATATAGCAGAAAAAAAGAGAAAACCATTGTTTTTTTTGTTTTAGGTATTTGGTAAATCTAATCAAAATAGTTTTAAACCATATATACAGTTTTCTATCAAATAATTATGAACTATCTTCTTTTATCTATGAAATCATTTATATTCTTCCATATGTATATGTATGTGTAATAGATTTCAGCAAGAATTATTTATGCAATAATTAAGAGATGCACTGTAGAATAAAACAACCAAGAAAAAGACAAAGATATCTGCATATCCCCTGTTCACATTTCTTTTACATAAAAAATAGAGAGGATATCTATCAGTCTTATAACACCATGTGAAATAGTAATTAGTGTACTGTAAAGAAATATATATTTTTTAATAATTTGTGAACACTATAGAATATGCATAATCAAGTACATTTTTTTAAAAAATTTATAAAGATCTCACAATAATTATCTCAAAATCTCTTTGTGTTGCAATTATTCACCAGTATATAAAAGTTCTTTCATTATAAAAAATATTGTAAGGATAGTAAGTATCTATCCCAGTTCCTGCAAGAATGATATAAAGAAGCGTAATCACAAATACCTGCGTTTTATACATGATTATTTTGTTCTGTAGTACTAATAAAATTTTAAATAATAAATAAATAATTTTGACAAATATAAAAATTTTAAAAGTGATAAAGAGAGAGAAAAAGATTTTAGTAGATAACCATTTGTTAAAGTTTAATTTATTTTTCTTTAAATCGAAAGTTTTTATTTTTAAATGCATATTCAGGTGTAGCCATGAACAAATGATTAATATAAAAATACAATAATGTTTTATAAAGTATTTGTTGAAGATGTTCTAAACATATTAAAATTTAAAAAAATAATTTTTATTTCAATTAATATATTTATTTTTGATTTGCTATTTTTATGTATTAGTTATTAGATTACACTGTAAATGACAATTTATATATATAATTATTTTTATTAAAACCTACTCCAAGTAATCCAAAATAAAATAAGATGAAAGAAAATAGGACTATTCTTTCTGACATCCTTTCTTTCTCACAGTTGTGAAGAGTTTATATTTTTTAGAATTTTTATATAAATAAAATATATAATTATTTATTACAGGTTGTGGGGAAAAATCATATAATGATTAGGATATGAAAGATGTCTTTAATAAGTAAAATTATGATTTTAAATTAATCTTTATTAGCTTTAAACTGTTATGCGTGGTTTGATGCTGTGATAGGATCGCCCAGCTTTGCCACATCTGACACTCGAAGTTCTTATAAACTCCCGCGTAATAAAGTCATTCGTTTATTTTTTTTTTAAAAAACTTTAACTTAAAGAATATTTATTTTTTTAATGTTTCATTTTATTTGTAAACTTATCCCACTTACTGCGATAAGCTTTTAAAAGCTTCAGTTTATTTTATAGAAAAGATGCAAAATAAACTTTATCCATTATGTTTAGAAAATATTTTTATATCATATTGCTGACTATATTTAAATTTACGTAATGCTATTATATAATATTAAAGTTTAATAATATGTGTTTAAGTTTTTTTTAAAAATATGTATTGCTAAAAAAAAATTTCAATTAAAATTTACGCTTTAATTGTAATAATTTAAATACTTAGCTAGTGACAATTTTTTTTTATTAATTATTTAAAATTGTATTAGCTCTGCAGAACGAAATAATCTTGTATAAAACGCAAGTATCAGTGCCTACGCTTATTTATATCATTCTTACAAGAAATGGGATAGATAATTACTATCCTTACAATATTTTTTTATAGTGAGAGAACTTTTATGAATAATTGGAACACAAAGACATTTTGAGATAATGGTCTGGGGTTTTTATAGATTAAAAATGTACTTGATTATACATATTCAATTGTTCACAAATTATATATATATATATTCTTTATTACAATACACTAATTACTATTCCACAAGGAGTTATGAGATTGATAGATATTTCCAGCTATTTCTCATGTAAAAGCAATGTGAAAAGGGGATGTGCAGATATCTTTGTCTTTCTCTTGTTATTTTATTTTACAATGCTTCTGTTAATTATTATATATATAATTCTTGCTGAAATCTATTACATACAAACATATAAGAATATAAACAATTTCATAGATAAAAGAAGATTGTTTATAATTATTTGATAGAAAAATTGTGTCTATGGTTTAAAACTATTTTAATTAGAGTTTAGCATCTGTGTGTTGATTAGATTTATTAAATATGTAAAAAAGAACAATGATTTTCTCTTTTTTCCTGCTATGTCCTGTGAGTCATTAAATATTTTTTCATCAAACTACATATTGGCACTGAAATAAAAACTGTTTTATAGAGAAAAGTAAAGTGCAAATAATATTTCTAGTTATCATAACACATTTTTTTTGTCATTCATAAATTATAAGAATGTTTTGGTTTAAATTTTTTATTGCCATCTTCTTCTCCATTTTTAAAAATCATTAGCTGAAAAGTTTCAAATGATGATTTTTTTTCTTCAATAGCTTTTTTCAAATGCCATTGATTTTATTTCATTCAAATTTTTTATTCCTGTTATCGGGACTTTTAAAATATGACAAATTAAAACACGAATTCCATGAATCAATGATCATTATGACCCAAGATTATTATGAAAGGCTATAAAAGTTTTTAAAAGATTCAATAACATTCTAAAAAGTCTAACTTAAATAATATTAACTCTATTTGAGAAAAAAATATTAGAAAAAAAATCACTTAAACATTTCATTAAATAATTTTAGAGAAGAGCAAGGAAGACAAGAATAAAGAATTTAAATAAGAAATAATATTCTTATAATTTTAAAATGAAGATCTGAAGAAGGTATGCTGTAAATACAGAGAAACATTAGCTACATTAAAATTTTTTTTTCTAAAATTGTTTTATTTGATTGCTAATGTAATTTGATAAAAAAAAAAAATTGTTTTGGACAGTCTCATATAGTAGTATAATAAACAAATAAAAAGATCTTTTTTTTCTTCAGGAATTTAATAAATCTAATTAAGTTAGTTTCCATTAAATAACATAAACAATCATATATATATATTTCACAAGATGGCATTATAAAACCATTATGTTGTCTTTCTAATATACTATTCTCTGAAATGAAATATAATCAATTTACAACTATATACTTAAACAATATATAAATAATAAATTTATTAACATCTAATCGATTTTCCTTCAAAAATGAACCTTATCAAGATATTATAACAATTGAAAAAATTCATGTGATTTTAGATATTATTTTAATATACCATCTACTAGTCAAACTAAACAATAAAGATGTTTTTATATTTTCCAATTTTTATTTAGTGACCATTTCCTCCTAACTTTACCGACCCTTGTACTAAATTCATACATTTGTCTTTATTTTCATGTATATACAATGTTTCATATACTTGTCTTTCTTTATAATTTTTACAATATTTGATAACTTCAATACTTTCTTCACAATTTATAATGTGTCCTGTTTCTAAAAAATGGTAAAATGATCCTGATTTAATATCTTTCCTATTTATAGCTCTGTCATGCTCTTTACCCCTTTCTATCTTACTTTTTGCTGACTGACCTATGTATATCATCTTGCATCTTTTACAAATAATTTTATAAACTATTCATATTCTATCATTCTTATCATTTCTTATTTTAGAATTATTTACTAGTTTTTTTAAAGATTTACTATTTTTCCATCCAATACCTATATTAAAATTTATTTTTTCTTTTCTATCATTTAGAATTTCATATACATCCTTGGAATATGGAATAGAAATCCATTTTTTATTTTTTCTTTCATTTTTATTGCTAACTTTTTTATATCTATTTTTATTTATTAAAATATTTCTAACAACCTTACTATTATATCCATATTTAATGTATTCATCTTGGATTTTCAATTTTTGCTCCAATTGCATCTTTATCATTTAATGTAAGCCTATCATTTTTATTTTTTATTCCTATTAGTACCCCCATTTTTTGAGACCAAGGTTGATAAGATTTTGGATGTATTATTCCTCTAACATTTTTATTTTTTATGTAGTGCTTTATATTAATTATTCCATTTTCATCATTTTTTATTAATAAATCTAAATATTTTATTTCTTCTTCATTATTTTCTATAGTAAATTTAATATTAAATATATTTTTATTTAGCTCATTAAAAGCTTTCATTATGCTTCTTCCATTTCCTGAAACTAAAATATCATCCACATACCTAAAATACTTTATAATTTTTTTATTTTCAATATACTTATCAATTACTTTCTGCCCAATGCAATCAACCATAGTTGATGCCATAATTCCACTTATTGACAGCCCACTATCCATCCTTTTTCTATATTTCTAAATTCATTATTATATTTTACATATAAAGTCTCATTAATCATGATTAAAACCTCTTCTATTATTTTTATCCATTTTTTTGAAATTATCTTCTCATCTTTGATTTTTCTTACTACAATGTTAATACTTTCCATCCTAGAAACACTCTGACACATTTTTTCTATATCAAATGATGCTACATTACCATTCCTATTTAATTTAACTGTATTCAAACTTTTTAGTACTTCTTCAGAATTTTTTATACAATACTTTCCATAACCCATACCAATCCACAAGTTTTCTATATATAGGATTACACATTTCTTTTAATATATAACCATTAAAATCTAATATTAATCTTACAGGCAATATAAAAACTCATAAAGAAAATATGCCTGTATGATTAATATTAGATTTTAATGGTTATATATTAAAAGAAATGTGTAATATTATATATAGAAAACTTGTGGATGGTATGGGTTATGGAAAGTATTGTATAAAAAATTCTGAAGAAGTACTAAAAAGTTTGAATACAGTTAAATTAAATAGGAATGGTAATGTAGCATCATTTGATATAGAAAAAATGTATCAGAGTGTTTCTAGGATGGAAAGTATTAACATTGTAGTAAGAAAAATCAAAGATGAGAAGATAATTTCAAAAGAATGGATAAAAATAATAGAAGAGGTTTTAATCATGATTAATGAGACTTTATATGTGAAATATAATAATGAATTTAGGAATATAGAAAAAGGATGGATAGTGCTCTGTTTGATAAGTGGAATTATGGCATCAACTATGGTTGATTGGATTGGGCATAATTGATAAGTGTATTGAAAATGGAAAAATTATAAAGTATTTTAGGTATGTGGATGATATTTTAGTTGTAGGAAATGGAAGAAGCATAATGAAAGCTTTTAATGAGCTAAATAAAAATATGTTTAATATTAAATTTACTATAGAAAATAATGAAGAAGAAATAAAATATTTAGATTTATTAATAAAAAATGATGAAAATGGAATGATTAATATAAAGCACTACATAACAAATAAAAATGTTAGAGGAATAATACATCCAAAATCTTATCAACCTTGGTGTCAAAAAATGGGGGTACTAATAGGAATAAAAGAAAAAATGATAGGCTTACATTAAATGATAAAGATGCAATGGAGCAAAAATTGAAAATCCAAGATGAATACATTGAATATGGATATAATAGTAAGGTTGTAAGAAATATTTTAATAAATAAAAATAGATATAAAAAAGTTAGCAATAAAAATGAAAGAAAAAATAAGAAATGGATTTCTATTCCATATTCCAAGGATGTATATGAAATTCTAAATGATAGAAAAGAAAAAATAAATCTTAATATAGGTATTGGATGGAAAAATAGTAAATCTTTAAAAAAACTAGTAAGTAATTCTAAAATAAGGAATGATAAGAATGATAGAATAGGAATAGTTTATAAAATTATTTGTAAAAGATGCAAGATGATATACATAGGTCAGTCAGCAAAAAGTAAGATAGAAAGGGGTAAAGAGCATGACAGAGCTATAAATAGGAAAGATATTAAATCAGGACCATTTTGCCATTTTTTAGAAACAGGACACATTATAAATTGTGAAGAAAGTATTGAAGTTATCAAATATTGTAAAAATTATAAAGAAAGAAAAGTATATGAAACATTGTATATACATGAAAATAAAGAGAAATGTATGAATTTAGTACAAGGGTCGGTAAAGTTAGGAGGAAAATGGTCACTAAATAAAAATTGGAAAATATAAAAACATCTTTATTGTTTAGTTTGACTAGTAGATGGTATATTAAAATAATATCTAAAATCACATGAATTTTTTTCAATTGTTATAATATCTTGATAAGGTTCATTTTTGAAGGAAAATTGATTAGATGTTAATAAATTTATTATTTATATATTGTTTAAGTATATAGTTGTCTTGTAAATTGATTATATTTCATTTCAGAGAATAATATATATATATATATATATATATATATATATATATATATATTAATTGATACAACACTAGTATTTATAACCATATCAAAGCATTGCCCTATATTATCAGAAGTAGCTTTTGCAAATGTAAAATGAGCCCATTTACACACACATTTTTTAATACTTAAAATAACAGCTAATCTGACAAATGAACTTAATGAGGATGAATATCAAAATGCACAGAAATTAACAAATTCTTTACTAATATGGTGTGCATTTGAACATTCATTCTCATTAAGATCATTTGTTAGATTAGCTATACTTTTTTAGTCAGCAAATGCCATTTACTTAAAAACATTATTTAAAAAAAATTTTTTTAACATATTTTATTTTTTACTTTTTAGTAATAAATTTCAAAAAATCTGACAAAAATTGTGATTTAATAATATGTGGCAAAGACTGATTATGACACCAATGTAGATGTGATGTGGAAACTCCTGAACAAAAATAACTTTTATTTATTAAATCTTTTGTCTTATAAACTTTTTTTATTAAAACAACAAAACAGTTAAAACTAAAAACAAACATTTAATTTAATTACTTTGACACACTATACTACTATTTTATTCTCTAAAATTAAATTGTCATTAGAAAACTTTTATATTATCAGCAAAATGTAACCGTCCAACTGTTCTCAGGCTAATTAATATTGAGCCATATAAAAAAGACCAATTAAGACATTAACACAGACATGATGCAGAAACTCCTGAACAAAAATAAATTTCATTTATTAATTATTTTATCTTATCAAACTTTTTTTCTTAAAAATAAAAATGGTTAAAACTAAAGAAAAATTTCAACCAGAGCAAAATTTTAAAATGCGGGCATATAGACTGAAACATACACAGAAAATGTATACATTTAGACAGGTATAGACAGCACAAGTTAATATAAAAGCATATAAAATAGCCTAAATCTAAAGCATTATTAAATTCTATAATAATTTATTAATTTTATATAAAATTTCTTGTGTGAGAAAAGAAGAAAATATTAGCAATAAAATATAATCTGAAAAAAAAAAGAAAAATATCAAGAAAGTTGGAACAAGAAAGAGGTATGAAAATTAAGTTATCAAAAATATATCACTATTAAATTTTGAAAGTATATTTAAAATATAGTACATGGTAAGTTGAAGATGAAAAAAATTTAGATATACAAGTTCAGTATGTTACATACTATATAAATCTGAAATGTATCCTAATTAAAATATTAATTTCTAATCAATAATATTTTATAAAAACACCATTACTTTAATATATTGTTTTTTTAAAGATAGTATTGGTATTTTTTTAAATGCTAATATATTTTTTAATTATTAGTCATGTTAATGATTTATAAAAATTATCTATCACTTAGTGATTTCTCTGACAATATTAAATGATAACATTGTAGTTTTTTTTAGACATATTGCATGTTAATACAAATACTGTCTTAATACAAATAATAAACATCAGATATGTATATGTTGATACAGCATTTTTTATTAATACTAAGAGATGGATATTTAATGAATAAAATTCTGTAAATGTAACACAAACCTGATTAATTAGTTAATTTATTTATTGGTAGAAGATTCACTATTGGAGAGTTTGGTATAAATTTATTTTATGCCATTCCAATAAAAGGTATACCTGTACATAGTACCAATGAGATACATGATTTTATATGTAAAACAAATATATATCATGTTAAATCTAAATTTATACATTATTTATATGCATTTATATTTATTAACTTTATTAAATTTTAATTAAGTTTAAATCTTGTAAGTTCCTTTATTCTTCTTGCTATTGTGACATCTAACCAAGAATGTGTGTTCATAATGTATATGTAATAATAATAATGAGATAAATAATGACAAAATATATCAGATAACAAAGATGATGATGAGATATATGATGCTAAAGTAAGTTATATGGTATTGATGGTGAATAAAAAAATGCTTTTTTGTAAATATAATGTCGAGAAATGATTCTGAATTAAGTAAAGTTATAAATATGAAGTCTTGTGGTTGAGTTTGAGTTCAGCAGTGTAGACTAATGGAATTTAGGCAATTTAAAAGGAAATAGGGTTAGGCCAGTGTATTACTGTAATTATTGGTGGCACTCTTATGTATTGGATATATATAATAAAGTTGGTTTTTGCCCTATACTCTGGACTCCTCCGATCTTGTGGCACCAAAGTATATAATATCTGCCAATTACAATTGGTGAAAAGTAAAGGCAGTGATAATATGCAATAACAAAAATGTACTTGAATTTATCTTATATGCATGTGTCTTGCATAATAATAGTTACTACCAGTCTTATTAAGATTGTAAAGGCTTTTTCTTTTTATTGTATTAATGTTGAGCATGAAATGTCATTAGATTATTTTTACGATAAAGCAAATTATGTAAAATATTAATTTTAAAATTTTCCACTTTCATTTTAAAATGGCATTTTGAGTTTATTTAGAGAAATATTATCTAGGTTAAAAATAAAAACAAAATCAGTGGATAGATGGACTTTAGTAATAAGTAAAGATTTTTTTTCTTTTTTCGAAATCTTGAACTTCATAGATAATATTAAAAATGCGTTGAACATTTAAAGTCTGCATTGAAAATAACTACTCTTTTTTTTTTCTGTATAGAACAAATATAAATTGAATTGTCTTTTCATTTTTATTATGTGTAGATTAAAGGTAAAATAATTTAAATAGACGAAACCTCTCTAACATCTTTTCTAAAAGAACAATTAAGGAAAAGATATTATTCACCAGATTAATTAAGATCAGATGAAAAGGATTTTCGTAGTTTTTATTCTTTGATTTTTTCACTGCTAGGAAGTCTGAATACTTATTAGCTGAAGAATAATTATATGACTAGCTAAATTTGATAAAGAATGAATATCTGAAAAAATCTTCTGCATATTTGAAAATTCTAATTAACCAAAACAAATTAAAATTTCATCAGAATTCAAACCTTAAGTCGTGGGAATAGCAGTTAGATGTAAAACTCGTTACATTACAGGACTTTTATTGAATATACACATCTAATGGAGTCTGCTGTACATAAATTAAGTGATTTCCAGAATGTTACTTTATATACCAACTATTAGTTGTAGTTTATATTAGAATACATATATTTAGCAGTAATCTATTCCAGGTCCATCTGGCCAAGACTAAAGTTACCATATAATACAAGTATTAAATAGCAACAACACAGTATGAATTCAAATATATAAATGTAAAAAAATGCATTAAAAACTAATTTACTGCATTTATTTATTACAATTGATGTATACGTGTAAATTTGAAAGTTCGATTGTAGGAAAAAAAGAAAAAAAAATCTAACTTATTGTAATAAGAGATCACATAGAAATGAAAGATAATGAGTCATCATATCTATTAATTTTGGGTGACTATCGTAAGGGAAGCTTGTCAATTTCAGGGTGATAATGCATTTTTTGAAGAATGGATCTAAAGTTGATTGTTTACTCTGGATCTTCCTAAAGTAGGACAACAACACATCATTAACATAATTAAACTTCCACTGCAGTAAAATCTAGGTGATGATTCTGGGATTTTCTAGATGGTACAAAAGCAGTTGCTCAATTTTACATTTTCCCAAAATATTGTCATAAAAGAGCTATTTAAGATAGTCTTTGATTACCTTGTGGCTGAACAATATGGTTCTCTTCTCTTGATGTATTTTCTGCATGACATTCTTTTTCATCATTCTGAAATGAAACATTTCTCCATGATAATTTTTAAAAAATCCCTTGAGATAACTTCTAACAGCAGTCCTGATTGCAATAGCAACTCACTGTGTCTTGTATTACTATGCAATCCAGCTCTTTATTTGAATTCAATATGACAGTTTTTACTGCCAATAAACTAAACTTCTTTAAAATCGGAACTTGTAGTAAAACTTTCAGCTAAAAGTTTATCAAACAACTGATGGCCTGTTTACATGCCATCATCTGCTATTTGCTTTTCATAAATCTACATTAGCAGAATAATTTTTATTTGTGTTGTGATATTATAACATATACTATTTAATCTGAAAATTTCTTTTACTTTTTTTAATTCATAATTATTTTTTAAAAGTATGCATATTTTGCCGTATCATGTTTTAAGCTTTAGTTATTGTCTGTTTTACCACTTCCACTTTGATAAATGATTTCTTTTTTCTTTTCACTGTTAATCAATTTTCTGAATTTATTTCTCTGTTTCATGATTGAAATAAATATCTATATGAAAAGATTTTTAATGAATAATAACTACTAAAGATTTTAAAATAAATTTCTTAAGAAATATACTTTATTACCGTATGTAAATAAACTCATAAAACATGACAATGATATTTGACCATTTAGTAAAACCTGAACTATTCTGAAAAAATTTGCACATATGATTTCTAATTAACAGTAGCATTTATTGTAACATTTGTTGTTTTAGACAATCACTTCATCAATTTAACATTTCAAGATTAGCATTCACATTTTGATCATTTTCAATGTACTATTTTAAAAATTTTTTATACCAGTACTGGTCAGTTTCAAATTCTGGTTTTATGATTCAAAGTTAAAATTATTACACTAATATGTACCTAGGAGAATACTTTTAAACCAAATATGTATAACATTTTTACCTGTTGACATAGAAAAGATAAGCAAAATAAATTAAAATCTAAATTTTACAGTCTTATGGAAAACTAAAATGATCTGAAAGCTCTTGCATACAAATTTGCTTATTAGCAATGACATTTTTTAAACTATTTCAGAATTAATTCTTAGAATTTCACCATTTGTACCATACTTTTGCTTTGAATTTATTTTTTTTATACGTTATTTAGCTTTCAAATTCTGCTTTTATGGCTTATGGCTAAAATTATTACAGTATTGCAATTTAGGAGAATACTTTTAAAAATATATACAACATTTTTACTTCTAGAAATAGAATGAGATGAGCAAACTAAATTGAAAACTAAGTTATACAATATTAAAGACATTTGTTATTCTAATGTTTTGAATCTTTGCATTTGTTAATAAATTTTAATTTATGAAAAAAAGGGTTTATTCTACCATTCATTTTATAAGCCTTCATTGTATTATACTTCATTGTATATAAAATAAAAATAAGACCAAATTCTATATTTAAATATTTTATATATAGCTTAATATTTCAACCACAGACTAGCCTTTATCAGACACTACATTCAAATGATAGAAAAATATTCAACATCCAAAAATATTTTTTGAATATATAAATGTAAAAAAAAGTGTCTGTTTTTATTGATTATCAATAAATTTTATTATTGGATTCATCAATTTATTTTTTTTAATCCAGAATGAGTATGAAAGAATAATATATATGTAATAAATATGAAATATAAGTAGTTCATTAATTGACTATATAAATATTAATTAATTGTTTGTGCAAATTGTTTCAATTTTATTATATATATATATATATATATATAATATATATATAAAATTATATATATATATATATATATATATATATATATATATACTTAAAAGGCCAGATTATATCAATAAGTGAGATAATACATACAAACTTCCTCCTATTTGATTTTTGTAAAAAACATTCTTAATTTAACATTTTTGCTATTGAACCACTAAACATCACATGATCGTGGATCTTTAACATTTTTTCAAATCAGTGATTGTAGCGCCTCTACAACCACCTTTCTACCTTTTATCACCCAATAGATGACTTGTGTGATCAAGTCAAAATGTTGGTATATCAATATTTAAAATTTTTAACATGGATGAAACACAAAGTATGTCTTTTATATATGCAACCTATGAAAATCTTCATATCAACATATATGTGTGTGTGTGTTGGTCTATAGCTGTGATCTAACTTTTATCTTATTATGAAATCAGGTATTGCATAGACATGGTAGTGTTTCATACCCAATAGATGTAAAAAGTATTAAATTTGATGCTAAGAAACTTTATTTTTGCTTTTTATTTCTTGAGAAAAAAAAATTTTGTAATATGTATACTCTTAAACCAATTATGTGATTTAATAAACTGAAATGCTTAGACATGACACTGTCTTCAATTTTATGTAAAGTATCAATCTATGATTTGTTATTTAATATAGAGAATATTTAATAATTTATATAGATAATAATTTAAGTATTTTCGGTATTCTATAAATATATTATATTTTTATTTTTATAATTAATATTGTTGGGAATATGCTATTTAAAATTTTGAAATATTCCACTAAACTGTTTTAGTCACAATACCATAATTTATGCAAGACATTCATTATCATTATACAATAACAAGCTTTATCTGATTCTGAATTTGAATAAACTTATTTCTGCTTAGTATATCCTTCATTGTTTAATATCCTTGATATACAATTTTCAGACATAATGGAAAAATAACTTTTATTTAATCTGTAGAATTCAATATGTTGAAATGTTTTATGAGTATATGATTAATATGAGGTAAATTATTTTTGTAAGAATTAATAGTGAAGTTACTAATTGATTGCTTTTCTTATATAATAATTGTACTATATATGAATATGCTGGGGCAGCCCATATTCCTAAATTGTTTCTATAGGAGTTTAATTTATTTGTTGAAGAAGTTTATAAACATTATAAATTGTTTTGAATTATTGAATAATGGGAACATTAAACTTTAAGTATGTTGCTTTTTTTTTCAAGAATATAAATAATTATTTCTATCAATGGGCTTTTTATATACATCAAATTTAAAACTATATATTCCTAGAGAATAGATTTAAACCTAGCCACCATCACATTCTTACAGTATCTGAATTCATGACAGGTTACAAATTCGATCACATATATATTTTGAAACATATGAATATACGTGTACACATTTAATTAATATATACATGCAATAAATACAATATGAGAATGTTTACATTTGCATGTATATTGTATTATTATTATTATTATTATTATTATTATTATTATTATTATTATTATTATTATTATTATTATTATTATTATTATTATTATTATTATTATTATTATTATTATTATTATTATTTTCACTGTTTTAAATTAGTTAATATTTATATAACTAATTGATTTATTTTTCATATTTGAGAATTATTACATAAACAAGACTTTTATACTCTTTCTTGAATAAAAGATAATTAGATAAATCCAGAGTGAAATGTTTTGTTAATTAATAAAAACTCACCAGAAATTTTATTTGTCACATATTTGAAAACAATATTTGTAGATTGGCTTTTTCTAATATTTAGTTGTAATTCCAAAATAAAAGCCATTCTTTACATGAAATATTAAACAGTATATAGTATTTACATTTATGGGTTTTTTAAAATTTAATTTTTTATATTTATGTATTTGTTCTCTAATTAGTTTATTTGTGATAGTTGACATTATATATGTGTATTAAATCTTGCTAACTGGTATCATATGTAAATTACATGAAAATATCACAATCTGTTGTTAAGGCAACATTGCAATTAGTCCATCTATTTACTGCCTAATTATAATAATATATTGACAACAGATTTTTGATAATCTGTTAATTTGTCTAAGCACAAAGGCCATGGTGATGTAATATATATATATATATATCCTAATTCTAACCCTAACCTTAACTCTAAACCCTAACCTCTAACTCTAATTCCTAATCCTAACTCTTAACTCTAACTCTTAAATCCTAACCTTAACCCTATATATGTAGTGAAGTAAGTATAGATTTGAATGGCTTTATTGCTTGAGATGTTGTAAGAAGTGTGAGTGTTGAAAGTTCTAGCACCAAAATTGTTTTAAATCCCCCTATTAGTAATTATTATGTATTTTTTTATGATTAATAAATATTTAAATCAAATATATTGAATTCAAAATGAATAAAATGTTTGTAAAGATAATAATTTTGTAAATTAAAAAATAGACAAATCTTTATACCTATTATTATAAAGTGCTGAATTCTTTAAAATTATTCAAACGGAAGTCAATCTCTGATACTGCGTTATTTCTTAAGTATTATAAATCTCTGCGCATTCTCCCGCTGGTTTCTAATTTAAAAAACTCAAGATTCACTTCCATTTGAATAATTACAAATCATTATATGTAAAACTTTTAAGATTATAAATATATACAGTTATAGTTTAAGATCCTAGGGGATCCTGTATGAATTTTATTTTTTTTTAACCTGGGAAAATATATTTAAAATTTTCGTATTTTGGGATAAAATCAAAAGAGGTAAATCAAGATTTAAGAAAATGAAATATGAAAATCTGACATCCAAATATTTATAAATAAAACTAAATTGCCTACTCTAAAGAATCAAAAAGATTTTATAAAAAGTTCCTTTTATATATAATTAAATAAAAACGAAAAATACATGCTTGTTTGAAAAAAATATAATTAATTATACTTAATTAAAGTTTTATAATTATGGAATTATTTGACTAATCTGTTTCTAAATAATCTCCAAGAAAAGAGAAAAAAACAACTTATTATTTGCATTAAAGAAAACAATTTTTTATAAGCAAAAATGTGCACTTGTGATGCAAAGCAAAAACATGTTTTTGGTCAGACATCAGGAAAGCTTTGTGTAAAACATTAAAAGTGGTATAATTGATTCTCTTATTGATTTTTTTCATTAGTTTATTCAAAGATTCACTGGTAGATCAATATAGACATTCATTTTTATACTCCTAGAAAGTGTAAGAAATTATAATACAGCACAGAGTTAGAGCAGAAAAGAAATAGATACATGGCATAAAACACTACAATAACTTAGTAATAACTGTTTATATAGCTAGAAATTACTTTTTAATACTAATTTTATTTTTATTATAACAAAACTTTTCTATGGAAATAATTATCAACAAGATATGCTAATTGGAGTAATAAAATGCTATTCATATTTTCAAATGTAATTCCTCAACAATGAAAAGATGCCACATATTGTAGTTATTAACCCAAAAATGTTGATGATGATGTGAAATCCAGTCTTTTTGTTTGTCTTAAGTTTTATAGTAGTTTGTTCCTGCTGCTTAAGAGTTTCCCTAACTTGCTGAAGTGAAATAATATACACCATTAAAGATTTGAAGACTCGCTGATAAACAGACTGGTCTAAAGACAAATCTGTAGATTTAGCTAGATACCTGTACATTAAGTTTTTTAATTCTTAAATCTGTGGTAAGAGTTATTTTTGATGTACAATTGTAAAAGTACTAGGGTTTGAACTTAATTTTATTACCTAATAGATTATTATATATCTTAATTTGATTTATTAGAACTTTTACTTAAGTTTTTTTTTTGGTTATTTCTCATCATGATTCTAAAACTGTAGTTACCTTTTCCAGGTCTCTTACCTCTTAATTGGTGTAAAATGAATGTATATATAAAATATATATTTTGCGGGTTCATCCATGTTAAAAAATTTTAAATATTAATATTCTGATGACTTAGTTACACAAGTCATCCACTGGGTGATAAACCCGTGAAAATCTTCGTTTCAGTATATATATAAAAAGCCAAACTTACCCCAGATTCACAATTAACCCAGACTATCCAAAAAAAAAAAAAAAAAAATCCTAAAATGCAATCAATGGTTTTACTGCTGCAAGCAGACTTCTCAAGTATAAAGGACTAAAAGATAACAAACTTAAACATTACCATAATTTCATTTACATTCTTCCCCCCACAATATTAAAAGAACTTTTAAATAAGTTAATTGCTTCAGAATGATAAACACACACACACACACACACACACACACACATATATATATATAATCATCCTATCAGTACTTGAAGAGAAGAACATATTAATGTACTTATGCAACATTCATCAACAGCATCACTCTCACTTCATTTTATGGATTCAAGTTACAATATTGATTTCTCTAACACCATGATCCTATCCATATGTGACAATCACCACCAATGTAAGATTAGAGAAGCCATTGACATACTCAAAAAATAACAACAAACACATGACACATCAAAACTTTCTCCTCATTTGAATAACATTTTTAAAAACACATTAATCTGAATAGTTTCTGATTTTTACTTTTTTTTCAATTTTATACACCTATTTTACTATTGATGGAACTTTAACATTATTATAAATCAATGTTTACAGCACCTATACACCATTTTTTATAATATTCTATTCATCACTCAATGGATGGCTTATGTGATAAAGCTGAAATGTTTTATATTTATAATAAAAATCATACATGGATGAATTTGAAAAATATATTTTTTATGTATATATAGTAAATCAAAGATTTTCACAGGCTATAGATATAAATGAAATTTTATCTATGTACACCCGTATATAATTTATTATATATATAAACTAACATTTAGACCAGATCACACTGGTCATTAATTGGATAATAAATGCTGTAAAATAATTGTAGAGGTACTGTAATCACTGATGTATAAACAATAATTTCATTTATTTATATGTAATAACAATGATAATGTGTAAACAAATTGCACGTGTCATAACATATGATATATAATTTGGATAATGAAGTTTAGAGTTTACAACCCCTTAAAAATTTATTTATTAATTTTTTAAGTCGAAAAGCGTAAGAAAAGAGTGTGTAAATATTTTACTGATATGTCAATACAGTGTTATATTTTGAATTATTTCTGTGTGAGCATATAATTTTAAGTAATATTTTTAATTAGTCTAATTATTTTAATAGAGTATTGGTTTATTTATTATATAAAACTAAATTTAATGCTGTGCCATTTCTAATTAAGTCTTGTCTTATATCCATTGCATACATTTATGTTCCTAAACATGTTTATATTTTGGGCCAAGAATTATGTTGCTTTGTTAATGGGGAAAGAAATCAGAATAGTCTGCAAGTATTACTTTAGCATATATGATCTTCCATAAAGAGAAGTTTCCTCCAAAAACCTATATTGTATATGCTGAGTATAAATAAAATTATTAGATAGGACTCTTAATCTGATTCTCACATTGATAGTTATAAATTCACGATGATCAAAAAATATGACCCATGTTTTGTTTTAGAGTTCTTCAATATAATATTTATAAAAGGAAAATACGTGGCTTAATCATCATCATTTAATTATTAATTTAAAACTAAATTTAGGTTCTCTATGTTTAACAATGTATTTAATAATTTTTTCATAATGGTATACAAATAGTGACTAATATCATTATAGAAAATGTTAACAAATGTATGACAGTTGTAAATAATATATATATATATATATATATATATATATATGTGTGTGTGTGTGTGTGTGTTTAAAGATTAAACTTCTGCCATTATTATAAATAATATAAAGATATTATAATAAAGAATAAAGTATACAATAATTTTAAAAAACAAGTATTTTTTTAATCAATCAATGCTATAATGATATTAAATAAAAAACTAAATATATAAAACTTGAGAACTAGCCAATAAATTAAATATCTATTTATCTACATATACACTGAAATAGTGTCATATCTATTTCATCGTTTTATATATATGGGAGAGCTAATAAATAGTAATTGTGATGCCAAGAAATAAAAAGCAGCCTTGAAATGTTTTAAAGTGATTTTTACAAAATAGTATTTTAGAATTTTTTTTTTTTTTTGGGAAATAATAATGTAATAGATTAGTTATTACTAAAATATAAAGGATTTAAATTTAAAAAGAAAACTAAATAAGATTTTGTAATATACAAGGGGGGGACCCCCAAATAACTGGAATTTTGTAATAAAAATTGTATATTAATTTTTAGGTGTTGCAAATTAAATCACTTTAAAAAATAATCTATTTAATACAATACACCAGTCTAAACCTATTTGTCACTTTTCAAAGTAATCCAGAAACATTTGCAATGTGATGTGTTTTAATGCCTTTATTATTTCTTCTTCGTCCCAGTTCTAAGTCCATACAAGAAAAAAATGATATTTTTTCATTTGAGAGATTTTAAAAAAATCACATGAAGCAATATCCAGTTAATATAGCTGATAGATAAACTGGGTCGTGCTGAATTTAATTAAAACTATTTCACACTCAAGGTGATTGAAAAATGACACTTTGTGAGGATAGCACTTTTACTCTTTTTTTGACACAAAATGGGATGTTTACATATTATAACATCATGTAAATGTTTCAGAATTTGCAGATAAAATGCCTGATCATTTCGATCTAAATTTGAGAGTAAAATGCCCTTTGGGTGAAAAAAAACAGCATTGTTTTGACTTTGGACTCCATTTACAACACTTTTTAAGGGAATGTTTAAATTTAACATGTCAATTAAATGACTCATTAACTTGTGTTTTTATAAGATCACCTTCAAGCATTACAACTTTTTTCTTGCCATTTTTTGTAAATGAAAACCGAATTTTACATTGTTCAAACATATGGTGATTAATGTAGAAGCGTCCCTGCAAGAAGTATGTAACAGGTGGGCAAACCAAGGACTGATTCCATTTATTTTAGGATTCCTTCTCATATATTAAAATAATGTAGTTAGTTTTTTTAATCAGAAATTAATTTTTTTTTTTTAAATTTTTTTGCTTAAAACAACGTATGTGGAATTTATGTTGGCATGAGTGTTTACTTCAAATACAACATACATCTACATTTTTGTTTAAATTAATATTGATTTTAATTTTAAGATTGCATTTTTGTGTTTGGAGACAATATAGCAAAACAACAAGATTATATTAAAAAAGATGATGTTAGATTTTAGCTAAATTTAGCACATCGTTTTCCATTGTGAAAAAAACATTTTTATAACTAAACTCATAGTGTTCTTACAGATTGCTTATAACTTCAATGACTTAGATAGGACTTCTGCTTCTTTCTTCTTTAGCAATTGTGTCAGGAACTTCTTTTCTCCTACTGTCTTCTTCAGCAGAACTTGAAACCAGAGACATAAATACTACTCCATGACTGCCTAAAGTGTAGCTTTACTATGATTATGATACATTCATTGTATAGTTGCACATTGAGACATAATTACAATCATTCTGGATGCATATCAACAACATTTCTTCTTCAATTAAATTTACAATGAATTCAGAATGAGAACAAAAATTGGAATTCTTAGATGTTCTTGTGACTAGGCTCCCTCAGGGCAAAGTAAAACAATAGTGTATAGAAAACCAACACATACAGGTAAGTACTTGACATATACATCCAATTATAGAAGAAACACTAAACATGTAATTATACTATCACTATGAAACAGAACAAAGGAAATTTGTTTGGAAATCAGGAATACACACTCTCATGAAGAATGATTATCCATCAGCTATCATCAAGAAAATCTTTAATAGACAACCAAAAGAGACACCAAAATAAAACAATTATTAGTATTGTAGTGTATCTATACATATCAGAAATGGCAGACAAATTAAAAAAATATGCAGTTAATATAACATTACAACAGTTTTCTAAAGCCATAACACATTTTGAAGAATTTTAACTATACTGAAGAACAAAAACTGAATCTATAAAATATCATGTGATTGTGAAAGGAACAATACTGGTGAGACCTGATGCCCTGTGGAACAGTGATTGAAATAATACAAACTAATGGTTAAAAGAGAAAAACAGATGTGTGTATAGTAGCAGAACATATATATTGTAGCCCTTGGATTTGTCCAAGGCTCCATTTTTTTTAAGTTAGCTATGAAAGAGAAGGTTCTATCCAAATTTTCCTCATAATATATGTATTTTTTTTCTTGAAATAAGAAAAATTTAGCCAAGACCGAGTTTGAACCCATATTTAAAGGGATTGCGTATGTTTGACTAGTAAGAAATCTAAAAATTTATTGTTAATGTGTTTATAACCAGAGGATTATTTTATTTTAATTTATGGGTTAAATTGATATTAAGAAAATATTAGAAAAAGCAAGATTTACACATTTGTTGATAGGGAGATGTGTGACTATTAAAAAACTACATTAGGATAGTGATGATGAATAGTCATTATTTTATGCTAGGTTGGAAATAAATAATTCATGAAAGTAAATAAAAAATAATAATAATAATAATATAGTTATAATAATTAAAGATTATAATTATAGATTAAGGCAGTAAATTGGTCAATTAAAAAATTATATACCTGCGATGTGTGTGTATATAATATAATTGTAGATCTTGATGGTACAATTTACAATTAATAATCATTTCTTACATGTTGTAAAGCAATTTTAAATAAGAAATTAAAATCATTTTTAATAAGTTTAATATTAGCAGCCAAATTTAATGTAAAGCCTGAGTTTGAAACAGCTGTAATATATATTTTGTTTCACTATTAAAGGAAAAGAGTAAGATTACTTCTAGTATTGGTTCAAGTATTATATTACTCAGTTAATTATCATTCCTTAAAATACACAGATCTTGCCAAGGAATTTAAGTGGACCATTAATTTATACCATTAATGCTGAATGGTCAGTCTGGTCTGTCAAATACCAAAAATTAATTGGCAATTATAACTGTTAACTGTAAATTTAATTGTTTAAAATGGAATGTGTGCCTGGTTTATTTTGAAAGAGCAACAATGTTAAAATTAATTGAGAAGGGGGAACATGTCAATTAATTATAAAGATAATAAATAGAGAGATGTCTATAAAAGCTGTGTTAATAGAAAAGGAGGGGCTTGTATTTTTAAAACTTATCTGTAGCAGTTTTTCTTCATTGACTTAAAGAAAACTGTCTTATAAAATTTAAAATCATTTTTATTGTACTTTTGTCTCTTCAGAATAATTTGGCTAAATATAACAATGTATAGTGAGTAAATTTTAAGTGGGCACACACATCTTCAACCTCCAAAAGTCAGCTATTCAGCAGATGGTAATAAAAATTTAAACCACAGAAGTTAAAATTTGAGTTTAATATCATTTATATATATGCAAATAGTAAAATTTAAAACTCAAAAGTTTGATGCATATGTAAGTCAATTTAAATCTACAAAATGAAATTAAAATTGGAAAAGGACAATCAAAAACAGACTGATATTGTGAAAAAGTTAAATGAAGGCTGTTTAACTGAAACCTGCAGAAAATTACAAAGTTTAAAGGTAATCTACCTAGAGTTGGAAATGAGGAACGCATTCAGCAAAATAAAAACTGTATATATGAGAGAAAAGAAACTGAACTCTATCAAAAGAACTTTTTACAACAAGGACTTATATGCTCTCATAAACTGGTCAAGGAAAAAAAAGAGAAGTAGAAATCAGGAGCCTGAAAGGACCGCTAAAGGATTTGTATAAGTATATATATTTTTTATTATTATTTGCTCTTTATATGTATAGGACATTTAATGTAGATATAAAAAATGTGTGTAGGACATTTAATATATATATATATATAAAGAATTTCTTTCTTTGTAGTGTATTATGTATATCACCTACTTTAAAATTATAATTGTATTATTTTGGGAGGTAGAAATTGATTTCAGATGATTTTATATATGTTTATTGAAGTGCTTTTGCTATTATGGTCATTTGTGGGGGGGGGGGGTAGGTGAAATTTGTATGCCTTATTTAAAATGCTTTACAAACAATTTTTTTTCTCAATTTAAAAAAAAAACAATTAAGAGATATTATTATTAGCATCAGAAGTTGTTATCAAATGCTTAGACTTATAAATGAATTGCTTGTCTATTGAGTATCATCATCATTTTTATTTTTATTGTTTTATAAAAGTGCATGGAAATAGTTTTGAGAATTTTGTGCACATTTCTTATTGCTTATTATTATTGTTATCATAAATTTAAGGCCAGAAACAAGCTGATTTATGCTTGGAAAATTTATGGGCTCATATTCCGGTACACTAATTTGCAAGAATATTAAGGTTATGAAAGTTTTACTTGTATAATTTGATGTTTTGACCTGTATGTGTGTGGATAGACAAAGATCTCCACAAAACTCAGTGAAGTTTAACTCACTAAGATTTATGCTATATTCATAAAGTATTTGAACCCAGTGGAAGAGTTTTCCCACTTGAGTATTCTCTACACCGTAAGAAGGTTTCTTATTTTGATGGCCAGAGGTATTTGGTATACCTATGTTTTTATATGACTAGCGATAAAAATCCTAGCATATCTCAACCTTAGTGAAAAGGTTCTCTCTTATTCGGGTCACTGCCTGCCTCATATTAATATTTGATATTCCTTACGTGTGTATGAGAGGATAGCCATGATAAGCATTATTATAAGTATTGGATACCAGGTTGCAAACTCAATTTAATGTCTGAATGAATGCAGATAACGTATGGGCAATTGGTGTATTTGAATATTGTTTTTTGTAGATTTGATTTTAGCATATGAGCCAAAAATAATTAAGTTAATAACTGTTAAGGGTTAAATAAAACTTACGAATGATTGAGGCATGAGCAATGCATATATAAATTTATTTAATAAATATTTACATGGCCAGCTGAGAACTTCGCTGGAAAGGTAGTATTGTTAAAATATTATTGTGTCATAAGAACATGAGCATAGAGAGTGCACTATGATGATGTTTGATCTTAATGCCAATTTATTTGCAATAACATAATCTCACTATTATTAAGATATCTCTGTTGTAAAGATTAGGGTCAAAGAATATTTAATCAGGATGATCGGATAAGATCAAGAAATTTGCAAGGGAATATTAACTTTAGATTTGTTAACTAAAAGTATTAAATTTAATTAGGGGAGAAATCGATTATGTATTTTTTAAAATATATCAGTAATAAAAGAGAAAGCATTGAACACAATAAAAATTGGTATTCACTATATTTAAGGTAAAAAGAAAGTGTAGATATAATGTACTGTATATGTTTTTGTATTGAATTATAGCTTGTCAAATAAAATTTGTTATTTGTTTTAAATAAAATTTGCATGTGTCTCCATGTTTTTGTGGGTTATTATTATCTAGATATTTCCAATCCAATCATACATCAATATAATATTATTAATATTTGAATTATCATGTACGTAATTAATATTTAGTAAAACTATTTAAAAGGTTAATTTTAAATGCGTAAAATTACCAAATAATTTAATATTGTTGAAATATAAATCGTGAATAGAGATAGTATTGTGTGATAGCGAGTGCAGGGGGTGGGCATAAAATCCTTTCTCCATCCGTTGTATTCAAACCTCTCTAGACGCATTTTATTTTATATAATTTTGTTATAATTGTTTTATGATGTGTTTATAAAGATTTAATAAGCTTAAAATATTCCAGCTTTAATGTAAATTGATATTAAACTGCATTAAAGACAACTGAGATCACCTTGGAGGCGATCAAGAGAGGAATGTTTATCACCAATAACCTATGGCAGCTTATTCGATTTCCACACCTAATTATTCAAAAAACCCTGAGAAGAGATTATAATGAGAGAAATGAGCTAGCAAAGATGTAAGATTTAATGATAAAATAAATGATAGTGTAATAGACATATGGATGTGAAATTGATGGAAGAGTGGATCCGGAAGGTGGAGATGAATATAGAACTTTATAATTAGAATAAAATTTAATTGTAGCTTTAATCATAGTAAATGGGGAATGTGCTGAGAATAACCTGGAATTCTTAAAGATATTAATATTGTCAATTTTAATGCGTTCTCAGTGTTCTCTAAATCGATTATGTATTAACCCATTCATAAAATATTATTACTAAGAGTATTGAATTGAGATTTAACCTTTATATTTTATGAGAGCTGCAATTTGGTGCCCAGGTAATTAAGCTTATAGATGTTCTGTATCATCATCATCATCTCAGTAGGCCTCAGAAATAGTGTCAGCTGGGAATGATGAAGTATCCATCGATCCATTCTTAAAATGTTGTAATTGGCATGCAATTTATCTGCAAATGTGTAAATGCCATATAGTTTGAATATGGTATAATTAATCCATAACGTGGATGTGCGATCATTTGAATAAAATTCTCATTGGTTATAATAAAGTTATAATTAGCTTAAACTATCCAATAATATATATGATATTTATAGACTCTCCCAATCATTTTAATGCTATTTAAAATCCAATGTGGATGACCGATCGAGAGATTGCAAAACGCGTTTTATGTTAATTTATTAAGTTTTTATAAAGTTAACAAAATAAAGAATAACTTTTCATTTGTTTGAATTGATTTTATATAGTTACAATTGGCCTGTAACGCGGTCGCACGAAGGAGGTTATATTTAATTTATACGTATGAAATATATTGGTCTATGCATTATATTTGAGAAATTATTGTATTAAATCTATACTTAGAAATTATTTAATCTATGCCTGTTGTACTAAAATATATATAATTGATGCATTGCATATTTAATTGATACTTAGAAAATGCATCTGTCATTAATTTATATTTAAAAAAAAGTGATCATCTTTTAAAAACCAAGATTTAGAATAGTGTATATTTAGAATAAATGGACACATTAAATTATATTTGTTTAGAAAATGGCCCAAAGCTCAAATATTAATTTATTCATTTAGTAAAAGAAAACACCTTAAATTTCATTTGTTAGAATATATATATATATATATATATAATGTGACGACCGCGTAAAGTCATCGACACACATATATATTTATTAATAAAATTAGAAAGTAATAAAGGTGAAATAAATTAGCTAATAAATTTTTTTAAAAAAAAAAAAAAGGAAGGAAAAGAAAAAATTGAAATTCTAATGTCAAAATTACTGTGGATTTTATAATAGTAAGAGAAGGGGAGGGGGGTGCATAAATAAAGAAATGCGTCTCTTTCTCTCTTGTAAGTCAAATGCTAGAAAGTTATTTTGTTTATTGTGGGAGAGGGGAAAAGGATGCATAAAGAAATGCGTGTCTTCTCTCTCATTAAAAAAAAACTATATAATAACAAATTAAAATAAAATGTAAAAAACAAATGTGAAAAAAAAAAAAGAATGAATTGTAAATTTAAATAAAATGTAATATGTGATATATAAAAGGAAAAACAATATGGCCATAGGTGTGAAAGTCTGTTGGACAAATTAAATTCCACGGACAAAGAAATGTTATCAATGGAAGATCTTTGCCTGATCTGTTAAATTAATTGGGACTTACATTCTGGCCACTAATTAAATAAAGAAACAGAATGATAAGAATTGGTTGAAATCTAAGTCTTAATTAAAAATTTTTAAAAACAATGAACAAAAGAATGAGATTAAGAAAATTGCAATTTTTGTCTGGCATTGCTAGTAGAGACTTTAGAGAAGCAACAGCTAAAAGAAAATGGAAGAAATGCGTGGCTAGTGGTGTTAAAGGGACGTAGGTTCGGATTCGAGCCATCTCATCACTGACTCGCAATGTAAGATCTTTGCCTGACCTGCTAGAGGGACCGCCGCTTCTGTAGCTGTCAATTGAAACTCAACCTAAAGGATCAACCAGCAAACTGGATGAAAAATAACCTCACAAACTGAGGAAGTTAAAGGAGAACCTAAGGAATCAACAAGCAAAAACTGGAACGAAAATAACCCCACAAACTGAAGAAGTTAATCAAGAGCGCTCGGAAGAAATACCCATGGGACAATTACAACAAAGCCTAGGTAAAACCATGCATGCATTTTAATCTGTTTACTATTCATAACTAAATACACAATTAATAATTCGATAAATAGAACTCTATCTACAGGACTTTAAGAACTTTAATATTTGATCTGTTTTCATATGTTATTATAGCCATGTATTTATAAGTGTGTTTTTTGTTATTATTATTATAATGTATTTTTTATATCAAGTGTGAGTATTAGTATTAAACATATTTATCATTAAATTTTGTGTCCTTGCTTTATTCTCCTATCACCAAGCTACGACAGGAAGGAAACTGTAATTAGTAATTAAAGGGTAATACTGTTTTTTTAAAGGTATTCATGTGCTGCTTGTTCGTGTGAATTCCCAATTATATAAAAATAAATAGCAAGTGCTGGACATTTGTTAAATTTCTTTGAAATAGTTTGCTCTGTTCAGCAGCCGAGAGTTCTTGGCTGGGAAAAATAATGCCAAGATAATATGCATGCATTGCCTTGGGGTTCAGTCAAGGGTATAGATATGAAGTTAAATTTGTATCTGTATTAGCTCTCTGCTTGTATTGTAATGGCGATGGTTAAATAAATAAATAATCCATTACAGTTGGAAGCTAAGCCGGGATATTTTGGTTAGCAAAACTGTTAGTAAACAAATAAGAAATAAGAATAAGTAAAGTTGTAAAAAATAAATGTATAATAAATAAATAAATGAAAGGAAGAATCAAAGTTGTGAAAAAAATAAAGTATAATAAATAAGTCTAAAATATAATTGAAATAAAATAAATATGTAAATCAACCATCCAAATAACCATTTCGGTTATATATA
Source organism: Epiperipatus broadwayi (assembly GCA_028023455.1). Lineage (NCBI taxonomy): Eukaryota > Metazoa > Onychophora > Udeonychophora > Euonychophora > Peripatidae > Epiperipatus > Epiperipatus broadwayi. Next base: position 5,400,009 of record JAQFVV010006214.1, on the reverse strand, counting down.
TATATATATATATATACTAATGACCATATGTTCAATTGGGAAAATACAAAAATATTGGATAAAGAGGAAAAGGTGCAAAGAGGAAAATTCAAGGAAACTGCTCATATGATAATGGCAAATAATCCTATAAGTCAATCCAGTGTACCAATATGCAATATATGGAAGCCTCTAATCAACTTTGTTCTTAGAAAAAGTATTAAAAAAATTAAAGGACTCAGGATGACTTGAAACAATCATCATATATAAATATGTAAAATTTCTACTATCTGTTACTTTTGACAGGTTTGCTCAATTGGTTAGAGTGTTGCCTTAAACTTTGATATTTAATAATATAAAGATGTACCTATGCTAATATTTTTATTGGTCATGCTAACAACATCTGAAGAAGAGTGGAAAATAATACCACTCAAAATGTTGTGTAATTATTAACCTGTGTTATCTATTTATATAAATTTAATAACAGGTTGTTTATATTTGAAAACATTAAATAAAGTTTAAAATTTTCTATACATTCAACATTTACTGATAGATGATGGAAATAGTCTAACATATTATTACATCTAATATACCATCATCACAACCTTCAGGCAAAATAATATTCCCTCATATTTTTTTGAATTGAAATAGAATAGATTCTTCTAAATATATATTATAATAGTTATATTAGCCATGCCAAAGTTTCATCATTATACTTTTGGAAAATATCATAATATATTCATTTAGTTAATTTTTCCTTTGTTAAAAATAGATACTTTAAATTCATTATAAAAATGACCCCCAAAGGTTACAAATTTAACAAAAGCTTGGATATGTAAATGAAGTTGAAAAATAATAAAATGAGGTATACTTTTTCACTTTTCCACCTCTCTTTGAAAGCAGTGAAAAAAGCAATATAAACTATCTATCAAGTAAAAGGAAAAATATACATAAGTAAAAAGTTATAATTATTTTGATTTTACTTAGTGATGGAAATATTCTTTGTACTAAGACTTGTATGGGAGATGAAGTGTTAATTTAAAATAAATAGCTCATTGGTTTTTACCCTGTGCAAAACCAATCTATATTCCTTATCAACTTGTTAAAAACTGCTGAGTCAATGTAATTCTGCAAATAGATTGCCAGAGAAGAAATACTGATACTAATGCCTTGTGTAATTGCCTTTAATGTTTTACTTGATGATACTGAAATGAATAAAAATATTTAATGAAAAAAAAGATTTTCAAAACAGCAGTAAGATATTTTAAAATCAGAATCTTAATGCTTTGATATTGTTTGTTATTTGTGAATATTCAGGATAAATAAATGAAAAGAATATTGAACATTTAAAAAACTAAAGAATGAAAACTATTTCAGAATTTGTTAAAAATGACATTATTATTATTTTTTTATTCATGAAGCAACTATAAGAATATAATATTTGAACTTGAATTATTTATAGCATGAACTATTTCCAGAAAAGCTATCTAGCAATAAACAGTAATGATTTTTTTTATATGAGAAGTTACAGTTATAAAGTGATAAAGCATTTGAACTTTTATAATAATTTCTTATTTGAACAGTACTCAAGAAAAAATTCTTCAAAGAAGATACTAGTGATTTCTTTTATTATTGATTTATTGATTTATTATTTTATTTTGTTCATTAATAAATTGTTTCCTTATTTTTAAATTTATTAATTGTTATTACATGCATTCACTAAAGCAAGTATAGTATGAAATACTTTGCTATTTCAGCACTGATTAATTACATTGAGTTAGCATACTGCTAACATAACACTTGCTGATGAAAATATACTCAATTAATGCTATGCACATGATTTGTAGAAGAATTCCTCTCTCACATAGGTCTAAGAACATGCTCTCAAATGTGTTATGTTTGAAGTGTATGCTAGTTAAAACAAATGAATATTTGTATGAAGAAAGAGCTTTAGTTAATTAATTATTAGTCTCATATTATTTTACTTATACATTTTGCTGCTGCTGCTTCTATTGACCAGATATTGTGCCCTTTTATATGGGTCACCATTTAAGTTTTATGCTAATCTAGTAGAAAATTTTAAATTTAAGAAGTATTTTAAAAGTGTGATGTTGACTTTGCTTGTGGTAATGTTACCATAAGTTTAATTAAAGCAATCTATGAGTATTTGATATGTGAATTGTGTTGATATTGAGAAGATATTTAAAATGAGGATGATTATAATATAATACTGCATTAATAAATTTAATAACAAATGTTTAAAGCTAAAGTATTTAAAAGACAAGTTAAAATTAGACAAAGATATTTATTTAATTTAAAATATATGTTAAAAGTATTATTATTTCATAAAATATATGTTAAAAGTGAATAAAAATATTTTAAATTATAAGTACTTATAATTGAGATTAATATTTGAATTTAATCATATCAAATAATTATTTTAAAATCTGATGTAATATCTTATTTATTTTTAAAAAAATATTTATTTTAAAAAATGCAATTGTTAGTTTATTTTTAGACTATGAAGCGTTTCTTGTGTTATAAAAAAAAAAGAACAGATGTTTGTTAAATTTATACACACATGCGTGGAAGTTGTCTAATAAAGTTGCATAATTATTTCAAAAAAAAAAAAAAAATCATGTTATAAATTTATAAATAATACGTGAATTATCACGAGATTAAAAATAAAGATATTAATGTAGAATATTAAATCTGATTTTTAAAAATATTATTTTAAAAATATTACGTATAAAAAAAGATTTAGTTTATTTTAAAATGATCTTATAAAAGTTAAGATTTAAATTAAGTGAGAAATAATATTTCAAAAGAATGTTTAATAGATTTAAATAAATGATAAATATTGTTTTAAAAGAATTTGATAAAATATTAAATATTAAATAAGTCATTATTTTATTTTTAATAGTGTGTTAATAAATATGTAAAGAAGCAAAGTTTGATTGTTTAAACGTACCAATCAGATGAGGAGTCTCTTCCACTATAAAAGCTGGATTCAATTGTTGAGGGGTCTCTCTGTAATTAAATTTCTAAGTTAAACGTGCTATTGAGAAAATAGCCAAGTAAATTTATAAACGCTCTTAAAATCAGTTGTAAAATCATAAGAGTGTTATTGAATAATTTATAATATTTTAAAGTAATGAATATGCAGTAGAAACTTAATAATTCCCTATTGTCTTCTCAATATCGAAACTCAATTTACGTACAAATAATCATGGAAACCTCACATATCGGAGAAATATATCAGAAACTTTATGCTATAGAAGTAACAGACGCTGGATTAGTACAGAAAACTATAAGATGGAGAAAAGTAGTATTTTGGACTATAAACAGTTTTAAAAGTTAAATTACTATGGTTCATTATTAATAGATATTTTAAAGAGATATAAATACTTCTGTAGAAAGAAAGTATTTTTGACAAATTATAGAAGTAAAAAATATATCTTAAGGAAAGATGTAAGAAGCAGTAGTAATTTTAATAAATACTTGCCTTGTTAAGTCTTTGTGCTTAAAAGACTAAATATTGACGTTTTAAAAGGCAAATAGATTATAAATATGATTATTTAAAATCATAATATAATAAAATTGCTATATTGAAGTAATCTAAAACGCTGGACGTTATAGATGAAGAAATTAATTCTTACCTGAATATGTTATTTATAAATGCGCAAGTAATACATGGATGTCCAAACTAAATTAAATTAAGCCAAGCATGCCAAGTTGATTAAAAAATTCAATGTAAATAATTTATAAACTATAAATTAATTTAGAAATAATAACTTTAAAAATAATATTTTATGAAGAACTGGATCCAGAAAGAACTTATAAACTATTGTTTTAATTTTATTTGTTTTCTTGTTGGAACTTTTTTTTTTTTTAAAAAAGAACGTTATCATTTTTTATTATAAACTTTCAAGAAACACGTGATACAACGGAACAGGAAATAGTGTTTTATTGACTTTATACGCAGGATATTTGTTAGAACTTTTATGGTAGAACAAAAGTCATCGCTGGAATCCGTAATATAAATTTTTATTTTATTTATTTAACATAAAATTTAAAATATTATTAAACTATTAAAAAATAGGTTAGGTACATTTATTAAATAGTAACTTAAAAATAATATAATAATTAATTACATAAATTTATTTTTATAATTAATATAACACGGAATATTTTAGTGAATGTTATGAGTATGAATGTGTATTATTTTTGTTTTCTGAAGCTGCAAATTCCGAAGACTACTGGATAGCAGAATGGACATTATTATTATTGTGGTAAAAACATTGTATAATAATTTTGATGAATTTAATATGTTTTCTTTAGATCAACTGAATATTATGTTGTTGTAGAATGAATGGATAGATATTTTATGAAAACACATACATTATATTGGCAACGAACTTTATTAAAATATGCATAACTTTAATTTATAATGTAAACTTGATACAACATTACGTAAGAAGCTTAGAAATAATTATATGATTCTTTCATAAATAAATTTTGATATTTTTATTATGTTATAGTATTAGAATTATATTTATTCTTTATTTAAGTATTATTTTATTATTTGCAAGATAGGAATAGATTTGAAAGACTCTATTTTTTGTTTGTATTTTGTTTTATTAAATAAGTTAAGTTACGTTATGGGTAGAAGCTTATATTTGGATTGAAGTTTATTAAGTATAGACAAATGTAGTCTAAGTAGTTTAGATAATGAATAATTTATTTAAAATTGATATTTATTTTCTGAAAATTTTTAGATAAGTTTAGAATATGTTTTATAGATAAAAATTATTAGAAAGGATTAAAATAACACATAAAGTAAAGTAATGATTTTTACACAGAAAAGAATCATAGAATTTATCTAAGGTAATGCTTTATGAATTTAGAATTGATAAATAGTTTAAATAATAATATTTGAACAATAAAGATATGTAATGCATATTTGATAAAACGTATAACAGGAATTACATTAAGTAAAGTATAAGTACAGTCAATTATTTGTTTTTTTACATTACAAAGATATATTAATTTTATAAAGCTATTAAGCAATGCTAATAATAAAGTAAATATATGATAATACATTATAAATGGTAATACTTAATTAATGTAGCTATTTAATTAGTAGAGCTTCATTGTTTACACATGCTACATAAATAATTTTGACATATATTATTATTTGTAGTGAAAGTTTATTAACATTTATTTTAAATCTAAGTTTTGAAAACATACTATGATATTATTAGTATAGTAATTGAAGAGTGTATAATTGCTTATTAAGCACATGAATTAGTAACAATATAAACTTCTGGTATTTGTAATTTCTTATTTTATTTTTGATTTATTTTCTTAAATTCTAAAATTGTAAATAGTGTAAATAAATCTTTATTTAAAGTTATTGTAAATAAATTTGTTAATTTGTTTTAAAAGTGTGTCGAGTTTCATTATTTTTCACCATGGCATTTTGACATCAGATGATTTGAAATAAACATAATATTTGCACAAAATGAATTTGTTATTATTATTTAGAATTGAATACCATATTTGCTTAACATTATTTATAAGAATTGATTGACATGAACATAAATATTACAATGGTCATAAGATGATTATAATGCACATTATAAGAATACAATATTGTTTATTGCCACAGATTATTAAGTATAAGATTTTAATTTATTCTAAAATTAAGATACCATATGAAATAAAAGATATACATATGATTGTTTATTCATTTAATGATTGATTATATAATAGAAATATATAAGATTAAGTTATACTTTAAAATTAGTATTATTATTCATTATTATTTAAATAAGTTAGGTGTATTTAAGTTTGATATAAAATCCCACATCATACTTATTTACATAATTTATTATTATTTCAAAACAACTTAGAGGAACCTGAGATTATTTAATTATATTTAAAGTTAAAAGTTAGGAATTATTTTAGTATTATTGAAGATAATTTATTTTATTAAAAGTCATAAGAATGCTATAGATGTAGTGGTAAGATAATAAGGTAGTGGTAGTATTCTTATGCCATTGAGACAGTATCTTGGAGGATATTGACTCAGTGTAAATCTGCTTATTACTTTGTAACTTTACTTCACAGTCTCATAATTTTATAAATACTTATTTAATTAGTATAATCTAGAACTATATTGATTTTGATAATTGATACTAAATTTAATTAAGATATGATAATATAAAAGTATATTAAAGATAGATATGCAAATTTTAATTAAGCATAATAATGTAACTGAGCTAGTTGTATTTTAAACTATTTTATATATATATATATAAAGGGTGGCATAATTCCTTCTGTATAAAATAGTTTTCATTTTTCCTCTGCATAAATTAACTAATCAATAACTTTATACATATATCTATAAATGTTTCAGCCTGGTTGTTGAACTCCATCAGTAAACAAATGAGACATTTCTATAAGATCAAGATATTATTCAATCACAGTGTCATTTATAAATCTTTCAATTATGTTTTTATTAATAAGATAAATAAACAGTTTTTCAAAGAAGACAAAATTAACCAAACCAAAATACGGTTTTAAGTTATCTATCCAGTAGCAGTTTAGATAAAATTTTAATGAGAAGTGGAAATAACAAATTTAACAGATTTGATATGCTACTAGATAATTATAATATAATTAATAGTATAATGTAAAAAACAGTAGAGTTGTAAAAATAGATATGACATAAGTACATTAAGAAGTAACACAGTTTTAAATATATATAATATTGATAAATAGATACATAATAACATTAAAATAAATATTTTTTATCAATTTCATGATAAATTTTGTTATTGGTATGATCCAATATTTAAAGCTGTGCTTTATATAACTTTATTAGTTTATATATCTTGGTTCCTAAATTGATCCTTGCAAATGACTAATTTATTAGAATTATGATGAACAGAATTACTTTAATCTGTTGGCCCAAATTTTATTTTCAAGTACTCATCAGTAATAATATTTACAATATTATTGGAGGTGGTTCCTTTTTAATAACAAACATGATTGTTAAATATTGATATCTCTGTATTTATTGGTCTCAGAAATTATAGGCAGAAAACTGTTGATATACTATTACAAATATATCATTGTAACAGAATTGAAGAAAAAAGAAATATTTCTGGTGTATAAATGGAAAGAATATGCTAATAAAAGCAGTTTGGGGCCATTAAATGGTTTGGAATCAAATCTGATATATGCTATTCATTTTTATATGATTCATTGATCAATAATTTGACCTAGAATAACTTATTACTTGACAACCTTTAATATATAGATGCATTATAATTAAGTTCAAAATATGGAGAAAATCAATTGTTTCACCCGATTAAAACTATTTACTTTTAACACCTATTCGTATTTTAGGAAGAAGCTCTTTAGAGTTCAAAAACATTTTCTACTTTTCCAACTCCTCAACATTTAATTTACTTTTCTGAAAGCTATATAATTAAGCATTCTCTTCCTATGTGATTTAGACCAATGTTATAATGGTGATTCTAGTAGATGAATTTTCAGATAAAAAAAATTAAAAATTCTCAATTTAGTTAATTGAATCAAATTTTGTGACCAATCTAAAATCTGAGTACTTGAACATTCCATAATTTTTTGAGTAACTAATTATACATTTTATTTACTTATTCATTCTAAAAACATGACTATAATTGTGTACCAATTACAATGGGACTCAATGAAGAATTAATATTATAAATTCTTATGATATAAACAAAATATATTAGCCAACTCTAATTCTCAACCAAGCATATATAGTCACCTATCCCACTAATTTAACAATTCTCTTTTCTCTCTCTCTCTTCCTCTCTCTCTCTCTCTATATATATATATATATATATATATATATATATATATATGTTATACTTAATGTTTTCACGGTTATAATCTATCTATCTATCTATCTATCTATCTATCTATCTATCTATCTATCTATCTATCTATCTATCTATCTATCTATCTATCTATCTATCTATCTATCTATCTATCTATCTATCTATCTATCTATCTATCTATCTATCTATCTATCTATCTATCCATCCATCCATCCATCCATCCATCCATCCATCCATCCATCCATCCATCCATCCATCCATCCATCCATCCATCTATCTATCTATCTATCTATCTATCTATCTATCTATCTATCTATCTATCTATCTATCTATCTATCTATCTATCTATCTATCTATCTATCTATCTATCTATCTATCTATCTATCTATCTATCTATCTATCTATCTATCTATCTATCTATCTATCTATCTATGTGTGTGTGTAAACTTAAAAAGCAAATCATATTAAATAATACACTGAGATTAATAGTTGAGATTAATACTCCAACACTGGTTTATTAAGTAAATGAAATACTTTCAATTCAAAGCACAAGATAAAACTTTTTATGAAAAAATCAGTATTACATAATATTAATGGCTGGGAAGTTTATATTTACATATTTTGTTATTTGATTTGGTATTGAAAAGCTATAAATTGAAATATTCACAAATGTCAATTAAAATAATGTAAAAATATAACTTTAAAAAAGTAATATGATTGATTTAAAATCTTCATGCTTTCTTTCCAAAGTTCTTCAAATAAGTCTCTGTAAATGAACTGAGGCAAAAGAGAGAACAAAGACTGATCTTTTCTTTTAAAATGTTTTATCTTGGGATTTGGATTATGGCTATTTCATTTACTTGATAAACCAGTGTTTGAGTATTAATCTCGATGTATTATGTATGTATAATAAAAAGTTACTATACCATTATTAATTATGTAATTATTTAACATGAAACTTTTTTCATATACTAATGAAATCCTCCAAAAAAAACTTGCACTGAGTCAAACCACTGCGAAAATGTGTGATTTATTTTCACTTAATGGCACTGAGTTGGTAAATTTTGCACTATGATTCTGGCAAGAATTCACAGAAAGGTAACTCATTGCTATTAAGTGAGAATATACCTATAGGGTTATATCTTTTCATAGTAGTTTCACTCAGTGCAAGCTTTTTTCGCAATATTAATTATACAAGAAATATTATTAAGAAATATATGTGCTATTAATAATGAGGGATATATTATAGTGTGATAGAGGTGTAATATTTATTTATATAATTGATATAGATATAGTAAATTATATAAGGTTAGTTTCGATTTTATTATAAAATATATAAAATCGAATTTTATATTTCATATATATACCATACTCTCTTTTCGCTTTCTGATATCAGCACTTACTATGTAAACGTTCTTGTATACAGTTAATCACAATAGCGTTTAAATTTGTAATCACTCGATTGATGTTCTCTATCAGTTGAGTTATTAATAATAGTGACTTAAACCATAACAAAGTCACATTATTGATAATTTGAATGACTCAGAACTTTCCTGGGTAAATTACTATATGTTTTAAATAATTATACTTGATAAAGTTGTTCTAAATAATTGTAGAAAATTCATCGCATATCCTATGATCTTTATTTGAATACATCTTGTTTGCAAAAAAAATAGAAATATTTTAAAATAATATTTATAGCAAAAAGTTATTTTTGAAGAGAATTTGATGAATAATATTATATAATTGATTTATTTTATTATTTAAAAAATGATGTTGTTTACTAATTTAATAGTTAATTTTTATGCAGAAAAACAAAATAAAATATTTATACTTCTTTAAATAATTTAGTAATATATTTTTGAATAAATATATAATTTCATTTTTTGTAAACGTAAAACTTTAAAATTCTTATAAGATCTTTTGCTCTTACTAGACTGTAAGACTTTTAAAAATATTTTTCTGTGTAAAAAAACAATTAGATCAAATAGTTTTTACTTATTTTTTTTTTCTTAAATTTTATTTTTGAAATATTTTGTTTAAGATTAAAGTCAATATCAGTTTACAAATAGAAATCAAAAATAACATAAATATAAGTAAATAATGTGAGTGTTAATATATTTATATTCCCTATAGTAATTTAAACATATAGTTTATCTATTCAAAGATTGGTTTATTCATAATAAAATTATTTAATTTTATAAATAAAATTAAAAAAAAACAACAATATTTAACTTAGACAAATTTTCGATAAAATAATATTGGGATTAGTAAAAGTTATTAGATTACATATTATACTGCTTTTGGATAACAACCTATCTAAAAGAACCGGAGTTTGGTTTCAGAATATTTTCCTTTAGAAAGATTGCTTACATTTCTGTTTTCTAAAATTTCCATTAACTTTTTTGTTTTTCTTTTAATCTATATATATTATCTTACTTCCTATAATAAAGCAGAGATGGACTTTTGTATAGTGGAATTTATTTGTTATATTTAAATAGCATCTTAATTTTGCTAAGACAAGATGTTATTCCACATATATTGTTATATACTAATGTTAGTGTCATTGGTTAAGGATTAAAAATAATCTTAAACAATGTCAGATTTTCAGAATATTCTCTTCATTTTTTAACAAGGTCTCTGGTTTATATTTATTAATAATAATATTTTTAATATGATTCATATATGTTTGATAATTTAGTAGATAAGAATAACTAAATAACCAAACTTATTTGCGTGCACTTTTGATGAAACAATGTTTTTCTTTACGTGAAATTCATATTTGTTAACTTATATATATATATATTTGATGTTCTTAGAATATTATAATTGATCAGAAGTAAGCTTTTATAAAAAATATAAAAACTGTCAGAAAACAGGATGTAAAATCTTGGAAATAAATCATGAACATAATTTTTCACTATTATCAATCTACTTCAAAATCAATGTGCCTCTAAGATTAATCTTGTTATTCCAATTTGATGCTTGACTTTCTTATCACATTCATTCATCTCACAGTTGCCATTTTTAGTTCATTTATAATCTCTTTATATCCATTTTACGACTTAAGATGTTCATCAATTTATTTTAGTCTCTTAATTTTTAAAGTGATGTTTGTTTTATCAAACATATATTTCATTTTTAATATCTCCATATTATTTCCAATATATCTCCATTCTTTGCTGTGTAATATTTTATGTCTCTGTATTTTAAGTGTTGAAGTCTTAGATCCATAAATAAATACTATAAAACATATTTTTTTTAAAAAAAATTTTTTTCAATCTCTTTTTTTTCCAAGTTATTTCTATCAAAAACATTCTATGCTAGTTTAATTGTCTGATTAATTTATTCATTACATTTATTTCCATATTAATAATCCTCCCATTGTATTTATAGTTTTTAACTTCTAATTTGTTACTATCTATCTTTATTTCTTTTTAAAGCCATTGAAAAATTATTTTAATCTTTTTAGCATATATTTTTAATCCTACTTTTTTTTTGCTTTTATCTGATAACTCCTTTAGTATTTTCTAAATCTCTTAAGCATTATTTATGAAACAGACACATTTCATGCAAAGTGTATTTAAGGTTTATTTTTAGTCTTATAGCTTCTCAATTAATTTACATTTGTTTTCATTAAACTACTGAAACTTTTACAGGTGGCATCATACTGTTATACATTTTTATAAATGTTAATCTCAAAGATTTCATGTAAACTAATTATTGCTGTTGCAATTTGAAAACTAATTTTCAGGAAGTGACAATATTCTGGGTTTATGTTTTAATGTTCAAATTTTTAACACCACTGAAATGCTCATGCTGTCAAATGTTATACCATAATTTATAATCCATTTTGTATTTTTGATTGATTTAAGTTCAAAGTTCTTTATAGATTATTTGTAATAATAAATCATGTATAGAAGTGATAAAAGGTTTATAAAACTATAAAATATCTAAGGTTTCTTTATTTAAATATCAATATAATAATTATTTCTCATATGAACAATTTGTGAGTAGCCATGCCAACTATTTTTTTAATTTTTTTTTCACTTGGATTTTTTTTAAAACATCTATAAAAATTCTATTATTTTGAGAAGCTTTTTTTATTTTCCACAGATCTAATTGCATGTTTTTTCTCTTCATTTTAATACTTGAAATTTTAAATGTTGTATTTATAGATATAACTTTTTTTGTCCTTTTAGTGCTGTCCTATTTGTAGATACTTCTTTTTTGATTTTTGTCAATGTATAATTTTTTGTAGAATTCTTTTATATACTTCATAATGTCATCTCTCTTTTTAATAATAGTACTACTTTTCTTAGTGCTAAAATATTCTACCACCATTTTCAAAAACATGATTTACACTTTAATGTTTTACTTTTCTTCTTTAACTCAATAGGTTTTATTTCTTTACTTATTTGTTTGTAATTCAATAAATAGGGAAGGTCCACTATACAAAAAAGATTAAACATTTGTAACTATTTTACAACTTGCCACTGTTTTCAACCAGGCCAATCATATTCATTGCATAAAGAGAAGTAAGTAGGAGAATGAATGTTTGGATTAATTAATATGGAAGTTTGTAAATTTACATTTACCACTTGCATGATAGTGCAACATTGTATGGGTATTGTCTGTGATAAACCATGCATCTATATTTTTCTTTTAACCACTGCACTCAGCACAAACTACTTTAATGTCAGGTGGATCAAAATTGTGGCCTGAGTTCAGTTTATACTTTCTTATCAAATCATTAACTCTTTTTGTTCTATTTTACCAAATCGCAGATGTTTACTCTTTTTAAATGAATTATTTTAAAAATATTTTTATATTCCTTTTATTTTCTGCATAAGTTGTCTTCTCATATTTGAAAATTTACTGATGAAATGATGTTTTTTAATATCAAGTATTTGTGTGATAGTTTTTAGTACAATATGAGTCATCTTTAAGTCTGTTAATTTTTAAAACAATTTTTAAGTTATTGTTTAAACTCATTATTTCTGAAAGTTAGGAATCTGAATTGTTAACATCTCTTTTAATAGCTTTTTCCAAAAGCCTGCTGCATTATCACTTAGATGTCCCTTTGTTCATTTCCACTTTGCATTTTCGCAACAAAAAAGAAAGAAATATATATAAATAAAGTATATCTTAGTTGTCTTGAAAATTCACAAAACTTTGCTCTTTCTCATTTCTGTTTGCAAATTAAAATTTGGTCACAGTTATTATATTTTTCAATTGTTTTCCACTTACGAATTAATTTTTTTCCATGACAATTATAAATAATATCTTGTCTATTTAAAAGCATTATTTATATCTACATAAAAATCCTTTATTTATCATAAAGAGAACTTGTTGGTTGTAAATATAAATTATCTATATTTGATCTTTTCCATTAAATTAAATAAGTAATCTTGGTACTCTGTCTGATATTCATTAAATTGTTCTCTTATCATTTTTTAATAACATATTCCACTCCACATGTGGTTTCAATATTTATCTTTATTGAAAATTATATATTCAGTTTTTAAATTAATTATATTTTCTTTTATTCGCAAAAAAATATATAATTTAATATTAGGCACTTTTACTTACAATTTATTTGTTCAATCTTTCTTCATTTGAAAATGGTCTACTGTAGGAAGTTAAATAAAATGCATCAACAGCGCAGCTCATAACCAGGGGATTTTTAGTATCTTTATCTTTGATCTACGCAGCTCATAACCAGGGGATTTTTAGTATGATTATCTTTGATCTACCATAGTTATTGGCTTTACAGCCACCAAGCATATTTTGTCTGGTGAAACAATGTCAGGTGAAGAAGAATATAAATAATTATAGCATAAAATATATTTATTGAACTTTATTTTAAAATACAAATAATATTCTTAAAGACATAAAAAATAAAGATTAGATACTTCCAAAAAATAGTTCATTATTTAGATAAAATTCTAATACAATAAAATATATAATCTAATTAAATGGAAAAAGAGTAATATTTACTTTAAGAAAAAATATTTTTTATCGAATTTTTTCGCTATGTTTTAATATTAATAATAAGATTACAATTTTTTTTAATAGTCTACTTTATGATAACCTTTTCAACCGTCTTTTTAATTCTAGTTATGATGTCTTTTTTTTTCTTTTAGCCAATAATGATCAGATATCCACTTTCCAACCAATAAAGGAGTTTGGATGCTTTTTGAAATAGAAATACTGTATCTTAAAAAAATGAAAGCCTTTTAAATAAACTATTTCGTATATATCATAAATAATTTCTCATAAAAAGACAATAAAATAGAAATCATCACTCATGAGATATTAATTGACATGAAATGTTTGAGTAATTTTCTATTCTTTTATTTTTTAATCAAGAATATTTTGATTTCTATTTATTAAGCAAAGTTGAATGAATACAATTTTTTAATAATTAACTAAAATGAATGTTTCTTAAGAGTAATGTGTCGCATTGCATATGTGTTATCATTATTATTTTATCATTAGTATTCGCTTACACATAATTATAATGATTCTAACTTTAGAAAATGAAAAAACAAAGATAATAAGGAAAATAAAAAATAGAACATTAAAGATGAGTTTTGCATGACTGTGTGAAACAAATAAACTATGCATGTCGCATGTTGTTGTTTTTTTTTTATTAAGAGAAATTTATTATACGATACAAACCAATATACAAATTTGTTATTACATGCCAATACAATATAACATAAATTGATTTATCTTGTTACATTACGTTTTCAGATCTGATAAAACATGTCTATTTCTATGTATGTAGATTCTTCCCCAGTGGTTTAATTCTGTAGATTTAGCAATCATCTTCTTTATTTAAAAATTTTTCAAGTGGCATTTACTAAATAATCTAGAGCTATTAAATTGTCTCTTTGTTTGATTTTTTTCTACAATTTTCCTTAGTTCCATTTCCTGCTGAACTACCAATTTCCTGATAGTGATTTTACATCGTATGCACCATAACGTGAAGTACATGAAAATTGTAAACCTAATTTCTGAATAAACACCTTGTTTGATGCATCTTTTAATGGGTATAAATTGCCTAAATGAATTGTATGGTAATTTAGATTATTGCATCTTATAAATATATGATCAATGGATTCCTCTTTCCTGCCACACATCTGGCACATAAGGTCTATTTTCTTTATGTTTCTTCAGTGTGCCAGGAAGCATTCGTGGGAAGGGAGTCCAAGTTATATTTGATTATGAAGTCTTGATACTTTGGATCAATGAACCAACAATGAGATTTATATATTAGTTGTTGATTTGGTGATGTCCAATTTCCCAGTCGATTGTGCATTTCTCTCCATTTAGTAATTTTCTTTAGCCTGTTTTTTTTTTTTTTTTTGATATTTTAAAATGCTGTTTTTTTTTTTTTTTTGCAGCAAACATTTTTTTTTGAAAGACTTCAATATCTTTTTAATTGTAGCTGGTTACAATATTCATTTTTTCCACAAATCCTTCTAGTGTAAAAAAAAAATCACTATTACACTTTTCTAGAGTATATTTGAAGTAAATGAGATCTATCTCATTTTTAAGAAATTATATTCAAATTAACAAAGATATTTGTTAGGTCTGTTATCATTCATTTATGTGATATGACCAATTAAATGATTTACTTCTATAAATGCATAGTCATTATTCTTATATTGAAGAATATAATGACTAGTTTTATAAAGATATTATTACATTACATTTTAAAGAGCATTAATAAGTGTTTTCTTTAAGTGCCTTTAATGCCAATGATAGAAGGTCTATGTACCATTTCTGTGTATTAGATTTAACAAGTTAAAACAGCTTTATTTCAACTTAGTTGATTTCAATTTAGTTGAAATAGTTATATTAATATGATAAGAACCTCTGTCGTTTAATTTATTAAATACATGAGTATATTAAAAACTGCATTGCATTTTAACATTCAAGTGTATCTTCTTGTATAAAAACATAACATATTTAAAATAAATTATTGAGCTCAAAGTTGATGAAATTTTTCCTCTCATCATTGATTGATAAAACATCAGATTTTTTGAATATTAATTAATAAAATCACATCTTTATAGGTTATTCAAAATATTAAAAATATTCTGTGAAATATTTTTTGAATTATCAAGAATAATATAATCATCTGCACAGTGTAAATCAACTGTAAAGCTGTATAACATGAATAAACTTGACTGCTTGACTGTCTCATTTCAGACATTTTAATAAATTGATAAGAACTATAAATAAAACTTCTCATGATTACCACTTCCATATACTTACACAAGCTATTAAAATAACAGCAAAATTTTTTCCACTCAATAGATGACATTATTGCATAAAACATTTTTTTTATTGTTTTAACAGCTTGTGGTAGAATAAAGAAATGATGGTCATATGATATTTTAGTGATTTAATGCCAATTCTAATCAAAGAGTAGAGGTGATTGTGATTATTGAAAAACCAAAAATACCAAAATATATAGATGCTAAATGAGATTCAGATGTTTATGATTATACAGACAAATTTTCTTGGATTAAAAATATTCTTCTTCTTTCAGTTTGGGTGGATAGTTTTAAAGTTAATCAAAACGATAAAAGGTGGGTGTTGGAGGGCTGCATTAAATCCAAAAACCAGATCAACTACTCCTAAATTCAAAACTCCTCATTGATGAAAACTGTATGCTAGAAACTAATCTGAGGATATTGGGTAGAAAAATACTGGATAGAAATTAAAATGCACAATTTTCTAGAATCTATTCATTACTAGAACTTGCACTAGGTAGCACAATTGTGTACAAATTTTTTTTGCTATTGTTGGAAAAACAATATCTAAAAGATATCTTTACTCATATTTTAACTGCCTTTATCTAAAAACAAAATGTATATCTTCTTGATATCCTAAACTAATTCTACTCTTTGGATTATATGCAGTGTATAACTGAAAGCAATCTCTTCTGATATATAATAAAATTTATGAAGATGCCTTTGTTGTAATTCTTTTGATCCCCTTGCTTATATAAATTTGAATAATAGATACTTTTTTTTTTGATTACTTGACAAATTTTATTGGTTCATACATTTCTAAACAATTTCAATAGTTCTAAAGATATTATCATCATATTTTAAAATATCAGATATTACATCAGGAATTGCATCCATTTTTTATAATGATAAAAGGCAGATTCATTTTTATTAATCGTAACATTTTTATTCAAATCTATATGAGTAGATAAGACATCATTACAAGAGATATCTATTTTTTTAAATGATCAAAATATTTGTTCATCTGCTAAAAATAGATTAGACATCATTAAAAAAGATATCTGTTTTTAAATGATCAAAGTATTTGTTCATCTGCTAAAAATTTCTGTATCATGTAAAAGAGGGTGACCTATTAATTTAATAAAAGTGTGAAGTCATTAAATGAATTATTTAAAGTAATTTTTATTGATATTAGTTCACCTATGTGTTAAATTATACTAATATAATTTTATTGCATTGTTGTGTCTATTATTAATTATAGATGCTTTGACAATTTAGTAATTTCTTGGGTAAAAAAAAGAATATTGAATTAAAATAAGTGTATGTAGTTTATGGTAAAATTTAATATTTATGCAGTATATATATCTAGACTATAATAATACAACAATCTTTAATAAATAATAAAATCGATATATATTGAATCGTTTTACATATATATATAGTTCAAATATATTGGCATTTGGTAAGATATTTAAGAGCTAAAAAAAGTAAAATTAAAAAAAAAAAAATTTTAAAAGACGCAATTTAATTTTCTTTTTTAGTTAGTATAATTTAATATCCAGCTGGACTATATGTTTTTTGTTGTTTCTGACTGTATTGATTATCATCTTATATAAAAATGCTGCCTGACCAGTTGATGATACTTTCTTTGCAAACTGAGTTTTTGACAACAATGACAAAATATAAGGTTCAATTCTGTCTTTAATTACTGATTCCAGGATCTTAATCCCTAAGTAGACTCATTGATATGAGCCTGAAGTTTTGGAATGTGGTTATATTTTACTTCTTAACAAATGGAACTAGTGAGATGTGATAAAGCCCATATGTGTGATAGACTCTCTTTGTTAGAAAGTTAGCTAAATTGGTCAGGTATTTTTTTGTGAATTGACTTAAATGTTTATAAACAAAACAAGGTATTCCATGTATCACTAGATGACATAAGTTTGGCACTGAAGCAAGTTTTTCTTCAAACACTCTTGATACAAAAGTTATATTGTCTTCTGATGGTCCCAGAAAATTTTGTAAAGAGTTAAATATTTCCCCTTTTTCCAAGTTATTTTTGTAATATGAATAAAGTGACTCTAGTATGTTGCCACCTGTAATGATTTGCCCTTTTATTTTGATTGCTGTCAAAACATGTTTTAGTGGAGTTTGCCTCAGTGCCCAATGAATGTATTGCCTAGACAACATGTGGGGTTGATACAGGTATATTTTTCTTTTCTTTATTGCCAGGTAATTTTGAATGACTCACAAGTTGATCAATGTGCTTTGCTCAGGGCTATTGCATTTATACAGCCCTCTGCCATGGTGGCAGTAAATGTAATTCTCTTGTGCAATTTAACTGCAAGTGATAAAACTTTTTATGGTGGTTGATTTCTTGTCATTAGAGCAACTGTATATGAGATTTTGTTCACAAATACAATCCATGTTTAAACAGTATTAATTTTCAAATCATGAATATTGAATAATGATATGTACATTTCTGAGAAGAGATATTATTTAGTTCACCTGGGAGCAGTATCATAATTTTACCTGTTGTAATCATAGGTCTCATTGAGGAAACATTTTGAAGACAGAGTATCACAGCAGAATAAACTGAAAAAGAGGAGGTTTTGAGTTGCTATGCTGATCATATGATGCAATGCTGGCAAATAAAAAACAAGATCAATTAAAGATGAGTATCTGCCATTGTTGAAGGAGATAGAATTCTGAGGAAGAAATCCTTCTCCAGACATAAGAGGGAATGCCAGAAGATATATCTTATTTTTTTTACAAATTTATTGTATGACATGTTGAAGTTTCCTATTAAAATTATAGGATGTATCAAGGATGCAAATTTTGAATTAATTTTGAGTTTAATGTATGCATAAGTCTATTAATTATTATTTTACCTGGAGGAATGTGCATGTAAGCTATGATCAGTATTACATTTTGTGGTATAGAATAACAATTAGCATGTAAGCATCAATATGCATTGTTTTAAATGAGGTGAATGGACAGGTTTAGTTTATCACAATTCCTGCTGAAGGTGAGAATGCTACTCTGAAAAATAATAAATAACCTTGATTATCATAAAATTTCAATGGATCTGTTTGTGATTTGTTATATATCTTAGTTTCCAGCAAACTAATTATGTATGATTGAATAATATGAAGCCATATTTTAATTGATGTTTTTTTTCTACAGAGTTTAGTCCATTGACATTGATATTTTTATTAACATTATGTCTTATTTAGTGTGTATATATAAATAATACAAGAAATATATTTATGTTAATTGTTTAGTTCGATCTAAAGATATTAGATCCTCATGCAACAACTCTGATAGATTTATCACAAGCAATTACATTTGGATATGACTCACCTCTGTTATACTGACTGGCTCATTTGAGGTATTACTTGCATTGAAATATGGCAAGTTTTTAACTTTTTTAACATGGTTCAAAGTTTGTGTTACATCCTCTTCACTTAATTTTGGGGTTTGAAATTCGCTTTTACTTTTCTTGCATGGCAGATGACCTGATTTGTATTTGTTAAACAATGCATTTATATCCATGTTTGTGTGTGATGGACAAAGTATTGTTGACTATATAATATCTTAGGTAGTCTTGTTTATAACAATTGTTCCTGTAAGAATTTTACTTATTTTGCTTGGGACTTTTTTGTGGTAGTAACATATTTTAATCTGATAGTTTATCTCATCTTTAAATATTATCATCTGCTAATATATTTTGTGTATAACTATCTGAGTCATTAATATTAATATCAATTATACCAGTGATTGACTTTTTCCCAGCTGAATGTTACATATCATTATTTGTATCATTTTACTTTCCAACACTTATGTATTGATATGACTCTAATTTCACAGTGTGGACACTTAATTTTTGGACATGCACTTATGATGTGACCTCCTTGCTTGTAGTTGAAACACTGTGGTTTGATTTCATATATTATTAATAGGATCATTGTTTCCTGGTCAGTAATTAGCTTAGGGATGTCATTTGGATTAACATTTTTGTTTAAAATAATGACTATTACTTAAGATCAGTATAGGTATATATTTTAGATACATGAGTTGGAACATCGCCACTGATCCAAAAGACTACATTAATCTCTTAAAGTCATTAATGTCATAATTGAATTAAGTGTTTTTTATAATTCCGGTTACATAATTTTCTCTATTATGATCTACTTTAATTAATGCATATTTTCCCAGCATGTAAATTGTTTTTTCAAATATATTTCTTTGTCCTGCATCAAAATAACTTGATAGCAATATACCTAAGATTTGTGTGAACAGCAGTCCAAAATATGGACTCCCACATGTTGTTTGCTATAATCACTTCATACAGTCAATTTTTTGGAAATCTGTATAGAGAGGGCAATTTATGTTTGCAATTGCTAGAATAATTGAGCAATTGATAAAAAAATGTTTAAATAAAAAATAAACATCTTTTGGTATTGTAGCATTGAAGGCCTCTGAAATTCTGTTTATTCATTATTCCAATCCAGGCCTCTTCCATCCCATTGATAGGGGTATTCATTAGTATGTCTAATTTAACAAGGTCATTCATTGTTGATCTATGAAATCTTGCATTCTGATTTATATTTTTACTGAAATAAAAATTGACATTATCATTATGCTTCTTTCCATTATTGTGTGGCAATAATGTTGAGGTTTTCATTGCTTCTGCATACAAACATAATTTCACTTTGCTCAGAGAATTCATGGTGGCTGACATATTTTCCATGGCAAATGATGAGGAATATTCAGATCGGCTTGTCTGTTAATATTTTTTCTGATCTCCAATGCTTAACAACAATTCTGTTTCATTCCTTATATTATCCAATGGTTTGATAATGTGTAAAGGTTCAATTAAACTCATTGTAAATGTAGGGGTCTTTTCCAGATTGGCACATTTACAAAACTAGAATAGTTCATTAAAAAATGGCAATGATTTTAATATTTCACAAAATTATCTGATTTATTTCTAAGTTAAAAACATCTCCCTAAAACATATTCTCATTGAAAAAGTTGAATTTTTAAAAAAAATATTTATTTTTATCTCCTTATTAAAGAAAACAACCACAAAATTAAAAATTCTCATTTATTTTCAAAATATTAACAGAAAAACAATTTTTATGAAGCAGTCATTTTTATATTACACCAATGTTTGAAAAAGCATATTTTATTTGCAAAATTTCAAATAATTATTACTAGGTAGTGATTTTTTTTCTTCAAAATAATCTTTATTTGCACAAAAAGTAAAATATACATTGTAAAATAGAGCTCATTTATCAGTGTAAAATTTCTTGCAATCAAATAAAGATAAATAATAACTTTAATTTTTTATATTTTTTATTATATTAATTTTTTAAAATGAATATTTGTTAATAAATTCCATTTAAGTTAAAGTGGATACATTATGTCTAAATGTTAACCATAATATTAATTTTAATGATACAACTACAAATTTGTTTTGATGTAACATCATGCCTTTCTGATAATATCCAAGTTCAAGCATAACTAATTTTTGAATTAATGGAATAGAGTTTTTTTTATATATGAGATTAGTGTTATAGTATATGAAAACCAATTAAGGTTCAAATGCAGAGTTTATTTACTTGAGAGTAAACAGAATAATTTACTGAAATATGTTTAAATGAATGTTTAATATTTCAACTATTTTATAAATAACTCAATTTTATTTAATTTCATGATATAAGAAGTTCATAGTTTGATAACGTAACTTTTAATTTAAAAAGATAAAATAAACCATATCAGGAGTAGCAAACAAAATCAAATTATATTCTTTAATCTTATTATTCTTTAGCTTTTTAGCAAAAAACTTAATACACATGTATTTATATTAAGAAAAAATAAATAAAACTGAACATTTTATGGTCATTTGTTCTACAAGGTTTGGATTTGAGTATCTTAATATAGGATTCTCTCAAAGTTTTCACAAAAACTTATCAACCAAATCAAACCAGAATAAGGAAATGGATAGAAAAGATTGACCTTCATTTTTTGATACTAAGTTTAAAAACTAGTTGTCACATGACAGTTATAAGAATATAGTGAAGAAATAACCCATATCCCATATTTCTTGTCTTTCAGTAGTGTTAAATATGGAACTGAAATCAAAGTATAGTACATAATAAAATATATGATACTTATTAGTTAAACTAGAACCAAGATTTGAATCATTTATTGTAATTATTATTTTGTAATCTTACATGTCAATAATATAATAAAGGAAATAACTGTTGAGCTTTGTATTCAATAGGTAGCTTTCAGAATGTTTTATATATGTATGATAATGTTTAGATTTGATCTTGCCTGATATCTAGGTTTGGATTATTTAATATAATTACTATTTTGTAGTCCTACATGTTATTAATTTAATAAAATAACTGTCTGTTTGGCTTTGCATTAAGTAGATAGTTTTCAGGATTGTTTATTTACTGTATGGTTTTTTTGTTTTGGCTAGATCTTGCCTGATGTCTTTTTGAGTAGAATGAATGGTTTTGCAATTGATAGTGTTATCATAACCAAAGATCATTTAAAAGATCCATACTATCAGTCAAAATACTATATTGCTATTATAGTTATAATAACTATTCATATTAGAAAAAAAGAAATTATATTAATATACATATATTACTTTAGTGTTAAATAATTTTAAAAAAAAATAAAGATGCAAATAACTAAAAAAGGATATGTTGAGAATAGCAATAATGAATAGAGATTTGAATGTATATGAATTGAAACTGTCCTTAGCAAATGGTATTAAAAGAATATGAACCTTTATCAGAGTGACAAGTAGAACATTATATATATGTATATAACACAATCAACATTTATAATTCTGCATATTTACAAAAGTTTCTAAATCAGAATGTAAGAAATCCACAATAAAAAGATAAAATTGGACATATCTCAGTCCAATATCTGATTATAACTGATAATAATAACGTTAATATTTATAAAAACACGCACACAATTTAAAATACTAGTGTAAAGTAAATAATGCAAGCAATGCCAAACTGTCACCGTTAAAACCAATGACATCACTTGATCATACTGCCCTATTTCATTCTTATATTATTACGAGTTTATTATTACTTAGTTACTCATTGTGCCTTCGAACAAAGAATTAGCCATATATACATATTACACATTTATAAGATAAACAGATAAAAGTTCGCGTAGCCATTTTTAGATTAGCCAGAATTATTTTAACTGGCTTAATAAAACATATTCGATTTCTAATGTGACCGTTATTAAAAGGATCAATAACGTCTGGCACAAATACCATTCTATTTTTCCGCATTATTATAAGAGGATTTTCATGTCTTTATTTAAAAGGTTTATTAACATAACTGATAGAAAAATATTGGCAAAAAAAGCTATCATATTTCTTCCGCTATGTTTAAATTTTGAAGACAAAAAAATTAAAACATTGTAAAATAAATGAATAATTGTAAAATAATTAAAAACTATAATTTAATTTCTTGAACTAGAAAATAATAATATAAATATAATTAAAAAAAAATCTATCTACCGTCTTTGCTTGACTTTGACCTCCTGATGTCTTTTCGTTCATCTATCTATATATCTGTCATTCCATCTATTTACTTGTTTATAATCTATTTAGCGGTATAAAATTTACGTACAATATCTATGAATAAGATAATTTGTAAGTATGAATATAAAAAAATATTTTCTCTTAGAAAAGAAATTAAAGTTGCATGCCGTCATTATCAACACCAGTATAGTCATTCCAACTTTAAGGAAAAAAAATTGACTAAAAATAAAAGACTATACAAATCAATATATGAATCACAAATAAGTCCATATATATATAATATGCTGGTTCAGTTTTCTATTTGATATTTTGCTGATATTTCTTAACTTTAACACCATACTTAATTGTAGTTATCCATATATTATGTTCTCTACCCTATCTTTCTAATGAAAACAATCAACATTACATTCGTTGAGAATGTCTTTGAGATAATGTTTATAATATAAACAGAGTCTACTTCTCACACAAAAACCATTTTCAAGGTCATCTTTTAAAAAATCTTGTATTATTCTTACATTTCATATGTTCAATCTAAACTAGATGTAATTTTACAATGGTTTCTATACAGTATCACATCCAGCAAGTTAAAAACCAATATACATCACATGATCACTATTTCTTATGCTTGCTCTTAACTGCCCCTCACTGATGAAGGCCACAAGCCAGAAACTAGTCTGGGGATATTGGATGAGTAGGCACTAGATGGGGATTTTATGCACAAGCCTTCTGGCATTCACTGACTACTCTGGCTTGCACTGAGTGGCAATACATATAGAGAGTTTTGCCTACTTAATAACAATTAAGAGCAAGCATAAGAAATAGTGATCATGTGATGTTTATTGCTTAAAACCAATCCTGCCTAATAGGATAGTGGTGGCTATGGTTATTAAAAAATCAAAGATACTAAAATGTATGGGTACTGAACTGAGTTCAGACTTACATGGCTACATAAGGTGATGATCTTGGACTAAAAATATTATAGTGTTTTTAATTTAAGTCTCATAGTTTTGTAGTTAAGTAGAAATAAAAGGTGACTGCTAGAGGGTTACATTAAATCCTAAGATCTAGCTGCAGTGCTCTCAGATCCAAGGCTCCTCACTGACAAAGGCCACGAGCTAGAAATTAGTCTGGGGATATTGGATGAATAGGCACTAGTTGGGGATTTTATGCACAAGTCTTCTGGCATCCATTGATTACTCCGGCTTGCACTGAATGGCAATACATATAGAAAGTTTTGCCAGTTTTAATAAAAGTTAAAAACCATATTGATTGGATTTATGATTTTGCATTTGTATTCTTAAAATTTTATAGGACAGCCTTAAAGGAAACTTTTCTAATATTTTTATGTTGCATTGATAGTCTTTAAGTCTCATTTATTTAGAATAAATTAGATAATTGCAAGGAAAACGAGTCATATATCACATAAATAAGTTAGATAATTGCAAGGAAATTGAGTCATATAACACATAACTTAATTTAATAAACTTGTGTTACAAATATTATATAATGAGCATGCCAATAGCTTTTAACAAGCTTTTCATAATAGCCCTATCCTTAGACTGGTTTCTAGCTCTGGCTTTTGTCAGTGAGGTGCTAGGATTTTCAAGCATTAATGTTGGAATATCCTAGTGCCTCACTGATGAAAGCCAAAGCTGGAAACTGATCTGAGGATAGGGATAATCTGAAAAACTTGTTAAGAGCTATTGGCACACTCTTTATGTAATAAATTAGATAAAATAATAGCAACTAACTTAATTGCAGTAATTTTTTCCTAATGATGAAATAGCCTGTCTTTTAATTTGTTAAAAGCAGTAGCAGTACATTGCAGCACCTCAACATCTAATCCCACCTTTCTACTCATAAAATTAGAAAAATATTTTAAATGACTTAAGTTCTAAATTGTAGAATGTTTTTTCTTTCAGCATTAACTGGTAAAGAACTGTAGTTATTTTGAATATTCAGTATTAAATTAAAATCTTCATACCTTATATGGTGCATTCAAACATTAAACACATTCTACAGAATGCCTTTTGAACTAGAACAATAATACATTCATTAGCATACTATAAATGCAGGAGTATTTGTTTTCACTTTTAACTGATTCAAATTAAAAATTCTATTATCAAACTTGTACTTCATTTTGATACCTGATTTATTAAGCTGCCTATAAAAAGTTCTGGAAGCCATGATTATGAAACTTGAAAATAGTACTAGAGCAAATACATATCCTTCTAAACATTAATTACATTTCAAATACGTTTTCTCTTGTAATAAAACACTTCTTATTCTATTATATAGAATTGAATAATGTATTTAAACTTTTCTGGACAATGCCATAGACTTTTTCAAGTAATTGAATCAAATGTCTTGACCAAATTAGTAATGGCAATACATACATTACCTTTTTGTTTCTTACATTTTATTTGAATTTGTCTGACATTCTAATATTCTAACATTACATTGTTTTTGCAATCATTAATATATGACTGAAAAACAACTTCTTCAACAAAATCCTTAAAAATATCTGTATTCCATGATATTTACTGCAATCTTGCTTATACAAAGTGAAACAATAAAGCTATCTTTAAGATCAGCTGGCACTATTTCATGAGTCTATATATTTTTCCTAAAAAAATTCTAATATTTTTGAAGCTAGTATATTACCAACATATTTTAAAACTTCTTCAGATATCTCATCAGGGTTTGCAGCATTTTCATTTTTAAGATTACAAAGAACAGTTTTGATTTCACAAAAGTGAATATCTGTGTCCAAATCTTAATGAGAAGATAAAATGGATTTATAATAAAAAATAATCATCTCAATTCTTGCACCATTATTCAAAAAATGATCAAAATATTGATTTATCTATTCAAGCATTATTGTCATCATATAAGAGGGTGCCATTTCTGAATTTAAAAGGATTGTAATACCATTCATCAAGTGCATATGTTACTTTCAATGCATCAAAAAATATCTACAATCAGTAAATGTCTGTATTTCCTTTGGGGTTTTAATCTATCAATTATTTATAAGGTTTTTCATTATTCATTGAATGTTTTCTTTAAAATTTCTATATTTATTATGAAACTCCACTTTTAATTTATTATTCTACCAAACAGAAAATACCAAATGTTTCCTTTTAATCAAGTCACTATTAATAAGGTCATTGTCAAAAAGCAAGTCATGATTAATACTTTTAATGAACACAAGGATAGATTTATTTTTAAGAGAAATTAATATTTCATTAACATGATAATTCTGAACAACCAAATAAACATTTTAGGTTTTTAATAGATATCCGAAATTTAGCATGTATAGTAACTATTCTAAAAGAAGAGCATCAATGTTTTGCAAATGTGAGTGCAATAAGACTTAATTTTTAGTACAACTATCATTTTAATATATGAGCACATTATTATTTATCCAACAATCTGCACTTAAGTACTTGTTAGAATAAACTTTTCTTGTATTTTGAGTTTTTACTAATATAAGGTACTATTATTGTTTTGAGTATGCATATAGTTATGTTTTTTTGTTATACAAACTTCTCTTATATTTCTATTTCTAACTATAATATAATTTATTAAATATTTTTGTGTTGACCATGGCTAATCATTATAGCAATTTTTCTGCCTAAATACATTATTGCAATAATCAAACCATGATATGTGGAAAATTGTTATAACAGCATATTATTGCTATTCCTAACAACTTTTGGCCAAAATATAAGTAGCACATATATTAAAATAATCAAAAAGAAAAAAATAGATCTTTTAATAGTATTGCTGTAATAATGTTATCCAGTGAGGAACAAAAGATTTCTTCCTTGGAAACCTTTGAATCTAATGTTAAAGCATATGCACTAATAAAGTAAATACTAGTACTATTATGTAAGTGAAATTTTAATACAGTAGCCTTTCACTGATACATGAAGAAATTTTTAGAATAGAAAATACTTAGACTTTAAAGTAAATTGAATGGATTCAATATCAACTATTTTCTTTTTTACTTGTTGATTTGCTCTCTTAATAATGATTATAATAAATTTACCTGTTCTATTAAACTTTTTCTTTTGGAAGACTTTCACAAAAACAAGTTATTTTAGACTTAAATATTAAAAATTCTTTAGCCAGTAATGACTTATATAGATGGTCTCAAATAAAGTTTACACATTCCATGTCACTATATTAAAAAAAATAGATTTATAATACTTATCTTTCATATTATCAATGATCCCTGATAAATTATTACTACTGATAATAATATTATTTATTACTTATCCAGACTATGTGAGATAGCCTTTTGTTAAAAACCATATTTTCTAGGTTTCTTTTACTTCCATGATAGATAAGAAGATCATTAAATAGGGCTGTCTAAACATACAATCTTTGCCCAACTGAAATTTCTGTCATAAATTCAATTACAATATGAGCCATTAGTGATTGTATTACTTCAAGGAGAGATCACAATCAAGAACACAACTTATTAAAACTCTCCATTATTATTTTTTAAATTTCAAAGGGTTCAACTAAAAAAAAGAAAAAAAGGGAATTGAAGTAAAAACTGCTGTGAACATAGTAAAGAATAAAAAAGTAGTTTCTCAATCAACTCCATTATCACAGTGCATGACATGATCATAACAATGACCCTATACTATCTTAAGTGACTGAAGAAAGAAAAGATAATCCAAAAAAGATAATCAGAAACAGTATCGAACCTTTAATTAACAAATTTCCTAACCTACAAGGCAACAGAAGGTAATCTTGGTCTTTACTTTTTAGCCACAATTAAATTTTATATCTGAAGATTATTGCACTATATGCCATTTGTGAGCCTGTAAGGAGCTTGAGTACATCATCCAACATGTGGAGAGAGATGTGCCATAAAGGATAGATAATTTAATGCCTTAAATAGATATTACTGTAAAATATGAAATATTTAATAGTTCACATTCATTGACAAAATAAAAATATTTAATTCTTCATGTTTACTTTTTTTTATTTGAACAGATATTTTTATTAATCATTTATTTATCAGATATAAAATTGATTTGCCTGTTTTATTTAACGGATATAATTTAAGACTGTCTTACTTAAAGATGATATGTGCTAAAAGAAAATCCAAGAATGACTACAAAGATATTTGAAACTACTAGATCGTATAAAAGAAAAATATTTAAAAGTAGAAGAAAACCGCAAAACATTGTGGTAAGGTTATACTTCCACCTTTCTCTCTCTCTCTCTCATCTTTTCTTTTACCCTTTCTTTGTTTTTTAATTTTCTCTCTCTTTATATTTACATATCAATAATATATTATTTAAAATGCTCTGGAGTCATGGAACAGATTAAAATTTGATCAGACCTATATGCAAGAACTGGCAAAACACATTTTTTAAATTTTTTTTTTCAAAAACATAGGCATATTTTCTTTTAATATTAAATTAGAGTATGCCATCCAAGTTTAATTTTATAATTAATTTCATCATTATGTTTCTATTTGCATAAATAATCTAATCCAGGTATTTAATGTTTTTAACTTTTTCTAATTCATTATCATTTTTTAATATCTTGTAATAAAATCTATTGAATATTCCATTAATTTTTTTAATATTTATCTTTAGTCCTACTTTCTTACTTTGACCTGAAAACTCTTACAACACTTTCTGAAACTTGCAAAAACAACCACATCAAATACTAATCCACAAAATAATTCTTGTAAAACAATTGTAAAAAGTTTTGAAAGTGTCTTCTTTGAGAGAAATGAAATCAAAAGAAGAATTAAAGAGTCTTTATTATTGAAAATTTATTATTCTGAAGCAATTAACTTATTTAAGAGTTCTTTTAATATTAAGGGTGGATGGGAAGTGAATGGATTTGTGGGTAGTTTTTAATAGTATATATAATGTGTGGTTTTTTTGTAGTTCTTTACACTTGAGAAGTCTGCTTGTAGCAGTGAAACCTTAGGTTGTGTTTTAATATTATTTTTATGCTGGTCTGGTTTAATTTTAGATTTGGGGTAGTTTTGATTTTATATTGACTAGTTTAGCTTTATGCTTGTAATGTTTATATATTATATATGCTATTTATATAAATATTTTATAAAGACAAATATATATATATATATATATATATATATATATATGCTGTAACCATTTTGTCTTTATAAAAGAACTTGAACTGCATTTAGAAGAGGAATCCCCTTTGAATTGATTGCATAAAGCATTTACAGTATACAATTTTCATTGGTTAATGTTTATTATCATCTAATGATTTTTCTAAAATAAAATTAACAGACATATTTAAGTTTAATATTTTTAATGGTTAATATAGATGTAAGTTCATTAGTAAGTGGGATCACCATTATATATACAAACTTAAATTTGAAGCCAAAATATATTGATGTGCTCCAATCAATCAGATCAATTCTGCAGGCTAAAGAAAAACAATTACTAATCAAAAGAAAGTCTCATTTTGGTTAATAATAACTTGGATAAGTTTGCTATTCTTTTCATTCAGCTTGCATAACTGGTCTGATTAGTTGCTGCATTATTAATACACATTGGCTGTGGTTTTAACTTTATATATATATATATATATATATATATATATATATATATATATATATATATATATATATATATATATATATATATATATATATATATATTCTAACCTATTCGTTTGCACATTCACTTCCGGGCAATATAATATTA
This sequence comes from Epiperipatus broadwayi, assembly GCA_028023455.1. Taxonomy (NCBI): domain Eukaryota; kingdom Metazoa; phylum Onychophora; class Udeonychophora; order Euonychophora; family Peripatidae; genus Epiperipatus; species Epiperipatus broadwayi. The sequence goes on along the minus strand of JAQFVV010006214.1, from coordinate 5,369,561 downwards.
AATAAAAATGGGTTAGCTCAGTTACAGATTACGTTTGGTTACATGTAAATAATTAATAAATAAAATCTTCTGCATTAATTTAAAATATTCTGCTAACTCAAATTCAAAAATAAGAATAAGGTTCAGTTTATAAAATAAATTAAATAAATATTTAATATTTCATGAGACTTGGAAGTGAAAATACAGGTGACAAGAAAGATTACATTGAGCCAATATCCCACAGGATACTACCTCAATTGCATAAGAACACTACCCACCCCCTTATTACTATCTTAAATAATAAACTTATTTATGACTTTAATAAATCCTACTCATTAAGATTAAACTAATAATTAAATCTTAATTATTTTATCTACTAATTTAGCTCAATAAAATCTGAGGTTCATAAAATTACTCTAAGATAATCAAATCATGGTATTAAAACATGATAAGGGATTTTTATGTCATACTCTATTATACTTAAACTAATGATGATAATAATAATAATAATAATAATAATAATAATAATAATAATAATAATAATAATAATAATAATAATAATAATAATAATAATAATAATAATAATAATAATAATAATAATAATAATAATAATAATAATAATAATAATAATAATATTCTTCATTGTATGAATTAATTCTGTATATCTTTTCTTTTCACTATAATATTTATAACTATAATAAAATAATAAATATGATATAATCTTTTATCTCCATATAAGAATGTAATAAATATGTGGTAGCATTTATAATCTGACAAACAAAGGTGTATGGCAATGGATAGCATATAATTCAATGTACTATTATGATAACTAATTTATGACCATAAGATAATTTAAAATTGTGATTGCTTAAATAAATAAATTCCAAGAAAATATTCAAATTCTTAAAGTAATTCCTTATTTATCTTTTGTGCAAAATTATATCATGTTGGATTCAGTTATTCCGTGTATCTCATGCAGTGTAATGGGAAAAATGAAACAGTCAGGACACACAAATTTTGAAAACAAATTTAACAAAGTTTATTATTAACAACAATAAAATAAAATAAACAATTTATTTACAGTATTTACACAGGATATCCTCAATTTACACCATTCTACATTTTACATTACTTAGTTATTAAAACAATCTAGAATTTATGTCTTTATTTTAAATTAAAATAATAATAAAATAATACCATTTTATTTATCTCTTTCTAATTAAACTTATGATAAATTACATTTATTTATTTTTATTTTTAAAAATTATATCCTATCCTTAAATATTATTTAACTATACTTTTCTTTCTAAAAAAACATCCATAGAAACATACTACAGAAAAACATAAAATAACATTATCGTGAGTATGGATCTTTTAAAAAATAACAATTTTCACTTTACAATGTTAAAAGATGTCACATAAAATATCTACTAATAATTTATTACTAGATTTTGTGAATATCGTTGTTCACTATACTATGTTTATTAAATATAACATATTCCCCTTTAATACTATATAGTTGTAATTACTGATATATTTACTATTATTTAATAAATACAAAATTATACCTATGCTGATTATTTATATCATTTTATTTTATAACATTATATTTTTAAAAATATGCAATACTTATTTTAAAACAAAATAAAGCATTTAAAAGTTATTTAACATTTTAAAGAACAACTTTGTTTTATATACTTTATTCTTGAAATTTTTTATTTTACTTCCAAAATAAATCCAAAAAAACATATTTTATGATTCTTTTCCCTTTTAGGATCCATTGGATTTTCAATTCCAATTTATTCAAGTTCTACTTCTTCTAAGTAAATAAACTTATCTTATTCAAATGATAGCATATCTTAAACTCTAAATTATCTATTATTTCTTTTTAAATATATCATACTGTACGATATAGTTACATTGGAAATCTAGATAGCGAATAGATGTGTAGGATCTAGAGAAGAAAAACTCGAGTATAACTCATAGCATATATCAAAAAATACCATGGCACAGTGTATCTATAAGAAATAGAGGCATGACCTTTCCTGTCTAATCCCCCAATACATCAATGGTGTTAAAACTATTCCTTCAGTTTTATTGAACATCAATACTTCAAGAAAAATAGACACTGTCCACAAATAAATATACACATACAGGGTTTTGTTAACTGTATTGCATATACTAAGATTACAAAATATTCATATTCCCTAAATATATCCTAACTTAATATAATCTCCTGGGCTCATGTTTACCATATTACTACCAGGTCACTATCCTATTTTTATTTCCTAAAAGATTTATCGCATCTTACATTGACAAAAATAACTGTCTTGCATATTCAAAACAAATAAAATTCATTTATAATTAGAGTGATCTCACTGATCCACAAGAAAAGTTTGCTTACTTCCTTATTCTATATTGTAAAACATATACAAACTAATCAGATAATACTTTGAACATCCAATAATATGAAAGTTTTTTAAAAGAATCACATAAATATTTATCATCGTGTTGTGTTATATTACTAGTATAAAAATTATAGTATGCATATTCTCAAAATAAATCTTAATCTCATAATGTTTAAAGTGTTGTACAAAATGCATTTACATATAATTAAAACATTTATACTCCCTTTCATTATTATTTATAGGCAATCTAAAAAAGAAATAAAAATATATATCATAAAAATATCAATATTCATTAACTATTTCCAAGTGATATTAGCTTGTTATCACCTATGCAGTCTTCGGTTTTCCATCAGATACATTGCATACATAAAAAAATACATCCATACCTTTATTTAAAATGTTCTTATTTAAATTATTAAATTATTATATTATAGGATTTTAATATTATCAATAGATTAATGTTCATGTTCCTAATCTTATAAACTAAAAAATTTACATTTAAAATAAATAGTAATAAATGAAAATCATATTTATATAACTTCAGCTGAAAAACGAATGTTCTTTATAAGTCCAAATATTTCCATTTTCTTTCTCAAAAGTTTTTTTTTTAATGTTCTCTTCAAAAGTAATTCTACAATCTCCTCCATTGCTATGATGATGAACAAGACAATATGTTTCCTGCAGAAGTGTCGTCCAAACTTCCGGTACAAAAATCTCAGGTTTAAAAAAAAAAGAATAATAAAATAATAATATGACGTCTTAAAATCTTGAAAAATTACATAAAATAATCATCAATCTATTCTAGAATAGTTAATAGAATAATAGTTTATAACTTCTATAGTCCAGATTGATGATTATTGAAATCATAATACTAAAATAATCCTGTGAAGCTTCTATAAGCATATTGATGATGCATCCTGTTCCGTTAGCTTAGCTCGAATTATCCGGATAAACTTTTGCGCAAGATTTATTTCCATAATTTCACATTTTATTTATTAATATATTCATTTTCTTCATAGGTTTTTTTTCAAGGAAATTTATTGCCATATTATCCATTTACAGTTGTTTCATTATCATTTAAATTATCAGCTTTAAAATAATTTTTATATATGCATATTAATCTTTCTATGCCTTAGGTTTTTATAACCTATGCTTTTTCTAAAATATTTTCCATGAGTCTTTTTTTAAAATAATTTCTTGTACATATTTTAAATGTTTCCTTCAAAAAGGATATAACATTGTTTTCACAAAATTATTATGAAATATACTTATTACTTATTGAACCTCAGCATGATAATCTTGCTATTATAAAAAAAATGCATATTTCATTTTTTAATCTGCAAGTAGTATTTCTGCTAAGTTTACTGTACAATGTTCATAATAATAATATTTTACTTGCTGGAACAGTTCTCTTGTTTAATATTATTGATACTGCATTAATAAATATTATACTCATTTTTAAAGTATTATAAGTTGAATACATTTTACTTATTGGTATATCCATTTTATTATTGTGCAGTTATAAATTAGATTTTGACAAATACTACTGATAATGGACTTTTAAAATTAACAATGCATATTAAATGAAGTTATTATTAATATTTTTATTTTTACACCCTCTTTTTGCAAATACTTTTTAAAATAATAATAACCTATTAGCTTTGCAAATAAAATTGTATGAGAGCACTAAAAAATTGATTAAATAATAAAATTAAAATTACTATAACCTTGAAAGCTTCTGATATGACTCTGCTACCTTTAATACATTTTTTAATCACCACTAATCACCACTGATACCTCTGTGCAATCGGTATTTATATCCTAGAAAATACGTCATTCTATTGGTAGATTCTTACTTTTGGTTTGCTACCAAATTTGCATAATGTTAGAAACTTACACAAATAAATTTCAAAAAATAAAAAAAAAAAGACGTATTACCACTTTAAAAAATATTATTTAAAATATAACTTTTAAATCAATTATTACTTTACTAAATTAATTAAACATTTAAAATGACTTATAAAATACTATTTAATAAATTTATCCCACCTTTAATATTTAATTTATCTAGTTTATTTTAAAACAAAATATTTAATTTTTATTAACTGTATTTGTCTTTATTACATTATTTAAACATTTATAACAACTAACTTAATATTTGCTTTTATGATAGGTAATAATTATGTCCAATTCTATAATGCAATTGTAAAATATTTTGAATTTTACTAATCTAAATACTAGCAAGCAAGTGTGTATAACCATATTATTATACAAATCACATAACTGATATAACCTAGACAGACTGTCCAATTTTTCTGTCTGGGAATAATAATAAAGTGCTACACTTATTATATTAAATAAAATAATACAATTATATAAAATTTGAAAGAATAATTTGGGAAATATAGAATTAAATACAACTTTCACTACCATAAAACTTACTTTTAAAATATATATTAAATACTTATTAAATATAATTTATAAATTTAAATATAACATTTATTTAATTATAAGTTTTAGTCTACTAAATTGAACTTTTTAAACATACTTTAAATATTTATAGCTGTGTTATTTATTATGGCCAGCTTTGGCAACCATATATAACAATATTTTTAGCTTTATTTAACTATTTTAAGGTTATTCATTATATTTTTATGCATTACATATTTTCATTTAGCTTTAAATTGTACTTTAAGATATCATTAACAAAATATAATTAACACATCAAGAGAACATATTTTAAAATTTAAAATTTTTAGTAATTTACTGTGATGAACTATTTCTGACCTATAAAAAAGGGCACAATATATATATAAGGATGATCCCATTTACTAATTAATTTATATATATATATATATATATATATATATATATATATATATATATATATATATATATGCTTTTTATGTAAAAGTAGTTATTTATGCATGTGTGTGTATATATATGTAATAGATTTTATTTTAATAATCATATTAAGAAAAGACAGATGAATATACATAGCTGACAAACTATTTGTTTAGTAATTTAAATTCCCCTGATAAACTTGTAAATAATTTTTGTTTATAGTATTCAGCATTGACTTTAACTATTTAATGATATTTTATCGCTATACATTATGTATTGTTTGTTCTTTTTGCATATTACACACAAAGATAGATATAATAAAAGGTAAAACATTCACTTGTCTATTGTATAGCGCAGAGCTTAAGAGAATGTTTTTAAGACAAACATGAAAGAAGGAAAAAAAACAATATTTATGAGATAGTACTTGCCAATCTATCTTGACAAATATTGATTTGTTTTTCATTATTAATATTTTACTATCTGTTTTTCCCAATAACTAAAATAGCTGGAAATCTATTTACTAATCAATAAATAGATGACTAGATTGGATATGGTTTATTTATGCAATAAAATAGCCTTGGCTTGCTTGGGAAGATGAAAATATTAAATTTTACTTGGATTCAACATAGATTAAACATGACAAGAAGTTGTATTAATAATTTTACTACAAGCTATTGTATATTTATTTTTATCACTATAAACTATGTATTTATAATTTTATAGCTGATCAATTTAAGCTGATTATATTTGGTGTAATAAAGTTTTAATGATATTAAAAAAAGTCTACAATCATGTTATCTTAATTAAGCATATCTTCTTTAAGAGGAGAAGGGAAAGGATATTCTTCTATGTAATTTTTATTATTATCAAAATGCATCTTATAATTAGTAAATTATTATTATTATTATTTGGTATGTATGTGTATTAAATAATCTTTTTGAAACCAGATTTAGGTCTAGCAATTAATACTACTTGATCAACATCGGTACATGGCCTTTTATAATTATTTACTTTAGCATCATTCTATTTAGAATGATATCACATATCTATATTAACTAATTTTCTGGAAAGCAAGTTTATGATTACAAAGAGCATTAAGATATTGTGATTGAATAGTATTAATAAGGTCATCATCATCATTTTCAGTAATAGTTTATTCACACTTAACATACTGTACCATCCTTTTCTTTCTACGAATACTGCACCTACCTAAATTTCATCTTTCATTTTTTTTCTTTCTTTTCATTTTCCAGCCATGTTTTACAACTGGGAATTTGAATTCAGGCTAAGTTAATTTTTTTTTCAAGAAGCAAAATATTTTTTTCTCTGGTAGATGATCTATAGTCAATCTAAATAATTATCTAAGATTGATCAACAAAAGAGTACAATAGTTATTCTTAGCTATATGATAAAACAAAGATTGAAAATTGCTTAATCCTCATCATCCAGCACTTTACAAGTCTGATCAGTACCGACTTCTCTTTCACTGTTTCTCTAGGATGAGATGTTGGAGAGAGCTCTGCTCTGTTTACTAAAAAGATTCTTTTATTTTTTAAATTAAAAAAAAAAAGAAAGAGAACATTTTTACAATGTTTGCAAACTTGATTAGACTCCCTTTTCCTTCCACTTTTTACCATTTTCTTCCTATTATAGTATGAAATTGTGTTTTTTTTTTTTCAGAATTTAATTTTAATTTTGATACATTTTTATATCAAATAGCTTTCTAAATAAGATCATTTTAGTGAAACTATTAATTTTTACAATTAATTTCATTTTTTTTATATTAAATTTAATCAACATTTTTTTTATTAAAGTATATTGATTAAATTGTATAAAAATTAATAAAAAAATAATTTCCTTTTAACTATTATTTTTAAATTTCTGTTACTAAATGATTTTTTTTTAAATATTTTTTTCCTTCTCAAATTTGATATTTATTATTATTATTTTTTAATCAAAAGAACTTTTTTTTTTTTACATTTTATATTTCAGTTTTGTTTATTATTGTCTCAGATTCTATAATATTTTCTTTAAATTACTCATTATCTTTTCAACTTTCCCCCATCTTTTATTTTTTAATTTTAATTTTGAAGAATATTTAGTCATGCAGTCAAAATATAAAAAAATAATCAAATGCTTTATTGTTCGGGATTTCATAAGAACTTCGAATCCGGTCATGGCAGAGCTGGGCTACATCTATGAACCTTCGAGTTCCAACATCTTCCACTCACTAAATTAAGCATGGCATAATAATTATTTATGTTAAATAAGTTCAACATCCTATTTTTTGCTAAATTAAACATGATATTTTACTTTCTGAAGTTATATGGATTTTGAACTTATCAGCTTTTCAATTATTTTTTTTATCTTTTTAATTCATTATTTAGTTTATCACCATCACCTATTTAGCTTTCAATATTTGTGACTAAATTATATTATTTTAATTATTGATTATCAGACCGTTTCTTGGAAATATAAAATTTTCATGAGAAATTAAAAACTGGTTTAAAAACTCAGTCTCTGACCTGAGTCTGATTCTTCACGTTTGTCACTTCTAGTTTTGGCAAACCCTATTAATAATTTTTTCAGATGTTGGCATAATTTAGAGAATTATTAAAATCCACATTTCACAAAATAGAAATGTGTTTAAAAAGATTTATTTAAGCTAATTATTTCTAACATTGGTATGATTTCTTCTTTTTTTTAAAAAAAAAAAATTCAAATAGGAAATGGATAGGTAAAAGACAAGTATTTGAGATATTATGCTTAATCAATTCAATACAAAAAGTAATTAGAAATACTGATGAAAATCTAAAAAGGCAAAGGCATTAACTAACAATGGTAATATCAACAAATTCTGAATTACTTCAGTAAATTTAAGGTGGAGCTTATAAATTGTTTTAAAATATTAACAGGATTTGAACACAATCAAGATCAATGAAAAGTTCACAGATATAGAATGGCTAGATAGATAGCAAACAAATTATATAGTAATTTTTCAAAATGTTAATGAATGCAGAAAAAAGGAATATGAAAATGTGCAAAATCACCATAAAAAAGAAATGAATATTTGAATAATAGTATGAAAAAAAATTAGTGATTACATAAAATAACATAATTGTGAAATGCCAAGGAAAGTTATAGAAAACAGTAAAAATTTAATTGATACAAAATAAATATTTATATTGAAAAAAATACTTGCTTAAGGCAATAAGGAGATACATCATACTAAGACTATAAAAAATAATAATTTTAAAAATGTAGGATTCTGAAAATCATAATAATATAACAACAAAGAAAAAATCAAAATAACACTACAAGTATAATAACATCTGTTTAAAAGCTAAATATTTTAAATGAGATGATAAAAAAATTATTAAATAGTATATATAGAGTGTTGAAATGGCAAGAAGACCACATAATTAAAAGAATGCAATGGTAATATCAATATTTAGTAAAGGTTTAAAAAATGCTAGAAATTACAGAACTATCTATCTTCTATTAGTTTCTTATATATAATGTAAAGAGCATACCAATAGCTCAAACAAGTTTTTAATTGATAAGTGTGGTAAGAGAAAATATTTAAAATCTCTATCTGGAACATTCTTATCTCCAGACTAATTGGTTCCAGATAGAGATTTTAAATATTTTCTCTTACCACACTTATCAATTAAGAGCTTGTTTGAGCTATTGGTACATTCTCTACATTACATATTTGTAAATACAAGCTTATAAAAGTAATTTCATTCTATATATGACTTGCTTTATTGATTTATATATATATATATATATATATATATATATATATATATATATATATATATATATATATATATATATATATATATATATATATATATATATATATATAGTTATTATAAATGAATTTTGAACTCAATCCATCAAAAGCAAACTTTATTTAAATGTGGTAATGGCATAATATAACATACTCAACTATTAAAAAAAGTTATTTGAAATGACCAATCCTGTGTAAGCTTTTATTTAGCATTAAATATTGGGAGATTATAAAAAGGCATTTTTCTTGAAAGTATTTCAACTATAATTAAAGCTTTGGAACATTAAGGCATTTTTACAAATATTGATTATTCTGCCAGAAAATTTATTAAAATGTAATAGCAGTGATTAGACTACATAATGACACTAAAAGATTAAAATTGACAAGGATTTATAAGATAATATTTTATCTTTTTAAAATATCTTGCAGCAATTTTGTGAATTGAAATAAAAAAACTAGTGGAATAAACTTACATAATTAACTTAACCCATTTAATTTTTCAGATAATATGAGTGTTTTTTGAAAATACTCTAGCACTTTAGAAAATGTTATAAAAGCTATAAAATTAAAGTAAGTCAAAAGATAAATGCTAAAAAGAGTAAAGTTTAATAGCTTATCAAAAACATAAACAATGATTAGTCAAAATAAGAGTCATAGATCACATGACCCTATACTTTTAAGCTTGTAAGTTATAAACAATGAGGATTGCCAATTCCTCAACAAGCTTTGTGATAAATGCTTAGCTAGAGAAAGCATTTAAAGTATCTGTCAGGACCCACCCAAACCTCTGACCATGGTTTCGTGCTTTGGCACTCCTCAGAGAGATGCTAGGGTATGTGTCTGAACCTACCCTAGCATCTCTCTGAGGAGTGCCAGAGCATGAAATCATGGTCAGAGGTTTGGAAGTGGGGTCCTGACAGAGATATTTTAAATGCTTTCTCTAGCTAAATATTTATCACAAAGCTTGTTGTGGAATTAGCAACCCTCATTGTTTATAAACAATGGTTAATTTTATATTTATTTACTATATGATTTTCAATAAAATGGGTGGCTGAAGAGTTGTTGGTTGGAGTAGTTTGAAGCCCATCCACTTAATATAAAGCTGAACATTGATTGTATATATGTGTGGAGATAGTAATCTGGACCAACTGATTATTGCGGGTTTAGCATGAAATACATATATTGGTGATTATTTATCTTTTCAACATGTGTGTGATCAGGGGATATGAGATAGCATGGAGAGTTGAGGGTCATGTGAAAGTCTGAATTTGAATCCCTTATATATTATATGGAATAATGTAATTACAACCTTTTTAAACTTTTCTCAGAAAAATGTAATTTAACATAAACAATATATACAACATGTATACTAAAAAAAGCTTGTTTAATACTTTAAAATAAAAATATTAAATATATCAACATGCTTTCAATCAACTGACAGTTATACTCATATCTATATTAGTATTCTTAGTATACATGTTGTATGTATTATTTATTTTGAATTATATGGAATAATGAATTTTTAAAAAATTAACAATTATACTATCTTCAAATCAGTATAGGTTGTGACATAGGTTTCAACAAACTGCATTTGTTTCCTTTTTAAATAACTATAATTGTATAGATGTGTCAATCCAAGGATAAGCACAATTCTTTTATTGGAGAATTCTTAACTTAATTTTATAATTAAACTTGTAAGAAGTTCTTTTCTTAAAAATAATGTTAAAGGAAGTATTTCCAAATGTTTGAAAAAAATATTTTTTAAAATGTGTATGAGACTTACATAATAAATTTTCTATAAGACATTAGCAAATTTATAAAATATATTACAAAGACTGCATTCCACAAAGCAGAGCATGTAAAAATGTAAGCTAAAAAACAATAAAGGATTGAAAATGATCAGAAAACAAACAAATATTAATAACATTACTGAATATATTAACAGACTAAAATGAAACTGTGTCAGATATTTTGTTAGAAGAGATGCTAATATATAAAGAAATACAATTTAAGACTGCTATTAAAAAATAGCAAAATCCATAGAAAGAGATTACAAGGAATATGGATAGGCAAATTACTAGAGTGATATTAAAAAAAAAAAAAGCTATGGATCAGAAAAACTGAATTAAATTACATCTGTGTTTTCTAAACAAAATTGGGGTTTTGGTTCTAATATTGGTAATCCAATTTATCCAAATCAATTTGAACATTTTTTAATAAAAACATTTTATTGTACATATTTTTGCTAAAAAGTGTTCAAAGTGATTTGAATAAATTGGATTTATATAAGATATTACAGCAAAAAAAGAGGAAAAGGTGATTTTGCTAATATTTCATGAGTTCAATAAATCATTTTTTATATTTTAATTTATATTTTTTTTATATACTAGAAGTCAAATACAATGAATCATTTGATATATTATTGGTGGACAAATATTAACAAAAATATTTTATTTCTGTGTCATATAACTTTAATATCAGTGCTTCAAAGATGTAAAAAGTAAAATTAAACTGCTATGGACTTATACTTAAAAAATTATGACAATTCTGTGATTTTCTGTTAAGACTCCACCATTTTACCACCAGACAATCATAAATAGCTGATCAATCCAAATCCATTTACTTATAATTAGATATTTATTATCTGATCAATAATAAATGATTATTTTCTTGGGTATGAGTGATATATCCAAAAACAAATTTTAAAACAGATTCAAATGTTTACACAATATGCTCCTGGTTGCAAAATACACCAATAGACCCTCCATACTTAAGGGGTTTATTAAAAATTGTCACATAGGGATAGAGAGGCAGCACCTACAGAAATAACTCGAGGCATTCGGTCAAGTTACCTCATTTGAGTACCTTAGGGATCCTCTCACCAATGGCCTCACCTTCACCAACACAGCCTCATTTCAATTCATCCTTAAAAAAGGTCTCTCTCCTAAAACATTCCCACAACAATAGCAGCCGATCTATCACCTTTAATCATCTCGATTAAGGGGGTCAGGCCACAATGTTTCGCCTGCAAAGACTGTAACCACCTCATTCGGGACTGCCCTAAAAATGCAACTCTTGCCAGAAAAAAAGGACCTAAACCACATCTGTGCTCTGCACAGCTCCAATAGTCATGAACTTCCTCCTTCAGCTAACCTTTCACCTCCATCTGGTACCAATTCAACCTTTAATTTATTCAACATTTAATATATATATTAGCTCATTTATTTAGTTTATATTAAATCTCTCTTTTGTGGACTATTGGAATAAACAAAGACCTAATTAATTTCAAATATATAAAAAGATTTACTTGTTTATATATATATTTTTTAATTACAACAAAAAATAGTGCAAAAAAAAAAATAAATGTGATAAGAAAAAAATATCAAAACAATTTTTTTTTCTGTTGCATTATCTGTTTTGGATCTGCTCTTGTCACAGATTGATTAATTATAAATACTTTGTTTTTCTCTTGTTCCTGACTCAAGGTGAATTAACAAACTGTGTGCCAGATCATGATAAAAACAGAAAAAACAAAAACAAAATCACTTTCATAGTCAGTTACAGTTAAACTGCTGGTAATAATCTCTAGTAAATAAGAAGCTAGTTTTCAAACAAAAAAAGGGGAAAATATTTATTTTGCTAAAGTAAATTTATCCATGGAATAGTAACATACTTTTTAAATGCCAAGTGTAACAAAAAATGTGAGCCTGCGATAAAAGAAAAACATATGGAGGTTTGTCTAAAAGAGAAGATTGTAAAATAATCTGCTAAAGGAGAGTGGGAGTGAGAATAAAAAGATAACCATTACAACCCTCATATAGCCAAAAATGTTTTCCTATTCTATATGTGAAGGAACATTAAATTAGAAAGAATATAAATCAATACAAAAATCCAGAAACTTGGAAAGTCACAATCATATTTACAAGAGTCAGGAAACTACAGAAGCTGATTTAATAATCACTATACAAGGAAAGCCTATTAAATACCAGATTGTGAATTATTTAACTATATATGTCACATAAAATATGAATGAATAGAGATATAAAAGTATGTACATTTATAATCATTTTGTTAGTTGAGCTCAATACAAAAAGGTGAAATTATTTTTATTCTTTCTGTCAAGTCTTCAAATTAATTAATTTTCATATATAATATTAATTCTCATGTGCAGGTATGAGATTTAATATTTTTTGTACATACATTTTTTTTAGTGTGTTATTTTGTATATTTTTTTCTGTTAGACAATAGATAATTAAACAGAACTAAAATTATTAAAAATTAAAGAATGAAATATTTAAGCAAAATTTGTCCATTGTCTTAAAAAAAAAAGTTTATTTATTCGTTAAATAATTAAAATTTAAACCGCATTTGTATTTAATTTTTTTCTTGATTCTATTAAAATTATTAGTTTTTATTGAAATTTGATATTAAGCGTATATCTTCTTTGTTCTCTGCAGTATTCTAAAATAAATATAAATATACAATACTTGAATAGATAAATATAGTGTGTGTGTGTATGATTACTAAAATTATTTATATAGGATTTATTATGACTAGTACTCATTATTATACAAATCTTTTATCGTCATGTTACCCATAGGCTAAATGACAGAGAAAATATATTGATAATGTACCAATAACATAAAGTGGTAAAGCTTATGTAAATATTATCTTCTTTTATATTTGGTTTCCCAGATCTAACATGATCATTATTATTAATGTATAAATATGCCTTCAAACAAATGATCAAGTAATATATAGTTGGTTTAAAAGTAAGTAATTTCACTTCTCAGTAAGTTGTTGGTTGTGATGAATATTGCTTTGTAAATTATAGAGATGAATATTAATAGGTGTAACCTTATAGAAGATATTCATTCATATAATTTCCATTACATTTCTTGATATTTTCAACTAAAGATGGAAAAAGTTTCTCAAACTTTTGATTCTTCTCTCAAGAGATATTACTTTTCGTTTATGCTAAGGTTGAAGTGGCCTAGTGGTTAGCATAGCTGCCTTTTAAGCAACTAGCACAGGTTCACTTCTCGGTCAATGCTTTGACATATATAAAGAAATTTGAACATTTTTTCCATCTGGAAAAACAAGATGACTATACAAATTTATATTGAGAGCCCTAAATTATGAAAATCATCTTCAAAATTATAAGAACACTATTGAGTTACCTAATTCTGCTACAATTTGTGAACTTTATGAATGTTTTTTAATTCAGTACCATGATGGGAACTTTTTTCCCAGTGCTCATGATGTTACTGCTGCAATACAAAACAATAAATAAATATTAAAAATTAAAAACTATTTATATTTCTCTTACCTATGTTAATGTTAAAAAACATCAATATCACATATTATAAAAGAATTATATTTTTCTTCTAAATGTGTAACACTTAATAGATTCCAATTTAAAGAAATATTAAAAGCCTTATTTGTTAATATTAATTTATTTTTTTTGAGATTTTATTGTAAGAATTATTTATAACTCATTTTTTATTAGAACACATATAGTAGGTACTTATTTTTATTTGTAATTGAATATTTGTAATTTGATTATTATCTTCATATATTTGCAGATCATCAGAGTGATGGAGGTGGATTCAGGATTAAAGATTCCAGGATCAATTCTCAGATGAATAACACAAGTAAAAGGATTAACTGAATGAAATTATTAACGACTTATTTTTATCATAATACAAAAACAGTTTACAAATCAAAACATAACACATTTTGAATGTAAATTAAATTTTTCAGGAGTTTCGTCTCCACAAAGAAATTATGAAATCCTACATTTGTCTATAGCCCTGTAAGGGTCTGAAACTTTGACTCTTTTAATCAATGATATTAAGACCTAAAAAAGCTTTTGATAAAAAAAAGAATGAGGGAAAATGAAGGAAAATAAGATGGATAGAGAAAAATAAAATAAGATTAATGTTTGGTAGAAGGCAAAAGGATAATGGGCCATATACTAAAATACCCAACTTACCCAGAAAATGATAGAGGGAAAAGATATCCGAAAATAGCCAAGCTGGAGATTTTTTACTTTTATTGATCTATGTAATGACAACGATATTCGAAATATGCTCAATTGAAGCAAGGAGCAATAAGTGATAGATTATGGAGTTTAAACACGTCTTTAATTAAACTGAAGAACTCCTAATAATAATGAAATAAAATAATAATGTTTTAATTTGTTTTAAAGTATTCTTCTTATAGAAAGATTTTACTTCTGATATACTAACAGACTATATATATATAATCTTTTGCAAATTTATATTTGTCCTTTTTTTCTTGTTTTTAATTTTTATTTTATGAAGTTTAATGATTTTTGTTTTTCTTTGCAAATATCGAATAAAAAAAATTGTTTTCAGTAATTCTTTTCCAAACGATTATTTTAATTAAGTTAAATATAATACCTTTCTTTTATATATATATAAACATTTTTTTAATAATAACAAATTTTAATTAAATTCACCCAAGTCCACTAAGATTTTGCCCTAGAACTTTTTTTATGAATCAATGTTAAGTAAATTAGATTTCTTATTGTAATCTGCTCTAATAATATAACTCTAAGAATTCATATCCAACTACGGAAATTATTTGTCAAAGCTTTCTATTATTAAAAGGTGAGCTTTAATTTAATGGAAAAAAATAAAAAATAAACCCCAAGCAAACTAATTCAGTGCCAATAAAAATGCAAAAACTGAAAAGAAAAATAATTGTTTAACAAATTAAAATGTAAAATCATTCTTAAGTGATATTTAAATAAAGATTATTTACGTGCAGGAACTCATTCCCATCATAATAAAAATGTTTATTTTGCATTTATATATGCATACAGTGTTCTGCCTGCATTCAAATTCGAGCTAATTAAAACATTTTATTTTTCCACATCCCAGTCCAGCTTAGAAATTTTATTACAGGCAGCTGAACTTTAAACAACCTATCTTACAATTCAATATTGGTTGGTATATGGATATTAAGTGCTCTTAACTAGAAGAAAAATCTAGGATGACAAATACTAAAATCCCCAGCATTCGTTAAATGGAAAACTTTATAATAATATCTTCTCTTTCACTGTTCCTTCTTGTGGATATGTTGGAGAGATCTATATTCTATAGAGAGATTATTTAAAAACTTTTTAAATTTTGACCATATGTAATTTTTCTGGCAAAGTTTTTTCTAAAGTTGAAATATTTGTTTCAACTTCCTGCATAACATTTTAATATTTCTTTCTACTGATTATTGGCTTTGAAAGAATAGGTTAGTTAGTTAGAGTATCATCTTAAATTCTGCAATCATGAATCTAATCATCCCAGGTTCAAATCCTATACTAGTACTGTCATTGATCACATTGTGCTATGTATATCTTGTATTCTAGTACTAACATTTCAATATCTTTGAAAATTTTAAATAAAGATCTTTTTTTTTCTAGATATTTGACAACTAATTCTAAAATAGAAATAGCCCAACATATATTAACAAATAAAATGATATCATAAACTTTAGACACACACACACACACACACACATATATATATATATATATATCACAGATGGAGCTTTACCAATAGCTCATCAAGCTTTGTTTACAAAAAATGCCAAGAGAGAATCGAAATTTCAATATCTCTTTCAAATTGTCCACAACCTTTAAACCATGGTTTCAAGCTAATTGGCTTTCATCAGTAAAGGGTAGGGGGCTCCCCTAACCTTTACTGATGAAAGCCAATTATCTTGATTAGTTTCTAGCCCCCCTATCCTTTACTGACAAAATCCAATTAGCTTGAAACCATGGTTTAAAGGTTGGGGACAATTTGAAAAAGATATTGAAATTTTGATTCTCTCTCGGCATTTTTTGTAAACAAAGCTTGATGAGCTATTGGTAAAGCTCCATCTGTGATCATAAAATGCAATCTATAGGCAGGTTAAAAAATTTTTAACTTGTTTTTGTTTATATATATATATGAGAGCTAGGGGTCTTATAAATAATAATGTATATAACTTTTTAGTGCCAACCAAAATTCATCCTAGTAGTTTTTATATTTTTCCAAAGATTCATAAACCAGGTTGTCCAGGCAGACCTATTGTAGCTAGTATTGGTAGTCCTACAGAAAATATTTCAGCATATTATGTTGATAATTTTATTAAATTTATTCCACCATCATTTAATTTTTATGTTGAAGATACTACTCATTTTCTTTTGTGTGTTAGAGAATATTAAATCTGAATTACCAGATGATTGTTTTTTGATTACTTTGGATATTGTATCACTGAACACTAATATACCTCATGATGATGGAGTTGAGGCTATTAAATGTGCTTTACAATATAGAAAGTATGATCATGGTCTTATTACTACTATGGTTGAATTAATATATTTGGTTTTAAGGAATATTTTTTTTTACTTTTGATTCTAGATACTATTTACAGAAACAAGGTACTGCAAGGGTACAAAGATGGCACCAAGTTATATGAATATTTTTATGTCAAAACTAGAATCCTCTATACTTGATAATGCTAGGCTGAAACCTCATACTTGGCTTAGATATTTAGATGATATTTTTATGATATGGCCACATAATGAACTTGAACTTCATAATTTTTTAAGTTATTTAAATAATTTTAATAAAAATATTAATTTTACAATGAACTTTTCGAAATCAATTGCTCATTTTCTTGATGTTGAAGTTATTTACACAATATAGTTTTTACTACTACTGTATTGTGCCAGGCATTATCAAATGGCCTTACACAAAGACTGCTGTAATGTAAAATTGTATACATTAAGCCCAACGAATATATAAATGTGCTATATTAATAAGAAAGTTGGGTCTGAGCATTAGAATACCCATACACACAAATTTAAAATATTGTACACAAATACACATATAAAAAACTGATGTACTTTTTGTATTTTATTTTTGTTTTGTATATTTTCAATATGTATCATTTTATGTATTTGCTTTTCTCTGAAAAATTAAAATAGAGAAAGGCAATTGTTCCAACAGACTTGTATATATATATATATATATATATATATATAATTAATATATATATATATATATATATATATATATATATATATATTAATTACTTTTCTAAAAACTAATTTTATTCTGTAAGCAAAGAATGTTAATTGCTTTGGCAAAAATCTGACCAAAAACAAAATGTTTTGATAATCAATGCTATAATTAAAATGTTATCTTTGTTTTTTTATTTATAGAAAATAAAAATTCTTTTGAATAATAATAGCTGTAATGAAGTGGTCTGGGTTTTTCAAGATGGAAAACAAATATTATATTAAACCCTAAAATGTAGAATTTAATCGGAAAAATATAAAGGAATGTTTATTATCTAAATGATATGGTAAATTGAAAGGATTGGCTGACTTATACTTCTCAGAGGGGATAACTGAATTGGTTTTGTATGAGTGAGTTTGATAAGTTTTGGTCAGTGCTGTAGGATTCATTCTTTTCTTTGGCAGTCATTCTAGGCAAGCCATTCAATACTTTGGCTCCAGAATTCTCCAATCATCCAGCTACTTAGAGATTAATTTATGGACAAGACTACTGCTGATATTTTCTAAGAAATCTATTAGACAGTTTTTTTAAGAACTCTTGATTTCTTAAGGGTTTAATGAACAGTTAAGATCGCGAATGAACATTTAATAATCCTAATTATTATAATATAAAAAGGAAAAAAAGATATGAAGCAATCTACTAGAGATTCCAGTGAAATGATTGTGGGGTAGACAACCAGCCGGTGCACCGCCCTTTCTCTGTCCAAATCACCAAGATGTGATCACGCCAGTTCCAGCCGGCCATGATGATGACAACAGCTATCTTGCCTATGCCCAAATGAGATGAAATCCTCACCATACAGCTAGTTGAATTGAAACCGCTCAAAGCCCAGTTAGAACATGAAGACGCCTACTAAGTTTCTTTTACAAATATTTCATTAATATTGAAATAATTAACTCTGATATTTCCGATTAAATATATTATTATTATTGATCATTTAAAAAAGAGAGAGTTGTCGTTGTCTCTCGCATATGTATATTGAATTTACAGTTATTACAGGCATAAATGATAAAGCTTTTACTTAAATCTTTTGAGTCAATTTTTCTATTTCAAATTCTAGTATTTTCAACAGAGGTTGCAATTAGATTCTTTTTGTTGCTATTCATTTTCACTCTTGTCATTACTCCTGAAATTTGTCATACATAAATATACATGTGTATATATGCGCACATACGCTTTAAATATTCGGTAAATATGATACCTCATGTTGAGTATTTAAAAATATATTTATCTGTATATTCTTTTAAGTTATATTTTTTGTCACTGCTGCACCTCACGATGCATGCAAGAAGGGATTTATTTATTATAGATTCCTGTAAGCAAGTCCTCTAATAACTTTATATTTAGAATAGTAGTAAGTGTATAATTGTGCTGCACGTATATACATGTATAAGAATTTATTGTAAAAGGCAAATAGATACAGTACCTCATGTTGAGTACTATATGGTATCTGAACTATGCAACCTTATTGACATGTTGAAAAATATGAAATTAGTGAAATATTTCATAGTGCAAATATACTTATGCAGAGTTGTTTTTTTTATATTATATTTACTATCAATAAAAAAGGTTTTAAAGTCCTGAGTAAAAGTGTATGCCTGTATAACCGAAAATCTCTTATCTTAAAACATCTGTATATCAAATCACACAAAGTATAACTTATTTCTACAGGGTAAAAAAGGCTCAGACCACTTCCATTCCTTATAAAATATTGTAAATAGCTCTAGGGGTTTATCTATTTTCATATTCATTTAAATTGTATTTGTAAATTTATCTATTTAAAAGCAATCAAATATATATCTGGTTTATGATGATAATTCATTTATTTATTTTTATATCATTTTAAGTATGAAATGGTGGTGGGTATTTGGGATTAAATAAATATTTAATCATAATATTAAACTTGTTTCATTTTCGTATTATTATTTATTTGATAAAAATGTATTCTTTCCTTATCAACCACGTACCTGTAATAAATCCATTTAACTGACCCATTGAAGACCCTAGATGTAGAGTACTGAGCTAACCACACAGGATATAACTCTACCGGGGTGTTAAATCTTATTTTTATGCTTTGCTAAACTTATGGTATTGCGCAGTCTTCTAGGAGGGGAAAATTTATTTTGATCCTTTTCTGAAAGTGGTGTGCAAAAGCTATCTGTAAATAGATTTTTCCAAGGTGTGTACTTGCCGTATGTTTTAAATATTTGGGCATTCGAGTAAGATATCAACTAAAGGGGCTTTTTAATTGGCAGAGTCCTTTCAATTCACTCTTTCTATCAGTTTAGCTGGAAGTATCAATCTATATGAGTACAGACAATCAGCTAAATTGGTATCCATTTTCTTTCCCTGTTAAATCTTGGTCACTTTGTGCTCAGTGCAAGATTAGGAATAGAAATCCGCAGGGGAGTATGGGCCGGTACAGTATATAGGAAGCCAACTGATAATAACCATTATCTACATTTTTATAGTAACCATCCTAAACATTTAAAGGCTAATATTCCTTATAGTCAATTTTTAAGAATGAAGAGGATTTGTAATAATGAGAAATTTCTTCAACAAAATAATAGTATTTTATATAATAGATTGGTCAATATGAGGTATCCTAAGACATTATTGGATAATGCAGTAAGGAGATCTTGTTTAATTGATAGAAAAAAAAACTTCTTTTATCTAAAAAGAGTAAAAAACAATTAGATGTTCCACCATTGGTTCTTACTTTTAATAGGGATTTACCTAATATTAACCGGATATTGGTAAAACATTTTAACATATTACACTCCACAAATTATTTAAAATCTATTTTTTCCAATCCACCTAAGGTTGTATATCAAAATATAGATCACTTAAAGATATACTTGTCAAAACAAATTTTATTAGTAGTTCTGTACAGGAAAAAGGATGTTATCCATGTGAGGATAAAAGATGTTTTACATGTAAACATATTGTTGTGACAAAAGTGGTCTTAAGTACTAGGAATCATAATTTTAAATAGTATATTCCTAATTATTTTACATGTAAAAGTGTTAATTTGATATATTTGATAGAGTGTAGTAAATGTTTAAGCCAGTATATAGGTGAGTCAGCAAATAGTTTACATGTCAGAATGACTAATCATAGATTTGATACTTTGCATAAGAATGAAGATAGACTGGTTTCAAAACACTTTAATTTACCAAATCATTCAATTGATGATTTAAGAGTAGTAATTCTTCAGGAGGGTTTTTCTTCTACAAGGGAGAGGAAAGAAAAGGAGAGTTTTTTTATTTTTAAATTCAAGACCTTAGACCCACATGGATTGAATTTAAACATTGGAACTATTACATCTTTAGGTTACCTGGTCTCCTAAATGATTTTTATATGTGAAAAAAATTTTTATATGAGATTTTTTATGTAAAGATTGGTTATATGGATGTTTAATATCTGTGTTTAATTGTTACATAGGTAAATAATTAATTATTGTACTTTGCACTAACTATAATTTTTGATTAATATGTATAAGTATTTTAGTTTTTAATGAATATTAATGTGAGCACAGCTATTTTTTGTATGTGAGCACAGTCTAATTTTTGTATGTATGCACATATATATATATTAAATATTTTTAATTTTGGATTTTTTATTTTTTTATTTATTTTTCAATTTAAATAGAATTTAAGCTTGATTAGGAGGAAATGTAGTTTTTTTTTTTTTAATTTTGTCATTGGTTGGGTAGATATTCTGTGTTAGATTTTGTGACCAATCAGGGGTCTTTTTGTTAAATTTATAATCTTTTATCAAATCTGTAATTTTTGAATATCACCATTTTACTGTGTATTTTTTTTCTGATGAAAACCAGTCCTCTGGTTGAAATATTATATTATTTCTTGGATTTATAAGTTTTTTTGTTTATATATATATATATTGTACTGGTTGAAAATGTATGTCCATCCAACAAGATTTAGAATCTGAGCAAAAGTACCCCGAATCCAATCATGCCTGAGATACACAGGTCAGGAGCAATCATGAATTCTGACCTATTTGCCCATTCCCCAAATTTATAACACTAGAGACAACACCTATGGTGATACAACATAAATTCATTATTTCCAGGCCTGTTGCTACAGCATTTTGCATGAGAACTCAGTTGATGATGATGATGAGAGATGGAATGAACCCAAGATATAAGTTAAAAACATACATAAATATAAATATTATTAAGGTGATTCGAACAACTGGATTAAGTTTTTAAAATTATAAATATTTATTTTGAAAAAATTCAAGATTATTTTATATATATAATCAACTTCATGCAGTTTAAACTTTTATTTTGGTTACAAATCTTTGACATTCTTGATACAATTATTTTATTTTAATAGATATCAATTTAGTGCAGCAGTTACAATACTGAACGTATATTTAAAATAGGATTTTAGTCAATGTTATAAAAATAGATTTATCTGAGTGGTTTGGTGGACATTTATACATTAAGAAAAACATATATTAAGATATGATAGAGTTTCGCTGATTATATGATTTTAGTTGGATGCCCTTAGCACTTAATACATATGTTTATTTTCATTTATATACTTTATTTACAACAATTAACTAAGGATACATTCGGATCAAACTATATTAAAAACATATATTTACTTTACACATTTTTGACATTTAACTAGAAAATATTGCAAAACTCTATCAATATGGGAATTGATTATTTCAATACAGGGGAGAGCAGCTTCATGAGGGGTTGGATCTAAAACTCCAATGAAAAATATTTAAAGAGAAATATGTTTCATTATTACACATCATTTCGGTTTATTTTATTAAACAGGCTAAAAACGAACTATAAGAGATTGTGGTGCAAGCATAATAGCCGAATATTTGTGGATCCATTTTTTTTTAGGTGCTTTATCATATTACAAAAGAAAACAATCTAGATGACTTGCCACCCCACATTTTGTGGAATCGGTTTACAAAGGGTCCTCGGACGGAGTTGCAATGAGTCAAACTTTGCTAGAATTATCCCATGCATTGCTCTCCTTATGCGAGTATATATATATATATATATATATATGGTCCAGGGACATTAATTGCCCTGTTTATGATCTGAAATGAAGAGGAGATGACTCGGCATTCTGACACACATCTCTAGATAAAGCTTAATAACATGAAGAGTGGCCTATGCTAACAATGCTTTTATAAGAATATGAAATCATTGAGTTTAAATATTAATATAAAGCCTTAAATGGTTTACCAAGTACATAATGATATGTTAAAATAATGGTCTATGTAAGATAAAGTCATTTATCAGAAGTTAAAATGATAATTAATGAAGTGTGCATTGCTTCCCCTTCTTGAATCACTATTTTGTTTAACATATATAAAAAAACTAAAATTCACGCACTTAAAAGTGCAAATAGGATAAGATCACCAGCCTTTTGGTGATGATGATCAATAAAATTAATCAATAAATTAACGGACACCAATATCCACCCCAGATTGAAAAGTATTTATACATTTTGTATAAACTTATGATAAAATATTTTTTTAAAAAGCATATATTTATTTAAAATACAAACTCAATCTTACAAGCTATTTAGAAATAACTAACAAGAACTCACTAATCCCCCCATTTTCTATTCCACAGCAGGATATAGAAAAAGTTTGTAAGACTGGATTTGATTAGCATTTACAAATAAAATTAAATGAAAAATATAAAAATATCATTTAAAATAAATTATAACCACACTAAATTATATAAAAAAAGAAGCATGAGTTGGATGAAATATTTCATTATAGTATTAATTTGGATAGTAGAGAATTGATATAAAGAAAATAACATACTGGCTGATTATCAAGTTTTTTTTTAAAAATTAAATATACAAAAAACATTAATTTTAAAGAGTTAGTATACAGGTAATACAATTGTAATGACTTTAGACTTGTTACCTCAGGATAAAGTATTGACAAATCTTCTGTGGCAGCAGCCTTCCTTGATTTGCACGTTTCTTGGCCTCGGCAGTTCTTTGGTGGCACAGGCACTCTTGATCGGCAGGAGCTATATCTCAGCATGGTGAAGAGTCGGGCTGAAGATGGAGAGAAAGGTGGCTTAGGTCGCTCTACCCAAAAACTATTTTTGGAAATCAAAAAGATATGAAGTCAGTTAGCGACTATTGACCAAACTCTGACACAATAGATTTTTAGCCCTAGTTAGGTCAGTTTTTAATTATTCAAAGAATGTTTGTTTTAATTAAACTTCTTAACTCTAATTAATTTTTAATTTACAAAAATCTTTTTTCTATTGTTAGTAGAGATGCAATCGTTAGATAACTGTCCAAAAATAAATTCAAATCAATTTCCAGATTGGAAATAGATTTGATAAAAACGTTAATAGCTAACTAAAATCAATTAGCTTTGTTTTAGATTTTACTTTAATTTAAAAATTCCTTTTAAATCATGAAACAAACTAATTTTCCCATCCCTTTAATTATTCTTGGATAGTTAGTTAATGACTGCATCTTCCATCTTGAATTTTTATGTAGTTTTATGATGGAAAATAATTACAAAGTATTAAAATAAAAGTGGAAAAAATTACAACTTTAAAAGACATAAAATTATTTAGTATTTTTAATTATATATATGCTCCTGTAATACGTGTATATATCTGATTCGCATCTACAAAAGTTAATATTTAAAATAATTTTTAAAAAAATTTATTTCAGATTTATATTTATAAATCTCATAGATGCTTCTCAGAAATATACATATAGTTTATATACATATGACAAAAAAAAAGGGAGCAGGATGAAACATGGGCTGTGATAGAGCAGTGAAACTCGATCTTAAACTAAAGTCAACTGTTTCAATATATGTATATATACTTTTGAGTTCACTTTTCTATGTGAATGGCAACTGGAAAAATATATATAATATTTATGACTATTTAAAGACTATATTAATCAAAAATTTATTGATTAATATTTTTATTTTTTAAATGTACTACTTAATCCAAATATTAGAACTAACTCTAGAATTTTCAATATATCAATATAAAAATAAATATTTATTTATATATTAATATATTAAACATTGTTTAATTAATTCCAATCTTTATAATATTGTTTATTTTCACTGACACTATATATATATTTCAATCCACATTTATGCCCCAAAAGCTCAAATAAGTGAAGAAAATTATGAAAAATTTAGAATCAGTTGCAGATAGAACTACTTTTAGTAAGCAGTGACTGAAATGACAAAATATAGAATATTGTTAGTCAATGTGGGCTTGAAAGAGAAAATAAAACTTCAAAACAATGAGCTTTTGTGAACTCAACCATTCTTTATTAGACAATACAAAGCACTGTTCAATTATACACATGCCATTGTAAAAAGTTCATATAAATCATATAGATTAATTAGACACCCAGTGATAAGAAACAGAAGAAACCTCACCAGTTAACAAAGTAGAACATATTATAATGGCTTATCCTAAAGATTGTGAAGCATAAATCCTTAACTATTTCCAAAATCTATTTATTTATTTACTGGTTGATATTTTTTTCTGAAATTGATCACAACGGATTTATGAGTTGATGCTAGAATTAATAGTAAATAATATTTTAAAATAATAGGTTGCCATGATTGTCTAGTTAACATTATATCTCAAGATCTCCATTATCCATAGATCAAGGGAAATGAAAATTAAACAATATGAATAAACTTCTTTATTTTTTTACTTATTTTTTAATACTATAACATACATCATTAATCTAGCACTTGCATATATATATGTAAGAATAATGAAACTCAAATACAGCACTAAATTTAAGCTTAAAACTTAATTATTTGCTATGGCAGGCTTTCAATATGGCATATCTTTGTCAAAGCATGACAAAGAAATAAAATCAGCAAAATATTAGCAATATCCATCTGTTTGTAAAATGTAAATTAAACTGGCTGCTAATTATAAATTCACATGTAAAAAACTTCTGGCTATGTTGCCATATTAAATGACCAGTGTTTACCAATAGGAATGTTTGTGGAGTTTTGGAAATTGACAATATGCCAAGCTTCTTTTATTTTCTGTTTTTTGTTATTAGTTTTGAGTCAGACAATCTTAGCATTGGAAAGTTTATTTTCATGGTCAATAAGTACTGGGCTATAAGTGCTGTTGGACTTGGTTCTATTATGTAAATAAAAATGCTGGGCTATTCTAGATTTTAAATTTGCATGGGTTTATCCATAGTATCAGCCATGGCAAAACTTGCAGTCCAGGGTATAAACAAATTGAGTTTTGTCTTCATGATATTGTAACGGGAAAATACGTACATTACATTATTTTTTATTAGTAAACATAAAAAAAAAAAAAAGTTCGCCAATAAAAATTTCTTTTTTAAGAATTAAAAACTGAAGATTAAAAAATCATCTTAAACTTGCATATATATAAAATTGCACAGATAAATAATGATTAAAATAAAACTTTATTAAAAAAAGAGTAGTTTAAAACTAAATTTTCAGAAAAGATTTAGAGATAAAAATATATGTTTAAGTTTGAAAACAAATTAATTAATCTTTTGTAAAATGGAAATGATTATTTTAATTAGTAAACTAGCCTTTGGGCATTTAAATGTATAAGCATCGATCAGATAGGAAAACAATAGAAACTTTTAGCAAATGAAAGCAATCCATCGGAAAATCGAACCTCAATGAAAAGGTTTTCACCATCATGACGTAATGTTGAGTTAATCCACAAAATTATTATAAAAGGAAAGGTTGGAAAATAAATTAGTTAGTTATTATGATGTGACTATATGTGTTAGTGTGGAGTTGAAGAAGGGATTGAAAAGACGCACTCTTCAATCCCTTCAGTTTTGTTAAAAAAAAAAAAAGAATTGACATTATTTTTTTTTCTACATTAAGGACCAACTAAACTAAAGACCTCCGGATAAATAAATAAAAAACGATGGCTAACTCAACCAATCTTTTTAGGATGGCATGGGAATTCATGTTCAAATGGCAAGAAACAGATAAAGATGAACTGTTTTAAACCATAAGAACTTTATAATTAATGAACATTAAATTAAAAACTTTCTGTATTTAAAATAATTAAGAAATAGAATCCTATCTAACCAATGCTATTTATTAATTAGTTATAATTTTATTTAATGTATTTCTTTTGTAAAATCATTTCCATTTGTTTATTTATTTGTTCTTTAAGTTTTATTATGATTTCTGTTTTTCATTAAACTAGTTATATAAATATTAAACTTAAGTCGGGCATGAATGGCTATATAGATTTGTAAAGTTATATTAGGGGAGGGTAATCTTAGGTTATTCATTTCGTAGTTGAATTAGGTCAATGGATTGGATATATTGGTGTAATTAGTAGATGTAGTACGAGATTCACTACAGGCAGAATTGCTTCATACACCACACACTTCCGTTTTGCCTATGGAATGGATTATAAGATGTAGAACGCTGTTCCTTTCAATGGAGTTTTTTTTTATTGCTCTTCTTGTCTGATAGATGTAATATTTCTATATGATGAGAAGCAGTTTCTTCTCTTAACCTAATTGTGCTGCTGTATTCGTATTACATTGAACACATCGATATATCAGATGGATTAAAGTTTGGTTTGACTGTGAACCTTTGGCCTAAGGTTAAACAAGGATTGAATATTTTCTTTTCAAATGCAAATCTATGTAGTCTATTCATACTCAACACTCTAAATAAAGATGCATTAAATTTAAGTTGGGTATAGACGCTTGCATGGGTTTGTTACCGGTTGATTATGTTTTTGGTTTTCATATTCGATCAAAATATATATAGACATTCAGTAAATACTGATACCTTACGGTGAGTATCTAAAATGTATTTATTCGGATGTCTTTTAAGTTATTGGTGTTAATGCAAGCATCTTATGGTGAATGCTATTGGGTTACTTATAAATTTCCCTCTGCAATTGACGGTATCAATGATTTTGTATTTTGATCGTTTATGTTTATTTGAAATATTTTTGACCATGGAATCTATATAATCAATCTATACTCAACATTTTTAAACAAATCTGTGTGAACTAATAATAGTATAAAATTTAAAATGTAAATTAAAAATCTAAAATAAAAGTAAAAATAATGTTAAATGATAAAGTAAACATATTAAAATAATAATGTTAAATCTTATACATATATGTGCGTAAATAAATTTTTGTATGTTAATTACTGGCAGTGGCTTATTTTATTTATTTTTTTAATATTGAAATATAATTAGATAAGATATGATATTATTAAATCTCTGCTACTCCCTGAGCTAGTGACATGGGATAATGACCAGATATCAAAATATATTTATTAAAATAAAAAAAAAAAGTTTTTTTTTTACTTAAGTATCTGCCTACTTTATAAATTTTTCTAGGTTCAAATGCCTAGATGGCACCCTGTAGTGCAGATCACGTTAAGTCTTATTCTCTGTATCGTTACAATATATATATATGATCACTACATGGAGCTTTAACAATAGCTCCTACCAAGCTTTGTTTACATAAACACTGAGTGAGATAGAATTCAATATCTCTTTCATTATCTCCAACCTCCAGACCATGGTTTCGAGCTAATTGGCTTACCTCAGTGGAGAGCAGGGAGAGTAGAAACTAGATCTAAATACTAACTCAAAATCATGGTCTGGAGGTTGGAGATAACAAAAGATATATTGAATTCTATCTCTTTCAGCATTTATGTAAACAAAGCTTGGTAAGAGCTATTGGTAAAGCTCTATCTAGTGATCATAAAATGCAAGCTAAGAGCAAGTTACGAAATTTATAACTTGTTTTGTTTATCATATATATATATTATATTTAATGTTTTCACTGTTATATAATGTAGATAATACAATATTTTTGGGTATGAACCCAAAAGTTAACCTTGATAATGGTGGGTGCTAGTCCATCAAAATATCGGATTGCAATGCAAAATAGTACACAGTTCATACCCAAAAATATTGTTATATATATATATATATTTGTACCAGTAACTTTATATAAGCCACTATTTAAACAAAATTAAAACAATAATGTTAGCCCATTTGGCCAAATCAAAAAAGGATGTGGAAATTGAAGTAACAAAATTACAGAATAAATAAAAATATTGAATTATGCACACTAGGTGAAGGTTTTGGTAAAAAAAGACCACATACTTCATCAATTTGGAGATAAAATAAAAGATAATCAACTGCATTGATTAAGTAAACAGTTTTGAATATTTAAAACTACAATATTTCTATGTGTAAGGCATTTAAACATGCATGTGAGTCTATAAAAACTTGTCCTATATGTAAAGATATTAAAAAATATAATACAGCTAAGCTGGATACGTTATGATTCCATAAATTATATGAAAAGTCTTGAGAGTACCACAACAAATTAGTTGGAGTGGAGGCGATTAAAATATAATACTGTATTTAGAAAATAGAAAAAGTCAGTCATTTTTCAATAAGTAAATAAACCCTTATCATTTAGTTAATGAATAGATCTCTATTATCAAACATCATCCATTATAGAATATATAGAAATCTTTTTACAAAATGAATATAAATGTTTAAAATAAATAATATACATTTATATTACTTACAAGAACATTATTGATTATTTTTAACTACAGAGAAAATTTAGCATAAAAAGTCAATAAATGTGAGATTTTTCAGATGAAGATCTATAAAACATTCTAGATGTAATATAAAAACTGATAAATAAGTGATGAAGATTTCTACAAAGAGATAATTATTTTCTACAGATCTCCCATATTTTTTTAAATATCATTTAAATTTATTCATCTTATTTTTCCTTTTACTTTTATAATTGTGACATAGCAACCTATTTGATATAAAATCTTTTTTTATATAACATTTTGTATAAAATTGATATTAAATTCTATGTCTTTTTTACAAACCATAGTTTTATTTAGTTTAAATACTATTTGAACATTAATACCATAGATAAAAAAATGTATTTCCATGAAAAATATCGTTAAGAGAGTTGACTAAATATATGATATTGATTAAGCTGGTTTTTTTTGTTGGTTTCTTTCATTCTTTGCAAACAGAAATTATTTTCTTTAAAAATTATAATTATTTTATCAATTATTAATTTTAGTTTAAATAATTGAAAGAAATTGACACATCTTTCTTTGTTTCTATTAAACTTTTAACATAAAGTAGTTAAAAAAATAAATTAATCTTTCAAGATAAAGCTCAGATATCCAGTTATTTTTAAACTAACCAAAAATTACTTTCTTTTCCAACCTAATCTATTGAACAAATTTTATCAACTTCTTAAAATGTTTAATATCATATAAGACCAAGTTAAATAAAACGATGTTACATTGCTTTCTTAGTGATGGTTTATAAATATTGTTAAAAATTATTACCATTAAATGTTATTTAATTTATATATATTATTATTATACCAAATTAGTCAAAGGTGGCATCGTTATATATTATATGCCACCTTAAACTCAAATAGAGAGACAAACCAAAGATTTTTAAAAACAACAAAATAAAAATAATTAAAAATAGAAATTCTCCCGATTCTTGATATATATTTATTTAAAACAGATTATATAATCTATCAAATTTTTAAAAATAAAATAAAGCAATAGTAATAAAATTATTTAGTATAATAAAAATATTTGAGAAACTGTGGATATCTTAAAAATAACGCGAGGTTATAAAGAAATTACTCATATTGTCTAATCGATAATTATTAACATAGGAGGGAGTTAAAAATAAACCATTTATACCCTCTTAAAGAAGAGATAAATGAAAATACTGATATATAAGTAAATATTATATGAAGTCAAAATTAAATAGTTTAGGCATGAGCTTCCATAGATCAGAAATAAATTTTTGTATATATAAAAATAACATACTTTGTAAATTCATTTAATGGTTTAATTAAAGTTAAATCCATAATATAATGTTCATCAAAAAGTAACCGATAAATGGTAATTAAGTTAGAACAAAGAAAAAACACAATTGATTTACCAGATAAACTAAAGTGAGAATGAAGAAAAAAAATCAGGAAGAAAGAAAAAACAAAATGAGGTTGATGGGAAGTTACTTTCTTACTGTGAAATATATACAATCCAGTCAAACGTTGGTGGCCTAATGGTTAGCATAGCTGCCTTCCAAGCAGCTGGCCTGGGTTAGCTTCCCAGTCAATGCATTTGACATATGAAATATATATATACTACACACAAGCTTCTTTATAAATCTTGATTTATTATAATATGAACTATTATAATTGTAGAATAATAAACTCCAGTGTTTCAAATATATTATTTGATAGACTTTATTTTATAGTATTTTTTGTTTGTTCCTTGATTAAAATTATAAAATAACATAGACTAAACGTTGGAGTATATTATTGTACAATTATAATAGTTCATATTATAATAAATCAAGATTTATAAAGAAGTGCATGGATTGTATATATTTTGAAATTAATGGGCTATTTTTAAAATGGAAGACTGTGTTGTTATTTTTTAATTTTTTTATTGTAGATTAAAAAAAAGAGAAGGAGAAGATATTGAGCTAAAGTGTGCAGCACATTAAAAGTATTGCAGAATCAATAAAATTAAGAAGTTTGGTAAAATGTGGAAAGGTTTTAAGTTATAGCAGTTCTCTTGCAAACTAGGTCCTGAGCATTATTTGTCTTCCATGACTTCCTTATCGTCAAAGAATACAACTATTAAATACTTTTCAACTATTAATTAAACATAACTATAATAATCAATTACTATAACAGAATTGCTGAAAATCATTGTTAAGTCTATTAAGACTACTGAAGTGCACCGATTATTAGTGCTATTTTTGGACATATTTACCCAATTCTGATGTCCCATATTATAATATTTGGTTGAAATAAGATATGACTTCAAGTATATTGTTTCACAATTTAATTTTTATATTTCAAAATAATTATTTTAATAAAGTTTCTTTGGTTTTACTTGATTACAAAAGAATTTTTCAGGCAGTTGAGCTTCATATATGCCAAAGCTACTGTTTAAGGAAATCTTTTTCTTACATTATTATAGTTAAATCTAAATATTTTTAGTTGTAGGTTTTATATAATTGGAGATGATCCTTCACATTCTCTGTAGTTTTCTTTCTATAACTTTTTTTAATTCTTTTATTTAAGAAATATTAATTTTAATTGAATCTAATATTATTACTACATGTCTCCTTAACTAGAATCTGTAATTTTGATTATCTGCGTTACAAGAAGCATCTGAATATTCTTAGTCCATGAAATTATAAACTCTTTCAGTGGAAAATTTGAATTAGCTTGTTTCTGAATCTGTAATGATACATGCACTGGGATATTTGATATTAGGCAATCTAGTATCCATTATCAAAAGAAACTTGAACTCACAAAAAATAAAAACTTCCTTGATAGTTAGCAGTATGATCTGAATGTTTTGGCTGTAGCTAATATTGGTTTTTCACTATGTTTAATATTATGAATTATTTTCCAAAAGATTATGATGCTCCATTGTACTATTATCAAAAGCAATTTTTCTAAAACTTCCTCAACTATTATGTTAAGCTATTCTTTTCCATATCATTTATATTAGATCTGGTTCTCTTTTTATGTGGTAGATACATTCCACAGAAAACCCACATAAAAAAATTGCACAAAAATAGACTTAACTTACTTTGAAAAATTGGGGATACTGTCCGTAATTTTCAAAAATCACATAAAACCAAAGCAGCCAGGTAAAATTATTTTAAAATTCACATAAAAAAAATAAAGAAATAAAGTATGATTAATAAAAAATTTCAAATATTTGAAAAAAATTGATACAAGGCAAAGTTTTTTTTACTTTTTTTTATTAACTATTTAATTTTATTCAAAACAATATATTTTTATGTGTAATTTATATCACATTTTTTATACATATTTTAATCATTATCGCTATTTGACAATATGCATGTTCATTTGTGAACTGCTAAGAAATCAGATTCATCACAAGAAGAAACACAAGCACCAACTTCACTCTCATGCTGTGATAATGGTTTTCTGGTGACAAGGTAATTGGTGATTAAGCTTTGAGACAATGATTTTACTAATTGTTTATGAAGCGCATGATATCCAGACATACAACTATTTAGCTCTCATTGGAATTTAAGAGCTTGTTCATAATTCATGTCATTTACAAGAAAATGATTTTCCAATTGATTAAAAAGTTGAAGACTTTCTTGAATCATTTTTGCTGTGAAACGAACAGGTTCCACTTCTCTTTCATTATCTTTTTCTAAATCTTCTATGGTATCTAAATTTATTGCCAAACCTTTTTCCATTAGGCATTTAAAGTATGTAAAATTTAATGCATGTATATAAAATGGGGAAATTCCAATTTTAAGTGAAATAGATTCACATAAAAGAAAATCACATAAAAAAGATATTAAGAAGAAACATGAATTGCATAACTTCAAAATTGCATTAAAAAAATCTACATAAAAAGAGACCCAGGTGTATTTAAAATTAAGTTTTCTATATCAAGTATAAATGCTGAGTTTTATTTAGTTCAACAGTTTATGTAGACATTATCAAATTATTCAGTTTATTCTCCTTTGAAATATTTATTGCCATTTTGTTTGGATTTTTTTTTTTTTCAGTTTTACAGTCACTCTAATTTTTTCAATTGCCCTGTTCATATACAAATTAATTTTTCTCATAGTTTTACACATTCTTTGTACCTTCTTTTTTGCATCAGCAGTATTATTTCTTAATCCTTCTATGGAATATCCTAGATAATTCATAATTGTTGAAATATTATCTATTTGCTATTGATTTTGTCCTTGGTAGTTGTTATTTTAGTTTAGGGATATGAAATATTAAAGTTTCAAAATTTTTATCTGCTGATCCTCTTTGAATCAAAGCAATGCTTACAATTGTGCTTTCTAATATGAAACTTTTTATTACTTTCTATCAGTTATATTTTGTTGTGTTTCTGAACATTATTGACACATATTATCAATTTTTGTTTTCAAATAAATGAAAGATTTTTTAGTTTTCAGACTTCTCTTATTTCCTACTTTATTTCTAATATTTTGATTTTCATTTCTTTTATATTTTCTTTAACTTTTTATTGTGACTTTTTTGATTTTTATATCTTTTCTCTTTTATTTTGTTTAAAGTTTTTGAACTTCTTTTAAGATTTTTTTTCCCTTTCTTTTATATATTTTATCTTATGGTTTTTTAATTTTTTGGTTAAAAGATTTTTAGAGTTTATTTGCATTTTGTTTCAAATTTTAAAAATTATATTTGGATTTTATCTTTGGATTTTTTGAATCGCTATTTTAGAAATTGTATAGTTTCTATTAATCACCTTTTGAAATTAATCTCTTTTTTTTAGATTCTTAGGTGTTTTTTTTTTCATTATATCTTACGATTCTTAAAATTATATTTAAGACCGTTTTATATTATTATCCCAATTGTTTTGGTTTACTTTAATATCGTGTGTGTATATATATAATTAAAGCGAAGGTTTTCATGGAGGAAAGATACATTACATATCTTCATATTTTATATGGTCGATTTTTAACGTAATCAATGATTTATAATATATAAGATAAACAAATAGTTTTATGAAATACATAACTGAAAATCTTTCATATAAAACTGTAATTAAGAATTTTTAAGAAACTTTAATTTTATTAAATCTAATTGAGAGTATTTTTTGATACAAATTGTCAAAAATAATGTATATAAAAAGTGTTGTCTTTTTATTTGTAGAAAAAAATTAGAAAATGTTACTATAAACATTTTTATATAGATATAAAATTTTTATATAGTTTTTATCACACTAAAAACTTTTGTCAACTTCTTTTATTTTTGCACATAAATAAAATATAATAAAAGCTATAAATCTTTTAGTCTATTTTTATTACTGATATTTTTTATGTCATGCATTATATATCTGTAAAATCAATAATTCAACCTCCAAATCATTGTTTTTTAAACACGTTATAAAATTATTAATTTACACGGAAACACAAATTTTTAAATTTAATCTCTTGTGTTTTATTGCATTCATTTAATTTGTCAGATTTCTTTTATCCAATGAGCCTACATTAAAGTACTAAAACGTTAATAGCCGACTGAGAGGGAGAAGGAGTAAGAGCGTGAGCATTTTCTCAGTCAAAGTTAAATTATTCTATATGTATATGGAAACAGTGACAAGATTTATGTTGTTTAAAATCAATCAATATTAGTTTTAATAATTAAATTTTTTTTTAATAATAATGTTTATATAAAAAAGAATCTAAATGAATAAAATTAATATACAATATTTATATAAAAGTATGTAGTTATATAAATCTAGATAGACAAAAGTTACTAAAAAGATATAAATAATTAACATTCCTAACCACCGAATACTGCTATGAATTTTGAATTAAAAGTTTTTTAAAAATGGACTTGAGAGCTACCCATGCAGTCATCATTACATCTGATTCGCTGTTATATAAGCATTCTAAATGCGCATGCGAGAAGGTTTCAGCCTGTCACTTTAAAAATGAAATAGATTATTGGTTAGAAGTTTACAAAAAGTTTGAACACCGAAATGACACAGTTGGATCTGCCGTCTGTAAACCTTCACACTTTGCCACAGCATTAAATTTTCAGGGCAAACTTGGAATTGAATAAATATAAAGATTATAGATGTTCTTTTAAAAAAGTTCAGATATTTTATTTCACTGACAGTTTTGATTGATCTGCAGTCTTTATTAGAGATTTTTGAATTTATTTTTGTTTGAATAAATTTAAAAACTTCTAACGAAGTCTGTAGTTCAGTCAAAAGTATTAATGAAATAAAGTTAAGGATTGTAAAAAGTATTGCATTCACATGCATGCATAGTAATAAATTTTTAAAGATTTCTTTTTAAAAAAATAATATAAGAAGCTGAAACTAAATATTAAATGAGGATTAGAATAACAATTTTTAATTAATATATGTTCCAAGTTGAGCAAATTGTAATAAAGTAAAGAAGAATTATATTGATTTGTTAATGGCATTGGATAGATCTTGGTATAAATATTTTAAATAGTCATTCTATTATGAGAATGACAAAGAACCACTAAACATCACATGGTCATCATTTCCTATGCTCACATCAAAATATATAGATATTAAACTGGGTTTAGATCTATATGACTATACAAACAAGAGCTTGTATTGAGAATATTTTTGTGTTTTCATCTTAGTTAACTAAATTGGTAAAAGTGGCTGCAGGAGGCATGTTCTCAGATCCCAGATGAAAGCCACAATCTAGAAATTAGTCTAGGGGTAATGAATAGGCCCTAGATGGGGATTTTATGCACTAGCATCCATTGATTACCTAGGGGTTGCACTAAGTGGCACTATTGTATAAAGAGTTTGTTACTGTTTTAAAAATGGCATAGGAGAAAAATTCCTTTTTTACCCATCTTAAAAAAACTGTAATGAATTATCAATAGTATTAATTAATATATGACTGAAATTTCAATCAGTCTATAAATTGGATTATTAGTCTTTATCCAAAAATATGATGCAATCACAAAAAAATACTTCATTTGATTTTTACAGTAATTTAAATTTATTTTTAATCATAGGAATTTATATGTAATATTAAAACAATTGTTGTCAAATATTTATTTATAGACTGCTATCAAAGCAATCTAGATGAAATTAAGATTTTTATGTTAAAATTTCAAAACTCTTGCTATTATTATTAATAATATATTTTACAAAAAATTTGAAATTATTCTTAGCAAAAGATAGTCAATTTATTAAATGATGACTAAATTTTAGTTTAAACTATTGCTATAGATTATCATATAAAATATAAATGTAATTTAAATTATTAACAAGATTTATCCAAGAAATGATTTGAAGAAATAAAATTAGTTTATAAAAAGATCTCTTATTTAATATTTATACATAACTTATTAGTTATTAAATAATTTAAAATTGCTAAATAAAAAATAATAGAATTATTTCATTCTAATGAGACTTTTAATAATTTAATAATGTGAAAAAAATAAATGTTTTATAAAAATCATGACATCTTATATATAAAGTTTTATTTATTTAAATAAATATTAAAAATACTTTGTAATCTTTATTTATAAAAGTATTAAAACATTTTAATAATGCTAATATTTCTTGCTTAGTTGGGTGTTTTTTATTAAAAATATTCCATGTTGAATGAGTTCAGTTAATAATTGAAATTCATGATTATGATGCACATCACACCATAATAAGAAATATCTATAATAAGCAATAATTTATTAATTTGTATTACAGTATATTAACTCTACAGCAATATCCATTGTGTTACATATTTGTATTAAAATGGAATATTCCTGCTTAGCTGATCTATTTTTTTTATTAAAAAAAAAATATATATCTTAGAATAGATAAGGGTTAACCCACATGTATATTAAATCTGTTGTCCGTAATAACACTTTACAGTAACCAAATAAATGGTAATTTATATAAAACTAATAATTATTTCTTTGCTTTCTTAACCTATATTGCACAGTTTTTAAGTAAAAGCTACTACAGTCTGGATAATTCTTCAAAAAATATTTTTGTTATTTATAAAATCTTCAATAGCTTTGTAAAACTAATTAATCTCCAAAAGAATGTGACCTTTTTTGTAGCAGATATTTTCATTCTTTTTTAAAATATCCCAAACGAATCAAGTTAAAATTGCTGCAAATTTCATTAACTGAAAAATAAAGAAGTGTGATTGGTTAATATATTAAAATTGTTTCTGAACAAAAGAAAATTATAACATTCTTACTTTTTAAAAAAAATAAAGATATATAATAAACTGTCTGAAAATGAAATATCTTTGAAGTAATTTAATTATTTTAAAAACCTTTTTTTTTTAAAAAAAAAAAGATGTACCCTATCATTTGACTAATAACTAAAATGCAATTCCAAATAGAACAGGATCAAAAAAGTTTTTTTACTTTTCATGAAGAAAGAGACTTTTTGTCATTCTATAAAGAAATGTGGAATAAATATCTTTC
The DNA here is from genome assembly GCA_028023455.1 of Epiperipatus broadwayi. Taxonomy (NCBI): domain Eukaryota; kingdom Metazoa; phylum Onychophora; class Udeonychophora; order Euonychophora; family Peripatidae; genus Epiperipatus; species Epiperipatus broadwayi. The sequence goes on along the minus strand of JAQFVV010006214.1, from coordinate 5,331,383 downwards.
TAAAAGCAAATCCATAAAAAAATATAAGAAACTCCACTTTAATCTTTGAAAAAATGAGAAATGCTTTTTTTATTGTTGAATTTGATTTAAAAGTAATCACTCTTCTCCAAAATAAAATATTCAAACCAACAATTACTAGCCTCCAATAAAGGAAATTGATATAAGCTAAGAAAAATTGCTTTAATGACAATATAAAATGCTTTAACTAAAATATTCATACAATATTTCAACATTAATCACAAGAACAAAGAAATAAAACCTATCTTCTTTAAATAGATATCCAGTGGTAGTTGTTTGCACTAAAAACCTTTCAATCTTATGGATGCTTTTAAAAATGTTTTAATAAATTAACATTGATGTTTAGGTTCATGTTAGATTCTTATTGGTACTAAAATTTGTATTAAGTGTTTCAATTACCAAAATTCATTTAGATGATAAAAAGTAAAAAGTTTCAATAAAAATTTTATTTTTTAGTGACTATAATAGTTGCAAAGCAGTGTTTTTGTAGCCAACATTATGTCTAGATAACAACAATAACTATTTATTTTTTTAATAAATATATACATCTAGCTTTTATATTTGAATATATTTGAGTTTTCAATGAAAATTGTGAAAATTAAGCAAAATGTCAGATAGAAAATTGTCTTTGTTAATAATTTTATTAATATTTTTTTAATTTTTTTAATTGGAATATTGATTTTTAATAATCCTAGGATTACTTTGGTATATGATTTTAATTAAAACATAAAAATTTTGTTAAAAGTAAGTTTTTTTTATTTATTCAATACATTTTTGACATGGAAAAAACTATTATAAGATTCTTTATGTGATAACATTATTGCTATTTTTTTATTTGTAAAATTGATATTTTATATTCAAGATAAATTTTATTACTTGGATGTGTTTTTAATTACTGAAGTTTATCTCAAACATAAAGATTTAATGTAGAATAAATTTATTTTTATTAAAATTACAACTGAAGGACAAATAAATAAAAATGGAAATAAATAAAAATAAGCACCCCCCCCCCCATTATTTCATATATTCTTAAAAAGTTAAAGAAGCAGTCCAAAAAATTGCCTGATTCCTTATGTCACATGCTCGCTTAGAATTTTCTAGAAAATCCTGATTGCTTACTAGAGGCGCTAAAAATAACTTCGGTTGCAAATGTAAATACGAGTGCAAACTTGTCAATTTTAACCTCCATAATTTAAATATGAGTGCAAACTTTTCAATTTCAACCTCTCAATGCAAATAATAATCCAATTGATGCAAATAAATCTAATTTTAATATACAACAACACAATTTTAGCTATAATAATCCTAAAACATATGCAAGTGTTGCAAAACTATGTTCACAACATGCAAAAACAAACGAATCTAACCAACCAATTAACAGAAATTTGCTTTCAAATACAGATTACTCACTCAATAACTCAAATAACAAAGCATTTCTTGATCCAATAGAAAGCTTTGATGAAAGTACAAAGGAACAAAACCAGTTCTTCTCCAACAGAAAACTACTCAAATACAGTAAGAACCAATACAAAAATCTTAATATAGGTTCAACCAGACCATTCCTAACCTATAGCAATGACAAAAGTCTTGTTATGGCTATGACTGACTCCAACTATTCCTTGTTCAAATTTCCTGTAGAGTCCCTCTGCAAAAGAACTAAAGACTTCAACATTGGGGATGGAATTCACAGAATCTTGATCCACCCCAATGACAGGTATATAGCTGTTGAATTTTCCAGTTGGGCTAACAGGAATAACTTCAAAAGCAACAATTCTACCTTAGATAACAACTTCCTATGCTACAGACTAATAGAACAGCCTCTCTTCTGGGCAAAATTAAAAATTGCATAATGAGATTTGATAATATTTATTTACAACAAGTTCTCAATCTATATGGGAAAGTCCTTGGATTTGATAATATTCATTTACAAGAAGTTCTCAATCTATATGGGAAAGTCCTCAAATTCAATTACTTGCCTGAGAAAAGGGCTGGCTCTAAGATATTATCCAGCATAGCCACCTTTGAACTGCAGCTTAAACCAGGCACTAATTCCACAGACATCCCAACAGTTGTAAAACATAATGGATCTCCAATGATATTGTCCTTTCTTGGAGTGAGGCCTCAGTGCTTTCATGTCGGCCTTAGAACTCATCTTATTAAGGATTGTTTAGAAAGAATATGTTCACAATGTGGCTACAAGAAAACTCACAACCACAAGTGTGCAAATCAAGTCAATCCTCAATTTAATTCATGATGGAAACAAAATATCACAAATTCTTTATGACAGGAAAATTTTGAACCAAATAAAAATCAATTCACATCTATCAATAAAGATGAAATAGCCTCTAACCACACACCCTCACAATCTCAACCTTTTAACAATAAAATCACACAAAATAATCAAATTACTCAACAAGGCACTGTTAATAAAAAACATAATCCAAATAAAACCAAAGCAATACAACAAAATAAAAAACAAAGCTCTCAATATCAGACTGATAATCTAAACTCTTCATACAAGTGCTGAACAGCCTCAATCCTCTGAAGTTCTGCAACTTAAAACACACCATCATGCTCATGAATCTTTAAAATCATTTCCATTGAAAGAACAGGACAAAAGACTCCCATCTGAATTATCCTCTAAAAACAAATCTAAGCCTAAATCTGATAACACAAAACCAGAAAGGTCAACATATATAAATAACACATCAGAAATCCCCTCACATCTCTTCCAATGATGGTTCTGAGATGGATTTTTCCTTCCTCATGGTAACAAATAACAAAAGAAAGGCTGTTTCTGGGGGAAAAACCAGCCCCAAAGATTAAGTAAATCCTGCTTTCCTCTTTGAGGGAAAATTTAAGGCATCACACAATAACAAATAAACTTGGATCAGTTAAAGCAAAGGGAAAAAAGGAAACCTGAATCTCCCTCATTAAATAACATAACCCAACTCAATCCCAATAAATCCATAAGAATTCACTGCCACTGAGGCAATTGACCTCAGTGAACAGGAATCATGCAATTCAGTCTTTCTGATGCCTGCCTTTGTTTCTGATGAGTCTATGGATTCCTGGACTAATACAAATGTCACTGCAAAGGCACATGATATAAGCTCGGCTGTGGTAGATGATAGTGGCAACCACCTCACTGTACAAAATTGAATGTAAAATTGTTGGGTTCAATGTCAGAGGAATTAACTTTGCAGCCCATGTACATGCTATAAAAAATTGGTTTTTGTCAAATTCTCCACATATTCTTTTCATGGGAGAGACCAAATACCATAACAATTCAAGCAGCTTCATTATGGAAGAACTTTCCAAATTAGGTTATACTTTTCTTACCACAAACTATATAGCAGTGGGAGGGGTTGGCATTTTTATTAATGGCAAGCAACCCCACAGTAAATTTAAAATCACATACTTAGACAGTAACATGATCTCAATCAACCTCACATATGATTCCAACATTCTTAATGCTATTTATATCCACACTCCAAACAATACAAACTCATACAATAAAATAGTCAACACTATTAATATGTTAACCACCAATAATAACTGCCCTACACTATTGATCAGAGATTTAAATATCTTATATAATGGGTTTATCTACAAATACCTTCACCTACTTAATTGGCCACTCATTAGTGGTGAAGGTTTTTTCCCCAACAGGAGTCTTTTCTTTTATGCGAGAAGACACAGATCATTAATTAATCCTGTCTTCTACTCTTCAAAGCTCCACTATATTATGGAGGCAAATCTTCAGGCTCTGACCTTTTATGACCATTGTGCTGTGGTTGTTTCCCTAAAATTTCACAACTTCACACCATTAAATCTTAACAAGACCGTTAGGATGTTGACAAAGGCCCAAATGACAGAGGCTATACCATCTGAAGCCTACATACTTTTTCATAAGATTGATATCTTATTAAGGCCACCAGAAGAGGCTTGGTTTGCCTTCATGGGAATACTCCAGACTTTAATAGTCCAGTATTCTTGCCGAACAAAAGGCCCGACCTCACTATCAAGAGACCTTGAGGATATTAGCCTTCAGCTTAGACAACTTACAGAGGATGTCAGTTCTACTGACTACATAATATCTTTAAAAAATAAATACAGGGCAAAGCAGAAGGCCCTTCCAGAATATATGTCTATTAAGCACTCCAAAATTTATCTAGCCCCTCAGTATTATTGGATGAAAGTATATCTGAGATGGGCACTGGGAACACAAAAGAAGCAAAACATTCCAATGACCATCAAACATACAAACACCAGTGTAGTCAGTTCTCACATGCTGGACCTAATTAGACTATACTATGAAGAGAAGCTTTGAGTGGGTGGCACATTGCCTGCTCATCAATGGACACACCATTCCTCACTGGGTGAACATGGCAGCACAGAGCAAGATATCGATTAGAAACTACAGTCACTTACTGACAGTGACCATCCCAGAATGCATGGGATACCCAAGTTTCTCATTTTACATCTGAGTAATTTTGCAGTTCCCATTATGATGGCAATGATAAACCACCTAGCACAAGAACCAAAGTTAATCCAAAATGTTTATCCAGTTGCCTTGGTTCTGTTCATGAAAAAGAACCTAGACCCTATTAACTTAAAACACATCAGGCCTACATCCATGTCACTCACCCCTCCTTATTAATATAATTGAGGGTGTCATCAAGGATAAAATCCAACCAGTAATTCTGAGCCATATTATGCCCTCCCAATATGCCAAGAAGTGCACTTTGGCCCTCACAGCATTCGGTGAGCTTAAAATTTTCCTTGACTACATTAGTCAATAGGAAGTCTAAGCCTGTTGCTGTGCAACTGGATATTTCAGAGGCATTTGACTCCATTAACATACAAACATTACTGGAAATGTTGAAGGGCCTTGATGTGCCATCTCAAACTATCTAAATACTGGACAACCTGCTTCACAACAGGGAAATTTATATTTCTCTCAATGGCCAATATACCAACAGCTTCATACCCAATATGTCCTTTCACAACAGGGAAATTTATATTTCTCTCAATGGCCAATATACCAACAGCCTCATACCCAATACATCCTTTCAACAAGGTTCCCCTTTCAGTCTTATTGTTTGCCTGCTATATTAACCCCCTACTCAAAGATATTGAGGACAGCCTTCCTGGTGTGTATGTTCCGAGGTTCAGAATAGCAATCGGGGTAGTACCCTATATGGATGATGTCCTGGTTGTTCTTCCAGATCAAAACCATCTCAAAACTTTATATGGGGTGATTGATAGGTTTACCAGTCTTATGAGCCTTAAGATAAACCAAGAGAAGTCATCTTCCTGGGCAATTTGGTCTGGGAAAAAGATCTCGTTTCTGGACCAAACCTCAAGTTCTTGGGCTACCCGATATACAGATCGCAAGCAATAATGTCAAAAGAATTACAAACCAAAATCCTTGAGTCCACAGATAAAATTACCCAAACCCTACCTAATGCATACCTCTCCCTTCACGGTAAGGTCACTAAACTGAATATGAGAATATTCAGCAAGATAGCATACTATTTACCTGTTATGAATGCAAATAAGTTATTCATTAAGCAAATCAACAAATACTGCTCTAGACTATTCTGGAAAGGTCACAGTGTAGGCATAAGTATCACTAATATGCAACAACCCAAAAAACTAAATGGAATGTCTCTTCATTCCATCCCATCTATTCTCTTTCAGAAAACACACACATTACTTTATAATCTCATACAGAAGTATGGCCAGGGCCAGATCCTTGACTACAAAATTTCCATGGATAGGCCCCCTCCTAAAAAGATGCGCTGGCTGGATCAATTACTGTCTGTGATAAAGCTGCACAATATTGATCTAAACCTTTTTTCAGAGCAAAATTAAAGTTGTGGGATAGTCATCACATATACAATCCAATCCTTATAATATTAACCCAAAACTTGGGTTGTCCAATCAAAAACTAATATCACTCTTTAAATACTGGGCCTTGGAGCCCAAATATTTTGACTATGTAGTTAAAATTAACCTAGATGCCATGCCTGTCAACTACTGCCTCAAATATGAACGTTTTATCACTATGTTGATTCAATATGCTCTAACTGTGGCAGAGAGGAAGAGACATTTGATCATATAGTTAAGACTTGCCTGGGTCTGGGCAATATCAAGGCCACCATATTTAACAATTCAAAAACAGACTGCTACAAAGTACTTAATCTTAGGGAATGTGTTCATGAAAGTGTCATCCCTATCATTCGGATATCGATTTTTCTAACATACGCCATCTGGATAGCTAGATGCAAGGCCCAATACAGCCTTCCTCAACCAGATGAAGACCAACTCTTCAAACACTACTGAATGTTTGAACTTTTGCTTTACATTTTAAATTTACACAAACTGTTTACATTGAATACTGATTGTTCATTGCAATATTTGCCCCTTTTTGTTCTAATACTTTGTTGAATAATTAAATTGCTTGAGAAACAAACTGACTTTTCATCAAGATGAACTTTGTTCCTCATGGTGTCTAATGTTGCAACTTAACATGCTTTTGGACTGTCTAACCAATATTAACATTGTATTTCATCATTTTGTATGACATATTATATCTGCAACAAAATATTTCTTTTTGTAATAAAGTATTTTGAGAAACTTTCTTTTTCTGGGAGATGAGTTTCACTAAAAACAGTTATGTCAATCTTAAATATAACTATTCCTTGGCAACCAGTGCAGTCCTCCTTTCTCATCTTGAAAAGTTTGTATTACAAAAAGTTCCCACATTCCATGTATCTATATTTAGAAAAAAATAGATTTATAATATACCTTTAATACTAATTTTTTTAATATGCTAGGATACAAGAAGATTACAATAACCTATATCACCTTTATGGACCAAATATTGGTGACATTCATTATTTAACTGAGCCAACAAATATAAAGATATCCATTATGTGATCCTGAAGAATTTTTGAAGAGGAAAAAAAACAAGATGCAATCTGATAATAGTTATGTCAAGAAAGATATTACCCAGATCATTATGAAAGTTCATGCAGTTTTTCCATCATCACCATTTCTGACAGCATTCTATTTTGTTCTGAGGATCTGATTATTTGCATAATTAGGTATATATAGCATATCTAAAAGCAAAGGGAAATGTGTGCTTGCAGCTAGTTGGTGCACAAAAGAATAATTAACAGACCTATTCAACAAAACAGATATAAGTGATTGTGGAAAATAAGAAAAAGTAAATAGGATCATATTAAATATTCAGCATCATGCTTAGCAAAATCATATTGATGTATGTAAAAAGTTTATATTTGACAAATGAAGAATATTATTCTTTAATATGACAAAGAAGTTTTGCCTTATAATGTATATTGCCCCAAAATTATAATTAATATAGGTCTATATTTCAATGTATTAGTGGATCCAGGGAATTAAATATCAGAGTGGAAAGAAACTACTTGGGGGGGGGGGGATTATAAAAACAATTTTATGCATACACATTTTTTATTTTAAACAAAAATAGGTAGTGTTACAAAATAGTAAAAAAACAATGGACATCCAACAAAACTTCCAAATTATATCTCAAAGAATAGAATATGTATTTTTGAATATGGAAGAATTACTGTATGCAGTTGTTTGGGGAATTTTTTTTTCTAAAATTCTATAATAGATTATGGAAGTGGTCAATCAATTTGTAATGGTGAAGTAATTAAATTCATATCTCCAAGATTGCATGTATCTAAAGGACTCACTAAGAACTGACAAATTCATGTTATGATTGGTGCAATTAACAATTATTTGGATTTTCTAATAGACCAGAAATAATTAAAAGATATGTCCATATAATTAGATTGTTGGCCTTTTCAAGTGAAACCTTAATCCATTCCATTCAAAATTGAAAAGAAGGTGAAAAACAAAACAAATGAAAGAGTGGGAAAATATTAAAGACTATACTTCATTAACCCTATTTGTTATAGTTGAAAGGAAAAAATGCATCTATTCAGATATGCTCATAATTGTAATAATGCTACAATATTTGAATGAGATATACTTCTACCAATACATGAGCTGCTGATCGAATTTAAAGATAAAAAATGTCTTTACCATCTTTCAAACTATTTTCTAGTCATTGGTATATTTTATATTAAAGCTATAAAATACAGTCGTTTGATTTGGTGGTTCTTATAATTTCAAGGGAATGCTTTCCTGTTGAAATGCATGAATCAGAATTGACACCAAACTTTGAAGATGTTTTTCAGAGAATGATTTCTAAAAAAACATTTAAAAAAATATTATGATGTGGCAATTTTAATTTCATAAAAAGAAAAAAAAGTATTCTTCATGAAATAATATTAGTATATTCTGACTTTAAAAACAATTTCATTTGCAAACAAACAGTAATAATCACACAACAGCAGTTACATCGGTTACTTTTTATCAATATAATGTAGAGAACCAGTCCATGGAAACTGTATTTTAAGTCACACCTTAATAAGAAAAAAAATGCATTAGGATGTCACTAAAAACAAAGTACAATCAATATTCTGATTTTTAAATAAATGTATCTAATTTATTTTCAGTTCTGAAATTACTGTTATCACTTATCATACCTGGAGTTTTTTAATTGAAGCTACTTTACAAATAGATAATTCTTTGTGGAAATTTTTGTCTACAAATTTTAATTACAAAGTCATTATCACACTGAATTATATGATGTAGTGATTGATATTTTAAAATGTAATCATCAACAACCAATATCAATCCACTGCAGGATGAAGGTCTCTCCAAGTTTAATCCATATTCTCTGATCTTTAGCTTCTCTTCTCCACATGATCCCTGCATACTTTCTTATTTCATCCATCCATCTCACATGTGATCGCTTTCTGGGTCTTTTACAATCTCTTGAAATCCAGTTTAAAATTTCAATTGTCCATCTATTATCATCTCTTCTAACAATATGTCCAGCCCAACTCCACTTCAATCTTTTAATTTTTTCAATGAGGTCAGTAACACCTGTTTGTTCTCTTACCCATAAATTGTTTTCGATCTCTTCTTGTTACTCCCAACATACATCTCTCCATACTTCATTGAGTGGTCTGAAGTCTCTGTATTGCTCTTCTATTAAGTGTTCAAATCTCAGATCCATAAGTAAAAACTGGTAAAACACAATACAATGTAATTAAATGTGAGATATCTAAATGTAAAAAAAAAATCATTTATTTATGTTATAGCACATCTTATTAATAAAAGCAAAAACCAAAAATAAGTCTAGGAATGTATTAAACAACCTCAATACTACCACATATTCTTTTAAATTCATATAAGTAAAAATACAATAAAAGATAAATGCCCCCCCCCCAAAAAAAAAAAAACATTTCATGATGAACCAGCACTCATCAGTTGGTCCACGTCACCACATCTCATATATATCTCTACTATATGAAAAATATTTATCTATATTAAATAATTACATTTTGAATTACAAGTGTCAAAAGAATTCAACTCACATTTTTAACACTATTCACTGTAGATAAATATGGTAATGCTTATTATTAATCATTTACTAAACTAGAGATTGTCTTTATTGTAGCTTTATTTATATGAATTTAAAAGAATATATGGTAGTATAGAGGTTATTCAATATATTTATAAAGATATTACATGTGGGAAAAAGAAATGTGAATAACTCTGTGTGTTTGCGTGTTTAATTTTAAAAAATCGGATATATTAATTTTTAATTGAGTTTTAAAGTTTATATCTGTGCTAGAGACAATCTCTAGTTTAGTAAGTAATTAATAATACTCATTACTATATTTATCTAAAGTGGATAGTGTCAAATATGTCGGTTGAGTTAATTTGACACTTGTAATTCAAAATGTAATTATTCAAGATTACTATAAATGGTACTAAAATAGATATGCATTATTATATCATATCTATATATAAGTTAAATAATCGATTTGTTATTATTTTTTATTTCAAAATAAAAATGTAATGCCAAAATAATTAACACTTTATTTAGTACTTTTCAGCTATTTTTTAAATTTAAAATTAATATTTCAATTGATCAGCTATTAAATTTCATTAGAACATCGATTTTGTTTGTTTTGTGAAAATTAAAGTGTTGACGCAAAACAAAGAATAGCTTAAATATTTAATAAAAGTCAGGTTTAATTAATATTCACCCAGCTCGTTATATTTACCTACCTAAATGTGTCAAAGTAATTTATAAATAATTTTAAAAGTTTAAATTTAATCATTTCTTTATGCGTTTCATCAAATTTGTTTTCCCTCACGGTTTAAAAAAGGAGCTCAATTATGTTAGGTTTGTTATTTCTTTTACAAATAGATTTCTCTTATTACTGAATAAAGGTGGTGAAAGTTTCAGATTTATATGTAAACGCATAATATTGCAATTTTATAAAAGCTTTAGTGTTAAGACATATTCTTATTATCAGTAAAACTGATATAACTTTTAATTCAACAGAACAGAGGAGATACTGATTGAAAACTGAAAATAAACACTGAATTAGCTAATGATCTCGTAATAATTACAAACTATAAAATCTTGGATTTCGTATTATTTCTGAATTATTTTAATTAATTTGTGCAGAAAGAAAGCCAATACTTTTAAATCAGAAATGATGTGATATATATTGAAACTATGAAGATCATATGAAGGCTAGAAAGTATTTAAAATAAACAATAAAAACAAAAGCTCATATTAGACGATGGAAATAGTCCAATATACAAATACAACTAAAACACCATCATCACAAACCGTCAGGAAAACAGTCTATTACTATTGTTGTTATTTAAAAGATTTATTGAAAGTATAATTAATAGAGTTATAATTCGTATTGGCTATGGATAAATAACCTGGGTGATGTGTGTGCATGTTATAATAAATTAATAATTATATTAAAAAATATACGCATTATTACTTGGTATCTAGAGTAAATAATAATATAAAAAAAAATTGTTATTCTAGATTATTAGACAAGTATTATTACAATTTATAAAAATATTATTCTTTGTATTATTTTTATTTATGTAAATGAATTGATTTATAAAATGCTAGACTTAAGGTGGGAAAAGTAATAAAAATTTATTGAAATGATTGCCTGCTTTGTAAAAGAGGGCGATTTTAAAAAAAGTAGAAAAGAAAAAGCATACATTGAACGTATCATCAAATCTCCTGTTTTAAAACAGAACTGTGTAATAATCATATATTTCAAGTCATCAGAAATCAAAAACACGGAGGATGAAAGGATTAGCGTGAAATAAGTCTCTCTTCAAAATTAACGAAAATTATAACATGGAAAGTATAACATTAACAATGAATAAGAATTATATAACACAAATTTTTCTTTAAAATTAATAGATATATCATAATTAGATTATTTGTTGATCGATAAAAAAGCAAAAGAATAAAAAATATTGTTCAAAAACAAAGTCGGATATTGAAAGTTAATGTTTATTAATAATAATTTCCTTCAATTATTGCTTCATCCGCTTTGATTGATTACAGGTGAGCCCTCAAAGAAACAAATAACTAAAAACAATCAACAAAACTATCCAGGGCAAATAAAGAGATAATATATATATATTACACTATAAAAAAATAACTTCCAGAGGCATTCTATGTAAAATATAATTTTAATAACATATTTATTTACCAAATATTAATAATAAAAAAAGGTATTAATTAATGCTTGATATGCATATTGAACCAATTATAAAGGTGATAGTTTTAGCTAAATTATTTATTTTTATTAAAAATATAAAAATATTTAATCAATAAATACAATTATAGCCAATAACTTTTGTTATACTTTAGAGATTTATAACTCGAAGCAGAGCATATATATATAATCTTTATCATATGAAAACAGTTAAATACACTGTATTGTCAATTCTTAATGAAATATACTTCTGCTCTATTTCACGATTCTAATTATCCAACTCAAAAACACAACCTAAATAATAAATTATAAATAAATGTGTTTGATTATTACAATAATAAAAATATATTTTAATAAAAGAGATTTGAATGATATTTTATAATATTACATCAATTTAATTGTTTAACAAAAGTAAAATATTATTTTTAAGATTGTGAAATTATTATTGAAAATAGATTAGAGTATATAATTATTAATTTATTGTACTTATTATTATTTAATGTTTTAATGATAATAGTCATACTATTTATATTTTTAATAAAATTAATATTGTGAAATTATTATTGAAAATAGATAAGAGTATTGTAACGGACCGTCAAATGTACCGGGAGTCTACAGGGTGAGATATTTAATTAATTGATGCCCCAAATGTTTGGGTTGCCAAAATATGTAACGGACTGTAAAACCCTTTTAGGATAGTACACCCAGAGCCTTCTCTACTTACAGGTCCTATTACTACTCGGGGTTCTAACTCAGTGTAGACATTTGCCTTTAACTCTGCTCAAGGATGGAATTAAATAGGATGGCAATAATGTGACCTCTATATAGATCCTTAATGGCTATTGCTAATAATAAATTAAAAATCTGTATGCATGTATAATAGCTATTCTGGTGAGTGAAGTATGAATGATGCTTGACAATCTAGAGACCAGAGAAACAAAGGTTTTAACTTCAAACAACAAATATTTATTAACAGATCATGCTTAAAGTTATAATATTTATAAATCAACAGAATATATACATGATTATTATAAAATATTAATTTATCTCTACAACAATAAGACTAGCTGTAATTTAAATATTAAAATATGGGTTGAAATAAGAATTATAAAATTTAGTGCATAATTTACAATAATGTATTAATTATTTTAAATATAAAATTATATTACTAAATGTACGATTATCATTTTGTTTATGTCCTTTAAATGTACCTCAAGGTTATGTCCATGAATTGCTAATTTGTGTTTTGTATAGTTCATTCATAAACAGTTATTCATTTAAACAAGAAAATGTTATATATATTTACTTATTAATTAGTTTGATTTTAATGTATTAATTGTCTAATAAATGTAAATATTTAAAATCTTACCTTTTGTTTCAGTCATTGTCCAGTTTAATTTAAACCTTCAATTACGATAATATTTTATTTACAAACATATATAATATATTGATGTATAGTTTGAGTTGTGCATCTCTCTCACCCTATAAAAATCTAAACAAATGGGTTCTTTTTTTTTAAAAAAATGTTTGCTACACTTGAATAAAAGGGTGAGAAAAATTCACAACCCAACTCTCAGTATACATTTAAAAAAAAAATTTAAAACATAAAATATAATGAAATTTTGGAATTCCTTAAAACAATAGCAAGTTAAATTTTCAAGAGCAGCTTCTGTATTCTTAGCAGATAATGTCTTTCTTTCCTTCATGTATATTAAGTCATGTTGAACATTCTAAGCATTAACAATTCCCATGACGAAATTGAATTCCTCGGCATTTGATTTTAAAGCCATGCATTTCCATTCCATATCAAGATCTTTCCACGTTGATTTAAACAATATTTATAGGTAAATATGATCCTCCATCACATGTCAATGACACCAAGAGAATAGAAAAATCCCCCGACACTTAATTAGCAAAAGTGCATTGTTAGATATTATTTACACATATATAAATTATTAAATATGAATCCTTTTCCAAGGCTTACGTTATAATATAAGGCAGAATGCTATTTCTATGCAGTTTTATTTATATATGTATGAGACGCATGATAAAGATTTTACTTTAAAAGTAATAAAAATTAGTGTTAATAAAGTTCTATTTCATCATTAGTTGATTTTATTTTATCCAAGAAACATTTGATAGCAATTATATTTTTTAACAATGATAAATAACTATGATGCTCTTAGCATTTATTTGAACGAACGAAAGTTCATCAATTAAATAATGTTTTTTTTTTCCTTTTTAAAACATTTTACACTTATCAATAATAAAATTCCAAATATTAAATAGTTTATTTTTAATAAAGAAAGGAAATCATAATAACTAATATAATAACAATTAAAATATTCTTTTCTACAACTTTACTTTCATGCACTTCATTTGAACAAGAAAAACCAACAACAACTAAAAAAAATCTGTTGCTTAGATATTTTTCCACGTTCCCAAAATCAACAAAGGTTTACTCTTTTTTTCCTCTTTTAAACAAAAGAAACGTGGTTACTAGAATTTAATGTCAAATATTTTTTTTTATTTTGTCACGTCATGATTTAAAATCTACATTCATGTATATATATATGTGTATATGTATATATTTTATTTTACATTTAATAAAAAAAAATAAATGTGTTCATTCCTTCATGAATGTATGGTTATGTTTGTGTGTATATATATGTGTATATGTCTCCAAATATCTAAAAAAAATTAGGTTTTAAAAGTTGGCTGCCTATTTAATCTTTATACATTTTTATCCTAAAACATCAGTTACTTATTATTATTTTTTTATAAGGATTGGGCATCACCTTACATTTCCCCTATCCTTAGAAGGTTAAAATTTAGACCATTGTCAAAATTTTAGCACCTAAACAAAGGTTTGGATGGTTATTGTGTTGGATAATTTTATTCTTTTTAAATAGGGAGAGTTCTAATGCTGTCGTACTTATTTTAATTTACTCATCAATATACATTTGCTTTTTTTTTATATATTACTCATTTTTGGTTAGATTCCTATCCTTATGTCTTTCATCTTAACATTGAATTAAATTACTGTCATCATTAACATTGTTCTTATTATCTTTACTAGAATTACTAACTATATGATGGTTGAATACTCTGAATTTGACTGGTTAAGTGTCTCTGTTCCAGAAGGCACATATTTGGGTTTGTCAGTCTATATCCTGCTCCCTAGGAGTCTTATTGGATTTTTATAAGGTCTGAACAAAATATGGGATTCCCACATTCTATGGGTCAATACCCACATCTCAGCCAATTCTAAGATACCTCAATAAAATGTTTCAACATTAATTTGAGTGCATCCTCATCACATCTACCTACTCTAGCTATTTACTCACGAACAATGCTGTCTTTCTCATTACAATACACTTGCATATACCCATTTACATTTTTTTTAATAAACTTCACTTTCATCTACTTTAATCATGGTCATCTGTTTACAAATAACTAAGCTTCTGTACAAGGCAGTTCTTGACAACCACTGTATGGCTTTAATATCCGAGCATTATAAGTTCCTTTTATCTCTCCATCAATATTTAACCAAAATGCATTTGGGCCAGCTTGTTTCACAATAGCATATGGTCCAGCATATTGTTGACAAAATTTATGATAAACATTATCCATTGGTTTACTTGGGTTATGTGTTTTCACAAAAACCTTGTCTCCAATCTTAAAGTGATGTCTGCTTTCCTTTCCCTTCTTATTTCTAAAATTGGATTTATTAATTAACTGTTGTCGAGCCATTTGAATTTTAGTTTCTATGTCATAGTGATGACATTCAATTGGAGGTTGGTATTTCACAAATAATGAAGGAATAGGTTGGTTAAAATGTAGTTGGATGGGTGCGAATCCAGTAGATTCATTTGCACCCCAATTTATGTAATTCACTACCCGTTCTGTCTGCTTCACCCACCCCCTATGCTCATCCTTTAGGTAAGTCCTGAACAAATGGCCAAGCTCCCGCATTATGCGTTCACAAGGGTTTGATTGTGGATTTCTAATGGAAGTGAGCACGTGTTTGATTTGTAGTTTCTCCACCCATCTTTTCCATTCCTTAGATAGGAAAGGTGTTCCATGGTCTGACAAAATAGTTTTAGGTTTTCCTATCTTGGGGAATTGAAGAGTGTCTAATACCCTGATTGTGTGTCTGGTATTAGCCTGGGGTATAGGGTAAGCAGAGACATATTTCGAAAAGAGATCATAGGCGACCAAGAGATATCTTTGCTTATTGAATGGAGGTAATGGTCCATAATAATCGATCGCCAAGATCTCATTTGGTCTTTCAGGAATTATAGATTTTAATGCCTCGCTATAATTTTGGTTTACTGGCTTAGCTTTTAGGCATACTAGACAATCCTGGAGTGTTCTCAAGATATCTTTATACATGCCTGGCCAGTAAAACCAAGTTTTCATAGTATGTTCTGTTTTACGGGCACCGTAATGTCCATACAAACAGTGAATATACTTTATGAGTGGGGTACGTAAAATTGTAGGTATCATTACCTTCCACTCTACAGTATTTGAATCAATTTGATAGAACAAGATCTGATTTTCTACCTTATAAAGTGTCAGATTCTTGGGCACATTCAAAACTTCTTCTTTTAGGGCTCTTATGACTAAATTTAAATTTGGATCTTCAAATTGTAATCTGGGCAACCTTTCTAACTCATCCTCTACATTACTATCGATTATTAAGTTGACATTTGTAATGTAGGCATCTTCTACAGATAGATGGTTTTGATCTGACCGACATGGATTCCGACTAAGTATATCAGCTACTGTGTTCTCGGATCCTTTGCAATACCTTACAGTGTAATTAAATTCCTGCAACAGCAGACTCCACCTAACTAGGCGACTGTTGGTCAAATAGCTGTGGTTCAGGAATTCAAGGCTCTTATGGTCTGTGACCACTATCACCTCAGATCCGAGAAGCATCTGTCGGAACTTCTGGAAGGCCCACACTATAGCTAGTGCCTCCTTCTCAGTTACCATATAATTCAACTCCGGACCTTTCAGGAGTCGACTGATAAAGTACAGGATGCCAGGTTGACCATCCTCCTGGATTTGGGATAATGTTACCCCTAACCCGAAACCACTACTGTCAGTTTGAACGACAAATGGTTTATCAAAATCAGGGAAAGCCAAAATTGTTTGCTGTAAAAACCCTGTTTTGATATTTTCAAATGCCCTCTCCTGTTCTTCGGTCCAATTCCATTTTTCTTCTTTCCTGATTAATTTCAATAAAGGTTCCATGTGGCCAGCAAATGTTTTGTAGAAACGGTGGTAAAAATTACACAAACCTAAGAATGACCGAATTTGCTTTTTATTAGTAGGCCTAGGAAAGTCTTGAATGGCAGAGATCTTATCTGGATGAGGTCTTATCCCATTACAACCTATGATATGACCTAAAAAGACTACCTGATCAGATGCTAGGGTACTTTTCTTGAAGTTGATTTTTATTCCTTTGTGAAAGCACTCCTGGAAAAATGTAGTGAGTTGTTGAAGATGTTCTTCAATGCTGGATGATGCAATAATCACATCATCCACATAAATGGTTATGATTCGCTTAATCTCAGGAGAAAGGGTCTTATCTATACATCTAATTAGACCAGCACCACTATTGATCAACCCAAATGGCATCCTATTGAATTGATAGGTAAAACCTTCGTACCGAAAAGCAGTATACTGGCGATCATCAGGATGAAGCTCGATCTGCCAATAGCTGGAAGTCAGATCGAAGGTAGAAAATACCTTCTTGTTTCCAAATCTCATGAACAACTCGTGAATGGGTGGTGGAATATTTCTGTCTGGAACAGTGATTTTGTTTAGCTGCCGAGCATCCAAACAAAATCTCATCGACCCATCTTTCTTCTTCACAGTTACAACTGGATTGCAGTAAGGTGAAGAGCATTTGGAAATGATCCCCCACTCCAGCATTTTGTTGATCTGTTTGGATATTTCCTGCCGATATTGGTACGGGATAGGATACGATCTGGATTGAAATGGTTGGTCATCCTTCAATTTAATTCTCTGTTGGAATCCGGGTATAACTCCTGGAATCTCCGAAAAAATCGGGTTAAACTGATTAATGATAGATCGTAACTCTCCTGCACTTTTGCTATCTAATAGATTGGACTCTGCAAGTTTAGTGTCTATAAGTGCTTCAGGAATATTTGATACAATGCAATCAACTTCAGGTAGGCCATATCTTGGAAGCAATGTCATCTCCAAGACCTCATCATCAATCCTAACTATTTTATTGGAGAAATCAATAATACAAGAGTGTAAGTGTAGGAAGTCTGCCCCTAGTATGACATCATGGATCAAACCATTTAATATCAAAAACACATGATAGAGGATTGCCTGACCAAACTTTATTTCAATCCAAACTTGTTTCTGTGCAAGCTTTGCCTTCCTATTGTTAGCCATGGTAACCTGTACAGATTTCAGGGGCAAGATTTTAACCTGGGGGTTCTTGTTCAGAACCTTCTGATACAGTCGGTCTGAAATGACAGAAATCTGGCTACCAGTGTCTAACAAAGCTTTAATCGGCAAATCCTCAAACAAAGCCTCTATCATGGGACAGCTCTGCAAGGCAAAGTTGGGTGCCTTGTCTTCCCATGAACATGTCATATTGGTGATTTCTCCATCTACTATTGGTACCTTGTTCCTCATTGTATTTTTGGTTCCTTGAGGTGAGGAACTAATCCTCAAGCACCTTTCTAGTTTAGTTTCTGCTTAGTTTTGGATGCATGATTACTGCATCCTGGTTTTGGTGAACCGTTTGGGGTACTAGGGAAATTTCTCAATGATTCTCCATTATTAAATCTATTCCTCTTGGGTGACCACATATTTGGTGCATTTATTTGATTGGCTTTCCCTTTCCAGTGTCTGGGATCATTGTTGTTTTTTCTCTTACGATAAAATAAGGCATTAACATTTGCCTCATCTTTCCTCCTCTCTGGTGCCCTGATGGATAAATTAGTATTATTCATATCCATACTGTTTAACAATTCAGCAACCTGCTCAATATTCTTAGCATTTGCACACATCAGCGATTGCTCTATACGTAAAGGTAAATTCCTTTTAACTATTCGGATGATCTCCGTTTCCCTAAAACAATATGTGTTCAACGTACGTAGCTTGGTAACTTGTCGCCTAAAAAACTTTGTAAGTGTTTCCCCGGGTGCAGACCTATATTTTTCCTGGAAAAGTTGGTACAGAATGGCTTCCTGTTTATCTCTGTTCCAAAAATTCCTAACCAATAGAGTCTGGTAATCATCAAATGTGGATGGGGTCTGGAATAATGACTCCCACCACATTAAAGCATCACCTTGGAGGTGACTATATGCAATTATAATTTTTTCACTTTCTGACAAACTTCTATTCACCATGAAATAAAGCTTTAAGCTTCTCAAATGTTCAATTGGAGCTTCATTATTGAAACCTTTAAAAACTTTCAGTTTCACAAATTGGTTAATAGCATTTATCTGCGTGCTGGTTACATGAGTCTTATTCATTTCTTGTGTACTTATTTGTGGATTCATGAGGAGATGATCAACATCAGCTTGATATTCATCTGGTTGTGCTTCATCTATATGAAATTCATGGAGGCCATTCACTTCAGGCATCATATGAGATTGAAAAGTGGATTCTTCATATGGGTCATTTGCTTCTTGTAAATCACTAAAAGCTACTTTCAAATGTGCCACATCATTGTTCCAATCTTCCCGGTCATTTTTGATCTTCTTTTCCCTTCCTAATTGTGGTTTCATATGAATTGGTATTTTTGAGTTAATTTGGGACTTATCCCTCGATGTCTGTTGCTTCATGGCTTCATCTAAACTATCGATTCGACTCTGTGTTTCAGTGGTTCTCTCCGTAAGTTTTTCTAACATTGTTTTGCCTAACAGAGCATCTGTTTCCATAGAAGATATCTTATGTCCAAGCTGTTGTAAATGATGATTCACAGCTTGCATCATTTGCTCTTGAGCCCCATTTTCTGCACTTTGTTTAATCTGGAGTTGGCTTAATTCCATCTGTATGGCTTCCAAATCTCCTTGAACTTCTTTCTTGTGATTTTCTTGACCCTGCCTCATTTCTTCTTTAGTGGATTCCTGGGCTTGGTGTACCTCCTTAATATTGTTATCAATTTGGATGGTAATGTTTTCTTTAAACCCAGTAAATTGCTCTTGACACTGCAAGCTCACTACATCTATATTTATTCTCATCTCTTCTACATTTCGCTTTAATTCCGTACTACTGTTATGCACTTCATTCATCTCTGAAGATAACTGCTCCATGGCTGTAGAAACTTTCATTTCAATGCCACTAATTCTTTTCTTAACCTCCTCATCCAATTTGTCAATATCAGCCTTAGTTACCATGTTGCTTATTTCAGCCTTGATTGTATCTATCTGACCACTCATGCTATCCATCCGACCATTCATCTGACCACTCATGCTATCCATCCGACCATTCATGTCAGCCTTGACTATATCTATCTGACCACTTATGCTATCCATCCGACCATTCATCTGACCACTCATGCTATCCATCCGACCATTCATGTCAGTCTTGACTATATCTATCTGACCACTTATGCTATTCATCCGACCACTCATATCAGCTTGCATGGCATCCATCCGACTATTCATGTCATCCATCCAACCACTTATATTGCTTATATCAGTCTTGGTTGCCATATTATCCATTCGATCCAATAATGTTTGGAGCATCTGCACCATGGCTCCACTATTTTCTGTAACCTGTGTTAGTCCAATTCCAGGTGATTGAGCAGACTGTTCATTAGAGTCTCCTTGAATTTGAGATATCATTTGTTTTTCCTCTTGCATTGAGAAAGAATGCTCAGCTCCAACCATTGACCCCCCAGACATATTCATGTCTACTGATCCTACTTGTTCCATATTAGGATCATGCTCAGCTTCATTGCCACTAACATCCTGTGGCTTTACATATAATTCCTTACTCATACTTGACAAATATCTCCCACTTCTGAGAAACATACAAAATAAACTAACACTTTTCTTTAAAATATCTACTCTATGGCAAAATTATTTCTTTTTATATAATATTCTATAATATGTCATAGGATCTTCTACCAACTTGTGTCATCTCATGTGATTTTGGTTACCTTAAGTATTTTACATATCATTGGTATTAATGCCAGTTTTATATATTTTTCCCTTTATCTGCTTCACTTGCCTACTCTTATTAGATTCTTGATCATCTATTTAGTTTTGGCCTCTATTTATCAATTCATACCTTCACTCAGAGTTATTTGAACTTATTGTTTATTGACTAAATTAACTATACCACTAAGTTGCCACACCATTTAATCCATAGGGTTATGTAATTTATAGTTTATTAACTGACTAACTAAAATATGATAAATCAGGTTATACTGAAATTATGGACAATTTCTCATAAATTCAATTTATGTCACACTAAAAATATACAGTAACATATGATAGACCCAACTCTTTAAAGCTCAACACATTGTGTATCAAAATATAATAGACAAAACTTTTCACATGCAGTGAATCTAAGTATTCAAGCTTACCACATTGCATGCCAAAAATGTAACAGACTACCAACTAGAATGAATTTAATAATTGGCTATTATGAATGCGACATGATAATCAACTTTCATTAAGTCTATATATGCCAGTGTACAGGCTTCACTGTTGATGGTGTCAAAAATGTAACAGTATGTAGTTTGTATCTGTGGTGAACTTACATTTTCAGGCCCAAAACGTTGTGCGCCAAAATATGTAACGGACCGTAAAATGTACCGGGAGTCTACAGGGTGAGATATTTAATTAATTGATGCCCCAAATGTTTGGGTTGCCAAAATATGTAATGGACTGTAAAACCCTTTTAGGATAGTACACCCAGAGCCTTCTCTACTTACAGGTCCTATTACTACTCGGGGTTCTAACTCAGTGTAGACATTTGCCTTTAACTCTGCTCAAGGATGGAATTAAATAGGATGGCAATAATGTGACCTCTATATAGATCCTTAATGGCTATTGCTAATAATAAATTAAAAATCTGTATGCATGTATAATAGCTATTCTGGTGAGTGAAGTATGAATGATGCTTGACAATCTAGAGACCAGAGAAACAAAGGTTTTAACTTCAAACAACAAATATTTATTAACAGATCATGCTTAAAGTTATAATATTTATAAATCAACAGAATATATACATGATTATTATAAAATATTAATTTATCTCTACAACAATAAGACTAGCTGTAATTTAAATATTAAAATATGGGTTGAAATAAGAATTATAAAATTTAGTGCATAATTTACAATAATGTATTAATTATTTTAAATATAAAATTATATTACTAATGTACGATTATCATTTTGTTTATGTCCTTTAAATGTACCTCAAGGTTATGTCCATGAATTGCTAATTTGTGTTTTGTATAGTTCATTCATAAACAGTTATTCATTTAAACAAGAAAATGTTATATATATTTACTTATTAATTAGTTTGATTTTAATGTATTAATTGTCTAATAAATGTAAATATTTAAAATCTTACCTTTTGTTTCAGTCATTGTCCAGTTTAATTTAAACCTTCAATTACGATAATATTTTATTTACAAACATATATAATATATTGATGTATAGTTTGAGTTGTGCATCTCTCTCACCCTATAAAAATCTAAACAAATGGGTTTTTTTTTTAAAAAAAATGTTTGCTACACTTGAATAAAAGGGTGAGAAAAATTCACAACCCAACTCTCAGTATACATTTAAAAAAAAATATTTAAAACATAAAATATAATGAAATTTTGGAATTCCTTAAAACAATAGCAAGTTAAATTTTCAAGAGCAGCTTCTGTATTCTTAGCAGATAATGTCTTTCTTTCCTTCATGTATATTAAGTCATGTTGAACATTCTAAGCATTAACAATTCCCATGACGAAATTGAATTCCTTGGCGTTTGATTTTAAAGCCATGCATTTCTATTCCATATCAAGATCTTTCCACGTTGATTTAAACAATACGTGTGCCAATAAATATGATCCTCCATCACACGTCAATGACACCAAGAGGATAGAAAAATCCCCTGACATTTAATTAGCAAAAGTGCATTGTTAGATATTATTTACACATATATAAATTATTAAATATGAATCCTTTTCCAAGGCTTACGTTATAATATAAGGCGAACGCTATTTCTATGCAGTTTTATTTATATATGTATGAGACGCATGATAAAGATTTTACTTTAAAAGTAATAAATTATGTTAATAAAGTTCTATTTCATCATTAGTTGATTTTATTTTATCCAAGAAACATTTGATAGCAATTATATTTTTTAACAATGATAAATAACTATGATGCTCTTAGCATTTATTTGAACGAACGAAAGTTCATCAATTAAATAATGTTTTTTTTTCCTTTTTAAAACATTTTACACTTATCAATAATAAAATTCCAAATATTAAATAGTTTATTTTTAATAAAGAAAGGAAATCATAATAACTAATATAATAAAATTAAAATATTCTTTTCTACAACTTTACTTTCATGCACTTCATTTGAACAAGAAAAACCAACAACAACTAAAAAAAAATCTGTTGCTTAGATATTTTTCCACGTTCCCAAAATCAACAAAGGTTTACTCTTTTTTTCCTCTTTTAAACAAAAGAAACGTGGTTACTAGAATTTAATGTCAAATATTTTTTTTCTATTTTGTCACGTCATGATTTAAAATCTACATTCATGTATATATATGTGTATATGTATATATTTTATTTTACATTTAATAAAAAAAAAAATGTGTTCATTCCTTCATGAATGTATGGTTATGTTTGTGTGTATATATATGTGTATATGTCTCCAAATATCTAAAAAATTAGGTTTTAAAAGTTGGCTGCCTATTTAATCTTTATACATTTTTATCCTAAAACATCAGTTACTTATTATTATTTTTTTATAAGGATTGGGCATCACCTTACAGTATATAATTATTAATTTATTGTACTTATTATTATTTAGTGTTTTAATGATAATAGTCATACTATATATATTTTTAATAAAATTAATATTGTTATTAATTACTATGATGGCATTGATCTCTAAATTTTATTTAGTTCTAAATTTTATTTTGGAATTAATGCAAAATCTGTCAGTGATGGGTGATTGCATTTGGTTTGTTACATCCATTCATTGTGTTACTCCTATTTTAATATTCTAATATAAAACTTTAAACATTCATATCTATTCTATTTCCTTATTAATAAAACTAATTTATATAATATACAGAAGATATTTATTTATAAACAAAATTATAGGTAGTAAAATTAATATTTACATTTATAGCAAAATTTGTATTTACAATGAAGGAGTAAAAGTCTAATCTTGAAATCCAAAAAATTCCTAAATCTAAAAAAGGCGACCAAGGATTTTAGATTAATGGTATTTTATGTGTAATAAAATGACAGAAATTTATTTTATTTTTTTTAAAAAAAATTAATTTAACTAACAGCTATGTAATACAAATTAATTTCAACATAAAGTTAATTAAAATATTCTATATTGCCTAAAAAATATATTATATCATTTGTCTTAGTTCTGTTAGTAGAAATATATTTTATAATTCACACTATGAGCATATGTATCTCTCAACCTTATTTTGTTCAAAGATTTTTCATCTTTCTCTTTTCGGTATATAAGGATCACACTTTAATAATTTAGAACATTGGTTTTGATATGATGTTTTAGAATATATCCATTGTTGATAAAGTTTCTGTATTTTATAGAACATAACACCCATGCCATTAACATTTTGCTTGAGGATGTTAAAGCAGAATCTGGCCTTCACTATTCAGTAATTTAAATCATCTTTTTAGAAATTATTTTAAAACAAAAAGATTCCTCATATTTTCAAAAAACTCCAAAAACCTTCCTTAATTTTTAGTTCAAAAGTTTCAAGGCAAATTATAAGCCATATATTACACAATCTATTTGTTGCCTATAAAAGTGATCAAAAAGATAAAACTCTTCAATGCAACCCCTGTTACCACTGCTGTGCAATTAAATATCTTGATTTCAAACCACAAGTAATATGAGTAATCAGAGCTCCAGATTAAACTTTAGTTTCTGTTTACACTTACTCCAACTAAGGTCTCCATGCTTACTAGCTATTTGTTTGAGCATACTTTGGTTGCCATGTGACTTTATTGCTTACATAGAGGCAAAGTCATAAAATGACAATTGCATAAAATCTCTTACTCAAACCATAACCTTATTCTATGAATTGATTATATATAGTTACTCATTACTATGTATTTTCCAAATGCCTACAACAATCTTGTATATCACTTGAATATGTGTGTATAATATATTAACCATATTCCTACTTGCAATTTATATTCAAGATGCTATACTCCAATACACATAAAAGTTTACAGATTTTCATCCACATTTGTATTTGATATCACTTAAGAATTACATAATGTAAAAATATATGAAGATTTACTTGAGAAATATTTTACTTTAAATACTTACTATCTCATGTACATAACACTCATTTTATTGTTATCTTCAGAAACATTTTATCTTTTGTTGTAAAAAATAAAATACATTAGGAATAAACAATTATGATTCAATCTATTAAACAACAGTATTAAAGGTCTTCCCAGTAAAACTTTAGGATGTGTATTAGTGGTTATGCATGGTATAATATCATACTACACGTATCAAAACAGGTAATAGGGTTTGATGAGCTTATTTTAATAGTAAATAATTTAAAAACTACTCATTGGTTGTGAATGATTTCAATCAGTTATTATCTTGATAATCAATAATACTATTGGTCAGTTAGTGGGAATCCACAGAGGGAAGCAAAGTTTTTGAGATATGATGTTTGATTATTAAAATTATCACTGAGATTGAATAAAATATTTGACAAATTGTAATCATAAAAGTATTTGAGTTATAGTATGTGATTATTAAAATTACTACTATCTATTTATT